>JARBWK010000011.1:78543513-79210120 GCA_030556195.1 Anolis apletophallus
TGAAATTTCACCTTGAGTGAAACTTGCTTCCTGTTAACTATGGATGTCATGAAGCTGTTATAAACAGTTCTTTGGGGGGACGGGGGGACAGGGGACTCTCGAAAAATCCAGTAAAATAGTAAAAAAACCCAACATTTCCAAGCGGAGAGGTTCAATTTGTTTCTAGGGTCTATGTTTCATAGACCTGTGTGGCCTCTTCTGCTGTCTCCCTCCTCCCTCCACAAAAGCAGAGCACTGGGTGGAAGTGATTGAGTCGGCGTTTTCACGTTGGCTTGGATTTCTCGCAAGAACAACCAAAGCCGGAAGCTCCACGTCAATGAATTGGGCAGTGAGCGAACCTGGGAGCATCGGGAGGCTGAAGCAGCCCTGAGCGGGAGCTGGAGCCATGCTGAATCAAGGCTCCTCAAGGCTTCCTCAAGGCAGGCTTGGCCCTGGCATTTGGCGGAGCCCTTCCTTTGCCTCGGGGAGGATCTTTGGGGAGGGAAAGAGGGAGAAAGAGCTGCTAGGAGGGGGAAGAGTGCCAATTTCTCACGGCACACTAGTGTGCCATGGCACACTGGTTGGGAAACACTGCCATAACAGTCCCTTATTTAATCATGCCTACCTAATTAGCATGGTCATCCTATATTAGGAAGTGTGTGATTTCCAGGGCAATGAGCAAAAATATACAGAAGTTCAGAAACTTGTGGTGGCCTTGCTGTGCCAGCAGTGGATTCCACCTGGATTCAGTGCTGTGAGTTCTTTACATTTTATCCACAATCCAGGGACTCGGAGAGTATTTCTTCTATTTCGGGCGAAAGAAAGAAGGCATCGGGAGTTTGGACAAATCAACCTTTTTGTTTAAGGGCCTCATCACACTAGAGAAAAAATCCACCTAAAATCTGGTTTCTGCCTCCTGCAGAATTCTGGGGTTTGTAGTTTAGTGAGGCTGTTAAAAGCTCCTCCCTAAACTACAAACCGCAGAATTTTGCAGGAGGCAGAAACCAGATTTTAAGTGGGATTTTTCTCTCTAGTGTGACGAAGTCAAGCACTCCTAACCTGGAATATACATCCCAGTTTCTCCCAGTTTACCCTAACAAAAATGCCTGAAGCATTCCTCCTGTCTCTCACACTTGGGAGGCTGTAAGGAGGATGTTTTTCATCTAAGCCTTATCCAATTTCTTCTGTGTGCCGATGAGTGCCCCAGTGCCTTTTTTCTATTTGCATGTGGATTTACAACATAGCCTATAGGTAAGTTTATGTACACTGTAGAACTCCTTTGTTATTTAAAGAGAAATGAGCATTGATGGCGGCTTCTGTAATATGCTTTGAGTGAGGCTGTTGAATTTGCTTCCTCAACAGAAAGAAAAAAATGAATGATTTGAGGCAGAGCTGATTTAGGAGGGAAAGAAACACAAGGCAGCACTGGGAAGCTACTCAGTGCCCTCAAGGCCTGCTTCCTACGCATTAATGTGTTTAATTAATTGAAATGCCATTTTAATGTTTTACAACGTGCGACGAGAAAAGCAGATTTTGTCATACAGTAAGCAAATGTTTTGGGGTGCGTGGCTGGAATGCAGTGCCTTTTAATCCTTTGCACAGTGCCAAAGTTTGCATTTGCAGCAGCAACAACCGCACAAGTATGCCTTAGAGTAAATCCAAGCCATTTGAACAAGGGTTATTCTCCTCAAAAATGATTTAGGATTAACCATTCTGCTAACCTAGGAATAAATCTCATTTGAAGAAAGCAGGGTTTACCTCTGAGTGGATATGGTTAGGCCTGCCCTGTTTGTGAGAAGCACTTCTTTATTTCAGGAAAGGAGACTCCACCTGAACATTAGGAGGAACGACCTGACCGCAAGACTGTTCAACAGTGGAGCTCCCTGCCTCTGGTGGAAGCTCCTTCCTTGGAGGCTTATAAACAGAGACTGGATGGCCATCTGTCAGGAGTACTTTGATTGTGCTTTTTCTGCATGGCAGGAGGTTGGACTGGATGACCCTTGGGTCTCTTCCAACTCTGTAATTCTACGATTTCAAGCTTGTTATCTGTTGCTCTATAGAAGTGTTTCTGTTGCTCTATAGAAGTGTGCAACGAAAATAATGTTATGGTTGGGGGTCACACAACATTGAGGAACTGCCTTAAGGGGTCGCGGCATTCAGAAGGTTGAGTACCATTGCTCTAGAGTCGAAGGCATGCAGGAATGGATTCAAATTCCACCTAAACATTAGGAACAACTTTCTGATGGTAAGAGCTGTTTGAGAGTGGAATAGATTGCATTGACGTCTCCTTCTCTGGAGGTTTTTAAGCAGAGGTTGGATGGCCATCTATCAGGAGGGCTTTGATTGTGCGTTCCTGCAGGGCAGGGGGTTGGACTGGGTGGCCCTTGCAGTCTCTTAGAACTCTATGATTCTCTGTACTTGAGTTCTCCTTTTGATAGCACCAGTTGTCAGTGGAAATGCACTGGGTAGGGACCAAAAATCAAGCGCATGACAGATTGATGCTCTAATCGAGGATATATAAACTTAGTTTCATCCCATCTGTTGTTATCTGGGCTCCTGTTGTATCATTACGCTAGTATAACTCCCAGTACTGCTGTTGTTGTTTTTTCCTCCTCAGAGCTTGTCCATGGAGGTATCCTCTACTTCCATTAAAATAAGCAAGTCTTCTGTGCTCTGGCATAGCATCACTTGCCCACTCAAACACTATGGCTGCCTTCACCCTTGCTGCACGACTGGGCATTTACACTGGTGGAGAATTACGTTGTGCGTGTTCAGGAAAATACAGGTCTTTCAAAGTGGAACACTACCACACTAGTGGAACATGTTTGCATTTTTGGGGATAGTTCTGCTTTCTTCTTTTCTTTCAGATGGAGGCAAAACACTTGAGCCAAGCCAACTCTGGTTGAAATAAAATCTTGGCTCAGCCAAGAATTTGACTGCAGATTGAGATAGAGACCTCATCCAGAAATATCAATGAATCAATGAAACAGAGAGAAATCTTGACATGCCAAGTTGCTATTGAGTTAATAGTTGGGACTAACAATTGGGTTTGGGACAGAAGATAATACTTAGGAATCAGAAGTCCATTGGCTAGGATGGGCCTACACACAACATCCCAAACTTACTTGGCGTGATTTCACAAAAATATAGCAGTGTGCCAGAAGCACAGTTCATTACCAGCAGAAGCTTATGTGTAAAGAACAAGGTTTCAATTCAATAGGATGGAACAGGTTTGGAGATCCATAATTTCATAGGATCAAAACTAATATGTTTATTAAAGACAAAAGAAATCCATTCTGGATAGGAAAGGTTCTTGGAGCCAACTATTATTATTTTTATTTTATTATTAACTTTATTTCTAGCTTCACTGAGCTATCTTCTAAGGAAAAGAAAAAGGAAAACAAAATACCATATCTACTACATCTTGCCTGCATAATGGCAAGATACCTCCTCACTCTAGGAGAACAAAGGAGACAGAAAGATCCAGAAAATGGAGAGAGCCCGGATGGCCAGCCTAGGGCAATAGAAATACCTTTAAAGAGAAAGCTATGTTTTCCCTGAAGAGATCACATTGCTAAGTATTCAAAGCCTCTTTTTGAGACAGACATGCAAAGGGAACTTGGGGGAAGGAATCCCTCATTCTAATCTATTTAGGCTAAGTACTCATTGAGGGTTAGAGACTTGTGCAGTCAGGGATGAAACCCCAACAGTACTTGTTTCTAGCTTTAGACTGGGGTGGGCAGATATATCCTTCCTTTCATAGATCCAGTTGTTTCTAAGCTTGGAATCTCCCAAGTGACATCTCTTCCATGCTTCATTTCTCATTCTAATCACTGGCTTCCCCTCTCTTTCTCCCTTGCTGTAGCTCTTGAACTGGAGCTTAATTACAGGTAATTATTGATCACTGAGGGATCACAAGTTGACAAATCCAATTTTCTCGCTCTTATTGAGCATGACTGACACAAGTGCCGGTGGGAATAAGAAATGGACACAATCTGTCATGGAAACTTTTACCGCTGGTGTACTGCTGGGGAAACACAGCAATGATTCCTACTTTCCCCTGAGAGTTAGCTGAGATATGTCCGTTGCTATCTTCTGGAAGCATAGAGAATTCAAGTGTGCCATAATATATTAAGACCACCCACAGCGAGGGGAAGGATGCTAGGTCAGTGCTGCTTCCCTCGGGAACGATTGAAAACTCCAGAATCATGTTTTTTGGAGAGTGGATTTCACTAACATGTCTCGGAATGGCTGTTGCATCTTTCTCATTACTGGATGAGCTTTTCAGGCTGCAATTCTATATGCATTTCCAAAGGGCTTAATAAGGGCTTTAGATAACACAAACCAACAAAATCAAACTTTTTTAATAATCAGAAATGAGAGTAGCACAGTTTAAATCAATTTTTATGCTGATTTTAAGTATGTCTTTATTTTTTCCATCACGTCAACTTTTTAAAATATGGCAAATGGTACATTACAGCGGACTACTGTGAAGTCACATCATATTCATATAACACATTTCACATCATATTCATGTAACACAAACCAACAAGTATTTTTCATCAGATATGAGTTTTTTGCGCTGGATTCAGATCTGTGTTTATTTTTCCTCTATCACGTGTAGTTTTTGCAATGAGGCTAATTGAATAATTAATACATCTATGCACTGATATCAACAGAATCTAGTTAACCACAATCCAACAAGTATTTTTCATCAGATGTGATTTTAGATCACTCTTGTAGAGTTTTTTTTTGCGCTGAATTCAGATCTGTGTTTATTTTCTCTCTCTCTATTATGTGTAGTTTTTACAATGAGGCTAATTGAACAATGAATGCATTTTCACACTGGTATCAATTAGATTCTATTGATATCGGTATGTAAATGCATTAATTATTTGACTACCCTCATCAAAAAACTACACTTGATAGAGAAAAAAAATAAACACACAAAAAGCTCTATCAGAATTATTTAAAATGGCTTGTCTAATTGTCCTACAGGAAGGGCAGGTAATTCTGTAGGTTTCAGAGGTCATTTTTCTAAAACATGACATTCTGGTTAAGTATGCTTAAATATAAAATTGCACACGTAACAAAAGAACAACAATATACATTTATACTTATGTAAATACCTTAAACATGGCCTATCCTGTCAATTTTAACATGCATTTTAACCTGCATTTTTCAAATATATATTTTATTTTTTAAATTTCCATATTCATTAAAAACAATGAAACAAGTCTATATACATGTATATATAGTAGGCTTGTGCATAATTTCGGATTAAAATCATATATCGGAATAAATTTGTTAAATTTGTGAACACAACACAATTTCGTTAATGTTCTGTAACATTTGGATGTCTCCCAAGGTCAGGTTAATTTTCAGTATAACCATTAAGCAACTTTAAACCAAGCGAACAAAAAGCACTTTCAAAAACAATTCCTTTGGCTCTATCATCATCACTATAAGGGCTGTGGACAAACTAAATGTAATGGAGATTGAGAACACAGCCATCTTCAATGTAGTTTGGTAAAGTGAGGCCCCCAATGGCAGATAATGCAAAAGGCCCTGCTGTAAACTACATTTCCCAGAATGCAGTGCTGCTCAAGACCCAAATGAGGGCTGGCTGCATCAGTTGTCATTTAGGGTTAGTCTAATAATAAAATTATTGAATCTGCAAAGAGGACTAAAGTAAGTCATAGTATAAATCTGTGCTAAGTTGAAATGTGGTTGTGTGTCATAATGACAGGCAGGCATTCAAGGGGATTGCTGTTGTCGCATTTTGGGGGGATAAATTATTTTGGTCTAAACTTTAAAAAAACTCCAAAAATCTGTAAATGTGCTAATCTTTCTCAAACGTCCAGGGATTGATGCCCTTGTTATCTTGTGCATTGCATATTAAATTCAAGTAGATACCTCTAGCAGTTTTTTAAATGTTGTTTATAGTTTTTTTGAAAATTTCCCAAAAATCTGTGGATAAGCACAACATCATGAAATTTGATGAGCAAAGAGTGGTTAATTTGTTCTACCATTGTAGCAAGTTTTACCCCAATAGCTTTAAAAATGAGCGAGATAGGAGCCCCTGAAATTTTTCTACTGACAGTGATGTTTTTCTTATTGAGATGGTATCTGCAGCCTTGGCAGACCTTTGACCTCCAACCCCCGGAATAAAGAGACGACACAAGTAAATTGGATTCAAATTGGGCAACTTTTATTCAATCGTTACCTATTTAAACTCCTCAACTAAACTTAAGGAGGGGGGTGTCAGGAATCAAGGTGTTTCAATCCGGGGTGTCCACTTTACCCGGCATCTTAACACAATTTAAGGGCGAAACACCAGGATTGCCTGATTATCAAACTAGGACAAACATTTAGGGAAATGAGAGAGAGGCCTGCTCTCCATGCCGAGATCAGCCTCTTCCCATTCCAGGGCCATTAACTACTCACCAAACAACAACTTCAATGTGAGTGTTAACCTTAATGACCCTTGCCCGAACAGGGGACGCCTGAGATGCACACCAACAAAGGATTCCCTAGCTCAGGGCTGCCCAACTGGCAGCCCGGGGACCGTACACGGCCCCCCAGCCTGTTGGACACGGCCCCCGCTATGCCCCCGGCCGCCATTAAAATTTTTTTTAAAAAAAATTCTATTTTTTAAAAAAATGGCGGCCAGGGGGAGGGGGAGGCGGGACAGGGAGGAGGAAGAGAGCTAGCTCCTCCTCCCTGCACTGCCCTCCATCCCTCTCTCTCCACGCTGCCGCTGCGAGATCGCAGCGACGGGCGGGAGGGAGGGGAGGAGGAGGAGGCGGGGCAGGGAGAAGGAAGGGAGCCAGCTCCCTCCTCCTCCTTGCCTTGCCCCCTCCGTCCCTCTCTCTGCGCCACCGCTGCGATCCGGTTCGCAGCGGTGGGGGGGGGGGAGGGAGGGGGAGGAATCCTCCCTTCCTCTTCCTCCTCCGTCCCAGCGCCGCGGGTGTCCCGATCGCCGTGGCGCCAGGGAAGGAGGAGGAATCCTCCCTCCTTCTCCTTCCCCAGCGCCGCGGCGATTGGGACACCGCGAGCCGGGCGAAAAACCCTCCCGCAAGCCTGGATGGCTTGCGGAGGAAGTGAGAACTGGGTGCTCACTTCCCCCGCGAGCCATCCAGGCCTGCGGGCGAGGGGGCGGAGCCGCGGAAGCTTCCTCGCGCCGCCTCTTCCCCAAAGTGTCACAACAGCTGTTGTGATGCTTTGGGCGAGGGGGCGGAGCCACGGAAGTCTCCCCCATGGTTCTCTCCTTCTCTCCCAAAGCGTCACAACAGCCTCGGAAGTGGGCGAAATCGCCCCACTTCCAAGGCTATTGTGACGCTTTGGGAGAGGGGCGGAGCCGTGTGGCGGGGCATGGCCGGGCATGGCCAGGGGCATGGCCACTCGCCCCCAGGTGATCGGCCCCCAGAAAGTCCGGCCCTTGGGTCGGCAGAAGTTGGACAGCACTGCCCTAGCTAATTACACCACAGACTGGGGGTAGGTGTCTACCTTGCCCCCATCCCCACCAAGTCCTCTAACACCTCCTCCGACTTTGACTTAATATCTCCAAACAAAACACAGTTGCCCACGTCACAAAGATGAACCCCGTCATGCCTGTACAATAAAGGAAAATCCAAGAAATGTCCGGATGGCCGAGGTAGGACCCATTACCTCTAACAAACAGTTGCGCATGGCCCGGTTTACCCTTTTTTAGTTTTCTCCAAAACCCTCACATCTCCACCGCCGTGCCATATCATTCGGGGCACCCTGGCGGACCAGATGATGTGGACTTTAGGCCATGCGCTCCACATCTTCTCTAGGTCTGCCCGAGCCTGTAGGTATAGAGCCTTACCCGCAAGCAGACCTAGAACGTTACCCCCCACGTGTATCACCAGTACACAGGAGGCAGACCTCTCCCGACCGTGAACCACAGGGGTAACACGCCGTGCCACTGCAAACCTCGCCTGCATCCCCATTCAATCTGGGCTATATCAGATAGCCTATTCGTCTTCCAAAGTATGTCTTACGAGCATATTGCACGGCCCAATAATGTAGCTGTGACCAATCACCAGCACTTTCTTCAGCGGCAAGGCACCAGCAGCATCTGAAAGATAAAACTAAACAAGCATGGTGCGAACATATTTTTTTATACATTCAATCGCCACCTGCCCCACCATTTAATAGTCACAACATTGTAACCCAAGGCAGCCGCGGATGAAGCGGCCCCTATTTGAAAAGAGTGGGTGCCAAATTTGAATTTCCCTAGTCCGCGAAGCTCAAGTGACTTCTTCGTAACCGAACAAAATGAAATTTTAAAAGAGGAGTCCCATCCAGGTACTGAAACAAATACCTGGGAGCCTGACCCCTTAGCGTCAAAAACCATGACATGGCTGCTATTGGACAAAGGTCCCTGTTGCTGGCTTTTGACAGTGTGATCAAACAGCCCCATCCACTTTAATCAGTCTTAGATGCCCTCACACAAATCTCAGGCTTCTCTTGGCCACAACGAACATCAGCAGCGAGGAGGACTCCAAGGGACCTGACCGTCTTGAAGGATGCCACCAACTCGCTGACTCTTAGGGCCCCCCAAATTGCGGTCAACGCCGCAGTGTGCAATAAGGCTTGTTCCTACTGAGAGGCACAAGACACTAGACCTACCAAAATATCTGGTGTTAAAGGTTCCCGTTGTCAACGGGCCCGCCCTGTTCACGTAACTGCCCAGATGTAAATTTCTTCAATCTAAAATAATTAGTAGTGTTCGAAAGGCCCTGCGCCCAGACCCAATATGCAAGGACCGCCAATTTGGACCTAATTGATTGCGGAGCCCATCCCCGCCTCTTACTGTAAACACCAAACTGAGCAACATGCTCGTAAGGCACAGGCAAAAACATTGGACAAACCGTAGCATGTATTAAATTCCCAAAAAGTTCTTCAATCTTTCTGCCGTAAGCACACCTGGAACTAGGTGCTAGCGTGAGTGACATACCCTGATTTATTTCGTCACCCCAGCCTGCCAAAGATGGTCTGGCATTCGCTCTGAGAATGTATCTGCGGAGGGCGCTAGCTCCCTGAAACGCTCTATCTGCATACGGGACAGATTGTCCACTCCCGTGATGGGAAATGCCTTAAACAGTATGTTGAATTCTAAACATTGCAATGTGAAAACAAACTAGCCCCATAACCCTGGTGACTTTGATAACAAATAATTGACGACCTGTACTGTGCTCATGTTGTTGCACCAAAAATTTTACTGTGGAATTCGCAAACCTACGAGCCCACAAGCACACTGGACCAGCATAGTAAAAAATTCTAAAAAGTCAAATCAGCGATGACACCTGATTCGAGCCAATCATTATGCCATCGTTCAGCACACCAGTGCCCGTTAAAGTAGGCGCCAAATCCAATGGACCCCGAGGCGTCGGAGGCCACCTGCAGGGCGTAGCGCAATAACAAATCGTGGCGCCATAAAGAAACCCCATTAAATTGTTCCAAAAATTGTATCCAAATAAACAAATCCAATTTTATCAGCCTAGTAATACTGATGTGGTGGAGGGGCTTGCGGACCCCGAGCAATAGCTTTGCACAACCGGCGCAAGAAAGCCCTGCCGGGTGCCACCACTTTGCAAGCAAAATTAAGGTGCCCTATTAGCTCTTGAAATTCTTTCAGGGTGGCCTTTCCTCTCTCTAAGAATTGCTTGACTCTAGACATCAGGCCCGCCATTTGTGTGGCAGCAACCTGGAATACTGGTTGATGGTGTCCAATTCAATTCCCAGGAATGTCAAAACTGTATTGGGTCCCTCAGTCTTTTCGTGAGCCAAAGGCGCTCCTAATTGGGAGGTAAGTTGTTAAAAAAACTTCATTAGGGCCCCACATTCGCCAAACCCAGGGCTCCCCACAACCAAAAGTCATACAAATGGTGGACTACTCCTCGTAAGCCTGTTCTAGTTTTTAGTGCCCGTTCCAACAAGTTGCTGAAGGCCTCCAGAGCAGCACATGATATGGCACCGCCTATAGGCAGGGCCCTATCTGCATAAAAAGACCCTCAAAACAAATGCCTAACAGCGCAAAGTCTAGCGGATGGATCGGGAGCAAACAAAAACGCCGATTTAATGTCGCACTTGGCCATCTCTGCTCCCGGCCCATCACGCCGAATGAGTCTAACGGCCGAATCAAATGAAGTATACAGTACAGAGCACAAGTTATCCGGTATCGCATCGCTCACCGAGTCACCCCGAGGGTATGACAGGTGATGAATGAGGCGATACTCACCAGGGGCTTTTTGGGGACAATCCCCAAGGGGGAAACTCGTAACTGGGGTGTGGGAGGGGCAGTGAATGGCCCCAACAGCCTGCCTTCATCAACCTCCTTTGAATTTTCAGTTCAACCACGGTTTCCGTGCCAATTATGGATTTTAAATTTGAAGACAACCGTGGTGCACGCGGACCCTGGGCTGTGATATGAAGCCGAATGAAAAGCCGTGAAGCAAATAACTTGCAGCGGCCCGATTAGGGTAGAACTTCAGCCACTGTCCAAGAGGCCCTAACTTAATTGGGCTGGGGACCCTTTGGGAGAGTAGGTTGATTTGGGGTTCCTTTGAATTGAGAATCGCGAGGTGAAGCTCCACCTGCCTTGCCTCTAAAGCAGCTTCTGGCTAAATGATTGCCGAGGCATATAGTACATGTGTGTTGAAAAACGCAGTTCTTTTTAGAGCAGATCCCCTGTGCTGCGTACTCCCAACACCTTTGTCTTTTCTTTTGCGCCTATTTGGGTGCGGTGCCCTGGCGAAAGGGCTGCACTCCCCATGAATTCTGAATTGTATGGCCGCTGTCGGCCTTCTCGCCTGGAATTGCTATGGCGAATTCATGACCTCCATCCACAGCTGACTGTCGATGAGGTCCCACGCTTGGCAGGCTGACCAGCCGCTCCGCTCCTGAAGCGCTTGTCATAAAGCAACCATGCCTGGCCTGAAAAGTTTACCTTTGCCCCATAAATTATATTTTGATATTTAAACAGGGACTTGGCCCTGTAAGGGGAGGCATCTATAATAATGGTGGCGTATATTATGTAACACACCAGCCAATAGTCCCAGTTTTGCTCCACTCTACGCCTCTTAACCAATTCCCTACTCTCCTCATAAGGTCCTCCTTCTCTTTTTTATTTTTCTATTTATTTTAACTCTCTAAAGTAGAGGGAAAAGATGTCTACGTATTCGTTACGCAGAATTTTATCTAATGTCTTTTGGGCTAAGTGTGATCCCACCGAAGCCGCTGAACCTGCTGCCGTTACTGGCAAGGTCCACTTGTCTGTGCCCTATAATCCTCTTTCATCGCTAGTCCTAGCAACTTCAAGCGAAATAGGATCCTTAGCTACTATCCTAGGGATGTTCTCAGGTGTGTCTCCAACTTTTGTGGCTGACAAGATTCCCGCTGGTGCTGATGTGTCATGTTGTGTGGTGGTGTGCGATGCCTGGGTTTTGTCCTACGGCCAGACCGTGGCAGCATCTTTACCTGCAGAAGTCGAAGGCACCACCGGGGGGGGGTGTGTGTGAAGAGCAGGCCTTCTCTACAGGTGAAGGCAGAACCGGGACCTCCAAAGGCAGATGCGATGCTTAAGTGTCCTCTGCTGGTGTGGACTCCTCCTGTTCGGTCCCCGAAGCCTCCGCTTGGGGCTGGTCAGACACCCCGGTCGGTTCATTTCCCTGACCGGCTGCACCCGCTTCTAAATCAGAGACACGAGAAAGCAACATTTCAAAAACTGCTTTTTTGTTGTGCCGCGTCGCTCGAGGTCCGGTTCTAAGTACTGGTAACCCCGCCCTCTTTTCCCAATCCTCCACCCGCGCTAATACGGCCGCCAACGTGGCTGCCGAAATGCCCTCTTCTTCCGAAGCCAATTCCGCAGGAGGTGCCGGGCGTTTTCCGGCTGACTTCTTCGCGGGGCCCTTGCGTCCCCCGACATTCTTTCTCGGTGCCGTCTGTAATAAACATGTAGCACGACATTTAATTAGAATCAATGATGAAGGGAGAAAAAACCCCATTGCAAGGCCTTGACACCATAAGGGTAGCAAATGAATCATACCCCAAACAGTGACCAGGTACCCCACTTGAATATTAACTTTCTTTTATTACTTGTATATGCATATTTATTAATCATATCCTTTTGTTGCTTTATTATCAATATTGATGGTGATGGCATACACCCAGAAATATGTCAAAGCCAATTGAGTGGTTCAAAATTCATGAATGGTATCTTTTAAAATTTGGCCTCCCCACAAAGTAGTCACTAAAATTTTCAACTTGACAAATGTAACTGTCTTTCAAATAGTCAAGGTTAACAACAAGCTACACCAATTGGTCACGAGCACACGCAGACCCGAGCCGGCCTCGAACTCATAACCTTCTGTTCAAATAATATGTTTAAGAAGTCCCACCAAGTAAGTCCGTGCAGCATTCCTTGCTGTCCGGTGACAATGCTTTTGTGAGCTCCCAACCAATTATGTGATTATTCAATGAAAGAAAAGGAATGTGTGTGTGTGTGTGGGGTTATAGGCCTTCCCCCAAATGGCCACCAGCCAAAGCCTGCCAGCTCCCACACAAAATGGCGGCCCCCACACAGTTCGGCCATGTGGCCAAGATGGTGCCGGTGGGGAGGCCACTCCCCCTGGCGCCCCCCCCGGCGCCCTCACAAGACACAATGCAAAAGCGCCCAAATTGGCGCCACCAATTCCCCCACCCCCCGCCTCCGCCACAGTGGCACCCTCAGCAGGGGGGGGAGCCCTCAGCGGCAGCGCAACGAGGCCCTGTGCAAAATGTGGGGGAACGGCTCAGGCCGCTGATCTCCCGCTCCGGCGTCCTCCGATGCAGCCCCAAGGCAAGCGTACGGAGACAAAAAGGGGGGGGAGGTATGCACGGGGGGCCTCCTAAGCTACCCACTGAGGGGCCCAAACTCCCCAGTACCCTGCAGAGCAGGGCTTGGAGACAGGCGAGGGAAGGCACCCACGCTGCCAAAAACCCAAAACCCTGATGCGGTGGCGGCGGCAGCGGTGAGCGGCGCACGGGTTAAAGGCGCCCACGGCCTAACCGCTCACCCGAAGAGCCTCCTGCATGGCCATGGCAACAGCAGCGGGGGGGGGGGGACCAGGCCCACCTGAGGCCCACCGTCCCCCAACCCCACGCCATTCTGCAGAGACCCCCACTTGGCCGGCACGGGGGGGTAAAACACCCCTGAAAGAAAACTCCTGTCACCTACCAAGAGGCAGCGGGGGGAGGAGGGGGGAGGGGGAGAGAGGAGCACATCCGCAGGCCTCCCGCTCACCGACCCCCACGCCAACCAACCACTGTCGCCCCAAAGCCGGAGAAGTGTGAGCCCTGAACAAAATTAAAAACCCGCACACCGGCGGTGCGGCGGCGGGGGAGGAAGAAGCCCACCCAAGGCCTCTCTCTCCCCAATCCCCCCGCCGAAAAACAAACACCCCCCCAAGGACCCGCGAACAGGTCCTTTGGGCCACCGGAGGGACCGCAGCCCAGCTCCGATAAAAAACTCCCACTGGGGGAGGGAGGGAGGGGGGAGCAAAATGCCCCCCCGGCCTCCCTAGGCCCCCAATACCGACCTGGCTGATGCAGTCCTTCCACCTTGAACGCTGCAGCCCCAGGTCCTCTTCCTCCAAAGTTTCGGCTCAGAATGAGCTTTACAGAGCGCCCCCTGCCTGGAAGATTCAAGAAACTTCGCCTCCCTTCCGAGGGTGGGGCCAAATCCCTCCCTCGCCAGCTTCGCTGGCGAGAGAGGCCCTAATAGAAACCTGACAGACCCCAAACATGCAATTCATTCAATCCATTCATCACATTTACAGCCTTATTTAGGTCCTGAAAATTCAGCACCCTGGACAGCTGCTAAACTTTGCATGCTATGGAGCTAGAAATACGGAAACCAGTTGCTACAACCCTTGGTCTTCAATAGGGGTTTTAGGTTTGACTTATGCCTCCTTGGATGCATCTCAAAAGTAATTCCATTACACTATTGTTTAGATTTTTCAAATAAGAGTGGGGTTAAAAGGAGAAATATATTTAATAGATGCTTATAAGGGAGTGATTCAATCTGTGCAACTTTCCACAAGCTAGTTTGTCCCTCAGATGGAAGCTGAATTTATATGTAAAGTGTTCCTTGCCTTCAAGGCTAATTTCAGCACTGTGTATATTTGTGTCTGTACATATCTGGGGAGGGGGTCGTTTCATTGTTTCTTGAGAGCATTGGTGGGTCTCCACATTGTAGTTCTACACACACATGCAAAGAAGGAAGCTGCACCAAACACCATGGGATTCAGTTCCATGGTCACACACCAAGGACCACACTGTTAGAAGATGCTCCTGAAACAGCAGTATGCTGTGACCTTACTCTGTGCTTAAAAATAAAATCTAGATCCATCTGTCTCACTTTACATTTCTTCTCCTATCAGTGTGAGCTGTTGTAATGAGCTATTTTGGAGGCTATTTGACTGAAAGGTGAGGTTTACATCATGCCAAGGCAGATGGTACACCTGGTTCACAAAAGTGGCTTTCCTGCAAACCTACATATGCCGTCCTTCTTGCAACTCACGTATTTAAGTGCTAAGCCTCTAACAAGACTGAGTACTGTTTAGCTGCAAAAGTTAATGTTTGATTCTGCAGAGATTTTTTCCTTTGCAAAGTATGTTAAGAAAAGGAATGGACTGGAGTGTACTTCTCTGCTGATCCTTCCCACTGGGCCTTTCAGCGCACATTGTTAATACACTGTGGAGGTGATGTTTGCTCACTCCCACAGCCTGCTCTTGACTTAAGAGGAGTCCCTATAGTTGTATAATAGGGATGGAAAAAGGAAAACATAATGGGCTTTTTTTTGCAATGTGTGTGTGGGTTGTCCTTGTAGAGAAAGGGCTTTTTGTGCTTCAACCTGGGCTTTGAGAAGCACTGTGTGAGTGTGTTCATTCTTGTGATAGCTGTACTCTGGGAGTCTCCTTGCCAGAATCACTCTTCCCCAGGGAGAGATTGTCTAGTTTCCAAATGTATAGAAAGTGAGATAGTGGGAAAGGGCCTCCGGAGGGAGAGGCTTGTGGGGTATAGCAGGGTCAAAGGGGCTGTTTTAGAGGGCCTTTAGAGGTGCTCCTGGTGGGGCAGTGGGTTAAACCACTGAGCTGATGAACTTGCTGACCGAAAGGTTGGTGGTTCAAATCTGGGGAGCGGGGTGAACTCCCTCTGTTAGCCCCAGCTTCTGCCAACCTAGCAGTTCGAAAACATGCAAATGTGAGTATATCAATAGGTACCGCTCTAACGGGAATGTAACAGTGCTCCATGCAGTCATGCCAGCCATATGGGCTTGGAGGTGTCTATGGACAACACCGGCTCTTCAACTTAGAAATGGAGATGAGCACGAACCCCAAGAGTTGGACACGACTGGACTTAATGTCAGGGGAAAACCTTTACCTTTATCTACCAGAAGTGCATTTCTAGCCTCTACTCATTTGTGATCTTATTTTTGTTGGTTGATTTTATTTGCTAGCACATTTGACAGTCCATAAGGTCCCTAGAGAGTCCCAGGGCAGAATTGTTGATCCTGTAATAAAAGTTGAGACTGTACTGTGGTGAAAGATCCCAAAGCCTGCACTGTTTTGTTCCACAGATTGGAAATGTTGCCTCCTTGAACATCAATTTCCAGCATGGTTGGTCAGTGAATGGCACAATGTGATCTGAAGTTGCTAGTGTAATTGATGTTTCTGTGCTCATATTGTCATTGGAATACGGGGAACTAAATGTCCTTGAAGATCATGATGTATATACAGGACTAGTCCTACCAATTTGGGTGTCACGGAGGAACAGACAATGGTTAGTACTAGTAGAGGAGATTATTCATTTACTTTAGTTAAAAATCAATTACCAGTTTCAAGGAGAGGCCCTTCTGACATTTACTTCATCAGATGGCAAAATAGCTTGCCTCTGGCAGCAAAATGTCTTGGGTTGATCTTGTTTATGTGGTGGATAAATACGTCTTGGTTTCTACAACTTGAAGTCTTTGGAAAGCACAAACATGTTCTGTCTCGTTTCCACACCACTTTTTAAAGTAGTAAAAGCTGTAAGAAAATTAACACAGTTTTGGAAATCTGCTAAACCTCTTGCTGTGTATGGGGTTGTACTTTCCTAAGAAGCAAGTGCTTGAGCATTGTCTTTGCCAGAGATGATTTAGCTGTAGAAGTCCATGGTAAGCAACTTCCAAATTACTTACTTACTTTACTTAGGCAATTTCTCATTGTCCGAGTATGATAGCCGTCCATGTGTAGTGTCTTGGCGGTGGATACGTACAGTAGGTGACTATGGAGACCTGTCCTTGAATCGCATATTCTTTCACAGTGATGACATTGGTTTCCAGGTGAAAGTCAGTCTCTTGGAGGTGTCTATGGACAACACTGGCTCTTCAGCTTAGAAATGGAGATGAGCACCAACCCCCAGAGTCGGACACGACTAGACTTAATGTCAGGGAAAAACCTTTACCTTTACTTTTGCATCCCTAGGTCAGACTGGGCCACTTGGGAGAGTATATGGAACACCCTACTTCAAGTGTGGAGAACATTTTGACTGGGGGGTGGTGGTTTGGGGGACCCCAGTTCCTATGCCTGGTGTATATCAATCAGAGTATATACCAATTTAGGATGGGATGCAAGCACAATCTGAATTCCTATTCCCTGATCTGCCTTTCAGTTGACCAGGAGCACCTCTGTCTTCTCAGGATTCAGTTTCAATTTGTTTGCCCTCATCCAGTCTTCTAATTATTGATAGGTTCCGGTTTAGGACCAAGATAGCTTTCTTGAAGTGAAGTGGAAAGGACCCTATAAGGATGGGCTTGAGTAGGTTATTTTTTTGCTTTAGTTACAAGACAGGACCATCAAGCTGGGTGTCATCTGCATATTGATGACACCGAACCGCCAACCAAGGACATCCTCTCTCAACTATTTCATAGATATATTAAATAGCAAATTATTAAATAGGGACCAAATAAACCAAGAGCCAAGAGTCAAGGGCAGGTCTGCATAACCTCTGGTCCTCTAGGTGCTTTGGACTTCAGCTCCCAGAATTCCTGATCATTGGGTAAGCTGGCTAAGATGGCTGGGAATTGGAGTCCCAAACACGTGAAGTGTCATAGCTTTGTGCAGGCCTAGCCTAATTGGTATATGCTCTATTGGCCATACTGGAAGGAGCTGATGCCCAAACCATGCCCCACCCTTTTGTTCAGTCCAAACTGAACTGTTTAAGACCAGAAACAAATGTGACTAACCGCTCACTACTGACTCCAAACATCTTTGGAATACAATGATCACAATTGCATGCGCACACAGAAACACGCCCATACCTTAACTATCGGAGTGAAGACTATATGACCAGGATCACCAACAACTGGGAGGCCAACCCCTATAAGGATGGGCTTGAGTAGGTTTAGGCTGAAGACTAAAGGGTCCAAGGGCACTGTACAACTCATGTTAGTGAGATGAATCTGCTCTTGGTTGAACTGTAAATGTGTTGTCCAGATTGCGGAGCCCATTTTTGGATGTTTAGGCAGTCACCACGTTATGAACAAGATTGTTTCTCTAGATTTGTTCTTAAGTTGAATTTGTATGTACGTCGGATCAGGGAAATTTTTTAAGTGTAGCTCCAGCCAAAATTAGATGTTTTAAAGCTTTGGATAGCATAGGGAAAGTTTACCCCTGTTACATTTCTTTTGTGGTTTCTGCTCCTGTTTGGAAGACTTTCCCTTACTTTCTCTTCCTGTAACAATTAGATTTTGCATATTTTGGTTTGTTGTGGAAACAAGGATTGGAGAGAAAGTGGAGACACTTTTCCCCCATGATAACTCTTCCGAGAGTGAATTTCCCTTCTGAGGGGTGGATTCTTCTCACTTCTTGTTGACTCACCCCTGTTCTTAACTATGAGTCATATGTAAGTAGGGTGTTTGTAACTTGGGGACTGTTTGTATAGGGTTTAACACCTTGGATAGCTCCTTTAATGTTTGGGTTAAAACTTAACAGATTTGCAGTAGAGTCTCGCTTATCCAACATAAATGGACCAGCTGAACGTTGGATAAGCGAAAATGTTGGAAAATAAGGAGGGATTAAGGAAAACCCCATTAAACATCAAATTACATTATTATTTTACAAATTAAACACCAAAACATCATATTTTACAACAAATCAACAATAAAAACAGTTACATACATGGTAACGTTATGTAGTAATTACTGTATTTACGAATTTAACACCAAAACATTGCAATGTATTGAAACAGATGTGGATCTGGGCTGGCGGAAGTCTGTGTTGGATAATACAGAACATTGGATGAGCGAAGGTTGGATAAGTGCAACTCTACTGTACCACCAAACTACTTGTTGGCACTTGTTGAGGATAGCCATGAGCACATGCGTCTTGAAATATCTGAATGACTGTCATACTGAAGATGGAGCCGCCTAAGTCCTGTAGTTACAGGGAAGATTTGTGTCAAACATCATGAGAAAACCTCCTCTTTTTGATGCCACCACTTCTCCCATGATGGAACATTTCTCTCCCCCGACTCCAGCCCTTGTAAAAAGGTGTAATGATTTTCATGTTCCTCCAAGTTCTGAAGTCCGCGGCCAGCAAAGTCTTCCTTTCATTACGTTCATTAATCTCCCCCCACTAACACCGTTGGTCTGCCAGAGCCCAGTAATTGCTCAGTTTGGGCTGCAGATAAATCTTCTCTCAGTTAAAACACTTCTCTGAGAATATGTGGAAATCTCACTAGTATTCTTTTTCTTCCCACTCTCCCAATCCCCTTCCAAATCCTTTATCCCATGGCAGAACATGAGATACGTAGGGTTGTCTGATTTTCTCTGCTTTGCCAGAAATTCTGATGCCTGTCAGAAGATTTTGTGTGTTAGAAGATTTTTTAATGGAACTGTTATGTTTTTAAAGCAAGGTTTCTTTTTCCACAGCTGCTAAACAAATACTTCAGAATGTATTGCCAATGTGCTTAGCTGCTGCATGTTATCTGTGATAGACAGGAGATACCTGCCACCAGTGAAGTGAAATGGGCATATGTGCATGCTTATTTAATGGCTTTATGTATGATTTGTTTGCAGTGTAAACAACAATATATAGAGCCATTGAGCAGAGTGAACTATGTGCTCCCATGGACTGCCCAATTCCTCTGGGAAATGTCTTTAGAGATTTGACACTTTGCACTGTTTTTTCCCTCATTACTAATACAATTTGTTTACATTCTGCTTTATCTCCCCGGAGGGACTTGGAGCGGATTGCAATATACATATATGAAGCAAACATTCAATGCCTTTTAAACACAGTGAACAACGACATGCAACACAGACAAAGGTAAAGGCCTTCCCCATTTTTCCAACTCTGGCGTCTGGAGGCAATGTTCGATTCCAGGGAGGTGCTCTTGTTGTTCCATTTTTCCATGCCAAGGAGCCTGTTGTCCATAGACAGCACAAATTGTGTTGCCGGCATGTCTGCATATCTGCATGCATATCTCTTTTACCTTCCCGCCGAGGCAATACCTATTGATCTACTTGCATTTCATGCTTTCGAACTGCAGAAGGTTGGCAGAAGCTAGGGCCGACATTTGGGAGCTCACCCCGACTTGCGGCTTCGAAACCTTCTGGTCAGCAGATTCCCTGCAGGTAGTGGTTTAACCTGCTGTGCTACTGCAACTACCACAGCTTCCTATGATGCTTTAAACATCATAGGATTTTTGTCCTGCTTTGTTGCTTTGTAGTGCAACCTCTGGTCTGCAAGTATTTTTTCAATCTTTCTTTTCTCTCTCTTGAAGTGTGTTTGTGATATGGTTTGGATCTGAGTCCCTTTGGGGAGATAGAGTGGAATATAAATAAATTATTATTATTATTATTATTATTATTATTATTTGGGTCTGGTTTCCCATCACCACTTTCATGAACTCAACAACCCCCCCACCCCCCAAATACGTTCCTCCCATAAGTATCCCTATTCTATGGCACATTAGTCCTATTTCTCTTTTTCTATTTAATTTTTAGACAGAAGTTTTAGTGCTATCATGGGGATATAAGGCTATGCCAATTTAGCCCTATAAAAGGAAGGAAAAAGATGTTTAATTGGGTAACTAGAAGGGTAGCGAAAGAATGAAGGTCAGTGGAATACACACACACACACATACCTTGACTTGTTTCTAAAATCCCGACGATGGCAAAAAGAAAAAAAACCCCCAATCTTAGAATGGGAATAAAAAGTTTCAATTACTACGAGAAATTTATGAGAAATACAGGAATTAAATACTTATATGGGTATCAAAACAACCCCCATAAGCTAAAATTCCCACTTTGGCTATTTTGGAGGAGACCACTGTTTGCCTCTCATTAATGGAAGGAGATGACACTTTGCAGCAGACTCAGTGCTTAGAGGGAAAAACCGAAGTATATGCCTAAGTGTGTGCGCATACACATGCGCAGGGAGAGGGGTTGAATTGGCACTGTCAGCAGCTGTTTGAATGAATGGAATAGCTATGCTGGCATTAGTGATAATTGAATACTGGGTTTAACACGCAAGATACCAGTTCTTGGCACTGTATATTTTCTACAAATGTTACTTGGGATCGAAACCTTATTGGAATAGACACTGGCCCATTCACCACATCTCTGCTATGGTGCTGTAATCCATCACTGCCATGCTCAGCTTTGTTCTTGCAGAGGCCTTGCTCACCCAGACTTCAGATATTGTGTATCAGAACGAAGAATAAGCCTTGATCAAGCAGGGATCTGCTGCCTTCTCTGTGATGAATGACACCTCTTTTGTTCTCAGTTTGCAGCTTCTACTTTGAAGTTTGTAGTGATGAATGACATTTGAGGGTACTTATTTCTTGGTCTGGACTGGCGAAGGGGAAACTTGCTGGGAGGCTCAGAGGCAAACCCTTTGGCCTGTGCTTTCTGTTCACCCCTCTTCCCAAAATCCCTCTGGTGTTGTTGTGTGCCTTTTAGGTCATTTCCAATGTATGGCAACTTGTGGGTTTTCTTGACAAGACTTCGTCAGCAGAGATTTGTCATTGCTTCTCTCTGAGGCTGAGAGGGTGTGACTTGCCCAAGGTCATCCAGTGTGTCTCTGTGGCACCCAAACCACCACATCTCTCTGGATTTCTTGACTTAAATGTGCAGAATCAACAGTTTAACACAAAAGAACTTTGGAAAGGCATTTCTGATTGACATCAGAGGGCCATCTAGTAGAGTACCCTATATACTTGAGTATAAGCCAACCCAAATATAAGTCTAGACACCTAATTTTACTACAAAAAACTGAGAAAACATATTGACTCGAATATAAGCTGAAGGTAGGAAATACAGCAGTTACTGGTAAATTTCAAAATAAAAATAGATACCAATAAAATTACATTAATTGAGGCATCAATAGGTTAAATGTTTTTGAATATTTACATAAAACTGCAATTTAAGATAAGACTGTCCAACTTTGATTAAACCATTATTCTAACCTTCTTCAATGGCAATGTACTTACGCATCCTTCCAATAATAATAAAGAGAGTAAAATAATAATAGAGTAAAATAATGGAAATGTAATAAGGACAGTAATAATAGAGTAAAATAATAAATGTAATAATAATAATAAAGTAAAATAATAAATGTAATAAAAACAATAGAGTAAAACTATGTAAATGTAATAATAATAATACAGTAAAATAATAAATGTGATAACATGAATAATAACAACAGAGTAAAATAATAAATACTTTGACTCGAGTATAAGCTGAAGGTGGCATTTTTAGTTTAAAAACAGGGCTGAAAAACTCATTTTATACTCATGTATATATGATATGCTGGGGAATCTGAGCTGTTAGGCTGCCAATCTGCTACCAAGCACAATTCAAAGTGCTGGCTTTCGCCTATAAAGCCCTAAACGATTACGGCCCAGCTTACCTGTCCAAACACATTTTCCTCCATAAACCACCTCATAGGTTAAAGTCTTCTGGGGAGGCCCTGCTCTCTGTCCCACCTCCTTTGCAGGCACGGCTGGTGGGGATAAGAGACGGAGCCTTTTCAGTGATGACTCCTCACCTGTAGAACTCCCTTCCCAGTGACATCAGATTAACTCCCTTCCTCCCGATCTTTAGAAATAAATTGAAAACATGGATGTGGGATCAAGCCTTTGAACAATAACTCAATGCAATAAGTAGATATGGAATACGTGTAGTTATGACCAGAAGAGTTCCTGGATTATGATTTTGGATTGTGTGGATTTAATTTTGATTTTAATGTTTAGATGTTTTCAACTTTTTGTTTTGTAACATATATGTTTTTATCTATATGTCTGTTTATGCGGCATTTTTTTGGTGTCAGGAGCGACGGGAAACTGCAAGTTGCTTCTGGTGTGAGAGAATTGGCCATCTGCAAGGATGTTGCCCAGGGGACACCCGAATGTTTTTGATGTTTTACCATCCTTGTGGGAGGCTTCTCTCATGCCCCTGCATGGGGAGCTGGAGCTGACAGAGGGAGCTCAACTCGCCCTCCCCGGATTTGAACTGCTCACCTATCCCTCAACAGTCCTGCCAGCACAAGGGTTTACCCATTGCACCACCAGCATTGAATTGTTGCGTACTTGCAAGCCGCTGGGAGTCCTCTTCAGGGCGAAAAAGGTGGATACATTCAGTAAATGTAAATAAATAAATAATAAACCAAAGGAGCTTGGATCTGCATCTAGCTCTTGTCCAAGCATTTGGGGTGAACAGTTTCTATACAGCGATTACGCTCTGTTTTTGATGTTTATATAATGATGTGGCCTTAGTTTTCTAGTTACAATGCCACCCAACACTACAACACTGGATTGCTTTTGTATAGTATAACATGGAGGGGAGAGGCTGATCAAAAATGGAGTAACTTCAGGCAAATTGTTATTTTTCAATTTAATACATCTCACAGCATTGTAGTACAACTTAACATTACTGGAATGACAGTGGGTTAAAAATATCCAGCACATCATGGGTTTGTAGTTAATATAGAGGGAGGAGACTGTTGAAACCTGAATCTTTGATAATTGGAAATCTTTATTCAGCTTCCAGTCTAATTTCTGAGACAACAGCAAGTATTGTCTATCCAGGTGCCCCCTCCCCTTGCACTATGTATTTGAATATATTTATTTTGTGATGATGTGTTTTAATGAATGGATTTTAAGGTACGTGTTTTATGGCAATGTGTTCTAATTGTGCAGTACCCTGCCTCGAGCCATGAGGACAGGCAGGTAATAAATTTATTATTATTATTTGAAACACAACAAGATGAGTCCACGGCAGACACTCTGCTGGCTGATGTATTGGCTCACACGTCGGACACTTCCCAAGTGTTTAGGACTGTGTGATGTATCAGCGAATGATGCATGCAGATCCCAGCAAGGTGGCCTTCTGCAGCTGGCAGATGGTAATTTTGTCAGCGCCAATTGTGTTTAAGTGCAGGCCAAGATCTTTAGGCACTGCACCCAGTTGATTATTATTATTATTATTATTATTATTATTATTATTATTGCTATTTTACACATACCTTGGTGCTGATATGGGCTAGAGACATGTTCCTCCTTTTTGGAAATGCACAGAATGCCTTCCCCCACCCCTTTCCAGATATCTAAAGGTCCTACAAGAATTGCACGCAGTCAATGGCAGTCGGCAAATCAAGAGAACAAGGAGTGCTTGCATAAGTACTGCTTTAGTTCTCAGATTTCCACATTAATCATTCATATTTCTATCAACAGATTTCCAGGACATTTGGACTGCTCCATAATTGCTGGGTTGAAAACCTATTGCATTAGTTTACTTTTCAAAATGGTTCAGTGTTTGTAGGGAAAGGAAGGCCAGACTTCCTTTTAAATTGTATTTTTTAAAGTTTTGTTTTGAGAAAAGAAATCTTATGCACCTTTCCTCCCCGTTTGCCTTACAACCCATCTTATGTCTCTCACATACTTCCCATACTTCTCCAGCAGTGCCAACGCTACTGAGGTGCCTTCTTTCCCTGAATGAAATTATAGTTGTGTGAACCTTTTATTCTTTTTAGCTTTCATATTCTACAGGAGAAGTTAATGAATTTGCAGTCAAATAATCCCTTCACAGCAGGCCCGTAGCCAGGATTTTGATTCGGGGAAGGGGGGTGAGTCTGAGTGAGAAAGGATCTACCCTAGCAAACCTTTTGAATCGTTACCCCAATACCCCCATGCATATGGGACATATTGAGCATGGTGATCAGATCATGATATGAATAAATATAACAGTTTAAATCAGGGGTGGTAGATCATGTAGGGCATCCTGGTAGATCGCAGGCAGGGCGGGAGGAAGGCTCAGTCCTGCCCTGCAGGCTTCCGCCGCCCAAGTGCTGCCGGCCCTGGATTATCTGAGGTACTTTCCACACAGTTGAATAAATCCCATGTTATCTGCTTTGAATCAGATTATATGGCAGTGTGGACTCAGAAAACCCAGTTCAAAGTAGATATTGTGTTATATGTTTCACATTTTTGTAGTGGGTAGGTAGATCATTTTGACTTGGTTGTTTTATAAGTAGCTCGCATGCTGAAAAAGTGTGAGCACCCCTGGTTTAAATGATATACCAGTAAGGACTTATCGCGGACCACTCTGAGAATTTCGGGGGGGAGGGGGAGCTGAAGCCCCCGCTACATGCCTGTTTCACAGGTAATGTCGGTGTCTTCATTCTGTTTACAGATCACCTGTGGAAGTGCCTAAATGATTTAAAAAGAAGAATTAAGTTGACATGAAGTTATCATATAGTATAACCCATGTATCCATGGGGAATAAGCTCCTGAATTTACAGTGGAAATGAGAAAACAGTGGGTTACAGCAAACCTTATTGAAATGAAAGACTGCCATCAGAACCTACCACAGAGTCACTCTGGAGGTCTTAGCAAATTCTTAGAGAGGATACTTCTCTAGGAATAGGCTAGGTCCTCCAAGGCGACTCTGTGGTAACTTCTGGTAGAAGCGTATGATAGAATCATAGAATCATTGAATAATAGAGTTGGAAGAGACCACATGGGCCATCTAGTCCAACCCCCTGCCATGCAGAAAATACACAAAGTATTCCTGGCAGATGGCCATACAACCTCTGTTTAAAAGTTTCCAAGGAAGGAGCTTCCATCACACTCCAAGGAAGAGAGCTCCATTGTTGAACAGTGGCTGCTGCATCTTGCACTACCTGCAGTTTCTAAATACATTTCAAGGGAAGCCCCACTTACAGCTCAGTAGTCTTATCTTTCCTCCTCCTTCCCAGAGCCCACAGCGTTGTTGTTGTTGTTGTTCTTCTTCTTCTTCTTCAATACCTTCAAAGTCATTTCTGACTTATGGCAACCCTAAGGAGACTCTATCCTAGGGTTTCCTTTGCAATATTTCTTCCGTGGAGCCTTGCCGTTGCCTCCCTCTTGTAGTGTGATTTCAGCTTCCACAAGAAATGAGGGTTAAGGGTCCAGAGTGTCAAGCTTCCAGAAGGCCAGATGAGACACAGACAGGTTGAAGGCAAAAATCAGAGGCTTATTCTAAGTGGCCAGAGAGGATGTCAGTGGAGACAGCATACCAAAGAACTGACATACCCGCAACTGTAAATGCATGGGTTTATTTATAGTACATTTGACAGAAAGGCCAAGCAGTACAGAATAATTGGAAATTGCCACATCGATTCCTCATTGGTCCTGGAAGGTTCCGGCTAGGATCTGTAACCTCATAGCAAGAGGCACGAATCTGCTTCTTCCATTGAGCCAATCAGAGGCAAGGTGGAAAATTTAATAAACTGTCATTTGTGGATTTGAAGTCTTGCTTCTCTTCATCTTTCCCAGGAACTGGGTGTGTCTGGGTGGGATGTGGTTTGATGGGAGGTCGATGAGTCCTGATGGTCCAATGCCAGCTAGATAAAGGAGGTGCCGGCCAATGGACAAAAAGTGTTTAAGGCACAGTTCCATACAATGGAGGATTCACAGACGTGGTCAGGATAAGTGCGATAGGTGAGGCAATGTTCCTAGGATAAAGTTTTAGATAAAATCAGATAAAGGTGGGAAAACTTTGTGTCTCCTCAAGAGAAAACCCATTATGTGCCTTGGGGCTTTTCCAGGGTATTGTGAAAGGTTTATGATAATTACAA
The DNA here is from genome assembly GCA_030556195.1 of Anolis apletophallus. Lineage (NCBI taxonomy): Eukaryota > Metazoa > Chordata > Lepidosauria > Squamata > Anolidae > Anolis > Anolis apletophallus. The sequence goes on from JARBWK010000011.1 coordinate 78,569,664, forward strand.
AGCTATTCCCCAAGGTCCTAAGGTGCGGTAAAAAACATTTTAAAACATCCCAAGTGAGATTTGTGAAAGGCTACTAGCAGGCAAGGAACAACCCAGTGCATGCTGGCTGTATATCTCAATGCAGCCACAGATAAAAATTCATAATGTTTTGTGTTTAGTTTTCCGAGGCTGAGAGGATGTGATTTGTCCAAGATCATCCAATCCGTTTTCATGGCTGAGCAAGTAGTTGAACCCTGGTCCTCAGAGTTGTAGTGCAACACTAAAATCAGTAAGTTGACTTAAGACTTGGAAGTTGACTAAAATCACTTCACCACTCTGGGTCTCTTTACAGTGCTTAAATGTGAAGAATCCCTGCTTTTACACAAAATGACATTGGAAAGACTCTTCTCGATGAGATGAAAGGGCCATTAGGGCAGGACTTCAGGGCAGAAGCCTAGGATCTGAAAACATAGCAGGACTGCTTTACTTAATGTTGAGTGAGTGGCAGGGCCGTAGCCAGGATTTTGATTCGGGGTGAGTTTGGTTCGGGGCTGAGACTGGGTGGAAGAGGGTCTACTCTAGCAAACCTTTTGTATTGTTATCCCAATAACCCCATTAATGTGGGATATAATGAGCATGGTGATCAGATCATGATATGAATAAACATAACAGTTTAAATAATGTACCAATAAGGCCTTTTCGCGGACCACCCTGAGAATTTCGGGGGGGGGGGGGCTGAAGCCCCCTTAGCCCCCTCCCCTGGCTACATGCCTGGTGAGTGGGGTAATCCATTCTCATCATTCTGTTCAGATCTTACAGCCTCAAAAGTCCTAGCTTTCTTCATTGACTCTATGAAGGTCTTGCAATCTAAACCTGGATGCTTGATGTAGAATCATTTCCAACTTTTCTGTTGGGTCAGTTTGAATGGAGATGTGCTTCCCTGCCTAGGTTTCTAGATTGTGAGGTTTGCTACTACCTATTAGAGGAAGTTCATTTTCATCCTGCTGCATAATGGTAGGGATTGTATTTTCTTTGCATTTTGTTGACAGGAGGAGATAGCTCTTTCCTTGCACCATGCTGGGAGTGACTGGAGATTACATTATCTTTGTTGCTAAGGCCAGCCCTTGATTGAGGACTGTAAATTGTATAAAATATCCAGGCTATAATTTCTTCCTCATTCCCTTCTTACTGACACCTCTACACTGTGAGTAGCATAACCATCATCTATTCAATTAGATCCTTCCCCACTCTATTCCTCCCCTTCTGAAGGCCTAATGTCTCCTTTTTTAATTGAATGCTGTAGTAGGGTTCCTAAAACTAATTTTGCCAGGGTTGTCATGTTCAATGTAAGAGCAAAGGATGTGGTGGATGCTCGCACTTTTTAAACCCACTGGCAGGAAATCACATTACACTCAATGTAATTACATTGTTCTAGAAATGTGATTATGTGTTTCAACGACCAACTTTCCATTAAATTACTTCAGATCAGTCTCAATCTATAGGACAGAATCCTCCTGATTTAGATGTTAAAAGTGTAATAAATCTGAGACGGAGTGATCTGCATTTATATTTTATGCTGCCATCCAATGCTGCTGATTTCATTGTGTAATTTCACTCGGCTCCCACAGGACATAGCTCACCTGCTTAACTAGCTGGGAAAAACCTGGGCCTCAGCTTTTTGGATGATTATGGTCTGTGATTTTGCTGTGCCATGCATATTAGTGCTTAGTCCGGTCATTCTGAAACAGTGCCGGGTGAGAACGCTTGGCGGGCAATAAATAATGAATAAAAAGCAGCAGTGATATCAAAGCCATTATCCTCAGAGGAGTTTCCCTGCTGTGCCTCTGTGTGATTTTGTGTAATTAAAATCAGACATTATTTGGGTGAATAATTTTCATCCCGCCGGGTTGTGATTGGGCCATTTTGTGTTAGCTGTCTGGGGAAGCACTGATATAACAGCTAATATTAGGAGTGGGATATGTAATTGTTTAGATCCACAAGTTGGAAATGTTATAAATACTACAGTTCCCAGAATTCACTATCTCAGGAAGCTACAGTCCACCCCCCTCCCCCCAGCTAACCCAAGCTCTGGTGAGGTCTCTGGGTTTATTGAAAAGAGGAACCCATTTAATAAGGACGCATAGGGAGAAACTATTTCATTCTTGAGAAGCAAAGTATGTGTTTTCCTTTGGAGTTTCAAGAACTTGCCCCCCAGATTTAGGGCTCAACCTCCAAGTCCCGGACAAGGGGGTAATAATAATACATAATAAAACTTTATTTCTAGACCGCCCTCTCTCCCCAGAGGGACTCAGGGTGGTTCAAATACATATAAAAGGCAAACATTTGATGCCATAATTAAGATCACACAATATCAAAAGATAGGAATTAAACACTAACAGACTTATTACCATAAAAATAAAAATAAAAATATAAGAAATGCAAACACTTACATAAAACATAATTACACCAGTAGAACATAATTGTCCAAAAACATGTATCCTAGATGGTAAAAATATATTCAAACTGCAGAATGTGTTAAGCATCAAGTTGTAATTTGAAACAGCCTGCAGCAACCATAAAGTGCAGACTGTGATAGTCCCCCTCCTCTTCGTATGCTAAAGTACAGAGGTGTGTTTTCAGCAGGTTTTTGAAAGGGAGGAAGGTGGGGGCCATTTTTATTTCTTTAGGGATGGAATTCCAGAGGTGGAGAGCGATCTCAGAGAAGGCCCCCTCTCTTGTTCCCACTTACTGTGGTTGTGGGACTGAGAGCAGGGCCTCCTGTGCTGATCAAAGTGTGCGAGGTGGTCTATATAGGGAGATGCACTTAGACAAGTAGCCTGGACCTGAACTGTTTAGGGCTTTATAGGTAATGACCAGCACTTTGTATTTAGCTTAGAAGTGGATTGGCAGCCAGTGGAGCTGCCATAACATGAAAGTGGTTCTCTCCCTGAACGAGCCCCAGTTAGTAACCTGGCTGCTGATTACTGGATTAGCTGTAGTGTCTGAACTATCTTCAAAGGCAACTCCATGTAGAGAGCATTACAAGTAGACCAAATGAAATGTGACTAAGGCGTGGACAGGCATGTAGCCAGGGGGGGCTAAGGGGGTTTCAGCCCCCCGAAATTCTCAGGGTGGTCCGCAAAAAGGCCTTACTGGTACATTATTTAAACTGTTATGTTTATTCATATCATGATCTGATCACCATGCTCATTATATCCCACATTAATGGGGTTATTGGGATAACAATACAAAAGGTTTGCTAGGGTAGACCCTCTTCCACCCAGTCTCAGCCCCCGAACCAAACTCAGCCCCCCGAATCAAAATCCTGGCTACAGCCCTGGGCGTGGACTACCATGGCCAAGTCAGACGTCTTATGGTACAGACACAGCTAGTGTACAAGCTTTAACTGTGCAAAGTTGCTCTTGGCCACCGCCAATACCTGAGGTTCTATGGTCAGCAATGGGTCCAGGATCAACCCAGACTGTGAACCTGTGCCTTCAGAGGGAGTGTGACCCCGCCCAGCACAGGTTGTAACCCTATACCCTGTTCTTCCTTTTAACTGACCAGGAGTACCTCTGTCTTGTCTGGATTTAGTTTTAACTTGTTGCCCCTCATCCAGTCCCTCACTGATGACAGGCACTGGTTCAGGATCAGAATGACATCCTTGGCTTTTGGTGGAAAGGAGATGCTGGGTACTTTTCTTTCTTCTCCCAATGGAGAACTACCCTATGTACTCATGTATAAGTGTAGAAATTTTAGTCGAAAATTAAGCAAAGAAACTCAGGTCTCAACTTTAACTGTTTATCAAAAAAGGAAATATCCCCTTCTCTAAGCAGTCGCAAAAGGCAAGATCAAACTTCGTCTTGGAGGAACCTAAAAGAAGCACTGACTCTATTTCTTCTCTCTCTTTTTGCACTGTTTCTGGCCTTTTTGAATGTCTGGGTGGGAAAATTGCAGTGACAGCTAGGGTGACTGGCCCCCTGAGGCCCCTTCTATACTGCCATATAAACCAATATCTGACCCCAGATTAACTTCTTTGAACTGGGAGTTTACACTGCCATGTAATCTAGTTCAAAGTAGAAACTGGATTATATGGGAAGTTTAGATCCAGCCTGAGTTGGCATTGGTGTCTTCCTCTCTCTGCAGGATGGGGCCTCAAGTTATACATGAGGTTAACTTATATATGAGTGTATATGGTAAATTCACCATGGACAAGTGCTTCACTGAGCCAGTGAGAAACTCTAGAATGGCCACTACTACACTATTTTAACTCCGACAGTGTGTGTGTGTGTGGGGGGGTATGGTGGACAGGATGTAGAAGCTTTGCTCTATTCAAAGCTCTCTCCTTCCTGCAAAATATCCTGAAGCTGGCGAATGTATTTGCCCTCCCGTTGGTCTCATTGCAACCAAAGGGGGGAAGTATAGCAAGACATACTTTGAATGCAGTGGGGTTTTCTTCTGAATATGCAGAAGGTTGTGGTGTAATCCCGTTAGGATCAATGATGAATTAATCCCCTCTCTTGGTTCTCAGTTCTGTTCAGTTTATTTGTTGCAGCCCGAGGCCATAAGAATAAAAATATAATTACAATTGGAAAAATGCAATGGTATCAAATCCAATTTCAAAACAAGGTTTTTATGACAACGATAACAAAAAGAACCTGTCAGCAGATGTGTAAAGGCACTGGCTAACAACATCTCAAATCACCATCTTCCAGTTCACTACGTTCACATCAATGTCTTGATGTGAGCAACTCAGCAGCCCAACCAAAAAAGTGGGTGCCATTTGAGAAAATTCTTTCTTGTTGTCCACAAGTAGAAATTCCACATTTTTTTACCACGTGTGGTGCTTATAAAGAAAGCCTTTGCAAACATGTTTCGGGAATGGAACAACAGAAGTGAGGGCTGAATGTCGATTAAGTCACACTTGGAAGACTCCCATGAAATCATATCATGAATACTAGGTTGGTAGACAAGAAACATAAAAGCTATACTAGTAATATAATAAAACTGAGTCACGGCACAGTCTTGCACATAGTTAAACCTGGAATTCACTGCTGTAGGATGTAGTAGTGGCATTAAAAGAGGATTACAGAAAGTCCTGTAGGTTAGAACCAGAAATGGCTAGTAGTCAGGATGGCTTTATATCACTACTACTATTGCAAGTAATATGTGGCTATATAATCTGTTGCTGACAAAAATGAGAGTTAGTGTCCTACTGGTGGGCTTTCTATAGACCAAGGTTTCTTAAACTTTTCCACTTGTGACCTCTTTTGGTCTAAGAGATTTTGGCATGACCCCAGGTATATAGGTATATAAAATAAGTAGAAAGAATAAACTATTTGTGATAACAAATCAGCATTTGCAAGCTTCCTCAATTTCCTGATTTGCCTTTTTATGAAGAACACCTGAAGCATCTTCTGCAGAGTTCACTGTAAACCCCGAAGAACAGATTGATGTAAATGAACAAAATAGCCATTCAGAAATCTTTTACTGTTGCCAATTTTTTCAGTACCCCAATATTGGGCTAAAGGCACCTCATATGGGACTGGGACCCACAATTTAAGAAGCAGTGCTATAGGCAACTGGTTGCCATGGTGTGAATAGAATGCTGCACTAGATAGGCCTTTGGTCTCATCCAGCATTCCCCTTCTTCTTACCTTTTTTGTTGTTGACTTTATCAGATGGATGCGGTGGCCAGGGAAGCTTTTGCACAATTAAAACTTGTGCGCCAGTTGCGCCCATATCTTGAGAAGCCAGACTTGGCAATGGTGATCCATGTTCTTGTTACATCCTGAATAGACTACTGCATGCTCTATGTGGGGTTGCCTTTGAAGACTGTTTGGAAGCTTCAAGTGGTTCAACGGGCGGCAGCCAGATGCCTCACCGGGGCAGCCTACAGGGAGTATACAACTCACCTGTTTTATCAGCTCCACTGACTGCCAGTCTGCTACCGAGCACAATTTAAAGAGCTGGCTTTAGCTTATAAAGGCCAAAATGGTTCTGGCCCAGCTTATCTGTCCGAACGTATCTCCCTGTATGAATCACCTTGGAGGTTAAGATCTTCTGGGGAAGCCCTTCTCTTGGTCCCACCTCCTTTACAGGTGCGGTTGGTGGGGACGAGAGACAAGGCCTTCTCAGTGGTGGCCCCTCAGCTGTGGAACTCCCTCCCTAGCAAAATTAGATCAGCCCTCTCCCTCCTGACCTTTAGAAAGAAATTAAAAATGTGGCTGTGGGACCTAGCCTTTGGACAGTAATTTCAGTGCAATAAGTGGATACAGAATATGGGCAATTATGACCGGAATGGCTCCTGTACTATGAGTTTGGATTGTGTGGTTTTTAACAATTAGTTTTAATGCTTAATTTTTTTTTACTTTTTGGGTTTTAATGTATATGTTTATTTTATTTTTATATCTGTCTATCCAGCATTGAATTGTTGCTTACTTGTAAACTGTTCTGAGTCCCCTTCGGGGTGAGAGAGGGTGGGGCATAAATATAATAAATAAATAAATATATAAAATGTGGATACCAGCATAATAGCAAAGGTGATGGACCCCCTTGCACGACATGGTGCCGTAGCCATTGCTGGTCTGCCACCTCTCCATGATGTAGCTGTCAGGGACAGCTGATAGGCAAAGCATGTCAATAGCTCTTGATTGCACCACAGTCCTGGAACTACCTTGTACAATGAGTTTTGGGCTTCTGTGGCATCTACACCTCTCCCCTGAAGACCTATCTGTAAGTCTGTCTGGTTTTGAGCTCGGAGTAAAATCCTACCCTTGGAATTTATAAACCTTGTAAAATCCTGCTCTTGGAATTTGTTGAGGGAGAGTTATGCAAGCACCACAAGGTCATATCGGAATCTCTGCTTAAATAATTGCACAAACATTTCTATCTGAAGTCTGTTGTACTGAAGGACTGGAATCTTAATTGTATATAGCTAGAAGTAAACTCTTCACCAAGTCCTGAAACTGTTTATAATTCAGGACCTTTAATATGATAGTCAATTTTCTTTTCAATTGTCCTCTGACTTTTAAACTGATTAGTTTTTGTTGAATTCTGTTTTAACTTGTGTTGTATGCTGCCTTGTGCTCTGTAAAGGGAAAAAAGTAGGATATAAATTAGCTAACACACATATTGGGCTGAAATTTGCTTAGTTTGGAACTCAGTCATGCCACGCTTGCAGCAAATTCAGTCAACATCCAGATCAGGAGCATAGCACAACACTCCTGGTTCAAAATAATGTGCAAGTCCTAACTCACCAGCCCTCTGATGAAGTAACTCATTTTTTCAAGCAAAACCTTCTTGTATGGCACCACAATGTTTCATAATCAGGACTTTATTGCATGAAGTTGCTATTCCATGAAGCACCATGCGAGTCACAATAGTGAATACATCCCAGCATGGGGTGCATTTACAAGGCCAAATAATGCATTGTAGAGTTGCATTAGCCTGTGTACAGCCATAGAATACCACAAGCTGATACAAATTAAGCCAGGGTAAGCAGGGGGAGGGTTGAATCCTGCTACAGGACCCGGATCTTCTCCTGTTTTGGGGCATTGCGGATAACCATCTTGGAATCCTAATATGGGATCCAGGATCATATCTCCACAGCCATCTCACACTCCTCAGGCTCAGACAGCCAAGGGAGATGGGATGATAGCTCCTTCCTGCCTCTGCACCTCCAATTTTCCCCTGGAGAAGAAAGAAAAAGCACCTACCGCATGGCATCAGAATCCTTTTCCTATTTTCATTCCATTTTCGAGCCCATTATGTGCTTGTGTAGAAGGGTCAATAGCACCCTTGTTCTTGCACATCTCTCCATTTGTGCTATAGTGTCAATTTGCCAATCTGCCCCACCTGCATCTTTCCACATATCCTCCTAACCCTGCCCTCCCACAATTCTGGTGCTCTGTAATTGCAGCAGCGGTTAATTTTGAGAAAGCCAAAATATTGTACATTTTTTTAAAAAAATACTCTGGAATAGCAATGGGAGCATGGGGAAGGAGGAGAATCCCACAGCAACAGGTTGCACACACCACCATCTGCTAGGAGACATCAATGTCGGTTTCCCTTCCTTGTGCGATAAAGTCCTCAGGCTTTTGGAACAGAACCAAGTCAGGGCTAACAAAGATAGGGCAAATTAGAACTCAGGGAGAGACAGAAGACACACTAGAAAAGAAGGAAGATGAAATGTTTTTCCACCTCTGCAAGGATCTCTGTCCTATTGAGAGGTGGATTTTTTTTTTACAGACAACCTCTAAATATATTATAGAAGGTCATCACTCTTGGATAAGGGGCTTTTGATGTTGCCTTGTTGAGAGTGAAATGTGTTATTGAGCATTTTACAACCTTGTAGTTTTCATATGTCTGATTCTTTCAAGCAACTCATTAAGGAATTGGAGCAACAAATGTTTGTAGCAACTCACAACAGAAACTCTATTTCCTCTTTTGTGTGTATCGGATATTTCAATAAGCTGCTCCCTTCCCCAAATCTCTCCTTTTCTCAGTTTATTGATGTTGAAAAATAGAAGGGATAAGTACAGAAAAGGAAAATCTCTGATCAAGATGGACTCCAAAGTGCTTTCCAAAAAATGTACAAGGTACATATCGGAAAACGTTTGTATGCCCCTTCCCCCATTCAAAAAATTAAGATGCCATTGTTGTTCATTGTTTAGATTTCATTTAATTTTTCTTAACATCTAATGAAATGATGCTTCAGAGTCTTTCTGTAAATGCTCTTCTGCTAGCATGTGATGGCTCACAATCCTGGAACACAATGAAGGGGACATATACTGTATGACTTACAAATCCAGTTGTTTGTATTCACCGTTCTAAAAGTAATAGGGACCATCACATGGCTGTACCCACAGGGGCAGGATGGACATGCACTCTACACCCCAAGTTTGTTTGCTTATTTATTTATGTCACATATTTGTATCCCGTTCTTCTCACCCCCGGAGGGAGACTCAGGGCGACTTCACAACAGGCATTCATTCAATGCCAACAGTAATAAATGATGAGAGCAATTAAAACATAAAATTATTAAAACATTGTTTAAATCACGCAGGTTTGAAATCATAGTCCAGGCCAGTCCATTGTCATTCATACAAGTTGGGTCTCATTCTAAATTGCTGCCTCTACTGTTCGAATGCTTGGTCCCATAGCCAGGTTTTGAGTTTCATTCTAAAGGATAAGAGGGAGGGGGCCAATCTAATGTCACTGAGCAGAGACTTCGACAGGCAAGGGGCCTCCTCTGAGAAGGCCCTGTCTCTCGTTTCCACCAGTTGCGCTTGTGAGGATGGTGGGACCGAGAGCAGGGCCTCTCCCATCGATCTTAGACTTAGTGATGTTTCATAGCAGGAGATATGTTCAAACAGGTAAGCTGGGCCAGAACTATTCATGGCTTTATAGGCTAAAGCCAGAACTTGAATTGTGCTCAGTAACAGATTGGCAACCAGTGGAGCTGGTGTAGCAGAGGGGTTGTATGCTTTCTGTATGCAACCTGGCTGCCATCTGTTGGACTAGTTGGAGCTTCCAAACAGTCTTCAAAGGCAACCTCACATAGAGTGTGTTGCATTAATCTATTTGGGATGTAACAAGAGTGTGGACCACCATGACCAACTCTGATTTCCCAAAGTATGGGCACAACTGGCACACAAGTTTTAATTGTGCAAAAACTCCCCTAGCCACCATCGAGACCTGGGGTTCCAGACTCAGTGATGAGTCTAGGATCACTCCTAAGCTGTGAACCTATGTCTTCAGGGGGAGTGCAACACCGTCCAGCAAGGCTATAGCCCTTATGCCCTGTTCGGCCTTGCCGCTGACCAGGAGTACCTCTGTCTTTTGTTGCTGCCTGGGAGGACCCAGTGGATAAACCAAAGCAATCTCCTTATAGTTTTGTACAAGGTGATCACTATCAGCCCTTTCTTCCTGTTAGGTCAAGCAGGTGTCACGATGTACATCCAAAGCTGAGCATCTATTAAATCCCAGCACATGGCAGGTTATTTGGCTGTCTTCATTCTAAAGGATTCATCATTGGATAGTCAAGCATGCACTGAGAAATCTACATAAGCTCAGTAAATAATGTTCACGTTAGTGGATAAGCTCTATGTGCCTGAGTATTGGCCAGAACACCTGAATAAATTAAGGCACTTGAAACCAGTTGATCCAGTTTCTATCACCTCTGCATTTCTTAAGCTTTTCTTTTCCCTATTGTCCAAATTGTCCTTCTTCCCAGCGATCCCATCCATATTCTAGGGCAAACATTCCTACATAATTTCCCTGCAATATCTTGTTGGTTGTGGCTGGTGAAAAATGGTTTCCGAGGGCTACCATCTGCCCTTATTCCTACCAATCCTCACTGGTGGCTGAGACTGGAGAGAGTGCCAATCTTAATCTCCACAGTGAGACACATGACTATCTCACCTCTTCTGCTGGTGTCATGGAATATAGAGATGAGCTAAGCCACCCAGTCCAAATACCCCAAGGGGGGGGCGGGGGCTTGGTGTGGTATCATGAACTTCACCAAAAGAGATAGTAGGTCCACTGGTTTCATCCAAATGAAGAAGTTTTGCAGCAGATAAGAAGATGACTCCTTTTTAATAACAGGGCGCCACTTCGGAACTATCTCATGCTTCTTTTCCTATTCCAAGACAGTCACACACTAGACTTGATAACTCTTTTAGAACCTATGCCAACTTTTTCTCGCTCTGTGTATTTCTATGCCTTTCAAGAGTCATCCAATGAGCCAAAACAGAAGTTGCTATATCACCATCACCCCTATTATGAGATGAATAGTCCTATGGTAGGTGCTTTTATTTGCAGGGTTTTTGCCCTGAAACTTTCTTGGTTGCAATAGTATTATCATAGCTTAATGCTTAAACACTTAAGCAGAGTTGAGCAGAAAAACAAGTAGAGGTAGAAAAAAGAGAGAAGTTCACATCCTCCCAAAGTCCCTGTGATTCAGGTCTGAGGAGCAGCTTTAGCCATAGGAAAATGACTTACCCTGAATTTGTTGCCCGAAGTTACAGACTGTGCATGTCGTCTAAGGACGACAAAGCTCCTCGGCATGGAAGATGGAGCGAAAGCACCCCCTGTCGCCAGAGTTGAGTACAGCCTCCAGAAGCCAGGAATGAAAAAGATTGGAAAAGCTCTTACCTCGGTTTATGTATTGCCTGTCCTTGTTAGTTGTATAACGGCATTGAATGTTTGCCGTATATGTGTTCTGTAATCCACCCCGAGTCCCCTTGGGGAGATAGAGCGGAATATAAATAAAGTATGTTTGTCGGTTGGATGATGGGATAATGGGACATGTAATCCTCTATATCCACAGTTGCAGAGAAAAACAGAAGGGTGGTTGATGGATATTTGAGCAAACAGAAGCAAAAAGAACAAAGTTTGTCTTCATATAAAAAATAGGCAAAAACTTTAATTTACTAATATAGCTTCAAACAAACAAAAAAGCAGCAACATGCTCTTTCAATAAACAGTCTGTACATTCTTCAGTAACAGGTTTCTGTGTTAACTCACACAGTATTTCAACTCCCAGCATCCCTGTTACCATTTCAGCATTGCAGCAGTTTATGAATGCATTTCTCCAAATTACAGCATTCCAGCATTTAAATGAATTTCTCCAGTATACAGCATTCCAGCATTACAGCAGTATAGGAATCCATTTCTCCAGGCTTCAGCATTCCAGCATTTAAATGAATTTCTCCAGTCTACAGCATTCCAGCATCACAGCAGTATATCAGCCAGGAACTTCAGCCAGCACAATAGCCAGCATAGACAGTAAGAAAACTGCAAAAGCCAAAAGCCTAACTCAAACTGTAACAAAGGAGATTTATACAAACACAGCTGCCACACCCTACTGGAGTCAGACAAACCCAGCTGCACCTATTCAGACACACCTACAGTAGTACTACTACAGCACATAAACCAAAAGATACTCATAACTCAAACATTTGTTTAATATCTTTACAGTCTGACAATGTTGTTGTTGTTATAATTATTTATAATTTACACAGGCAATACTCAGGGATTTTGGGGAGTTTAAAGCCAACAACACCCAAGGACCCATGTTTGGGAACTGCTGATGTATAGACCCAAACCTGGAATATGCTTGAGTGTTTTCAGAATTAACATTTCCTATCCTAAGTTGCAGGAGGGTTGGCTAATGAGACTAGAGAAGTGTGTGTGCGTGTGTATGTATTTGGATTAATAGTACCTCTGTTTCTTGCTCTTCCTGCCAAATATTCTGTTATGTTCTTTTCTGTTTGCCAAAGCCATGCTGTTTGTATGGAGTGTGATGCTCTAATAAGCTATTTCATATCTCCTGTATCCTGGCATAGTTGATGCAATTGTGAGTTAGACAATGCGACAGTGAAAAAGATTATATAAAAATAGCAGCAGGAGAAAAATTAAAAAGCACACAGGAGTAACAATGTGTGATTCAGGTACAGTTTTGAAAAGAAGTTCCGTGGAGGAGTTGGGCAGGGAAAAATACAGAGCCTTCTCTAGCCCGATTCAGGCAGAAGGAGAAACCATGGTTTCCTTTAGTGAAATTGTTATCAGCAACTTGCTTTTGGTGTGTCCTTGTATACTAAGGTGTAATGGTTGACAATCTGAGAACATGATTTTTTCCAGAGTGTTGTGATCTCTCATTGATGGAATACCTTCACCAGATAAGTTCAATTGGCGCCAACATGGTTGGCATTTGTACCGGGAATGCCAATCGGAATCTTCCTCCATCTTGTCTAATTTTTGTCTTTGGGTTGATTAGATGACATGACCAGAGGAATGTTAGTCTGAGATAATTTTCATTTCCAAATGTGTTTGCCTGCAGGTGATTCTGCACAGACATTATAATGCATTTCAAAGCTGACTTGAGGGCGGGCTGCCCATAAAACATACACCACCAATGTATGCTGCAGCATGCATCAAGCCAGAAACAGCGTGTTACAAAAACTCACCAGAAAGGGCAGAACTCAGCGCTTATGAGCTGCGGCCTGTCCCATTCAGGTATGAAACCTGGATATACACTGATTGTCTGCAGTGCATCAGCGCATCTCAATGGACTGGTTAAGAAAAAAATGTCAATTTTTCCAGTAACTAGCTGCATATATTGCAGTTCCTGAGTCTAATTCCAATCCAATGGGGTGTTTGTGTAAGCACTTTACAGCAAAAGCAGATTGTTTTGCTTTACCTCCAAAACACCTTATAGGACAGTTCTAAGCCGTCTTGAGGGTGGGGTGTCCACAAAATAATGTGCATCAAGCCCAAAACAGTGTATTTAAAAACTCACTGGAAATTCTGGGATAGGCAACAAACTCTACTGCAGCGAATCAGTGTATATCCCATGCAGAGCTGGACTCAAGACAGAAAACTGCAGAGTTCTTGTCAAAACTCAGCTAGCGTTGATGCAGTAAAAAAAATACAAATAGAAGGTAAACAGACTCCCCCCTCCCCCAGAAACCAGTGTTCCCATGCCTGCTTTCTATTCCTTTCATATCTTGTCTAGCACTGATCCCAATTGAAAATGTCGATCGATGCCCATCAGGACATTCCGTGGGACAAAGTAAGAAAAATATATTTCTGTGTACAGATTGATCTATAGTTGGCATATCTTTGTGCCCACTAACCCCGGGTTCCAACTGGTTCCTGGGGTGCTTGTCTATGCACTCCGGAGTCAACTGATTCTCTGACTCGGTTGAGTCAATTCAGATCCTTGGTTAACCAGGGATCTGGTGGTGATGAAGCAGGTAAGATAGAGGCAAGAGTGCCTCTGGCAGAGGACTTGGAAAGTATCTGACCGAGCATGGATAGAGCCTCACTTAAGGCCTACTCCATGGCAATTAAGGCAGCCAAGAAGGCTTTCTCAACTGTCTGCATTGCGTCTGCATCAAATAGACCTGCAGAGTTGTTTCGGGTGGTTAGGGAACTCTTTCATCCTAGTGACCAGGAGGAGTCCTCTGACTACTCTTCAACTCGATGTGGCGAGTTTATCCATAATTTTGCAGTTAAAGTTGCTTGGATACGTTCCAACTTGGATGGCAGTCTTACTGCAGTACCAAGAGCTGTACCTGAGGTATCTGTTGGTCCTATTTTGATGGATTCATTTCAGCATGTTCAGCCTGATGACGTGGACAAGATTCTTGGAGCTGTGAGCATGACCACCTGTGCTCTGGATCCTTGCCCTTCCTGACTTATCAAATTTGCCAGTGGGAGATTGGCTGAGTGGTTCACAAAGATTATAAATGTCTCGTTGGAGCAGGGACAAATACCTTCGAGCCTAAAAAAGCCAATAGATCAATTTTGAAGTAGGCGTTCCTGGAATCCTCAATATTAAATAACTGCCGGCCCATATCTGACCTCCCCTTTTTGGGTAAGGTTCTAGAGCGGGTGGTGGCCTCTCAGGCATTCTTGGATGAAACCAATTATCTTGATCCATTGCAGTTGGTTTTGGTCGCCTTGGTGAATGACCTCTGCAGAGATCTTGACAGGGGGAGGGTATCCTTGTTGGTTTTCCTGGACATCTCAGTGGCTTTTGATACCATTGACCAAATATCATTCTGCGGTGGCTTTACAGAATGGGTCTTGAGGGCATTGCAGTACAGTGGCTCTCCTACTTCCTGGAAAATCACACCCAGTCGGTGAAGCTGGGGGACACCGGCTCAGACCCCTGGCCTTTGACCTGTGGGGTCCCGCAAAGTTTCATTCTATCCCCCATGCTTTTTTAATATCTACATGAAACCACTGGGAGAGATCAACCAGAATTTTGCAGTTCAGTCCCATCTTCAAACAGGTGACACACAACTCTATTACTCCTTTCCACTGAACTCCAAGGAAGCTTCCCAGATCCTGAACCAGTGTTGGACTAGATGAGGGCTAACAAGCTGAAGCTTAATCCAGACAAGACAGATGTCCTCCTGATCAGTCGTGAGGCCGATCGGGGTATTGTGTGGCAACCTGTGCTTGATGCGGTTACTTCCCTGAGGATACAGGTCTGCAGTCTGAGGGTCCTCCTGGACTCAATGCTGATTCTTGAAGCTCAGGTGTTGGTAGTGGCCAGAAAGGTCTTTGCACAGTTAAAGCTTGTGTGCCAGCTGTGACTGTACCTCGAGAAGCTGGACTTGGCCACGGTGTTCCATTCCTTAGTTACATCAAGATTGGATTACTGTAATGCACTCTATGTGGGACTGTCTTTGAAGATGGCTTGGAAACTGCAATTGGTCCAAAGATTTGCAGCCAGGCTACTAACTGGAGCCAGCTATAGAGAGTACACGATGTTCCTACTAAAACAACTCCATTGGCTGCTAATAAGTTTCCGGTCCCAATTCAAAGTGGTAGTTATCACCTATGAAGCCCTAAACAGCTCGGGTCCCGTCTATCTTCGTGACCCCCCATGAACCGATGTGGGTTCTAAGATCTGCCAGGGAGGCCTTCCCCTCGGTCTGGCCACCATCACAAGTGCGGTTGGTGGGGACAAGGGAGAGGGCTTTCTCGGTGGTGGCCCCCCAGCTTTGGAACTCCCTCCCCAGGGAGATTAGACAGGCCCCCACACTGTCCTCCTTTCGTAGGGACTTGAAGACGTGGCTCTTCAATCAAGAGCCTTTGAGAATATTGAGTCTAATTTTTTAGAATATATTCGCATGTATTTTATTTTATTGTATTTTATATTGTGTTCACTGTTATGTTTGTTTTTAGGCACTTTGTGCCATCTGTAAGCCGCCCTGAGTCCCTTTGGGGAGATGGTGGTGGGATATAAGAATAAAGTTATTGTATTATAATTGTTATTGTTATTGTTATATGGCTGGGTGGAACCATCCATAGTGTCTGTGTAGTACTTCTCTGCAACTCCAGTAATCTCAGCCAGCATGCCCATTTGAATGTTGGAATCTATACTCCCACACATTTTGGAAAGCTCATGTTGGGAAGAAGAACTGATCCACAGAATAGTGACCTGCTTTCTATCTAGGACTTTTTTCTGCCTAGATAGAGTTGTTAGGCTAGCTTACTTTTTGTGGTCATAAATGTGGCATTTGAAAGACACATACCCATGGTTCTCACTCACTTTCTTCCAAATTAGAGCTGAAAAATGTGTGGCTTCTGAAACCTAGTGCTCATTATCAGAACCCTTGTTCCTGTTTGTCTTGCTTATTGAGGCGCCCTGGTAGCTACTTGGGAGCAAACCTTTTCAGTTGTAGCCTCCTCCTCTTATGGAATAACCTCTCCAGAGAGGTCTGCCTAGAACCTACTTTGTTGTATTTTTAATGACAGCTAACCATTGCTTTAATTCTCTCAGGCCATTTAATCCTCCATATATTTCTGCTGTCATTTTGAGTTGTAAGTACTTTTATCCCTATGTTTTTGACATCTTGCTGTGATGCCTTTTATTGGCATCTCTGCTGCCAGTAATTGATTGCTGCTCTTTGCGCATTGAGTTACAATGCTATTTTTTGGTTTGATTTATATGGATTGGGGATTTTATTTGTCTTTTTCTTGAACAGGAGTGAAAGTTATTGCACATTAACTTTTGTACACTATTGTAAAAGCTACTGGACTTTTAACTTTGACTATGTGGACTGTACATAATATCATTATTGAACATGACACGTAGCATTGCTGTTGTACATTTCACATAGCAAAAAGTGATTGAACATTATAAATAAATAAATCCAGCTATATATGGAGTAATATGGGTGGATTTTATAAGCTTTGGCAGTGCTCACTCGCCACTTGCTGTTCTTGTGACCATAACTGGTGTGACACAAAAGCTGGCATCCTCTTGGTGAGTTATTCCAGGATAGCAACTCTGTTAGCTTATGTCAGTGTAAGGCTTTTTCTGAGTGGTGTGCTGTGGCAACAGGGAACAGTACAACCATTCTCAATTGCCAGAGAAAACAAGTTTGTTAGCTCTTGAGCAGTTCGGAACCTAACAGGGCAACTTTCTCTCTTGATAGAGATGACTTCTGTTTCCATTTCCCCCATTGCTGAAGTGCCCACAAGCATTTATGTCCTGGCTCTATGCTGTCTAGACTGTCACCATTTGTGCCAGCACTCTTAGGTTACAGCCTATGGTCAGTGAGGCTTCTTTAATTGATAAGGCATCGTTACTTGTAAACCATGACAGGCATCTAGAGCAGTGATTCCCAACCTGTGTGTTGTAGTTCAGCCAGTTCAGCCCATGATTGTGACTGATACCAATGTTAATGCGGACATGGATCATGGGAACTCTGGTCCTGTGGAGAGCCAACATGAGATTTTAAGTCCGGAAAATGATTACTTCTGTGTCTCCAGCAGTTAGTGAAGGTCACAATCAATCAATCGCCTTTATTTCAGTTAACAAACCTTAGGCAGATACAGAAAAATATAATACAGATAAAAGTCACATATAAAACACAATACAGATTATCAAATGTACACATATTAAGATTGCTGGCCTTAAAATTTATATCTCTTAGAAGCTAATAATACGTATCTAGGGCTGTGTAGTTTTCTATTGTTTAGTGTACTACAGTTATAATCGCATAAAGACTGTAGTTAAATTTCTCAGCTTTAGTGAAGGTCACATTCCAGAGAGCTGCCAAGATGGTGCTGAGGAGCCAGTCTCCAGGGAAAAGAATTCAGATGCTGAAATCCCAGGTGCAGAGTATAATGAGTTGTAAGATAATGAGCTGGTTGATATGAGACTTAGTTTTTGTAAACTTCGAGCTGCTCAGCAGAATGTCTGGAGGTCACAGTGCCTGCTACAGAATAAGCCCATATCAGAAACTCATGTGAAGAGGCATTACTTCATATGTACTGTATATTAGAGAGGCAGGGAGCATTTTCCAGCCAGTCTAGTCAGTGTTGGTAATTTAGGCAACAACTCTTGCCAAGTCCTAGTCAAGCTTTTTGAGGAAATTCTAGTTCAATGTCTTTGTTCCTATTTCATGCTTCCAAGTTTGAAGAATTGTTTCTGGATTTTTGTATTAGATTCTATGCTGCCTTGCCTTCCAGGTTTTCTTGTATTCCTGTACTAGATGTCCCGTTGCTTTGGGATTTTGGATTACTCTTATACCTTGAACCTTGTGGACTATTTTATACATATCAACTTTGAGGTTTTTACTATTTTTGCAAAACTGTTTTTTAAATATAATCTTCAATAAACTGCTTTGCTGAATTAACTTGGTCTGGAGTGTGGTGGTTAAGTACAGAGGCTGGCCTGGAGTGCAGCACTGTGGTCCATGGACCACCAATGGTCCCCAAGAACAAAAATATGATCTGCGGCCTCACCATTACTACACTGTTGCCTCAAAACCATGCAGCAACAAGAGCTACTGGTCTTGCAAAACCCTCTTATAGTGCCAAGGCAATGGAGCTGTTGGATAGGGGAGAGGATGACTACCCATGAAAGATTGCTACTACCACATCAAATCTAGATTATTAAATATGATTTTCTATGGGCGAACAGATAGCGACTATTGGATGGCATATGTTCTATATCAGAAACTAGAGCTAATGTGGTCTATCCAATACAATTTTTTGAATCAGCACCCCCAAATAACAAAACTGAATCTAAAGTTGACCAAAAACTGATTTGTAACCCTTTTGGTACTAATGTTGGAGGGTGGTCCCTGGTCAAGTTGTCCCTGGTCAAAACAAGGCTGGGAACCACTGTTCTAGATAAACTGTAGTCACCTGGCTTGAAAATAGTCCATGTGAAAGGGATCTAGGAGTCTTAGTAGACCACAAGTTGAACATGAGTCAATTGTGTGATGCAGCAAATTAAAAAACCCAATGCGATTCTAGGCTAAGTGCATGTGTATTATGTGTTAATGCTAATTGTATTTTAATCCTGAATGTCTATGGTTTTATATTGTGTATTGACATCAAATTGTTGCCTTTTGTTAGGCTGCTCTGAGTCCCCCCTCGGGGGTTGAGAAGAGCGGGGTAGAAATGATGTAAATAAATAAATAAATAGGCTGAATCAATAAGAGCATAGTGTCTAGAGCAGTGATTCTCAACCTGTGGGTCCCCAGGTGTTTGGGCCTGCAACTTCCAGAAATCCCAACCGGTTTACCAGCTGTTAGGATATCTGGGAGTTGAAGCCGAAAACATCAGGGGACCCACAGGTCAGGCATGTAGCCGGGGGGCTAAGGGGGCTTCAGCCTCCCCCCCCAAAATTCTCAGGGTGGTCCGGGAGAAGGTCTTAATGGTACATTATTTAAACTGTTATGTTTATTCATATCATGATCTGATCACCATGCTCATTATATCCCACATTCATGGGGTTATTGGGATAACAATACAAATGGTTTGCTAGGGTAGACCCTCTTCCACCCAGTCTCAGCCTCCCCCGGAACCAAACTCAGCCCCCCAATCAAAATCCTGGCTACGGCCCTGCTACAGGTTGAGAACCACTGGTCTAAAGGGAAGTTATAGCACCACTCGGTTCTGCTTTGCTAAGAGCTCACCTGGGATACTGTGTCCCATTCTGGACAAAGTGATTCAAGGAGGGGACAGACAAGCTGGAAGGAGTCCATAGAAGGGTGACCCTATGAAGAATACCTTAGGGAGCTCAGTGTGTTTAACTTGGATAAAGGAAGGCTGAAGGGAACACAACAGCCATGTTTAAATATAGGAAAGGATGTCACATTGAGAAGGGGACAAGCTTGTCTTCTGTTGCTCTTGAGATGAGAACACAATAGAGCAATTGATGCAAATAGCAGGAAAAGTATTTCCCCTAAACATTAGGAAAACCTTCCTAATGGTAAGAGCTGTGGAATATGCTGTTTCAAGAGTGCAATGGAATCCCCTTCTCTGGAGGCTTTGAAACAGTGGCTGGATGGACATCTGCCAAGAGTGCTTGGATTGTGTTTTTCTGCATGGCAGGAGGGTGGACTGGATGGCTCTTGTGTGTTCCAGCTCTATGATTCTATTGTTCTGTGTGTCTGTGAGTCTATAAAACAGAGACATCAGATGTCTGAGGTTCATATTTTGCTAGGTGGGAAGATGCTGAGTGAAACTTACCTTAGCACTGGACAATGGGGCAGCTTTGCTTGAATACCCAGTAGAATTGCTGGCACCCCTACAGGGCAGAGGCGAATGGCAAGCTGACTGGAGATGCTGCATCAGTAGGTTTATTCAGATGCCCAGTTGGGTAAAAATAGCATCATTGAGTATCCTTGCATGGACAACAAATGTGTTGTGTTGCCTCCTGGCTGAAAGGCCAGAAAATGTGGCAGTTGGCTTTAGCAGATGGGAATGTCAGAATTTATTGGATCTGGGCTGTTAGGTCAGGTCAACTCTTGGAACAGAAATAACACAATAGATACCAACCAGAAATATATTTCCATTTTAAAAATTCTTTTCCATTATGAAATTAAATTATAGAAGGAAACATGGGGAAAAATTATTAAAAACATAACATAACAACAAAAAAAACCCAAAACAAAACAAGTCCACCAGCTGCCCTAACCTTCATTACATTGGAATTGTTGGTGCAATTTTGCAATACCCACCTGGTTGAGGGTTAAACATAATTACAGTGTTTGACTCAATGTGACTCTTAGCCTTTAAAGCAATTCTCGTGGAAAACAATCTATCCAGCTCTTACTGTGAATAGACTACAAGACATGGACAATCTAGGCATGCCAGTGTCTGTAGAGAGATGAATGGATGGATGATCTGATAGCAGAATGTGGGCTGTGGCGCATTGGTCATCCTACAGAGCTAGGCCAGAGTTGGTCATTTTGTAGGACCAGGTGGAATCATTTCATTAATATAAATGAAATAAAGCTATAAAGCAAAACATTTGAAACAAATGCTGTTAATGAAATGTAAGGATAAATCCATTTTATTAACATAATAATAATAAATTTATTACCCATCTTTTCCTGGAAAGGAACAGCCAGGGTGTAACCAAACCTGTTATTTGTGGTTGGCAACTTGAGATTGTAGTAATCCCTCCACATTCATTGAAGTTAGGAGCACAGGACCTCTGTGAAAGTGTGAAAAAGGGAAATAAAAGCACACACATCTCTAAGGAATCCATAGATCCTCAAATCTGACTCTGTGGTCACTTTCTCATGGGAGCTGGACTTAAGGCCCTTCCAGATAGGCCCTATATCCCAGGATCTGATCCCAGGTTGTCTGTTTATTCCATATTATCTGGCAATGCAGACTCTTATAAAATCCAGTTTAAAGCAAAAAACCTGGGATCATATCTTGGGATATAGGGCCTGACTGGAAGGACCCTTAGAGTTCTACTGGAGCACATAGAGATTCCTGGAGAGAACATTTTAATCAAATCTGCAAAAGTAAACCCCAGAAACGCATGGATTTTGTTGGTGTATTAAGGACAGGTGTGTATTCTTGAGCACTGGTTTTATGCATTGTGAAGCCGTTGTCCAGTTACTCCTTCTGGGTGAATTTCATAGAAAAAATGTATGTCCAGGTTATTCACTGTGCAATTTTATTCCTTGCTTCCCCCTGCCCTTGTCTAGTGCTAAAGCCATGTCTGTTGTTTTCCTTGTAGAATTAAGGCTGCTCCAGGTGTGAAGATAATAGACATTCGAGTCAGCGATCCAGACCAATGGGGAGTTCAACAAGATGTAGACAATGGAAGGACACAGACCACTGCCACCATTGTATGTGAACGCTTCGATCCAACCACAGAGAGCAGGTAAGAAACCCAAGCTCTGTATGTACCCACAGTTGCTGTTTAACTTAAGGGTTGATGGGAGGAACAAACATCCTCAAAGAAATGTTTGTTTGTGTTTGAATAGAAATCCATGTCCAAAGTTAGCTACGGCTTTTGGGAACTTGAAAGGATTTCTGTACAGCAGACAAAGACATGTCTGCTTCCTTTTTATCCTTTTAAATCAAGATATAAAATGTGTCTGTTCCGCATCCCCACCCACTCAAAAAATCTGTTGTGCATTTCTCTCTTGGGCCAAACAATCTTCAGTCTGCTATTCAGCCATTAAAGACATTGCAGTCAGATCACTCTGTAGAGGAATTTTCTACTCTATTGAGTCACAGTTAGTACAACTTAGTAGTGCATGTCTGTAACTACTTTGAGTAAATAGAATTGTATAGTAACTACATAGAATAAGGGGAATTGCAGCCAACAACAACAACAAAAATTTCTACACCACTCCCTCTCCCCAAAGGAACTCGGTGTGGCTTACAACAATCAACAGATACAGAAAATAATATAAGCAATAGACAATAGACAAAATGAACAATTAGGCCTCATGTAGCCCATGCACTAAGCTTACTGCTGTGGGCCTCAGCTCCAACTCATTATTATGTTTGTTCCCAAAATCCTTGGTGTAATAAATATTTTGGAGCTGGAAGCAGTGGGGACTTGTATTGCCAAGGTCATCTGGCTGGGTTTAATTGAAATATTAAAGGAGGCATTACAACAGCGGTTCTCAACCTGTGGGTCCCCAGATGTTTTGGTCTTCAACTCAAAGAAATCCTAACAACTGTTAAACTGGCTGGGATTTCTGCGAGTTGTAGGACAAAACACCCAGGAACCCACAGTTTGAGAACCACTGTTTTACAAAGTGATGAATCTGTTTGGGATATAGGGTTCAGAACCTTGGACAACTCTTAAAGTTCAAGATAAAGTGGATGTAGGCCACCACCTACACATTGGAAGCTCAGCCACTGACTGGGAGATGCAGCTAGCCATTTTATACAATGTCATCCCCATCCTGCACATTCCTGGGTCAAGTGAATTTTAGAATGTCAGAGTATTTTTCAGGACCTACCACCCTGCTTTGGGCCTTACACTAGGGATGAAAACTATAGCTTGTGACCTACCTGTGGTCCATTCACATCTCCAATGTGACCTCCTGGATGCCTCCCAACTTCTCAGAACCCTGAAGTTCATTTTGGCCTGAAAAAAATCGTTTCAATCTCCTCAAAACAATAGGGAACAAAGTGACCATGGGAAAGCTATATCCCGTGTGGGTGTGTGCTTTCATGTTGCCTGTTGACTTCTGGCAACCCTGCAAATTTAATAGGGCTTTCTTAGGCTTTCTTTGGCTAGGAATGCTCAGGAGGAGTGGCCTTTCTAGTTCCTCCCTGTGAAATAGAGCCTACAGCACTTGGGATTCATTGGCTGTTTCCTTTAGGCCTGTTTTAGGACCCAAATGGCCTCCTTGTTGCAGAAATGAACTTCTCGTCACTTCCATTTTTTGAAAAAGGAATGAAGGTAGCTCACAAGGGACTGATGTATATGAAATGGGGTGGATGGAACCCTTGGTGACTATCTTCCCTGTGTGTCAATGGAGTCCTCCTTCTCTGTAGTCTTATCTGGAATCTGTTTTGGGCCCTTACAGGCAGGTAATGGGACAAGGCACTCATTTATGGTTGTGTTATTCTTGATAGTTTGAGAGGAAAGCCGTGCAACACAGTCACTCTCATTTTGCAGCTCAAATCACCTCCCTCCCCACCTGCAGCCCACTCATTCCTATCTATAGAGATGGGGCAAAAGAGATATTTTTATACTGATGAGAACCTCAGCTGTTGTACTGGAAATACAGTTGTGCTGCATAAAAATGGTTGCTATTTCATTCTGATTTAGAATTTCTCATTTACTGTGCTTATGACCCATGTTACATTCAGAGCTGCATGAAAGAAAAATCACATTAATTGAGAAATGTTGAGGTTAAGGGAAGAATGAAATGTAATTTTCATCTGGAGGAGAAAACATTTTAATTGAAGCAGGTAACTTAAAAAAATTGAAGTTAGCAGTAAACTTAGTAAGAATGCTGGAAGTTTTGTTAATCCGTGAAATTATACCTGTCACAGTAACTTAGTTTTTATTAACGCCGTTTTCTGCTTTGTGTCTAACTTCTAAATTATACAAAAGCAATGAATCTCAAGTTAATTAATACTCTGACCCTTTCCTTTGTGAGATTAGTTTTAATATTTTTTGGATTAATTAAAGTATGCAAATAGAAAACTCCAAAAGATCAGTTCCAGATTTGCAAATATTGTTGCTCTCAGAATAAATATTTAACTTTGATCTTTCTTTTAATTTGGTGCACTGGCTTACCTTGCTGTTAGTTTAGAAGATTCAACTGCTCCCATAACAAAACAAAAAGTACACCCCCCCCCCTCGAAAAACCCTGCAAAATGGTTCAGTATGAAGACACTAGTCTTTTTTGCATTGCAAGAATCTGTCTATTAACTTTGAGACAGCCACAGGTTTTGAAAATACTGGTTGACATTCTATTCAGTAGTTACAAGAACATAAACTGGATTTAAGATCTTATACTTGCTGGGGGTTGAGGTTTATGGTTGTTACCAGATGGATGGAAGCCCCTTAAACCAAAGTTTGTAATCTAATAGTGCCCCATCTAAAGGGTGCTGCATATCGGGGCATCGGGGAATGATGTGTTCAGTGCTATCCTAGTCATGGGGTGCATTCAGGCAAGCAGTTGAGGCAGAATCCTGAGTGATCTCCAGAGCTGCCTGTTCTCATTGTACCCAATCAGTGGAAAAGACACGATTTCCCAGCATCTCAGTATACAGCACCTTGGACACCCTTCAGTTAGGGGCATTGCCAGACTGAAAAGGTAGGTTGTGGGGAGTGTCGTTGTCAGATGTACTGGTGGAGCTCCATCGTCAGTTATGTTTGATAATGCAGATCTCAAGCAACATTGCAAAAGGGAATTCTCAGCACAATGACTGCCAAGAAGTGCATGAGAAGGGGCAACTGGGTTGGAAGGTGAGCCACAAATGTGTTATATATTGCCTCTTTCCTAAACAAGGACTTCTACTTTTGAAAGAAAGGGAATGTGTAGGGTTGTCTTTGAAGACGGCTCAGAAGCTTCAAGTAGTCCAACGGCAGGCACGTTCCTTCCTGGAGCTGCATGCAGGGAGTATACAACTCCTCTGTTCTATCAACTCCACTGGCTGCTGGTTTGCTACCGGGCCCAATTCAAAGTGCTGATTTGGCCTGTAAAACCCTAAACAGTTCTGATCAACTTACCTGACTGAACACAGCTCCCTTTATGAGCCAATGAGAGCTTTAAGATCTGCTGGGGAGGACCTGCTCACAGTCCTACCCCTTTTCAAATGCCACTGGTGGGAATGAGAGACAGGGCTTTCTCAGATGTGGCCCCTTCAGCTGTGGAATTCCCTCCCAGGAAACATCAAGTAGGCCCCATCCCTTCTGGTCTTCAGAAATAAAAGCTAAAGACCTGGCTCTGTACGCAGTCATTTGGAGAATAAGATATTATGCATTTCAACACAGTCTGAATAAGGATTATGGATCAATCAAGTATGGAATCAATACTTGGCATTTTATATGTTTTTAACCTGTTTTATTGCTCTATGTGTTTTATTTGCTTATGTGTTTGATTGTTTTTATAGTTTGATGGGGTATGTTATTGTTATGTTTATATATGCCATTTAATTTTTGTCGGAGCCTATAAGCTGCCTTGAGTCCCCTGCAGGGTGAGAAAGGCGGGGTATAAATGAAGTAAAGAAATAGTGTGTGTGTGTGTGTGTGTGTGTGTGTGTGTGTGTATATATATATATATATTTTCTTGGCACTCAAAAATGCTGATCCTGAATCCAATAGTCTCAACAAGAGTAGACTAATTTATTCAATAGTATTTACAAACTCCCATTGATTTAACAAGTCTAGGAATCAGATGTTTGGAGTATTGCTGCATAGCCAGTGGTGGGGATTGACGGGAGCTGTTATCCAATGAGTTCTAGAGCCCCTGATTTAGAGGTTGGGGAGAAACATTGGATGAATTATCACTAGAAGATATGAGAAGACTGCCCCAAACCAACATGATTACCAGGCTGTGAGCAACATTGTTTTGGAAAGTTGAGGTGTGAGGGCAGCAGTCTGGAGGTGTCAGCAGTCAGGTGCCAGCAGTCTGGAGTGAACTGGTAACTGGGAGCCAGAAGTCAGGAAAAAGGGTCAGAGGATAAAGCAGAACCAGAAGACCATGTATTATTTATTTATTTATTTATTTATTTATTTATTTATTCGGCTTCTATGCCGCCACTCCCAAGTAGGCTCGGGGCGGCTCACAGCCAGGGGCAAAACAATGTACAATCAGCATACATACTAAAATGCAATATAAAACAAGATAAAAATACACAGTAAAACAGCGTTAAAACAGAATTAAAATAGTTCAAGCGGTCTGGCAGCGTTGTCAAGGGGTCCCGCTCTTTGACCTAGACCTGGAAAGCCAGCCGGAAAAGGTGAGTCTTACAAGCCCGCCTAAACGGGAGCAGGTCATGGATGGCCCGGGTAGCGGGCGGCAAGGCATTCCACAATGTCGGGCGCTATGACCGAAAAGGCCCTTCGACGAGTGGCAGTTCTTTTGGCCACCTTAGCGGAAGGGACCGCTAACAGATTAGAGTCCTCCGAACGAAGTGATCTAAGAGGGAAATATGGGGTGAGACGGTCCCTCAGATACGCTGGCCCCAGGCCGTGTAAGGCCTTAAAGGTAAGAACCAACACTTTGAAGGCAATCCGGTGCTCAATGGGCAGCCAGTGCAGATCCTGCAAAATAGGTGTTATATGGCATCCTGCTGGGGAACCAGACAGGAGCCGGGCGGCAGTGTTCTGCACCAGCCTGAGCTTCCGGGTTACCGACAGAGGAAGGCCAACGTAAAGAGCGTTACAGTAATCAAGCCTCGAGATGACCGTGGCTTGGATCACCGTGGCCAGGTCAGCCCGGGACAGGTAGGGGGCCAGCCTCCTCGCCTGTCGGAGATGAAAGAAGGCGATCTTGCTGACCACAGAGACCTGGGTCTCCATGGTCAGTTGGGAGTCCAAGTGGACCCCAAGCTCTTCACGGAAGACGATGGGCATAACGCCGCACCGTCCAGGGTCGGAAGCTGGACATCCCCACCGCCCGGGCGACCTGGCCACAAGATCCGTCTTCGCCGGATTCACCCTCAACCTACTGGCTCGCAGCCATCCAGTAACGGCCGAGGCAGCGCTGGAAATTATCGGGGACGGGCCCGACCTGTCCTCCACCCTCAGAATGAGCTGAGTGTCGTCAGCGTACTGGTGACACTCAAGCCCATAACTCCGCACCAGCTGTGCAAGCGGCTGCATGTAGATGTTAAATAACAGAGGGGAAAGAATGGCCCCTGCGGAACTCCACAAACTAATGGGGAGCCCTCGGAGACCACTCCCCCCTCCTCACACGCTGAGACCGCTGGTGGAGGAAGGAGGTCAGCCATTTAAGGCTGTCCCCTCACTCCAGCCATGGCCAGGCGGTGGATCAAGAGTTTGTGGTCGACCGTGTCAAACGCTGCCGTGAGGTCAATAACACGAGCAGCGCAGACCCGCCTTGGTCGAGCTGGCAGCGGAGTTGGTCTGTGATGGAGACCAGGACCGTCTCCGTCCCATGCCCCGAACGGAAGCCGGACTGGAAGGGGTCAAGCCATGTTGCATCATCTAAGAAGGACTGCAACTGCTCCATTACTGCCCTCTCAACTACCTTCCCCAGATACGAAAGATTCGACACATTATGACCATGTTTATGACACTTTCCACCCTAAGAACATAAGAACATAAGAAGAGCCATGCTGAATCGGGCCTCAGCCCATCTAGTCCAGCATTCTGTGTCACACAGTGGCCCACTAGTTGTACACGGGGATCTCTAGCAGAAAGGAGGGCAAAACCCTCACCTGCTCCCGACCCCCACAACCAGTACCCGGGAAATCCTGCCTGCCTCAATCAACACAGAGGTGGCACTTGGATGTCCATTTCAGTAACTACTGATTCCCTTGGTATCCATGAATCTGTCTAATCCTGCCTTGAAGCTGTCCAGGCTGACAGCTGTCACAACCTCCTCTGGAAGTGAATTCCATAACCCAATGACCCTCTGGGTGAAGAAATATTTCCTTTATTAGTCCTAACTTTCCTACCTTGGAGCTTCAGGAGTGCCCCTAGTCCTAGTGTTGTGTGACAGAGAAAATATTTTTCTTTATTCACCTTTTCTATCCCATGCATGATTTTATACACTTCGATCAAGTCACCTCTTAAACGCCGTCTTTCAAGGCTGAAAAGACCAAGGCGTTGCAACCTGATTTCATAAGGGAGCTGCTCCATCCCTTGGATCATTTTTGTTGCCCTTCTTTGTACTTTTTCCAGTTCCGTTATATCCTTCTTAAGGTGCGGAGACCAGAATTGTACACAGTACTCCAGATGTGGCCTCACCATAGATTTGTAGAGAGGCAATACAACATTTGCCGACCTATTTTCGATTCCCTTCCTGATCATGCCAAGCATAGAATTTGCTTTTTTCACTGCTGCAGCGCACTGGGTTGACATCTTCATTGAGCTGTCCACAAAAACCCCAAGATCCCTTTCCTGGTTAGTCTCAGAAAGCTTTGATCCCATCAGTTGATAAGTGTATTTGGGGTTCTTTGCCCCGACGTGCATGACTTTACAGTTGTTTAGGTTAAAATGCATTTGCCACTTTGTTGCCCATTCAAAGTGGCAAATGCAGGGACAGGTCTTAGGAGTGGATGGGAGAATTGTTCTAACCCAGTATGGAGGCATTATGGCAATGAATAGGATGAAAAGTTGGATATCATCCTGTGGAGGGAAAGAGGGAAGGATGTGAATGAGAGGCTGCCCCACAGGCCATGGAATGGAGGCCGGGAGCAGCCTCCCGCCAGATTGGCCAAAGGGACCAAGCTCGGAGAATCGATCCCCTTGCTGACGGGTCCAGAACGGAGAGGGCCCCGAAGTCGTTCTTCACCAGGACGTTTTGGAGCTCCTGCTACAAGCAGTCGAAGCTCCGAGGGCCTCACCGGGACGATCAATAAAGATGTGAAGGACACTGCGCGGTCAGGCCGGGACTCCCAAACCAGACTCCCATATGGGAGCTCACGGGTTTTAACCCCCACCGGCGCCTTGGCACCGGCGATGGTATTGGGACATCCCTGCCTGCCTCCTTTCGATGGCAGAATGGGGCCTTAAGGGCATCGCCGCGGACACTTCCCTATTTCCTCCCTCCCTCCCCACCCTTTTGTTCTTCCCTCTGTGTTTTTTGTATATGTTGTTGTTCTGTTGCTGTAAATCGCCCGGAGCATCTATGATGGCGGGCGATTAACAAATATTAAATTCTATTCTCTATTCTATTCTATAGTCAAGACACACAGAAAGAGGAGGTAGAACTGGGAAAAGGCAATGGCTGTGTTATTAAGGACTAGAGACCTTCCCTTCCCAGCACTTCTTCCTTAATTTTATGAATTTATGCTGTTTTTAATGGAACTGTGAGAACACCAATGGACCATCTGGTATAGCTTGCAGTTTCCCACACTAAGAAACATCTCAAGAAGACCAAGAAGACTGTGAAACAGCCACAAGTAACGCAATGAATTTCAACAAGGAGAAGTGTAGAATACATCACTTAGGCAGAAAAATGAAATGCAAAGATACAGGATGGGTGACGCCTGGCTCGGCAACAGTTTTACACATGAAATATATCTTGGTGTCTTTGTGGAAAATAAGTTGAACATGAGCCAACAGTGTGATGCAATAGCCAATGGGATTTTGGGCTGCATCAAAAGAAGTATAGTGTCTAGATCAAGGGAAGTCATTGTGCCCCTCTCTTCTACTTTGGTCAGACCTAACCTGGAATACTGTGTCCAGTTCTGGGCACCACAGTTCAAGAGGGACATTGACTCTAAGATGGAAGGTGTCCAGAGGAGGACAACTGCAACTATCAAAGGTCTAGAGACCTTTGTAACAGCTTAAAGAGCTGGGTCTGCTTAGCTGCAGAAGAGAAGGTTGGGAGGAGACAAGATTGCCATGATTAAATATTTGAAAGAATGTCCTAAGGAAGAGGGAACATGCTTCTGTTCTGCTGCCCCGGAGACTAGGACTGAATGGATCCATGAGTTCAAATGACAGGAAAGGAGGTTCCACCTGAACATTAGGAAGAACTTTCTTACTATAAGAAGAGCTGTTCTGCAGTGGAACTCTCTGCCTCGGAGTCCGTGGAAGCTCCTTCCTTGGAGGATTTTCAATAGTAGTTGGATGGCCATCTGTCGGGGGTGCTTTGAATGTGCTTTTCTTGCATTGCAGAATGGGGTTGGACTGGATGGCCAATGCAGTCTCTTCCAACTCTATTATTCTCTGCTTCGATGATTCGAAGTCCTAATCTTTAATGATATGATCATTTCAGTTTCAGTTAGCATTTGAGCCATACCTGCTAAAAAAAGTTCCATGTAGGAAGCCACCAAGAGCCTTTGGAGGAATTGTGGGTGTGATGGCCACAAGTCAAGTACTTTTCTCAAATTTCCAAGGTGGCTGCTGAGTACCCTTCACTCACAAAGCAGCTTTCTCCTCTTCTCTGTGCTTGCAGCCGCTGTTATTTTCTCCTGTACTTTCCAGCCATAAAAGTTGCAATACACCCTGATGTCAGGCGAACAATGGCATTAGATGGTAATGCATTCATGAATCTGGTCTTTTATTCCTTCCTGCATGTCCTATCTTTTTGGAAGCCCTTTTTCAAAATTGCTTACTTTTCTTATCTTTCCTCTTCTCCCATCCATGGTATTATCCATTATCACCTATTTTTTTATCACAAGTTCTCCAATTTACTCACACAAATTGAGTGTTCATTAAGATATTTTAAATTAAGATCTTTCATGCAAAGTGTGGCACGTATGTTCTTTCTGTTTCTCTCTCTTTCTGCAAGTCCTTTTTTAAAAAAATAATAAAACAAAAGTCCTTATCGCAATGTCTCAGGCGGTTTACATTATATTCTATTAGAAATCCATTTTGTCCAAGGTTGTCGCAAATCGGAGATTAAAGCTTTTTCTCGGTGTTTTGTATTGTTCGTAATACATTTATGAATTCACCTCTTTAGTCATCAGACACATACTATGCACTGGTATTTCAGTCTCTCTTTGATAATGTCGTCCAGAGGAAAGTGTTTTTCTTTTTTCTTTTGAGATTATGCACACACATATATGTATTTTATCGGCTTTGTTAATATGCGTACATTGTAATTTGGAAATGAGGAAGGTTTATGGTTCTAAAATTTGACTTGCAAGGTCAAAGCTAAGAGAATTAGCACACATTAAATGGATGTGTCCATTTGATTATTTTAGATTTCATCACTTGCAGCTACATATGTGATCCACTGAGCTTCTGTCCACTATAAATGTGTTGTGTGGCTCAGGTAAACACACATGTATCTTCATTACCTGTTCGAACATATCTCCCTCTATGAACCATCAAGAAGTTTAAGATAAGCTGGGGAGGCCCTGTTCTCGATCCCACCATCATCACACACGCGACTGGTGGGGATGAGGAACACGGCCTTCTCAGTGGTGGCCCCTCACCTATGGAACTCTCTTCCCAGTGGCATCAGATTAGCCCCCTCCCTATTGTCCTTTAGAAAGAAACTCAAAACCTGGTTATGGGACCAAGTGTTCGAACAGTAGAGGAAGAAATCGAGACTAAGACTCAAGTGATATGAATGATAATGAACTGACCCAGACTCTGATTTTAAACCTGCATGATTTTAAACAATTGTCTTATGATTGTAATGTTTTAATGAATTGTTTTAAATGTATTCTATTTATGACTGTTGTTGGCATTTGAATGAATGCCTGTTGTGAAGCTGCCCTGAGCACCCCCCCCCCCGGTGAAAAAGAAGGACGGGGTACAAATATGCAAAATAAATAAATAAATTCATTTCTTATTGCTCCTTTCCTGATGGGTCACAGTGGAGCATGTCAGAGTTCACTGTTACTGAGTTAAAACCAGGGGTGCATCTGCACTGTAGAATTAATGCAGCCTGACCCCACTTTAATTGGAATCATGTGAGGTGCAGATTTACATGGTTTTTAACTACAAATATCAGAATCTCATAGCATTGAGCAATGACAGTTAAAGTGGAGTCAAACTGCATTACCTTTACAGTGTAGATAAAAATATTACCTGCATAGCCTATATTGAGGGTTTGTGAGAGCTTCAGTCCAACAGCATATGGAGGTGGGGGAGAAGCATGGTGTCCTGCAAGCAGCTCTTGTTCTAAGCTCTGGAAAATCCCAGCATTATCCACAACTCCCAAGCCAAAATGCCACCCAAAAGCAGGAAAAGAAACCAAGTCAGCCCCAGCAATGTTACAGGGGTTCATAAATCCTCTCGAACAGCGAAACAAATGAGAATTGATTCCTACCTACCAGCCACAGATACAGTGAAGGATACAGTAAGTAACAGACCTTCACTTTTGAACCCTAAATCAGACACTATAAACTCAGCAAACACAAGTCTGGTCTCCCCTTTGTCCCCTTTGACCTCTTGATGGTCTAGCCCAGGATTCTCACCTATGCAGGGAAGTAGTGGAGATAGAATCTTGGAACTTTCTGGACACGCTCTCCCAACATTAGTACCAAAAGGTGTATGAATCAGTTTTTGGTCAACTTTAGATTTGGTTTGGTTATTTAGGGTGCCCATAGTTTCTGATAGAGAACATGCTATCCAGTAGTCACCATCTGCTCGCCCACAGAAAACCATATTTAATAAGCCTCAACACTATAAGAGGCCGCAGACCATATTTTAGTCCTTGTGGGCCATTGGTGGTCCATGGGCCACAGGTTGGGAACCACTGTTTTATAGCCTTACCAGCTCAGAGGAAGGTGCCGTCATCCTGGATAGATGAAATCCTATGTTGATGGGGGGTACATAATGGTCTTTATCAGTCAATGAAGAGGGATGAAGGCATAGCACAGATCTGGAGGCCCCCAATTCTAGTCCAAATGATCAGAAACAGCTGGTTCATGTAGCTTTGTATTCTCTGTACCTTTGGTGGAGAATTACTTTGGGGCGGGAATCCAATTTTTTAGAGGTTTTGGGGGGCAGTACATTGCAGTGTTGGGTAGGGCCAAAGGGAAAAGGGTGGAGCCGAAAAGGTTCTTGCTCCAGTGCTTAAGTCTTAAGAATAACATTGAAGTCTTTTCTAATGGAGGAAAACACCAAATCAATACTCAAGAGCACAAGGTTTCCTACTTCTGACATTGTCCTGACTGGCAACAGGGTTTCAGTCTGAGGTCTCTCAAGAATCTTTCCATCAGTTTCTGGGGTCTAAAGGTGGGATCTTTGGCATGCAAAGTTTGTCGCTTCTCAGCACGCTACTACTCTTTTCCACAGTGGCTTCTGACATTAGGTTTTTCTGGACTGATCTCAGATATTTAGGACTACAACACCTGGGATTAGGTGAATAATTGTGTGTCTAAGGGGCAGCTACACTTGGAACTTTCATTGGGCAGAAAGCAGCCTAATGTGAATAGCATCTCAGGTGAAAAGATTTCACATACTACTGTTGCTCCTTTTCAGACTTTGGCCCTGTTTT
Organism: Anolis apletophallus; assembly: GCA_030556195.1. NCBI lineage: Eukaryota > Metazoa > Chordata > Lepidosauria > Squamata > Anolidae > Anolis > Anolis apletophallus. Next base: position 78,603,002 of record JARBWK010000011.1, read on the forward strand.
TGTTACTCAGACTGCCTAAAGGCAAGTACCTGTGGGTGGCTCATATACAGTTGCCCAGCAACTTAAAGTACATAAAAGATCGCTATAGTAGCTGAATGGAAACACTTGGTTCACCGAGACCACTTGAAAGGCGAAAAAATAGACAATTTTCAGGGATGAAACTGAAGAACAATCAGACTCTGTTTTCCAATAAGCAAAACTCACTATAAAATGATATCTAAGCCCACTTAGTTGTAACCTGGAGGAGGGGAAACAAGAACAGTAGAACAAAGTGCTTATATAACAGTTATCTGTTGAGCAGAAATGGGAAAAGAAGTTACTTTTTTGGGTTATGAATTACTCAGGCAGCAATCCAAAAACCAGTGATTTTTCCAAAAATTTGATAGTTTTTAAACTATAGGTCTCTTGTTTTTGTAGAGGAGAGTGACTAGGAACTAGAGGAAGTCTGATGATGGTAGAGGTGGAGATTCCGTCTAATCCAGCACTCTGTTTCCAGTGGATAGGCAGATTCCCCTAATCTCACAAGCACAATCTGGAAGTGATAATTGAGTTTACCTACATTATAATTCTACACTGATATACCTTACCCCTGTGGTATCTTGGGAGTTGTTGTTTGGCAATACTCTTTGAACTCTCTGAAACAGCCTTGGTCTTCTTGGCAGGGGGAGTATATCCCTGTTGGTTCTCTTGGACCTCTCAGCGGCCTACGATACTGAAGACCACAGTATCCTTCTGAGACGACTCGTGGGAATGGGGCTTGTAGGCACTGTTTTGCAGTGGCTCCAGTCCTTCCTGGAGAGCCGTTCTCAGAAGTTGTTGGGGGACACCTGCACAGTCCCACAACCTTTGTCCTGTGGGGTTCCGCAGGGTTCAGTATTGCCCCCCATGTTGTTTAACATCTACATGAAGCTAGTAGAAGAGATCATCTGGAGTTCTGGAGTTCAATGTCATCTGTACGCAGATGACGTCCAATTCTATCACTTTTTTCCACCTGCAGCTAAGGAGGCTGTTCAGGTTCTGAACCAGTGCTTGGTGTCTGTGACAATCTGGACGAGGGCAAAATATTGAAATTGAAACCAGACAAGACAGAAGTACTCCTGGACAGTTGTAATGCAGAATAGGGCATAGGGTTACAGCCTGTGCTGGATGGGGTTACACTCCCCCGAAGACAAAGGTTCATAGCTTGGGAGTTCTCCTGGATTCATCCCTGAGCTTGGAACTCCAGGTCTCACCAGTGGCCAGGAGAGCATTGCACAATTAAAACTTGTGCACCAGATGCGCCCATACCTTGGGAAGTCAGACTTGGCCATGGTGGTCCACACTCTTGTTGCATTTCAAATAGACAACTGCAATGCGCTTTATGTGGGGCTGCCTTTGAAGACTGTTCAGAAGTTTCAGGTGGTCCAACGAGTGGCAGCCAGGTTGCTCACCGGAGTGATGTACAGGGAGCATAAAATTCCCCTGTTACGTTAGCTCCACTGGCTGCTAGTCTGCTACTGAGCACAATTCAAACTGCTGTCTTTAGCCTAAATGGCTCCGGTCTAACATACCTGTCTGAATGTATCTCTCTCTATGAACCAGTTAGAGAAATAAGATCTGTGGTGGAGGCCCTGCTCTCAGTCCCACCTCCTCCACAGGTGGGGACGAGAGATAGGGCCTTCTCAGTGGTGGTCCCTCAGCTATGGCATTCCCTCCCCAGGGATATCTGACTGGCTTCCGCCCTCCTGGCCTTCAGAAAAAGGGTGAAAACCTGGTTATGGGATCAGGCATTTGGATAGGCATTGGGTGGTTCAATAGAGAATTGGCAAAACTGTATCAACAAAAATGATGACACTTGTATTTGGTATCATGGCTTTTAATTAGTTTTATGGTTGTTTATATGTTTTTATTGCATTTTTGTATATGATGTATTGCTTTTTATCTGATTGTATATGCGGCATTGAATATTGCCATGTTGTAAGATGCTTTGAGTCCCCCTTGGGGTGAGAGAAAGCGGGATATAAATGCAGTAAATAAATGACCGTATTCTATCAAATCCTGCCTGAGTTTGCAAGACCTGTTGATAACAGAGTAACTTGGAGGTCTTTTGTTCATAGGGTCACAAAAGTTGAAGTTTACTTGATGGCAGTGAACAGGAAGAGCTAGCATGTGCTTGGGAAGGACTCTCAGATTTTTGGTCAAGATAGTGCTTTCACAAACCATCTTTAGATTCATGTTAGCCCATGCAGCTGTTGGAATGAATTCTTCCAGATGCTGTGGAGCAAAGCCAGTCATTTTGGGTATCAAAAAAAACCCCTTTCACTTAAGAAGATTATTTTGTGTATCCCCAGTTGGTGACAGAATTGTTGTATCTCAAACAGTCCACCTGCATATCAGTAAGCCCTTTGAAGAGTAGTAGCAAACAAAAGAATAAAAAAAGAATACGGGGGACGGGGAGAGTAAAATCTTCCCCATTTTTCTCAAAAAACATTTACTTCGGCATTTTTAAAAATAAATGTAACACAAATGAGCCCACTATTAGTTTAAGGCAGTACATCTCCAACTTAAGTCAGAAAGGTAGTATCCCAGGTTTTCTCTTCATCTGTATAGGGATTTATCGTATTTCTTTAGTTATGAGAAGCCATTGATTGTAAGGGAGCCCCCAGTGGCACAGTGGGTTAAACTGCTGAACTGGCTAAGCAAAAGGTCACTGGTTCAAATCCATGGAGCGAGGTGAGCTCCCGCTGTTAGCCCCAACCTAGCAGTTGGAAAACATGCAAATGTGAGTAGATCAATAGGTACCACTCTGGTGGGAAGGTTACGGTGCTCCATGCAGTCATGCCGGCCACATCACCTTGGAGGTGTCTATGGACAATGCTGGCTCTTCAGCTTAGAAATGGAGATGAGAACCAATCCCGGACATGACTGGACGTAATGTCAGGAGAAAACCTTTATGTTTACTATTGATTGTAAGATGCACCCTAATTTTAGTACCTCCACTGAAATAGAGCAGTTTAAAGCAGCCTCAGGTAGTGAGACCTGAGCCGTGGGGACTGGAAACTGAGACGCAGGGACCGTGGCTGTTACATGGCAATCAGCCCCAGCAATTCACCATCCTTGTGAGTATGTCCACCTGGCAAGCCAGAAGAAGCCAGATGTGTCAAAATAAAGCTCACAAAGTTGAAGAAGTCACCAAAGTTTTTATTCGATCAGCTGGTTGAGATCTCAGTCCGCAGTATCCTGACAAAGTAAGCTGGGATAACATACATAGTAAAAACAAGCATCTTTATACAGTACAGATTCAAAGTTCCCACTACCCCGAGCTAGAGCCGGCTTGGCTGTCATTGGCCAAGCTCTGATGTCGTCGGCGAGGTCTCCCTGCAGAGGACGGACTGCAGCGTTCACTGGCCAGTGGGAGAGCGTTCCTCACCTCAGATGTAACTGCAATGTTCTCCAATGCCAGAAGAGGGGCTGGATGGAAAACTGTAAACAATAGTAATATAGTATTATGAAAGAGTTCCCCAGTCAGAATGAGCTAATGGCATTAAGAAGTCCCTGAGTCCTTTATTGTTCTGCACATGGTTCCACGAATTGCTGATCCAGCAGGGTGATGACTTTGCACCACTGTCCAGTATTGGCAAACAGTAAAAGTATTGTTCATGATAATTGGATCATTGATCTTGGCCTGGAAAAAGGGAAGTAGCAAAGAGGAAAACAGGACATGACTTCTCCTCAGTGGGATCATGCCTGAGTGATAAGTGGTCTTTAGAATCCAGACGGCCTCTCCTCCAAAGTCTGTTGTCCCATGCAGCATGAGGTTATAGCCCATAACTGTGGGGTGATTAAGTCCAAGATTATCAAGATGTGTCTGAAGATATCGCTGAGCGAAGATGTGCTGGATTAACCAACATGGCAGCTAATTCTCCAAAGTTTTATATAATACAAAGCATGAAGAATTAAACATAAAACACAAAAGGGGTCCCGAAGATGGTGGGGGACCTGATTCACAGAAACCCACCACCCAAGAGACAGGAGCATGCAAGGAACCACATAGGGCTTCACAATGGGCTTTGGTCACCCATGGGGGAAGAAACATGAAATGATTGGCAAGGATAGATGGACATCCACATAGGGGTCCTGGGAAGGAGAATTATATACTAGATAGGTTAATCCCCCCTGGGGAAGGGAAACAAACACAAAGAGGACCCCCGTGGATCTCTATCCATTGGGAAAGGGTGTTGGGGTTGGCATGAGTGATGGGACATGGGATGAGATGCAAGGGAGGGGATTATGGGGTTGGTTAGTCACTTGAGAAAGGGTAGGGATGGATAACAGAGAGAAAGAAGAGGCAACATGTGGCTAGGGAGCCTGCTGGGGCTTCTAGTGTGGGCTGGAGGGGGTTTGGGGATATCTATGGGGCTGCCCAGTGGCCAAAGCCACCAGTTGGTCCTACCCTTGAGGTCCCTGAGAGCTGCTGGGGGCCATGGAGAGATGTGGGCCACGTGGCCTGAGCCGTTTCCGGCACAGCTGAGGAATGTGGAAGTAGAGGGAAAGAGAGAGACTCCTTGCAATGAAAAAGGCAGAGAAGCAAAAGTTACAGGTGACTTCATTTTATTGAGGGATTAAAACCATAAGGGGGATGAGAGGGAAGTTTCCCTGTTGCTGATGGTTGCTGCTGAATCTTCCTGGTCCTTCATGGGTTGGCATAATTCATTTGGGTAATGTGTTAACCTGCGGAACATTCTGCCACGGTATCAAGTTCATGTAATTTGATAATTTGAGTGGTGGTGGGTGGGGGTGGGGAGTGTCTCCACACTCAATATCACCACCACCAAAAATACATAAGATATGTTATGCAGCAGCGTATTTTACCTAGCGTCCCAGTACCCAAAGTCCAAATACAAAAGACTCACAGACAAGAGTAAAAGTGAACAGAAAAATCTTTACTCTTTATTCAGCATATGAAACATAAACTTGCAATGTTGCAAACAAAAACAAGCAGTGCAACAAACTTACATAGTCTTTGTAAGTAACACAAAATAAGGCATCTTCATCTTATTTATTTATTTTATTTATTATTTGCATTTCTATTCCGCCTCTTCCCGAGGGCTCGTGGCGGGTTACAAGACATACATAGTGATCGGCAGGCAACACTCATGCCGACTCACGAACAAAATAAAACAATGCTATAACCATAAAAAATAACAGGAATGGTACTAAAAGCATCATTAAACATTAAAACATTGTTAAAATTACACTACGTGACAAAAACTGTGACACAGAGTCCTAAGTCAAATTGGAAGCAAGAGGCGTTATATATCAACCAAAGGCCTGCTTGAAAAGGAAGGTCTTACAGGCCCTGCGGAAGGGGGCGAGCTCCCGTATGGCTCTAGCCTCCTCCGTAGGGCCTTCCAGGCCATTGGAGCTGCTACAGAGAAAGAGCGCTGCCTAGTTGATGATAGGCGGCAGAGGCGGATCGATGGAATCTCCAGCAAGTTTTGCTCTGCTGAGCGGAGTGATCTCGGGGGATCGTACATCAAATGAAAGATCAAAAATAAACCTTGAGTAAATAGCTATTCCACCATAACTTCCTTTAGAGTAGCTCCTTCAAACTGCTCCTCAGAGCAAAGCCTTTTTGTGTAGGTCTCATCAGAGAAAATCCTTCAGGATCTCTCCTTCTTCAGCTGCTGGAACTGTATTCTAAAAAAATCACACAGATACAGCCCCTTGGGTGTGGCCCAAGCTTGCTGGTTGACCTACATTACCAGCTGTACATGATAATTACCACTATAAGGTTTTTCTTCAACACACACATACTTGGTCCTGCTATGACTTATCGCAACAAGATACTGTACACCTGCGATTCTAAGATGCAACCCATTTTTAGAGATGTTTCTATAGGAAAAAATGCCAGTCAGAATGGAAGAAATACAGTAAATACTGCTTTTATAACTTAGAGGATTTCTGTCACCTTTTCCTGAAATGCTAACAGCTTAGTGGAACAGACATCTTTGAAACTGAAGTATTGGTTTATAAGAATTCAGGGTTCTCACAACAGAAGGAGAAGGAAAAGGGGATTTGAATTGCAGAAGGTGTTAGTTTGATGTGGTAACAATTTTCTGATGTGGTAACATGTTTTGGCTTGTTTTTCCCTTGCTCTTCCCAGAAGGAATTTGAGTCAGGATCACTTGGCCTAAGATATCTGATAAAGAAAATATAGTCTTCGGTTTAGAATTGTGCAGCATCCTACGAAAGCTCGGTTGAAATAGTAACTCTGTTCACATGTGGGTTATCAAATTCTTTTACAATGCAATAGAAAACAGAGTGTTAAAACCAAATGAACTCTCCAGTTTAGACCCCGTTCCAGGTAGCCTTCTATTATATGAAATATTTAAGTGTAACAATGGCTGGTATCCAGTTAGGGACATGTGCATACATAAGTCATATCATGCATATGGTATTAAAAAAAACCTTATATGTATATTGGACAAATTCTGCTCATGAAAATGGGCAACCTTGAATTACACTCAGTGGCACAATGTTAGCTGCATGATGTCATGATTTGTGTGTTAAAATGAATGGAGTTTAAATTGCAGCTCAGCTTTTCGGCACCTTGGCTAGTTTCTTTCTCATCCCTTAAATCATTTATTTATTTATTTCAAGCCTTTTTGCCCTGCTCTTTAGCCAAAAAGACTTCCTAAGTGGCCAACAAAGCACAATAGTAAGACAATCCCTTCTTCAGATACCACATTGAGAGGGAGAGCTAGTACTCTAGAAGCCAAGAGTAGAATTCAGAATGATCTTCACAGATTAGAGAGATGTTTGGCCAAAACTAACAAAATGAAGTTCAACAGAGACAAATGCAAGATACTCCACTTAGGCAGAAGAAACGAAATGCAAAGATATAATGGGTGATGCCTGGCTTGGCGGCAGTACATCTGAAAAAGATCTTGGGAGTCCTCGTGGACAAGTTAAACACGAGCCAACAATGTGATGCAGCAGCTAAAAAACCAATGGTATTTTGGCCTACAGAAATAGGAGTCTAGTACCTAGATCCAGGGAAGTCATGCTACCCCTCTATCCCACCTTGATTAGACCACACCTGGAATCATACTGTATCCAATTCTGGGCACTGCAATTTAAGAGAGATGTCAACTCTAAGCTGGAATGTGTCCAGAGGAGGATGACTCAAAGGATCAAGGATCTGGAGAACAAGCCCTATGAGGAGCAGCTTTAAGAGTTGGTCATGTTTAGCCTGCAGAAAAGAAGGCTGAGAGGAGACATGATGAGGGCCATGTATGAAGATATGACGGTAAGTCATAGGGAGGAGGAAGCAAGCTTGTTTTCTGCTGCCCTGGAGACTAGGACGTGGAACAATGGCTTCAAACTACAGGAAAGAAATGAGATTCCACCTGAACATTAGGAAGAACTTCCTAATAGTTCAGTGGAATTCTCTGCCCCGAAGTGTGGTGGAGGCTCCTTCTTTGGAGGCTTTTAAACAGTTGCTGGATGGCCATCTGTTGGGGTGCTTTGAATGCGATTTTCCTTCTTCTTGGCAGGGGGTTGGACTGAATGGCCCATGGGGTTGCTTCCAACTATGATTCTATGATTCAGACATGACCTGCAAAGAAAAAGAGGTGAGGAGGAAGGGGAACAATCAAATTTGTATGTTATGATACACAGGAGAGACTGGCTTCTCTCAGAAAGGGAGAAATATCAGAGGACTTCCTGTTCCATTTGGTCCTGCCTTGAGCAACAAGAGCTTCCTGAGCTCTCACCTGTCACTATATAACAGGGCAGGTAACCTGGTGCCCCTCATCTGCTTTGAATTACAATTCTCACCATCCTGGCCCATGTCTGCTGATTCACTACCACAGGAGCCCACGATGGCGCAATGGGTTAAACCCTTGTGCAGGCAGGACTGAAGACTGACAGGTCGGAGGTTCGAATCTGGGGAGAGTGCAGATGAGCTCCCTCTGTAAGCTCTGGCTCTCCATGTGGGGACATGAGAGAAGCCTCCCACAAAGATGGTAAAACATCAAAGCATCCAGGCAATGTCCCCTGAGCAACGTCCTTGCAGACGGCCAATTTTCTCACACCAGAAGCAACTTGCAGTTTCTCAAGTCTCTCCTGACATAAAACAAAAACAAACACATGCAACTATGTTAGGCATAGTTTAAAGGACTTATCCAAGGTGCTGAATTATTTTAAGGATCTGGTCTAACAGCTTGAATAGATACCACACTTAGGCAACAGTTCTAATGGAACACCTCGCCCAGAAGGGATCTCCTAATTTGTCACCTTTCCCATGCAACAGCCAAAGCAGAATGTACAAACAGTTCAAAATCACCAATCAAGCTGTTGCAATGGAAATGTTTATGGTATTCATGTTAAGGACTTCTTTTTTAGTCACCCACTTACAATCCTCTTCTGTTCCTAGGACCCAAGACATCTTATAAAGCAGAATGTGGATAACAGCCATTATATTAAAGAACAGTTGAAAACAATCCAGTGGCTATCATATTAGAACACCACTGAACTAAAAATAGCTTCAAGGCATTTAAAACATGAGGCATGTGCAACATCCTTGACCATTCAACACATGGCGTACGTATATGGAAATGATTTATGCATGCCTATTAGTTGTTTTTTTAAATAAAAAAAACAGGGCTAAATCATGCGTGCAAATTGTTGTATCAAAGTAGTAAAATGGGATAGCAATGTAATTGAAAAAAAGAAAGAAAAAAGAGATGGAAGGAAGAAAAAGGAAAGAAAAAGAGCTGTTGAACAGATGCAGGGGTGTGTGGAGCATGGTTGGTATTCAAACTGCAGTTATGAACATTAGAAAAAGTGGAAGGTTGTGTGTCTGAACTCAGTAGGGTGGAGATTCAATCCTCAATTTTAGTATGAATTTTAAAGGTCTTATCCAAGGTGCTGAATTATTTTAAGGATCTGGTCTAACAGCTTGAATAGATACCACACTTAGTACACACAAATGAAATGCACAGATATAGGATGGGTGACGTCTGGCTTGAAAATATTCCACGTGAAAGGGATATAAGAGTCATAGTAGGCCACAAGGAAAACGTGAGTCAACAGTGTGATGTGGCAGCTATAAAGGCAATGTGCCTCAGTAGGAGTATAGCATCTAAATTGAGAGAAGCCATAGTCCCATTCTATTCTGCTTTGATCAGACCTCACCTGGAATAAGACTGTGTCCAGTTCTGGGCAAAGCAATTCAAGAAGGATGTTGACAAGCTGGAAGTTGTCCAGAGAACGGTGTCTCCAAAATGATCAAAGGTCTGGAGGCCAAGTCCTATGAGGAATGGCTGAGGGAGCTGGGTATCTTTAGTGAGGAGAAGAAAAGATTTAGAGGGGTCATGATAGCCATGTTTGAATATTTGAAAGGATGTCACAGTGAGGAGGGGACAAGCTTGTTTTCCCCTGCTTTGGAGACCAGGATACATAGCAATGGAGTCAAATAGCAGGAAAAAAGATACCAAACATTAGGAAGAATGTCCTGACAGTAAGAGCTGCTTGACAGTGAAATGGGCTGTCTCAGAGTGTAGTCCCCTTGGGGAGATAATGTGGGATATAAATAAATTATTATTTCAAAAACAACAAGATTAGTACACAGCAAACAAGATCTCTATGCTGGTTGTTGTATTGGATCACATGTTGGACATTTCCGAAGTGTCTAGGACTATGAGATGTATTGGCGAATAATGAGTGCAGATCCCAGTAGGGTGGCCTTTTGCGGCTGACAGATGGTAATTTTGACAGCGCCGATTGTGTTTAAGTGCAGTCCAAGGTCTTTAGGCACTGCACCCAGTGTGCTGATCACCTCGACTGGCTTGTGCCAGAGTATTTGCAGTTTGATCTTTAAATTCTCGTATCGTGTCAGCTTTTCCAGTTGCTTCTCTTCAATCCTGCTGATGACCGGAATTGCAACATCAACGATCCATACTTGGTTTTTTAACATGATTGTGAGGTCAAGTATATTGTGCTCCATAATAATAATAATTATAATAGTAATAATAATAGAGTCTCCTTCTCTGGAGGCTTTCAAACAGAGGATGGATGGCCATTTACCAAGAGTGCTTGGATTGTGCTTTTCCTACATGGCTGCAGGTTGGACTGGCTAACCCTTGTGGTGTGTCACAATTTTATATCTATGATTCCAATACTTTGTGCTGATCATGGACCATAATAAAGTTTTGTTGTTTGTTGATTCCAATGATAAGATCTCGCGGTTGGTCCCAAGCACACTGTGATGTCCATGAAACCCAGTCATCACAATTACACCCACCCATCCCTATTAACTGTGCTGGTGAAGGATGTCCAACCAGGAAGGTGAGGAGTTGGGAAGCCAAGCCTTGTAAGGGCAGGTTGAGCCTGAGTAGGGTTAGGCTGGTCCAAGACAAGGTCCACAAAACATGTACATATAATGGTTCCTATGCTAGTGGGTGGTGAATATGATCTAAAGAAGATGTCTGGGAGCCTATGGGGAGGGATATATGATTTGCCTCCTTGGATAGATCTATTGCTCTTAGAGCCACTAGCCCCGACTGATTCTTTATAAGGGTTAGTCCCTCGCATTCTTTCACTTTTCAATAGAAAGACACACAGTCCCCCTACTTTAAATGCAGACAGTCTTATTGGCCCCACATTGCTCCCCTCCCCACTGCACCATGGGAGGATTTAACATTCTCACTTGCTGGTCATAAAGACTTTCTTTGTTAAACTTGCCTTTCTATTGTAATATAACTGCACAGCAAGAAAAAAGCTAAACAAGGTTGTAAATCTTGATCAGTGTGGGGATGGGAGAGGACTGCCCCACCTCTGAGTATGTTCATCTGCGTTGTCCGGGTAGGCCTATGGAAGTCAAGCCAAACAGTAATTATTCGGAGGACACCGGTCAATAATCACAATGGCCTGTCTCCACTGGAGATTTTATTGAATCAGCAGTTGGCCAACCAAAAAAGGAGCACAGAAGGGAAAATATGGAAGGGCTTGCTGGCCAGTAGAGGCTTCATGTGGTTACCTGGCTATTAAATTCTTTGCAGGAGACAGCCATATAATTTCTTTGTTCCTAAACCAGAATGAAAATGATTCTGGGGGCTGTTCAGCCCCTTTCACCTGCTTGTTTCCCAGCTATGAGATACTATTCCAGCATTTCTATGTCAACAAGGAAGAAAGAGAAATAGAGAGAAACATGCCAAACATGTCAAAAGGATGGGTGGGTGTCTGCAGGATGATCTGATCTAAATGATCAGTGTATATGTGCCCAAAGTTAGACAAAGATTTCTCTGTAAATCGGCATTGTCAGTTTATCCATCTCACCCAGTCCACAGATCTTCATCAGACATTCTTCTAGTGTTGCGATAACTGATTCCATCTACTTCTACTTCCACTTTGCTGCTTGTTTCCAACCAAATAAAATAAAATATCAAATCCAAAATTCTAATAAAGATACATATTGTGGGATTGAATGCATACCTAACATGTTTAGAAGGGAAATGTGTGTGTGCCTGTGTGTGTTTGTGCAGTATGGTGAAATTGTGTATGTGTGTGCAAAGGAGACAGAATGGAGTTAAAAATTAACATGTGGAAAACTGACATGTTTCAGAAATACGATGTTTCCAGTTTACTTAGGTGGGTCAACCTGAGCTTCATTTACAGTGCCATACAATATAGATTGAAACTGCATTATATGGTCAGTGTAGGCCCAGTGGTGCAGTGGGTTAAACTGCTGAGCTGCAGAACTTGCTAACTGGAAGGTTGGTGGTTTGTATCCACGGGATGGGGTGAGCTCCTGCTGTTAGCCCCAGCTTCTGCCAGCCTAGCAGTTCTAAACCATGCAAATGTGAGTAGATAGATCAACAGATACCGCTTTGGCAGGAAGGTAATGGTGTTCCATGCAGTCATGCCAGCCACATGGTCTAGGAGGCGTCTACAGATAATGGCGGCTCTTTGGCTTAGATATGGAGATGAGCACCATCCCCCAGAGTCAGACCCGACTAGACTTAATGTCAAGGGGAAACCTTTACCTTTAGGCACATATAATACAGTTCAAAACTGCATAATATGAGCCTACACTGACCATATAATGCAGTTCCAGACTGGTCTATGAGCCAACAGGAGGTTCTTTAGGCAAAACTAAGCTGCTATTTTTTTGGGGAGGTTTTTGAGGATCCTCCCTCTTCTCAAATAGAATACTTTCTTCCTTTAAGCTGGAGCAGATTTCCAGTTGAGCCCTGAATGCATGGGGCATCCATTAAGGCTGTGGGCGTGAAGAACAAAAACAATGGAACTGAGCCCATTGGGAACGTTCTCCTGTTGTACTCATTCCAACAGGTTTGGATTTGCCTGCCAATGCAGCATCTTCAAGCTTTGTCTTTTGGATTGTTGTCAAGATGCAATTATTTGCACAAAAAAGATGCACATTGACAATTTGATTTTTTAATTAGTTGTATGTGGTGCAAGTGTTGGAGGGGTGAAGGTTGGAAAGGGGGGCAGTGGCAGGGAATTTTAACATGCTGATGGTACCGTTGGTGTAACAGTGGCAAGGTTTTTTAATTTCAGGGTAGGATAGTTTGCATAAATAAAGGCTGTATTTTTGGTGGGTGTATGTGTGTGCCTGCAAAAAGGGGGAAAACAGCAGAGAAGGTGTGGGCTGAAAATAATATTTTTTAGCAATCCTGTGACATTTTAATGTTCTCTGTTATTCCCTGGAAACTCACCTGCTCTTAATGTCAAGGTTTAACTAGGATTATTTGTTTGTTGTTGTTTTTGTTGTGGGTGGGGGTTGGACCATTACTGATTAGCCCTATTGAATAGAAGAAGTGGGTATTTTTCATCTGGCCAAAGCCAAGCCATTTAGAAAGAGACGACAAACAACAGTTAATATAATAAACATATGGATCTATCTTCTTCCATGTGAGGCCACTGGTCTATCCACTAAGAGTTACAAATAGCACAGTGACTGCTGATGTAGTTAGATCTCTCGGTGTTTACTCATTGCTTTCTCTTGTTCCCTTTTGGGGGCTAAAATGCTCCTTAGGGGCATTAGTAGAGGATTTGCTCATAAATTTTAGACCATTTCATTACTTCCTTAAAAAAAGGTAGTAAAATGTAACAAGCAATGCAATAAGTCAGTTTTTAACAGTGCATATGGAGGCTATTAATCACCGCAAGTTACTTTCATGGCTTTACAATGAGGTACTGTAATGATTCCAGGACTCTGATCTGCTCAGTCAATTCCCAGGCCAATGAAGGCCCAAGGGTCTGTCAAAATGACATGGAGTCGCGTGTGCAAGAAAAACAATGACTTCTTTATCACATTATTAAGAGGGATGCAGCAATGAAATCTAAACACGTGGACAAAGTTAGCTCATCTCCTTTCAGCCGATTGAAGCAGCCCTTCATCACAGCTGCACTTTTCAGGGGTCTCCAAGTTCCTGGGCTGGATTTCACTCTCCCAGGAGGTGACCAAAGAGTTTACCAAGTGATAATACTCCTACTGTCCTAAAGAGAACTAGGCAAGAAATACAAGAACTCAGAAGTAGACAAGCAAAAATAAATAAATTACTAAACAGATCCATTGTTTGTGGTGGGGGAAAGATCCATGGTTTGTGGTGCCCCTACACTAATGCACACAGCTTGGAAAATAAACAAGATGGACCCAAACTCTTGAAACTGCAAAAGAAATATGACATAATTGGCATCACTGAAACATGGTGATTGGAATTTATTAATAGAGGGGGCAGAACTTATTTGGACAAAATAGATCAAACAGGAAAGGTGTCGCCCCCTGGGGCCTTGGGACCTGACCTCCCTGGATAAACCACACAGCAGCTGAGGTACAACCGGTTTTATTGTGAATAAAAAGGTATAGGAAAGTGTTTGGAGGCAATACTATAGAGCCTCCAATTAGCAGCAATTAACAGGAGTCAGCGGTGAGCATATAATCCCGCAGCAACAGGAATCCAAGCGGATGGAAAACAGGAAACAAGCTAGATGCGGAGGAAAGTCTCTTGAAGGCTCCCAACCAGTTTATAATGGCAGGGAAAGTTCTCTTAAAGGTAATAAAGTTCAGTAGCTTGAAAGTCTTTGCAGGAACAATGCAGGAACAGCACAGAGACATGGCAAAGAGCAGGATCAAGGCAGCCCGGTGTTGGCTGGCTGGCACGGCTTCTGGAAGGCCCGAAGCGGCCTCTCTCACAGAAGCATCCTCCAAACGCGATGTTGGTACGAGATACCCCCAACGGGCATCTCTGGGCAGTTATAGGGTTCTCTGGCTGTGATGTAAGTACGTCGAGTGTCAAAGTTCCATGATTGATGATTGTCTATATGTTTTGCTACCTCAGTCTCTCTGGAATGCATAGCTCGTTAGCAACTTGTAGCTGGCCAAAAGGGAGTCGGACTTGAGCATCTCCGAAGCGCTCTACTTATCAGGGAGGTTTGTTTGAATAACCTTGGCCTAGTCATGTTATGCATTCAAGACCGGTTTCACACGGGAAAGGCAGAGGGGCCCAGGGGGAAACTCTGGAGTGAAACAAGTTGGTTTAGAAAGTACCTTGCAGCCGTCATGGCTGAAGTTCTGCTCAAGCAAAACTGATGCCTGAGGCCCTTGAGGTGTAACAAAAGGAGGGGTGGTGGTGGTGGTGGTGTGTTATTATATGTTAAGCATGTCTACACCTGTGAGATTATCCATGACTTAAATCCTGGAAGCCAGGTTAATGGGGTAGAAGTGCATGGTTTTGTTAGTTGGGAGTGACCATGTTTTTCTTGAGTTTGTTATATATAGCAGAAATGGAAAGTCAAGCATAGCCTGACATACATTCTAGACCTCAAGAAAGCAGATTCCAAGAAATGTAGGGGAAAACTGAGAATACTGACACTTTTGATTTCAGTTGAGTATGGTTTATGAATCCAACTTTTTTAGAATCAAATTTTAAAGGGAAACACTTCTGCAACTGAAATGATAGCTGTCAATCAAGATCAGCATTTTCAATGCTTGCTAAACAAGGCAGGCTGATTTGTCTTTTTTATGAAGTACAGTGGAAGCATTTGCTGCATGTTCTTGTGAACGGATTCATGCAAATGTCTAAAACAGCCACTAGGTGGCAAGCAACATAAATTTTTCACAACCCACAATTTAGTTAGGGATCCCAAATGGGGTTGTGACCCTCAGTCTAAGAAGCTTTGATATAGAGTAGGCTTGTGCAATCTGGGTAAACCTTGACCCGTTTCGTGTCCTGGCTTTTGGTTGGGGCCTCGATCTGTTTTTTGGGAGCCTCCCAAAATTGGGAGGGCAGATATCTGTTTTCACTTTTGGGTTTTCTATCAGCCCATTATGTGTGTGTGAGAGAGTGTGTGTGTGGGGCTTCCCAAACTCCCATTCCCATCTATTTAGGCATTTAAGCTGTTTCTATTCTAGAGGAGAGGTGTTCAGCTTCAGGCAGGTGCACGTTTTAAGGAGGCTTCTTACCGGTTTCTATTCTAGAGGAGAGGCGCTCAGCTGCAGGCAGGCAAGCACGCTTTCTCTCCCAGACTGCACTACCTCAGCAGTCATGACACACACTCTTTCCAAGGCATTTGAAGGAGGCTTCCCATTTCTAGGTAAGGGAGAGTGATGACCTCCTGGAAGAGGAGAATAGTTTTCAGGGAATTAGGGTTTTCTTTTTGTTTGCTCGGGGAATGAATAAAAACGACTAAACTATGATGCTGTAAAGCAGAGGAGGAGCCGAGATCGGCTCCTGCTTGTTTTCGTGTCAGGTGAGTTTTCATGCTGGGAGGGCTCTTACCGTTATGGGCTCCCGTAGTACTGAAGAAACAGAAGAAATGAATTCCACACACAAGTCTAATATAGAGCTGGCAGCTTAACGTTTCACCACCAAGCACGTCAGTGACTCTGCAAAAGTCCTGTCCCTTTTGACCATGGAAAGCACAGGGCCAAAACTATCAAAAGCTCCCACAATATCTTTAAGTAAAATCAAGGTTGATCTCCAAAACACAGCCTCCTTTCTTTTTCTTTCATTGTTCAGGAAAGGACAGATACTTTCCCAAGAAAAAGGAGAGAAAATCAGTCTCTCTTAATGAAGGAACAATTTTCCAGACATTTACAGGTGGAGCCAGTCTCATCTGAACTGACCTTTGGACAGTTTGCTAGAGAAATTGCAGCTGCTGAATTTTGGAAATTTTTTTTGGCTACAGGCATATTCCTGTAAAGCATGTTCATAGGCTGACAGCTAACTGTCACTCCTCACCAGTTCTTCTCAAAATTCCAATCTGCTTGTTTGTATAAAAAGTAACTCCCGAAGCTCTGCATGATAAATGTACGTAAAACAAAAGTGAACCATGATACTAGAAGCCAGGATAAACCAGTGAAACTGAATAGTACATTGTTCAGGTAACAAAAAGAAACGCCCCTTCACACAACATATAGTTAAACTGTAAAGCTCTCTTCCCCTGGATTTGATCCTCATCAGCTCAAATGACCTCAAATAACATTAATTGGAGGATAAGACTATCAACTTGTCATGATATTGTCTCATACAAAAAAACCCTTCCATTTTAACAGAGGAAGAGCTTCCCAAGCATTCTGTGGTTGAAATATTCACATCTGTCCCTACATTATTAATGGACCTAGTATAGCTTTCTAAGAAACTGCAAGTACTGAAAGGAGTTTTTCTTGTTTTGCTACCGGCAAAATGTTTTCCTTTCCCCATTTAGTCCCTTTCATAATGGCAACAGGAAGCCAAGGCATGTCATCTCCTGGCATCATTTTGACAGGGTCTGAAGAGGCAAATTGATATATTTGGGAGTAGTGTTGTGGTTGTGGGGCACTTGTGAGTTGCAATCTTTTTCTGTGTTCCTGGATGTTTAGAATGGTTCTGTGTGGCTCGGGGTCAAAATGTCCAAAAATATGCCATTTTTTTAAAAATGTGTTAGGAGGCTTTGGAGGACTGGGGGGGGGGGGCTTCAGGGATTTGGGGGCTGGCAACATTACTTTTCCCACACTTGCGGAAGGAGGTATCCAGTCCTTCTGTAACCAGCTGCTTTCATTAGGCACCACAGTGCCTGCCAGGTAATGCGAGGTCCAGTTCTACTCTTTACCCCAACAGTCACATGTTGGAGGGCAGAAAAACTCCCTTGTGCCACTACCCAGTTGCCTCCCCTCCGTCTTAGGATCCTGGTCTTCCATGTAGTATACTGGTAGAAGTTGACATTCTGACAGCTTCAAATAGTATTCGATTTGAATAGTCAGGGGTGGGGTAGGAACTGTGAGAGCTGTATTCAGCTTGCTGTTGCTGTGATCTCAATGCACACTTCAATTGGCTTTAATTGAGATCTTGAAAATGAATAATCTATTCTGAGTAAGGCTTGCATGTTGAAATCACTGTAGAAAGAGTTCTTTATAGCAGGTGTTCTGAAACTGAGGAAGGAGGGAGAAGCAAAATGAATGGCAGAGCATTCTCCCCTCTCCTTTAACTTTGATGTGCTTCCCTCAATAATCAGTATGCAGTGATAGGGCCGGTTCTTTCTTGTTGATAATTTATTTTGAACTGTTTCTGGCATAGAACCCTTTTTTTAACGGAGATGCATTCACAGACGGTAGTGTCCAGTTTTGTCCCAAGAATAGCCTTAAAACCAAGTTTAAAGGAACTTAAAAAGCTTTCCTTCAGTAAAGTTTAAAGTAGCAAAATCACATTAACAAAAGCAGTTCCACAAAAGGCAAGTTCACAAAACAAGGCAAAAGTCTCTTGGCCGAGCATAGGAAAGTCTTTGGTAATTTCTTCTCCAGGCAGAAAACACAAAGATAAGACTTCTGGCTGATACAGGATCAAGGCTAGATGGATCGGTTGCTGCCAGCGATGACTGTTTCCTCTGCTCTTGATTTATAGCCCTCAGCCCACAGAACATGTGTTTCTAGGGAGTGGTCTGATTGCTGTGAGTCTTTTCAGCAATCCTGGCTAACCTAAGTCTTGATTGTTGCTCCCTTCAGGGTTCTTAAAAAGTAGGAACAACCAGTGTGCCTCCCTCATCTTCTTCTTCCTCCCGAGCAGGCCTGACCATCTGCCCAGAATCCCCAGCCCCTTCCTCTTCAGTCTTCTCCTCTTCTAACTCCTTCTCGGAGGCAGAAGAGGAAGACATAACAGGTAGTTGCGATCTGGATTCTCCAAAAGCTGATCCAAATATACATGAAGTGGCATCAAATGGGGCCCTATCACGATGTACAATTGTACCATCATCATTCTACTTTAACATATAGCCCAGCATTGGCAAATCTGGTTTGGTGCCCCTCATAGTGACCATTGGGTACAAAATTGCTGGTGGTCATTGCTCAGCCCATCTACTGATACTTGCTGGAGGGCCAGGGTGATGCAGGAGAGGTAGGATAGAAGTGAGAAACCAGCCCCTCCTCTCTCCTTGCCTTTTCCAATTGCACTTGTGTTTGGCCAGCATTGTAACATGCATATTTTTATCCCTGTTAGGATGGGATTTTTGGGGGCAGCCTAACGGGTGGAATAAGGAAACCGGTGATTGAACATTTCTTAGGGTGTGCTTAAAACTTGGTTCCAAATGCAAAAATAAAAAATAAAAATGTTCAAGCCATGACAATTTTGCTCAGTAGTATTCATTAAGCAGATTAGAATAAATCACGTAGGTGGAATAAGGTGTGCAAGATACTACTGTTGTTGACGTGTATGTAGGCGTGAAATGGAATAACAAGAGGGATATAGATCAGGGGCTGTGCCGGAGGTCAGAGGGGAATTGTTTGGTACTGGATCCTATGTACGAACAGCAGAGGGATCTGAGCTCTACAGCAGCTCTGATGCTCTGTTTATCAGTTTACAATTTTGTAACTCAGCCAGTTTGGAAACCCTTGACTCCCATTTAGACTTCCATTATGGAGATGTTAATATGCTTACTTAACAATCAATGCATTAATGTATAAAAACTAACAACCAGTTTTATTAGGCTGGGAGCCAATGCCGAAACCTGTTTGATTGTTGCAAGATGCTGCCACTGAGATTGGCAAGCATTTAAAAGCCGTTGCTTTGATTTATTTGGGTTCCCTTTGTGCCAAACATATTTTCAAAGTGAATAAATCTCAGCAGTAGCTTTGTATTAATTTTGGCCTTTTAGCATTGCCCTCATGATATTCCTGATGCTCTTTTAAAAGGTTTGGTTCAAAGGGGATTGCTCAAATAGCTATGCAAGGCAATAAATGAATAAGTACAGAAATCATAAAACACTGAAATGAATAATCAGAATTATTAGGCAACTTTGTCATGGAACAACTGGAAGCAGTGCAAAAAGGAAATAGGGAAACTACTTTGTACACTCATGTATACGTCTAGGAATTTCTGTCAAAATATCTACCCCAAAACCTTGAAAGGCGCTGATGCAAATTAATTGCATCATATTCGATTACCCCCCCCCCCCCAATCTATGCTTGTGTTGAATTAACGGTCTTAAAGCATGTTGTAGCATGCTTTCGCAGTGTGCATAGTCTAGCTGCTGTGTTTTGAAGATAGCTTAAAACTGCATTAAGTGATATGTGTAGATAGATGGGGCACTAGTTTCTGGACCAGCAGAAAACAAAACTGCTTCATCTTGTGCATGACATCCCCTCAGATATTTAAAGCTATCTATCATGTCACTTCTCCGGGTCTCCAAAGGATATCTTTGAGGTCTTCACTGAAATCTCCCTTCCACTATCAGGGTCACTAAATGGGGATTGAGGATCTTTTCTCGTTCAGAGTATAGGTAAAGGTAAAAGTTTTCCCCTGACATTAAGTCCAGTCATGTCTGACTCTGGGGGTTGGTGCTCATCTCAGTTTCTAAGCCAAAGAGCCGATGTTGTCCGTAGATACCTCCAAGGTCATGTAGCCAGCATGACTGCATGGAGCACTGGTACTTTTCTACTGGAGCGGTACGTATTGATCTCCTCACATTTGCATGTTTCTGAATTACTAGGTTGGCAGAAGCCCAGATTTCAACCTGCAACCTTTCGGTCAGTAAGTTCAGCAGCTCAGCAGTTTAACTCACTGTGCCACGGGGGCTTCTCAGAATATAGAGTAGGCCAAAGGAAAACTCATTCATGGCAAAGTTGTAAACACCTTACATTGAGCTGATCATTGCAAGCCACTGAGGTTCATACCCATGGCTATGATGTGATGAACTTAACTAACACTATTACATCTGGTCATTTTTGAAATAGGGTAACTAGGGCCTCTTCTACACTGACTCGTCAAGTGAGCCTGATCTAGGGTTGCCATTTTTTGATATAAGAAATAAGGGACATTTCATTAAAAACTTGAAACTCAAACATTAGGTAGAAATAGTTTTATTAACAGAATAAGATAATGATTGAAACTCACAAAAGAAACTGACTTACACCCTCTTAACAGTACATGGTATGTTTCTGCATGCTTTGTCATGCAGAAAAAACATTATTAGAACTACCTTATTTTCTCCATCTGTATTTAGTACTTGACTTTGCTGACTTTAAAAGTGCACTGTCTAAACATTAAAATAAAATAAATTTTATAAGACAGTACATCTTCATGATTATTATGTCAAATGGTATAGTATAATATTGGGATGCACAGGTAGGCCTATTTTAAGAGTAACTCTCAAGCAACCAGAAACTACAGTATCTTTATCAACATGATCCAACATTCCCCTTGGGTAACGGTTAATTAGTCTACTGTACTTTGAAAAAGTCCTGTATCGCCTCTGCCTTCCAACGGGGACGCAGGCTGCCCTGCAAGTTGGAATTCCCAGGCAGGCATTGCCATGGAAACCGCAGCGCGCACCTTCCTCTGGTCAACCCTACCCAGTCCTGTCCTGCTAGTCAAAAATAAGGGACAGGGTCTGAAAATAAGGGACACAAATTTTAGGGTCAAAATAAGGGACGTCCCTTAGAATAAGGGACATATGGCAACCCTAGTCTGATCTGGTGCCTTGTTATGTGTCCCACTGGGTAACCCCTGTAGCCTCCCTCCCCATCAAAGCATGCCACTACCATTTACCTTCCTGGTTGCGTGCACTGTCTGACATCAACCAGTGAGCCACTCACCAAGGCCACTGGGCAAGGACCCTTTTTGGCCACCCAGCCTCTTTAGCAAGGCCACCATCTCACTGACAGCAGCCAGCACAACCATGAAAAGGTAGTTGGGTGTGTCCTGGCTGTTTCCAACCTTGACATGAGGGCTGGGCCCAAGGATAATGGGATGGCATTCAAGACAGTTGGTACCAATTCTTGTTAGGAACTAGTCCAACTGTTCTGACAATCCCAAACTTGGGGAACCCGAATGCTGGTGCAGAATTTGTGTTTCTCCCTGAGTTATCCTATCCTGAGGTTAAGTTGGCCTTCCCCCAGGTTAAGCTGAATCAACCCCAGGAAGTTTAGCCACCACCAGACTGATCTACAATCATATTGATATAAGTAGTTTGTGTAGATGTGTCCTAACACTACTAGTGATTATTAGGGAGTAGATTAAGCATAGACAACATTCTGGGGCTGTGTCATCAAATCTTAATACAAATGCTTTGGTATGGTATATTTTAGTTCAGTTGCTTACATTACTAAGAATGATATACCACAGCTTGGAGTGAGTGGGGTCATATTGATGTATGGGAAAAGGTCTTCATTCTTAATAGGATTCAAGTTATCCCTTGACCTTAATGATCCCTCTGTTTTTCATCCTCCTTCCCTTTCTATTTTCTTCTGAAGTTATGTTCAGTCACAGGGTTTGGCTCTGAAAATGTACACTCAAACACACACATACGCACCCGAGTCTCATAACATTTTGAGGTAGTCGTGTTACCAGCATATTTTTAAGGGGGAAGGAATCTGTCAGTGTCAAGAGGAGGAAATGTGTTCTTCCCTTCTTTTAAAGAGATTGGTTTTTAAGTAGGAGATAATGAATGCAAAATGCTGCAGTTAAAATAGCAGTCTCTATAACTCTGTCTTGATCCTATCTACTGCTAAGTTGATGGTTTGTCTGTCAACCTCCAGTGTTGGCTGTAAACGGATCCTAAACCAAAAACAAGGGGGAGGCATTGTAATGACTAGGAAAAAAGTCTAGAGTGAATGTATTTATTTACTGCATTTATATCCCACCCTTTTCACCCCAAAGGGGATTCAGGGTGGCTCACAAAACAGGCACAATTCCATGATACAACATATAAGATAATACAACATATAATTAAAACCAATAATTAAAACATAACAATCTTAAAACAGTTAATTAAAACCACACAATCCAAAGGCATATTATAGGAGCCATTCCGTTCATCAGTTGCATCATTCCATAAACACTTATAGCACTGAGAATTATTGTTCAAAGGCTTGGTCCCACAGCCATGTCTCCACTTTCTTTCTGAAGGTTAGGTAGGAGGATGCCAATCTAATTTCACTGGAGAGAGAGTTCCATAGCCAAGGGGCCACCACTGAGAAGGCCCTGTCTCTTGTCCCCACCAGTCATGCCTGCAAGGAGGTGGGACCGAGAGCAGGGCCTCCCCATACAATATAAGCCTCCAAGATGGTTCATAGAGGGAGATACGTTTGGACAAGTAAGCTGGGCCGGAACCATTTAGGGCTTTATAGGCTAAAGCCAGCACTTTGAATTGTGTTCGGTAGCAGACTGGCAGCCAGTGGAGCTAACCTAAGAGGGGGTTGTATGCTCCCTGTACACTGCTCCAGTGAGCAACCTGGCTGCTGCCCATTGGACTACTTGAAGCTTCTGAGCAATCTTCAAAGGCAACCCCATGTAGATCATGTTGCAGTAGTCTATTTGAGATGTGATGAGAGTGTGGACCACCGTGGCCAAGTCTAACTTCCCAAGGTACAGGTGCGGTTGGCGCACAAGTTTTAATTGTGCAAAAGCTCCCCTGACTGCCACTGAAACCTGTGGTTTCAGGATCAGCGATGAGTCCAAGAGAACTCCCAGGCTGTGAACCTGTGTGTCTTCAGGGGGAGTGTAACCCCATCCAACACAGGCTGTAACTCTATGCCCTGTTCGGCCTTTCAACTGACCAGGAGTACCTCTGTCTTGTCTGGATTCAATTTCAATTTGTTTGCCCTCATCCAGGTCGTCACATGAATGTAGGGGGGAATTGCCTTATTGTTAGATAAAGCATCAAAAGGCAGCCCGCCTGCTCCACCTTGAAGCTTTGGGCTGTAAACATATCCTCAACAAGGTTGGATATGCTTCCATTGAACAAAGTTGTGCAAACACAAAATTCTACATTTGGGCCATCCAAATTTTGAGGCAAAGGGAGGAACTGAATTCTGCAATTGGTGCAGTACTACACAGCCTTGTGCCAGACATTTATTCTCTAGTTGTACTGTTATATGGAAAATCCCAGGAGTGTACTCTCTGGCTGGCTAGAATAGTCAGCATTTTGATCATTTTTAAAAAAGCACACAGGCCTAAATCCAACTGAAGTTAGTTTTCTTAAACAAAACAGACTGAAACATTTTCCTATGTCAACAGCAGCTTCTGTAACATTCCAATACTTCGGGTTGCTGTGTTAGTTAGTCACAACGGACTTTAGTTGGATTGCTGCCAAAGAATATTAAGCTCTGCGAGTTCTTTCCCAGGGCTTCTATTTTGCAAAGATTCTATTCTTTAAGTATTAAAAAGCCGGAATGGGGGAGACCTTTTCTGATCACAGCTTGTTGTGTGTTTGTGATGCGATTGTGAAGCCTTGTGCGAGTGCCATATAACATGCCTCTTTCTTTGAAAATCCCCCGAAAGGAAGCTTGGCAAGCACAGATTGAGTGCTTCCTTGCTCAGTTTGGTGGATGGGCAATTAGCTCAACTTCTCAATTTTAATTACTCTTTTACATTGTTTTGGTGCCCTAAACTGGGTGAGCACAGGCACCTCTTGTGGCGAAGCTGCAGCGAACAACATAGGAGGGCAAGGTTAATGGGAGCTGAAATTGCAGGTTATGTTTTCAGTTGACTCCAAGACGCTGAACTGTTTCGATTTTTCTTTTTTAGTTTTTGTCCCATGTTCTGGCATAAAAAGACAGCAGGCTTTGCATAGTTTTCTCTTGAAGGGATTGTGTTTCCCTCCATACTCTTTAATTAGCAGAAAGTATAGTGAATAGCAGGGGAAGTGGGTAGGAGGAACAAAGGCTTGGTTTGCATTGTTGGCATGGAGAGTGGGATTGATCGCCTGGAGAGACACAGCCGAGGCTCACTCTTCTGTTTGACTCATTTGAAGACCAGAACTCCCAGAATCCTCCAATGAGCATGGCCAGTGCGGTTGTACAAATTGCAATACAAGAAAGCAATGTGTCCAAGATCTGGTCTGATGATTGCATGTGGCTCCAAGGCCACAGGTATCCCAAACCTGTCATTGTTTGAATCGTTTGAAAGAGAGGCAGACAACCGTGGAGTAATTTTTATGCCACACTTGTCTCCTTTTCCCAACTCTACAGACTACTATGTTGCTGTTTAAAATGAATCTTAAAGGGAAAATGAGTATTTATTTATTTACAGTGTTCCCTCACCATTTTGCGGTTCGCCTTACATGGACTTGCTGTTTCGGTTTTAAAAAAATATATTTAAATATATACGAATTTATTGGCGCTGATGGGCCACTACCTTTGACGAACCCTCTGTGGCTGCCTTCTCTTCTCCCATCTGCGTCAGGGCTGGCTTCCCCACCTTGCATCAGCAGCCTTTGCAGGGCTGCCCTGGGCCTCCATGGCCTCCACAGGGCTTCGGAAGCCGGCCCTGGCCAATGCAGGGATGAGGCAGGGCCTGTTGCTGGTTGGCTGGGCCAACCGGTGGGAAACCTCCTGCCATGCAGGGGGATTCTGGGAAGAAGAAGCCCCTGCAAGCAGCATGGCTGGCGGGAGGGCGCCCACTGTTGTAATGGCCCTTGCCCGGTAAGTTGGCCAAAGCATTTCTGAATTCAAAATGACAAAATGTATTAAAATATATTAAAATATTAATTCAAACACAAAAAGAATATTATAATATTACAATTGACAGTAAATAGGGTTGTAAATGCTGTGTGTGTGTATGTGTGTGTGTGTCCCTACTTTGCAGATTTTCACTTATTGCAGGTGGTCCTGGAATGCAACCCCCGCAATAAGTGAGGGAACACTATTTATCGTGTCAGAAGCGAATTGGGAGTACATGTATTTAAAAAGACACAAAGTTTAAAACTTGGCATTATGCTAGATTTCCTTTGACCAGAAGCTGGCCATTTGGAGTGCCTCTGGTGTCGCTATGAGAAGGTCCTCCATTGTGCATGTGGAAGGGCTCAGGCTGCCTTGTAGTATGTGGTCTGTGGTTTGCTCTTCTCAACACTCACATGTTGTGGACTCTACTTTGTGGCCCCATTTCTTAAAATTGGCTCTGTATCACGTGGTCCCAGAGCGCAGTCTGTTCAACGCCTTCCAAGTCGCCCAGTCTTGTGTGTGCTCAGGAGGGAGTCTCTCCTCCGGCCTCAGCCACTGATTGAGGTTCCTGGTTTTAGCCTGCCACTTTTGGACTCTTGCTTGTGAATATATCTGCAGATCTTAGAAAGCTATTTCTTGATTTATCGTGTTGGCTTGCTGGCTGATATCTAAACATAGGATGTCAATCCCTTGGTCCTTTCATTACATGCTGCTACTTCCCGATGGATATCAGGTGGTGCAATACTGGCTAGACAGTATAATTCCTCTAGTGGTGTAGGACGTAGACATCCTGTGATAATGTGGCATGTCTCATTAAGAGCCACATCCATTGTTTTAATGTGGTGAGATGTATTCCACACTGGGCATGCGTATTCAGCAGCAGAGTAGCAAAGCACGAGGATAGAGTATCTTTTTTATATATATAAAAATGTAATTTCCATTCTTCAAAAGATGCTTCACCTTAGTAATTGCACTTCCATGAAGAATCACAACCTGTAGTGAGCTCTGAAAGCAGTTTTCCACCCCCACCCCATTTCCAAAAGTGGGACTGAGGGTCTAGGTCAGAGGTAGTGGTGCTACTGCCTCCTCCTCTTCCTTTTCTTCTGGCCAACTTGACAGTTAAGCTAACTCAGGGGAAAAACCTGAGTTCCGACCCAGGATTTGGGCTTTCCCCTGAGTTAGGGGGAGTGAAGACAGTTGGGCCAGCCACAACTGTCTTTGCTGATATCCCATGTTCCCTGGGATCACATAATCTCCTGTCACATTGCAGTTGAAGTGACACCCACCTACCTTGTTCTTGAATGCTCTGGCTGATGTCACAGAGAGAGAGAGAGAGAGAGAGAGAGAGAGAGAGAGAGAGAGAGAGAGCACAGAATATATGGAGAATATGTAGATGTGGGGGTGAAGGGAGAGAGAGAAGATAACTATAACAGTGATTTTTATGACACACACATTGTTATGAACTTGGAAGCTAAGAAGAAAAAATAGCACAAGTGAATAAACAAAATCAAAATATCCCTTTTTTACTATCTGTGTAGGTGCATGTGTGTGTCTATATCTATATTGAGAAGAGAATGCTCAGTTTGGATCCCCTTGTGTGAAAGCGACAGCAAGCCTGAGCATATTTTTAGCTCCCTTGTTTCATTTCTCATTGTCAGCACGGTGAGTCTCTTTCTCTACATATCTTTCAGACAAAAAGAAAGGAAGCCGGTGTGTGTTCCTTTTCTCTCTCTTCTGAACCATCTCTGTAGACTTGCAGGACTAAGCAAATTTTAATTGGGCCAAGTCTGGCAGCTGTATCATTTCATGGACGATCTGCAGCTTGTTAGAATAGGCAGTGGGTCTCTTTTCTAAAACTTTCTTAGTCTGACAAAGCCACCTTTGAGGGGGATTGCGTCGTGAGGGGAACCAAGAAATGCTCTGGGTGACTTTGGTCTCTTAGCCTCACTGCCCACATGCAGTTGACTGCTGAAATAAAATGGGGTAAAAGTACTCCATGTTGCCCTGGACTATTTGGAGGTGCAAAGAAACTCTGGCTGGGTGCATAATTTTGCTATAGTCATCAAAAGATAAGTAATTAAAATTCTACACAAATATAGACTTTCTCATTTTCTTTCACTAGCTGCTCGAAGTTTTAACCTGTACTTTAAAGGAGCTATCCAGAGTGCTGAACCCCCTTGTCAACATCTTGAATGTGTTGCTGATGTTGCTGGGTGCCTTCCAATTCAATTCCAAGTTATAGAGACCATAAGCACACCTATAATGGCGCTTTCTTGGCAATATTTGTTTAGTGATGGTTTACTTTGCCTTCCTTGGATGTTAAGAGCACATCCTACCCAAAGCCACTCATTGGTTTCCATGGCCAAACTGAGTTTTGAACCTTGGTCTCCTAAATTTCTAGTTCACCACTTCAGATTAATACCCAGGGCAGCTTCACCACCACATTGATACAGAAGTCATCATTCATCAGTATGTCCCTCTAGTGCAGAGTTTTCCAAACATTTCATGTTGGTGACACACTTTTTAGACCTGCGTCATTTTGTGACACATTAATTCATAGATTCATAGAGTTGGAAGAGACCTCGTGGGCCTTTCAGTCCAACCCCCTGCCAAGAAGCAGGAAAATCATGTTCAAAGCACACCCAGCAGATGGCCATCCAGCCTCTGTTTAAAAGCCTCCATAGAAGGAGCCTCCACCACACCTCGGGGTAGAGAGTTCCAATGCTGAATGGCTCTCACTGTCAGAAAGTTCTTCTTAATGTTCAGGTGGAATCTCCTTTCCTGTAGCTTTACTAGCAAACCTCTGTAGATCTTAGAAAGCTATTTCTTAATGTAAGGTGTTGGCGTCCTGGATGATATCCGAACAAGGAATGGGCCAAAGTTGTTACTGCCTTGGACCTTTCATTGTTGGCTGCTGCTTCTTGGAGGATGTCAGGTGGTGCAATACCGGCTAAATAGTATAGTTTTTCCAGTGGTGTAGGGTGCAGACACCCCGTAATAATGTGGCATGTCTCATTAAGAGCCACATCCACTGTTTTAACATGGTGAGAAGTGTTCCACACTGTGCATGCATATTCAGCAGCAGAGTAACAAAGCACAAGGACAGATGTCATCATTGTGTCTCGTTGTGATCCCCAGGTTGTGCCAGTCAGCTTTCATATGTATTATTTCTAGCATCCATTTTTGCTTTGATAGTCAAGCAGTGCTTCTTGTAAGTCAGAGCATGGTCCGGGGTAACTCCCAGGTGTGCTGCAATGCTCCAGTGAGATTCCTTCCCAGGTGATCCTCAGACCTTGAGATGCTTGTCTGTTCTTAAGGTGAAAAGCACACGTCTGTGTTTTAGGTGGATTAGGAATCCAATGGTTTCCCCTGTAATAGGCAGTACAAGCATCTGAAGCTTCAGAGACATTTTGTCCAACTATTTCAAAGATCCCTGCTTGGGCAGTGATGGCATGATCATCAGCGTAGATGAAACTCTCTGTCCCTTCTGGCAGTAGGTGGTCATTTGTGTAAATATTAAACATTGATGGACCAAGCATGCTTCCCTGTGGCAGGCTGTTCTTCTGTTTTCACCATCTGCTTCTCTGGCCTCAGAACTCAACAAAAAAGCTCCTATTTTGTAGCTTTCTAAGATCTACAGAGATACTCACAGAAACACCTCATCAAGCGAGAGTCCAAAAGTGGCAGGCTAAAACCCAGAACCTCAATCAATGGCTGATACCAAATGAGAGACTCCCTTCAGGGGATGTAGAAGACTGGGTGACTTGGAAGGCGCTGAACAGACTGCACTCTGGCACCATGAGATGCAGAGTCAACCGTAAGAAATGGGGCCACAAAGTAGAGTCCATGACATGCAAGTGCAGAGAGGAGCAAACCACAGACCACCTATTACAATGTAGTCTGAGCCCTACCACATGCACAATGGAGGGCCTTCTTACAGCAACATCAGAGGCACTCCAAGCGGCCAACTACTGGTCAAAGAACATTTAGTATAATGCCAAGTTTTAACTTTGTGTTTTTAATACATTGCAACTGTATCCTCAAGTCACTTTTGAAATTATAAATAAAACAAGCAAACCAGAGATTCAACCAACCCCTTATAAGAGATATGAATGTATGTATCAACTGTTACAACAAAATGTATGGGGAAACGGCATATATAATGAAAAACTTTCAGTTATATATTTGAATAGATATGATTTATTGCTTATTTCACAAAAACTCAGAAGTTTCTCATTACATTTGTACAACACACCTACACCCTGCAGTTGACACACTATTGTTTCACAACACAGAGTTTGGAAAGCTTTGCTGTAGTGCCTATTGGTGAATTTCTGTGCCATGTCTCAGACAAATCTGTCTTTCTTTTTCTCTGGGTTAGTTACTGTGACAAAGTCTGGAATTATTAGGAGAGGCTGTCCATCTACCAAGGGCAGCATGGAAACCAGATTCCCTGCCTCTTTTATGAGTTGCTGTAGTTTAGATGGCCAGTGGTAGTTATTGTCTTTACTTCGTAGCTGATGTTCACATATAAATAAGCCAAACTACTTTTTTAAAAGCTAGGTCTTTTGTTATTGAAAGTCAGAGCACCAGTAAATTTCTGTTATAACTATCTGACTGGTGAACACAGAGAATCTCAAACCACTTTGTAACTGGGATGATCTCATCATACATTTCTTGTGTGGTTGTTGCTGTTGTTGTTTCAGTCTACTAAAACTCTGAGATCCACAAACAGAGCCTGATTCAAAAGACATACAGTATATTCAGAATAAAAGAAGCTTGATCCTAGCAATTCGGTTTGACTACAGTGTTTCACAAATACTCACAAAGACTCCTTTCCTCCCCAAGCATTTTATTTGTTTCTGTAAAAATAACTTGCTGTTGCTATTGTTAAAGAGGAGCAGTCAGATCTCCTGCAAATGATTTCGCGATCTACCAGTAGACCTTGATTTCTGTTTGATCATTTCCTCTGTAGATAAACCAGTGGATGGTTTTGCAAGCAGCGCCAAAAATTGCTGAAAGGGGAAAGTGTTTGATTTTTCTTTTTTGAATGGAGATGAAAACTTGTACTGGAAAATGGTGAATCTTTTCCGCTGAGCTTTAGTGAAGTGGAAATGGTAGGCAAATGTTTTGACTAGGGAGTTCTTTAAAGAGCAACTTTAGGCCCTTTGAATGGTTTCTGTGTTCACAAGTTACTCATTTGCAGCATGTTTGGCTTTCTTTATCCCACTTCCAGAGCAACCCTAATCTCCTGGCCCTGCAAAAGCAGGCATTTGATTTCCTCCATCAATCCCAAGGAGCATGGAGAACATGCTCCTTCCGAGCTGAGCAGAACAGCCTGCAATTTGTTAACAGCCCATTAACAAAACCCCTATCAGTCCTGCAATCCTGGCAGCATTAATTAATATTTCTATGGTTTACTCTAATTGCTCCAAACTGGGAACCAAGCCAATGCTAACAGTACAGTCTTCTAATACAATAAATTGTTTTAATTATTATTATTTCTTTACACTCGCTGCTTTTATTGCACACTTTAGCAAACTTGGGAGGCATGGCTGGAATAAAAGCGTGCACTTACACACATGTAAGTAACTCCTTACCCCCACCCCCACACACTATTCCTTGTGTTAATTTATTAAAATTGGAACTTTACTGTTCCAGATGAAGTCAGGCCAGATGCAGTAGGAGTTGTGGCTCCTGATGACTCCCATGCCACCGGGCAGTGGATATGCTTGAGATTTTAGTCTGAAATTTCAAGGAAGAAATGGAAATCTGAATAAATTCATTCCATTGTGCGACTCTTTTAAAAGTCAGATTAAAATCCAGAGCAGATTCACCATGCCACTGACCCCCACTGAATATTAGACTTCTGTATGGCTTCCTTTTAGCCATTTTACTTCAACCAAACTGGCTTCTTTGGCTCTACCGGGTGGCCATAGCGGCAAGGGGGCAGCTGTCACTGTTTCCCATCCATAATAGGACCATGTGTCAGCCGATCATGGCTCCTCCTCCCCTATTCAGCATCACAGTTGCATCCTGCCTTCAGTGTATGTATGTATTTATTTATTTATTGTTTCAGCTTCTAGACCGCTCCCTCTAGAAGCTCGGAGTGGTTTACAACAATGAAGAACAGGCAACACAATATATAACAAGCAAATCTAAAATACGATGTTTGCTAAAATAATTTGCTAAAATAATTCTAAAACTACAACTAACGTAAACTACACAGTGAGCAGGAACAGTTTACTCGGCTGGGAAGGCCGAGCGGAAGAGAGCCGTCTTGCAGGCTCTATGAAAGGAAGACAATTCCGTAGTACTTCTTGCTTCCTCAGGTAGCGCATTCCACAAAGTTGGTGCGGCAACCGAGAATGCTCTTTGTCTAGTTGAAGACAATCGGTATTGTCTGATGGAAGGGACAATGAAAAGATTTTGATCACCGGAGCGCAGGGATCTCTGGGGACAGTATGGGGAGAGGTGGTCCCTCAGGTACACTGGCCCAAGACCATGCAAGGCCTTAAAGGTTAACACCAACACCTTGAAGGAGATCCGGTGCTCAATGGGTAGCCAGTGCAGTTGCTGCAATATTGGTGCAATATGGCATCTCGGCGGAGCCCCGGCGAGAAGATGTGCTGCGGCATTCTGCACCAGCTTGAGCTTCTGGATCGTCCCCAGGGGAAGGCCAATGTAGAAGGCGTTGCAGTAATCCAGTCTCGAGATGACAGTCGCTTGGATCACTGTGGCCAAGTCATTCACGGATAGATAGGGCGCCAGCCGCCTAGCCTGGCACAGATGGAAAAATGCGGTTTTGCTAACCGTGGAGACCTGGGTCTCCATGGACAGGCTTGGATTCTCTCTTGAATCTTTTTGGTTTTTCTTTATTTTCTTGATTCTTATTATTTAGTGGGACTGACTGGGAGTCCTCCCCTTCAGAAAATACTTCTAAAAGATAATACTTAATAATAATAGCAATCCCAGCAAACGAAAAGAAAAGCCTCATTCTCAGAAAACTACTACCACCTAGTTACCTCTCATCTAGAGTAGAAAGTAGAAACAACTTTAAGGAAGCATTAAGCCCAAAGCAGAAAGCCGTAAGGGGATAAGAATCCACCTTAAAATGCCTTAATTGAAAGCTGCGTTCAGGGAGACCGCGTGTGTTCTGCCGCCTGTCTCCTCTAAAGTAGAAACAGCTTTAACTGAAGCATTAAACCCAGGTCTCCTCTACAGACCAAAGGGAAAAGATTGCAGAAAGAGTGGTATTTTAACTTTGATGCTTTTTCATCCAGGTCTTAATGAAGGACATAAGGACACATGCCATTGCCTAAAATGATGGGAAGGGGATCCCATGGAGCCCCCCCCCCATTGTCGCCAATTGACTGGATATAGCTGTATCTTTCGGCTGCGGTCCAAAAACTCAATTTGGCTGTGTGAAAACAAATATAGGGGTCTACCAGTATCTGGCCAGCAGAAACAGATGGAAGTTCAGCTGAAAAGCATGAGCCTACTGAATATGGGAGTGATTGGAATAGAAATCTTTAATTTAATTTGCTGTTTCATGGCTTTCCTTGTTCTCTGAACAGGAGGAACATTGATCTGGTGCAATTTATGACAGGATTGTATGTGATTATTCACTAGCCTTTTGTTCTACTTTGTCCAAGGAGATGTAGGGGGGGCAATATACCTGGTCCTCTCCTTTTTTTATCCTTGTGACAGTCTTCTGGAGAGGGCAAAAGCCACCCTAAAACATTTTATTGCTTGAGGCAAAAGGTTAGATGACACACCATTCTGCAAACAGAAGCCAAATGGACTAGTCCAAGAATGTAGCAGTGGGAAGGGTCAAAATGAAAGCAGTGCCCCCACAATAGGAATCTTTCTGTCCCGTTAAATTTGACCCTCTTCAAATGTCTATACTCTGATTCTGAACTGTCACCTAAAGGATGAGTAGAAATGTGGAAACTGCCTTTATCCCCCCCCCCCCCCAAGGTACATCCCTCCTCCAGACCCAGTCTTGAACAGCGTCACCCTCCCTGTAACTGAGTGCAGGTTAGTTCAGGATAGACATAGGGGTAGTGCAACCTTTGGTTCAATCTGGCTCTGTACTGCACTTTTATGCCCCCTCACATCCCTCCCCCATTTGTGCTTGCTTGATTTTTTGGGCATGCTGTTTGGGTGAAAATCATGCTCAGTTTTCCTCAAAATATGTATAAACATACACAGACAAAACACCTCTCTATACCCCTCCCCAACCTTACTCCTAATACCTCATTTCCCCTCCACATCCTCTTTGTCAGCATTAGTCATGACAATGGTAGTTTCTCGTTAATACTACATTTCTTCATTCTAAAACTTTGCTTGGGACAGAAGTGAGCCTGTAGTGTTTTGTATCTTCTTTTGGGCCCTTTCAGAAGAAAGAGAGACAGGTTTTACTAATCTCCAGCCCTCTGGCACCTCATTTGATTTCTCAATGAGTTCCTTTAATACTCTGTGATGCATATCATCTGGCTTTGTAGATCAGAACTCATTGTGGTTAACTAGGACTGGATCTATGCTGCCATATAATGCAATTTGAATAAAGATAATATGGTCAGCGTAGACTCATGTAATGCAGTTCAATTGTGTTCAACTGCATTATATAGTCTACACTGACCATATAATCAAGAGTCAAACTACATTATATGGCAGTGTACATCCAGCCTGGGTTATTCCTGAGAATGCTGCAAAACAGGTCTTCAGAAGTTCTGCCTTTTCATTGTGATCTGTTAGCATTTTACTATCCTGGGTATAGTTATGCCTTTGTTGTTATGAAAGGGATGAATTACAAGAATTTCTAATTGGTTTTTTAAAAGCTCTTCCTCTTCCCCTCAATCATGCTTAGACCCTTAAAAAGGTAAAGGTTTCCTCTGACATTAAGTCTAGTCATGTCCAACTCTGGGTGGTGGTGCTCATCTCCATTTCTAAGCTGAAGAACTTGCGTTGACACTTTCAAGGTCAATTAGCCAGCATGACTGCATGGAGCACTGTTACCTTTCCGTCAAGGCGGTACCTATTGGTCTACTCACAGTTGCATGTTTTCAAACTGCTAGGTTGGCAGATGCTGGGGCTAACAGTGGGAGCTTACCCCGCTCCCTGGATTTGAACCGCCAACCTTTCAGTCAGCAATGTCAGCAGCTCAGCGTGTGGACAATTTCAACAGAAAGGAAGAAACCATGAAAATGAATAAAATCCGGCTACCAGCATTAAAAAACTCTAAAATCATAACAGTAAGTAAAGAACAACATTCAAAAACTGGGGAACTCCAGACAAGAAACAATCAGGGACAGCCAATCACCTCCCAACAAATGATTCCCCAGGCAGTAAGAAGCCACACCTTGAAAACTGCTAGGCTATTAAATGCTAATCAAGGTGGCCATTTGAACCATTCACACCTACCTCCAACAGACAAGAGTTCTTCCTCCCACCCTGGACTTTTCACAGATATATAAACCCATTTTTCAACAAACCTCACAACTTCTGAGGATGCCTGCCATAGATGCAAGTGAAACGTCAGGGGATAATACTTCTAGAACATGGCCATACAGCCCGAAAAACTTACAGCAACCCCATTATATGAGAGAGAGATTGACAAAGAAAGCCAGTTAGCTAGTCAGCCCAAAACTTAGGCCAGATGTTGTTTGCAGTTGAACTCAGTCTCAAAATGGAGATTGCAAGTTGAATTACACACTGTTAGGGGCGCTGGGATGCATAACTGTCTTGTACACATTACAGAGGAGTGGTTTTTTTTTAAAAAAAAGACTGAGATCTGTCTCACATATCTGGATCAGGATCTCCCTGCCGAGTGGTTAAATCCTCAACAGCCTAGCTCGGTTTGTCAAAACCCTTTCAAATTGAGAAGAAAAAGTCACTCAGCAAGATTTCTTTTTCATCTCTAATTGTGACAAAAGACTTTAGTGTGGATCTACGTTTCTATAAACGAAGATTGGCCACAGCTCACAGATCAACCTCTTGCCTTGTCACTATTTTTCCTAAGACCATCATTTCACGTTCATGTTTTTGTTTTTCTCAACTAAAGGAGACTTTCTGTATTGGGAAATGTGTAAGATATTTTTGAAATGATATTCGGAATCTGGAAATAACAACAGCTCAAGGTCTGATTGTGATTCCAAGCTGTAGAGCACCAGGCACGGTGATACTTATTGCTGAATGGGATGTCCTTTACAGGATGGATAAAATCAATAACTCATTCCACACGGTATACAGAATAGCTTTGTGATCATAATGAGTCTTGGACTGACCCAAGACCTTTGCTGGATCTCAACATAAGCTCCCTTTATAATTATCAATTCTTCATCTATGGTCTTCCATTGGATAGGGGTAGGCTAGTAGCAAGTGATTAAGGCTCTCATTCTGTACTCAGCTGGGAATGAAAGTCTCATAAAGTTTTGAGTAGCTATATATAGGATCATAGAACCAGTGAGGTGTAGTGGTTTGAGTGTTGGACTGTAACTCTGGAAACCAGGGTTCAGTCTTGCTAAACTGTGTTAATCCACTGAGGAGCCTTGGGCAGGCCAGACTTTCTCAGCCTTAAAGGAAGGCAAAGGCCACCCTGCCCTGAATCAATCCTGCCAAGAAAACCTTGCCATAGATTTGCCTTAGGGTTGACATAAGTTGCAAATGACTTGAAAACAGACAAAATATGTGTGCTATATTGTGTTGGAAAGGAGGAAGACAGATACACAATAAGGGAACATTTCCATGAAAAGAGGGAAAGGAGGAAGAGGAGGCCAAACTGTGTCATCCCCAGGCAAATGGCACTGAAAACTCCCATGGGAATAAAGCAGGGGTTACTAAGGCCCTTCGACACTGACAAATAAAATCCAGATGATCTGCTTTGAACTGGATTATATTGCAGTGTGGAGTCAGATAATAATAATAATAATGTATTGTTGCAGGCTTTCATGGCCGGAATCTGGGTTGTTGTAGGCTTTTCGGGCTATATGGCCATGTTGTAGAACAGGCCTGTCCAACAGGCGGCCCGCGGTCCGCACACAGCCCACCAGCCCCTTGGACGCGGCCCGCCTACCCTCCTGGAAGAAATAATTTTTTTTAAATTCGGGGGGGGGGACGCTTGGGGGGGGCGCTTGGGGGGGCGCTCGCGGGCATGCGTGGCAGGGCGGGAGTGGCAAGGTGCCCTCCGCCCTGTCCCTGGCTTCTGCAGCGGCTGCACCGGGAGCTTACCTTCCTCTAAGCTCCCAGTGCGGCCGCTGCAGCAGCCAGCGACATGGCGGAGGGCACCTCGCCGCTCCCGCCCTGCCGCGCATGCCCGGCATCCTGCGCAGCCCGCCCCTTTTCGTCCGTGACGGCGGCAGGACACTGGCAGGCGGAGATCGCCGCGTGGAGTGGCGAGCGGCAAGCGCCCATGCGCACACAAGCAGAAGCCCCAAAAGGAGGCAGTGCTGGCTGTGGCCTGCGTAGCTGCCTCCTCCTTTTGGGGCTTCTGCCTCTTGCTTTTGGGGTGGAGCCGGGGAGGGGAGGGGGCGGGGAGGGGGAGGAGCTGGGGGAGGAGCAGGGCGGAGCCAGGGAGGGGCAGAGCCAGGGCGGAGGCAGACCCTTTGGCCCCCCGGGTCATCAGTGACTGGAATTCCGGCCCTTGGGCTGATAGAAGTTGGACAGCCCTGTTCTAGAACATGGCCATATAGCCCGAAAAACCTACAACAACCCCAATAGGTAATAATAATAATAATAGTAATAATCTTTATTTATATTCCGCCTTTCTCCCCTAGGGGATTCAGAACAGATTACAGCATTTATATGCAAAAATTCAATGCCTTTACAATCGTATACAAAGAGACACACAAACACAAACAAAGGCAGAGGCTTCTCCTTTCATTTCCGACTTCTGGAGGCAGTGCTCATCTCTGGCTCTGGAGAGCTGCTTTTCTCCATTTTCAAGCCGAGGAGCCTATGTTGTCACCTCCTGGTAGTGTGGTCTGCAAGACTGCTTGGACCGTCTCTTTCCCTTTTCCTGCTGAAGCGGTACCTATTTATCTACTCACATTTGCATGTTTTGGAACTGCTAGGTGAGCTGGAGCTGACAGATGGGAGCTCACCCTGTCTTGCAGATTCAAACTGCCAATCTTCAAGTCAGCAGTTCAGCAAACCTTCAGGCCAGCAGTTCAGCAGCACAAGAGTTTAACCCTTTGCACCACTGTGGCTCCATTTCAAAGCAGATAATGTGGATTATTTGCTTTGAAAATCTGGATTATATGGCAGTAAAACCCTTTGTTTGTTTCCCTACCCCTGTTTTTGCAGCTCTCACATGATCCATAGACCTCATTATTTTCATCCAAAAAATAAGAAAAAGTATGTCCTGGAAACATTTAAAAGGCTTGTAACCACCCCTGCATTAACATTTAAAAATTATGTTTTTCATCAGCTGAAGTGGATTTCCAGCAGAGTTTAGTAATCTATGTGGCAGTATGGGAGGCTTTGCCCCTTCAAATAAGAATTCTGCTGCCCAATGTTCTGCAGACCTCAAATTTGCATTAAGCTGCCTTCTCCTATGTTAAGGCGAATGGACCCCTTGCATCATGTAGATGCCACAGAGTCCATCACCCCAGCAATTTACTCATTTGGTCCATGATGGACCTTCGAAATCAGCAAAAGGAAGTGCTGAAGATACTGTAACAACTGCTAACTTGGATTCCTATGAGAAGGGAATAAAGACATTCATAAAGTGATGGTTGGTTGTGATGCCATTCTTCAGATTACCACATCCTGATCCTGGGGCACAGGAGTGGGCAGTGCCATGGTGTTCACATCTTATGTGTGGGTCTTCCAGAGACATCTGTAGCCTCTATGGGAAATGGGATGCAGGACTCTATGGGCCTTGGTGATCTTATGAGATGTAGATTCAAATCATCTGTGAAACTCCATAGGTGACCTTGGACACCCAAGTTCACATATTCTTTTGCAGGTGAAATAGACCTGTATACCATCCTGAAAGTTGGCTGTGTTAAATGTGCCCATTGTAGGGTGACACTATTGTCCTCATTCCCTTCTTGTGGACTACCATAGATATCTGCTTAGCCATTATAAGAATTTATTTATTCATTATTTCGGACATTTGTATCCTGTGCTATCTCAACAACCGCAGAGGGACTCAGGGTGGCTAACAACCGGCACACTATGGTGCCCACAACCAAAAAGCATAAATATACAATTTAAATAAAAACAATATAAAAACAGTATAAAAACATTCAAACAGTCAAACAGTTGCCGATTTAAGTTATCATCCTAAAAGCAGTCCGTCAAGTCCATTAAAGTTGTCGCTTTGCCAGCAGGTCAGTCTAGTCTGCAAAGGCCTGATCCCATAGCCAGGATATCACCTGTTTCCGAAAAGTCAGGAAGGATGGAGCAGATCTAATTTTTCTTGGAAGGGTGTTCCACAGTCCAGGGGCCAAACACAGTAAAGGCCCTGTTCCTTATCTCCACTCCCTGTACCCCGCACTGGTTAGCAACCTGGCTGCCGAGCGTTGGACTAACTGGAGCTTCCAGGCAACCCCACATAGAGTGCATTGCAGTAGTCTATTTGGGATGTGGACCAGCATGGCCAAGTCAGCCTTCCCAAGGTATGGGTGCAGCTGGCACGCAAGTTTTAACTGTGCAAAAGCTCCCCTGGCCACCGCTGAAACCTGGGGTTCCAGGCTCAGCGATGAGTCCAGGATCGCACCCAAGCTGTGAACCTGTACCTTCAGGGGGAGTATAACCCCTTCAAGCACAGGCTGCAACCCTATGCCCTGTTTGGCCTTGTGACTGACCAAGAGGGCCTCTGTCTTGTCTGGATTTATGAGTTTCAATTTGTTTGCTCTCATCCAGTCCATTATGGCTGCCAAGCACCAGTTCAGGATTTGAACAGCCTCCTTAGTAGCAGATGGGAAGGAGTGACAATTGGACATCATCTGCGTACAGATGACACCATACCCCAAAATTCCGGATGATCTCCCCCAATGGCTTCATGTAGATGTTAAACAACATAGGGGACAGTACTGAACCTTGCTGGACCCCACAACACAATGGCCATGGGGCTGAGCAGGTGTCTCCGAACAACACCTTCTGGGAGCTACCCTCCAGGAAGGACTGGAGCCACTGCAAGGCAGTACCTCCAAGGCCCATTCCTGTGAGGCGTCCCAGAAGGACACCGTGGTCGACGGTATCGAAGGCCGATGAGAGGTCCAGCAGAACCAACAGGGACACACTCCCCCTGTCTAGCCCCCGGCATAGATCATCCACTAAGGCTACCAAGGCTGTCTCAGTACCATGTCCCGGCCTAAAGCCAGACTGTGTCGGATCTAGATAATCCGTGTCTTCCAATAATCCCTGGAGTTGCGAGGCCACCACACGTTCCAGGAGTTTGCCCAAATAGAGGAGATTGGAGACTAGCCAATAGTTGACGCATTGAGTGGGGTCCAATGAGGGTTTTTTCAACAGCAGTTTTATAACAGCTTGTTTTAAGCTGGCTGGAATGTTGCCTTCCCGAGGAGAGGCATTAACCACCACTTTCACCCACTCTGCCAAAATATAGCAGAGATGATCATGTTATTTTAGTTTCTGGCCTGATCAATTTCCCACTCAACATATCTCATGGAATATTACATTTGGGTTTAAGTTGTGGGTAAATCTCCCATTTCAGAGTAGGAGTTTCGATAGTTTCGATGTGAATATCAAATTCGCACCTTCCCGTCCCAAATAATTTAGTAGAATTGCCTGTGTAAACACATAATTAAAAGCAATTT
Source organism: Anolis apletophallus (assembly GCA_030556195.1). Classification (NCBI taxonomy): domain Eukaryota; kingdom Metazoa; phylum Chordata; class Lepidosauria; order Squamata; family Anolidae; genus Anolis; species Anolis apletophallus. The sequence goes on from JARBWK010000011.1 coordinate 78,642,710, forward strand.
TCCAAGCCTCCTGATTATGTTGATTTTTGTTTTCAGCACACCTGGCAGTGCCGACTCCTTCGATTCCATTGCTTAGGTGGTAAACAAGTGTGTCCTAGTGAATAATGTGACAGATGCAAATGAAGATGACACACTGCAAAAAAAATGAAAGAAAGAAAGAAAAAAAGAGGTTTTTGGGGGGCGTGGGGAATAAAACATATATCCCCTTCTCTCATCTTTCCCCTTGAATCAGGATCTTATATAAACACTTGGAAACTTTTAGCATCTCGCATACTGATTAGTTAGGGCATGGTGTTTTTCTTCATATTCCTTGAGCATATTGGGTGCATCTATGGCTGTACATTTACACCCTTTTAAAAATTGCAAGAGCAAATGCTTTCTAAAGTCTTCTCCCCATGTATCACATTTCAGGACTCTCTTTAGATTCTCTATCTATCGGAGCCCCCAGTGGCAAAGTGGGTTAAACTGCTGAGCTGCTGAGCTTGTTAACCAAAAGTTAGGCAATTCAAATCTGGGGAGTGGCGTGAGCTTTCACTGTCAGCCCCAGCTTCTTCCAACCTAGCAGTTCGAAAACATGCAAATGTGAGTAGATCAATAGGTACAGCTCCAGCAGGAAGGTAACAGTGCTCCATGCAGTCATGCCGGCCACATGACCTTGGAGGTGTCTATGGACAATGCCAGCTCTTCGGCTTAGAAATGGATATAAGCACCAATCCCCAGAGTCGGACACAACTGGACTTAATGTCAGGGGAAAACCTCTACCTTTATCTACCAGAAATGCATTTCTAACCTGTAGTTATTTGTGATCTTATTTTTGTTGGCTGATTTTATTTGGCAGTCCATAAGGTCCCTAGAGGGTCCCAGGGCAGAATATTGTTGATCCTGTAATAAAAGTTGAGACTGTACCGTGGTGAAAGATCCCAAAGCCTGCACTGTTTTGTTCCATAGATTGGAAATGTTGCCTCCTTGAATGTCAATTTCCAACATGGTTGGTCAGTGAATGGCATAATGTGATCTGAAGTTGCTAGTGTAATTGATGTTCCTGTTGCTCATATTGTCATTGGAATATGGGGTACTAAATATCCTTGAAGATCATGATGTATATACAGGACTAGTCCTACCAATTTGGGTGCCAAGGAAAAACAGACAATGGTTAGTACTAGTAGTGGAGATTATTCATTTTCTTTAGTTAAAAATCAATTACCAGTTTCAAGGAGAGGTCCTTCTGACATTTACTTCGTCAGACGCCAAAATAGTTTGCCTTCGGCAGCAAAATGTCTTGGGTTGATATTGCTTATGTGGTGGATAAATCCGTCTTGGTTTCTACAACTTGAAGTCTTTGGAAAGCACAAATACATTCTGTCTCATTTCCACACCACTTTTTAAAGTAGTAAAAGCTGTAGGAAAATTAACACAGTTTTGGAAATCTGCTAAACTTCTTGTTGTGGATGGGGTTGTACTTTCCTAAGAAGCAAGTGCTTGGCTTAGGGATATTGTTAGTTGCATTTCTGTCACTGGAGACAAAAATGAATGCTTAAAGCCATGCTTGAGGGTTGTCTTTGCCAGAGATGATTTAGCCATAGAAGTCCATGGTAACTTCCAAACTAATTACTTACTTGATTTAGGCAATTCCTCATTGTCTGAGTATGATGGCCTTCCAAGTATACTGTCTTGGGGACAACCTTTATCATATATGGTAAAGGTTGTCCCAAAAACAGTATTCTCTCTCTCTCTCTCTCTCTCTCTCTCTCTCTCTCTCCCCCCCTCTCTATATTTATATATTTATGGGCCTTTGGTGGCACAGTGGCCTAAACCGCTGAGCTGCTGAACTTGCTGACCAAAAGGTTGGCGGTTCGAATCCGGGGAGCAGGCTGAGCTCCCGCTGTTAGGCCCAGCTTCTGCCTAGCAGTTTGAAAACATACAAATGTGAGTAGATCGATAGGTACCACTTCTGTGGGAAGGTAACGGTGCTCCATGCAGTCATGCCAGCCACATGACCTTGAAGGTGTCTGTGAACAATGCCGACTGCTCGGCTTAGAGATGGCGATGAGCACCACCCCCCAGAGTTGGACACGACTAGATTTACTGTCAGGGGAAACCTTTACCTATATATATGTATATATCAGAAATGACTAGGTCTGAAATACAATGATGGAGCTCCATCACTGTTGGTGAACCTAATAATGCCTCCTCCACTTCCCCCCAGAAGCCTACCTTTTCAGCCGGACCACACACCAAATGTACAGTTTCCAGGGAGTTGCAACCTGAGTATCCCATGGTCACACCAAGAGAGCAACATCCCACTACCCACTTTCTCCCAGATACATGTTATTTGGTAGGGAAAATTGCATTTTGTCCAGAAGTCATAGCTGAATTTTGCAAATGACCAGCTAATTAAATTGATTATTTTGTGCAAATGATTTGGGGGGGGGGGGGGATCCTAATAATCCCTTTGCTGAAGTTTAACTGCATCATGCTGTTTGTATACACCTTAGTGTACCCAATGCTTGTTCTAGTTTACCCACAATGAGGGCCCTTCCACACAGGCCTATATCCCAGAATATCAATGCATAAAATCCTACAATATCTGTTTTTGAACTGGGTTATCTGAGTCCACACTCAGATAATGTGGGATTTCTTGCCTTGATATTCTGGGACATAGAGCTGTGTGGAAGGGCAGTGAGAGACTTGGTCAGCTGTTTGCAAATGTCTTGGCTTTAATTTTAAATCTTACCATTCCAAAGGCCTTTCTGGGTTTTTTCTTGTCTGATTTTGAAATAGCAGATTAAGAACTACCCTATTAAAAATTTACTCGGCCATACAATTTACCATGTAGGGACACCCTATCATCATAGAATTTGCCATGTAACTTTGGGCTATTTCTGTCTCTCAGCATACTGTTTTATGTGCAAATATTGAATTTTCTGAATGAATTTTGTTGAGGAACAAAGTCTCACAATGCTCACAACGTTTCTTGATAGGATGTCTCTATGTGTGAAGGTTTTAAAAAAAATCTTAGACAAACTTGATCTGTAAATTTTTGAAAATAAATACCCTACACATAATAATAATACACTTTATTTATATTCCGCTTTATCTCCCTGGAATGACTCAGAGTGGATTACAGTATACAAATATAAGGTAAACATTAAATGCCTTTTACACAGTGAACAACAACGACATACAATACATAGACAAAGGTAAGGTAAACCTTTTCATCTCTGGTGTCTGGAAGTGATGCTCAACTCTGGCCATGGGGAGGTGCTGTTCTTCCATTTTTCCATGATGAGGAGCCTGTTGTCCCTAGACATCTCCAATTGTGTTTTGTCGGCATGTCTGCATGTCTATGTGGGGCTTCCTTTTAACTTGCCGCTGAGGTGGTACCTACTAATCTACTTGAATTGCATGCTTTCGAACTGCTAGGTTGGCAGAAGCTAGGGCTAAACAGTCAGGAGCTCATCCTGACTCGTGGCTTCGAACTCTTAACCTTTTTCAAAGTTTAGGCTGGGGCTGGGTAACTGACCTCGGAGGGCCTTAGTTTGGGGGATCCCTAGTGTAGAAGAACATATGCTTGAACAAGACACCAACGGGATTCCAGGCCATAACTGTAGCAATTTTGCTGGTCAGTAAGGGACACTTTGAAGTTAGAACTAGTAAATGGTTGTATATTGCCAATAGAAATCACTAGAAAGGAGGAGATGTTTTTGTTTATAGGACAGAAAAATGAATTCCACAGATTAGAAAGCACTGCAGTGTACATTTGATAGGCATCCTGCCTTCTTCTTTGGTTAAAAACTGCCATGTATCCATGGACATATTTTCCAAAGAGCCAACCATTTGCTAACAGAATGTTTTTGAACATTTACCTGCTATTCATCACCTTAAATGTTTTATGTTGATGGTAAAAATGCGATGTAGGAAAACAAGGACTTAATGATCCATGGCTCATATGTTGTGGCTCTTACGCTCCTCGCAGCTGCAAAATATTTCAGACTCCATATTTTGTTCAAAATCTTTTTCTTCTTTCTTGTAACATATAATCAGGCATTTCCATTAGTATATATGTATTTTTGTTACCTTCTTCTTTCCACCCGCACTGCCATCTGTCTTCTTTTGGGAAATTGACCCTCAAAGTGATGTTTTCTAGGGTTGGAACAATTCTAGATTTAATTGTGAGGAGTAATATAAGAATTGAGATGCGATGAATACAGTTGGGTCAGTGGTGCAAAAAGAATATGTGAACCCCACCTCCTCTAAGGTGAAAAGAACCACCTAAACTGGACTCTACAGCCCAATGGAGACTCCACCACAGACATCAGAAGAGCTGCAAGACCAAGAACAAGCCACAAGAGTCAAGACAAAGATCCGCCCAGAGGAAACGTGTTCTTGCCATACATCAAGGGAACCACTGACAGCATAGGGAAGCTGATGAAGAAACACAACGTAAACACTATCTACAGACCCATGAAGAAAATCCAACAAATGCTACATTCAGCAAAGGTCAAGAGGGATCCTCTCACCTCTGCAGGAGTCTACTGTATACCATGCAGCTGTAGACAAGTCTCCATAGGGAACACCAAATGCAGCATTGCCCAAACATGAATCAAGGAACATGAAAGGCACCGTAGACTACTTCAACCTGCGAAGTCAGCCATAGAGGAGCACTTGATGAACCAACCTAGACACAGCATATTATTTGAGAACACAGAAATGCTGGACCACTCTAACAACCACCATGTCAAACTACACAGAGAAGCCATTGAAATCCACAAGCATGTGGACAATTTCAACAGAAAGGAAAAAACAATGAAAATGAACAAAATCTGGCGACCAGTATACAAAACCTCTAAAAACATAACAGTAAATAAAGAACAACACTCAAAAATGGGAAATCCAGACTAGAAACAATCAGGGGCAACTAATCACCCCCCAACAAAGGATTATCCCAGGCAGTAAGAAGCCAGATCTTGAAGACTTCTAGGCCATTAAATGCTAATCAAGGTAGCCAGCTGCTACATTCACACCTACCTCCAACAGAAAAGAGTACTTTCTCTTACCGTGAACATTCCACAGGTATATAAACTCCATTTTCCTCGTTTCCAACAGATGTCACAACGTCTGAGGATGCCTGGCATAGATGCAGGTGAAACTTCAGGAGAGAATGCTTCTTGAACATGGCCATACAGCCACACACCCATAGTTGTTGTTGTTATGTTTTCTTTTTAATTAGCGTTGTTTTATGTCTATTGTTAGCCACTTAGAGTCCCTACATTGGGAGAAAAACATGATAAACCGGGACTTTGGCGCAGCTGGCTGGGTGTCAGGTGCATTAAGATCACTACTGACTGAAAGGTCATGACTTCGAAGCCAGCCCAGGTTAGAGTGAGCTCCCGACCAAAATTGTGTAGCTTGTTGTCAACCTTTGCAGCCCGTAAGACAGTTGCATCTGTCAAGTAGGAAATTTAGGTACCACTTTGTGGGGAGGCTAATTTAACTGATTTATGAGGCCATAAAAATCTCCAGGAAGTATGCAAAGAATGAGGAAGTGACAGTTCCCCTGGTGGCCAGAAGCTGGAATGTTAAATAACCTCTGAGTGTCTGTCTATATATGTTGTGTGTCTATGGCATTGAATGTTTGCCATGTATATGTACATTGTAATCCGCCCTGAGTCCCCTGCGGGGTGAGAAGGGCGGAATATAAATACTGTAAATAAATTTTATAAACTAAAGCACTCTTGGAGACTTTTCATTTTTAGGGCTGCCTTAAGTCCAAGTTGAATTGACTGTAATAACAATAAATAGATCACAATGATGGTGGTGATGATAATGATAATGATGATAATAATATACGACCACAATCACTCCTCACGACCACTTTGATGTAAGTGTAGGAGAGCTACTTTTTGTCCCAGCTCAGGTGACCAAACATCTCAACCATCATCTACAAAAACTTAGTAGTAATGCTATGGGAAAAGGCTGTGTAAAAATTGATGTCTGCCTCAGTCTTATGGCTTTGTTAACCTTTTCAAAGAGCTGCAGCAGGTAACATTGTCGACATTGTGCTGACTCAAGCCTATGGTGTTCTACAACACTTAGCCGAACTGAAGTTTAACAGCTACTAATTGTCAAGCCTTTTTAAGGGGTTGGAACAGCGGGTTTCTTCACAATGGTTCCATTGAGCAGTACACCAAAGGCAATATTTTGGGCTGGTCTCTTGTCCTGTGCACTACTTTTTTTCTGATACTTGCTGATAATTCCCTAGGTCTGATCATTATACTTGTGATGGGAGTCCTCTATTGAAAGGGGTAATCTATTTAAGGGCTCTGAGAGGACCATTCTTTGCTGAGGCAACAACATCAACAGTGACTGTTGGTGGCTCCCATGTGAGTGGGATGATAGATTCGTTATAGGATTTGATCAGTACTTTTCACTTACCCACTCCTGATTTATGTCTTGCTTTTTATAGAGTAACTTGAAAAAAGAAAATCCTTAAAGTATACATGCACATCTAAATTCCAAAATCATGCAAAATACACATGTGAAAAAGTGCAGCAATATCAACCTAGTTGGGATGTAAACAATATATCAAAATATTTTGCAAATTGGTCGCAAAATGGTTTTTTTCTGCAGTTTTCAGAAACCCTGACAAGAAGAATCCTGGAATAATGAGAATCTTTGCAATCCAGGTCTTATTCTGTACAAATGTGCCAAAAAAAGCATTTTTCAGCATAGGAAATTAAATTTCTACACAGAAAATGCTGTAATTAGGAGTTTATTCTGTGCCGAATTTTCTGTTTCAGGATTTGCATATAAAACAACATTTTCTGTGCTGGAAACAGAATTGTCCTATGGAGAAATGCTGCTTTCCATGCCAAACAAGCATGCATGAATTTTGCACTAAATTCACAAAGTCCGCAGTTTTCAAATACTTTGTTAAAACTACTGATTGTTTTATTTGCAAAGACACTTTGTGAAGAATTACATCCTTACTATTTAGGGATTCCTTTTAGGTAGAGTTGAGGACTAAGAACTTATGCAACTGAATTCATTGATGTATCTCAGAGACCGCCTTTCTCCTTACCAACCCCGGTGGTCACCTCGACCCTCTCAAGGAAATCTTCTCACTGTACCAGGCCCCAGGGAAATTCACCTGGAAACTACAAGGTGCAGGGCATTTTCAGTCTCTGCCCCAGTTCTATGGAACACGTTGTCACCTTATATAAGAGCCATCTGTGACCTGTGGTCCTTCACTCAAGCGCTTAAGACTTGGCTCTTTAGCAGAGCATTTGAGTTGTAATCTAAATTTAAAATTGTTTTACCTGTTTATGTAAGTTGCCCAGAGCACTTCGGATGGAGGGCGACTAATGAAATAATAAATTGATGATGATGATATGTTGTCGAAGCCATTTATGGCAGGAATTGCTGGGTTGCTGTGAATTTTTCGGGCTGTTTGGCCATGTTCCAGAAGCATTCTCTCCTGACGTTTCGCCCACATCTATGGCAGGCATCCTCAGAGGTTGTGAGGATGCCTGCTATAGATGTGGGTGAAACATCAGAAGAGAATGCTTCTGGAACATGGCCATACAGCCCGGAAAACTCACAGAAAACTCCTTCAGATTCTGAAGGCAGAAGATGGTGGTATTGTCCCTTTGTCTGGGAGGGGATTGCTAGCGTAGGCGCAGCTTAAGAGAAATATTTTTAAGTGAGAAGGAGATCATTGATCAGATCTGGACTAAAGTTTCATCCCATTTCAGTTGCCAAAGCAGACAGAGGCTTTGATCTTATCAGAAGCTTGGGCAACAGCCTCACTAAGAAAAGGGGATACGATTTAAACAAAGCACCTACAGAGATGACATTGTCTAAAAGGGAGGTTCAGGTCAATCGATGGGAGCCTGTTCTCATTATAGGGCTAGCCTGATTCTCACAGTTAACAGTGATGCACAGTGTCATCAACGTAATGGATTGGCAGAGCCGTATCAAGCAGAGAGTTGCGCACTGAGACAAAGGGAAAGTCTGTAACGCTTGAATAACAGGTTCTATCTAGGGAACATTTTTCAAAAATTATTTCTGGCAGGATTTTAACATTCCTTCCCTCCCTCTAGGTTTACCTGCAGAAAAGTGATGGCTATATGTTTGCTGCTTGTCTCAGATTCTAGAGTTTCAACTGGGTTTACCATTGGCTAGCAGTAAGATGTAGTTTAGTGAGAGACATGAGATTAAGTGCATCGCTAATTAGCAGTGTTGTGGTACTTTGGGCAATGGCAGCTACTGGAAGTAACAAGAAGCACTGTTTTGCCACCAGCAGGTATCTCTGTTGGAGAAGGCACTATGGAGAGCTTACCCGAGGGCCCATCCACACAGTATATTTATCATAGGAGCTCCCAGTTCAAAATGGAGGGTGATCAAACAACATCCTCTGAAAATGCTGGAGGAATTGCTACAAAGCCCAAAATTGCAAGATTTTCAGTTGTGGGAATATTCCAGTTCTGGCCAGAAACTGCGGATATTTGAATGTCTGTATGTCCCTACACTCGGAAAACATAGGATTTTTTTTATGTTGGCTTGTTCTTGGGTTAGACATACTGGTTCCTGATAGGTTGTATCTTAAAAACATGGTAACAGTTGACTAGAGGGTGAAAACACACACACACACACACAAAGGTTTTGCCATGTAATCAACTTTCCCCATGTTTTTATGATAAAAGCAATGAGGAACAGACATGTACAACCCAAGAACAGCACCTTGTCATTTCCAGGCACAAGTACTTGGCCTAACTTGTCTGCACAGATGGCCATGTAGCCTCTATAACCCAGGAACGGAACTTATACATTGATTAACATATTTGCATATGCACATCTTAAAATTTCTTTTTTTAAAAAACTGCTACATTTTCTGGCGGACGTTCTGTGTTGGCCATCTTGGGGGTTGCAGAATCCCAGGACAAACAGCAAGTGTGGGAGATGGAGGCAGAAATCCCAGGACCAATAGGCCTGTATATGGACCTCTTCTCAGGTCCCGGGATTTTTTGCCCCTGACTACAACCCATGATTTGGTGCTGTCTGGAGCTCCCTGATTGGTTGACAAATTTTGGCAGCAACTGCAGTGGTACACCTTCCCCAGTTCGGTTGGGAGGTCCTATGTGGTTCACTGTCCCCCAGAAGGTGATTATTCCCGGTATAAAAATGTGAACGTTAAGGGTTCACGTGTTGAATTGACTGATTTAGCTTTTGGCCTATTATCAAATTGGAAGGCATCCAGAGAAAGATGTATAGGATGACGAAGGCCCTGACAATCATGTTCGAGAAATAACTGTTGGAAACAGTCTTTAGCCTGGAGGAAAAAGGACCACGGGAAGAGATGAGAGCGGTCTTCAGCTTCCTGCTGGAGTGTCACACAGCAGGCAGAACAAACATGTTCTCTGTTGTTTCTGTGGGCCAGACTAAAAGATTTCAAAAGAAACAAACCTCAACAAAATATTAGGAGGAACAGTAAGAGCTAGATAAGACAACTGTCTCAGAAGATGGGAAACCCTTATTTATAAGAAGTATTTAAGCAAAGGCTGGCAGCCATTTATCAAGGTTGTTAGAATTTCATCTTTATTTTGGATGCTGCAGTGAGCACAGAGTTAGTCTAGATCAGGGCTTTTCAATCTTTTCCACTCACAGCCACTTTTAGTCCCATACATTTTTACATGACCTGGGGTATATAAGTATATGAAATAGGGGTAGAAATCAAACATTTGGGAATAACAAATCACCATCTGCAAGACTTGCTAAGCAGGCTGATTTTCCATTTTATGAAGTACAGCTGAAGCATCTTCTGCAGAGTGCACTACAAATTTGTGTAAATGTCTAAAACAGCCACTAAGTGATGCTCAAAAGCTTTTTACTGTTGCCAAATTTTTCTGGACCCCCCAAAATTGAGCTCAGGGGGCCCCATTTGGGGTCAGGATCCACAGTTTAAGAAGTAGACTAGATGACCTTCAAAATTTGTTCTGATTCCATGGTTCTACATCAGTGGTTCCCAACCTTTTTTTGACCAGGGACCACTTTGACCAAGGACCACTCTCCAACATTAGTACAATTGTTACAAATCAGTTTTTGGTCAACTTTAAACTCAGCTGATCACGGATCTGGACTAAACTTGGCACACAGATCCAACATGGCTAACTGTGCATACAGGAAGAAGTTGGGGGTGATTGCCCAGGGAATCTGGAAGTTGTAGTTCACCCTTATACAGAGAGCACTAACCCATCTGATGACGGATCTGGACCAAACTTAAGTGATATTACTTAACAATCTTAAAACAAACAACACCTTCTTCTAAAAACCCAGGCACTGGATCACCAAGCTAGTATTTAATAAGCCACGGCACTATAAGAGGGTTTTGCGAGACCGGTTGCTCTTGTTGCAACAGTGTAGTAATGGTGAGGCCACGGAGCATAATTTAGTTCTTGCAGACCACTGGTGGTCCACAGACCACAGCTTGGGAACCACTGTTCTACATTGTGGAGGAAACTCTTGATCAAGAATGCTGAATCTAATGCAAGAGTCAGTGTGCTCCAGGGATTAAGAGGAATGGACTAGGATTGGGTAATCCTAGACTCGAACCCTCACTCACCAGTGAAGCTCATTGCATGATCTTGGGCCAGTCAGCTCCCCTCATCCCAAGTTAGTTCACTGGATTGTTGCAAGAAAATGCATTCACTATATATACTGTGTGTATTATTTTCATCCAAAGATAGTTGGTACGGGAAAGCTGACTGGCCTACAATTTCCCATTAACTAAACCCAGAGTTGCTCCTTTTTTTCACGTTCCCTGATTTATCAAGTCACAACATTGCCAATTTTCCAATGTTGCTCTAGTGCTCCAAGCCATTGTGTCTATTATATATAGATGCAGGAGGTCCAAAAAGCAATTTAAAATGTCACAAGCAGTCAAATGATTGGGGAAGTGACTAATTAGCCATGTCGAAACAGTGACAATATTTACTTCTCCTCTCACAATACTGCCGAAGAAAGAGAGATCTTTCTTTTTCATTTTCTTTTCCGCTCTTCTTTTTATCTGCTGCAATTTATAGCCACAAAATTAAATGCCTCCTGTAAAGAGAACACAGGAGTGGACATTCCATAATCGAAGCCAAACTATAAAGCATAACCTAATCATCTGCTGTGGTTGAATAAATTAAATGCGCCCGGGGAGGGGGCAAGCAGAAGAGAGTGAAATAAAACTGGGAATGCGTGGTGATCCATGGTAATAAAGGGAAACTGAAGGTGAGACCAAGAGGATACAGCTTACAACCGTCATAAACTATGCTTATGCTGTTTTCTGTGGTATTTATTTCCAAGTAACTAGGGGAGCTTGTGGCTCCAACGTGGCTCTCGATTGGATGCACTGTCCCACGGACCCTTGTAACCATGTTTAAGAGTGCTGCTGTTGCTATAATGAAGTACCTTCAAGTCATTTCTGACTGATGGTGACCCTAAGGAAAATCTATCACAGGGTTTTCTTGACAAGATTTTGTTCAGAATGGGTTTGCCTTTGCCTTCCTCTAAAGCTGAGAAAGTGTGATTTGCCCAAGGCAGGTTTTATGGTCTTCAGAGATGTTTGTTCTACTGGGGCAAGTGATCAAATAGGAGCCCCCCAGTGACGCAGTGGGTTAAAACCCATGTGCTGGCAGGACTGAAGACCGACAGGTCAGAGGTTCGAATCCAGGGAGAGCACGGATGAGCTCCCTCTGTCAGCTCCAGTTCCCCATGTGGGGACATGAGAGAAGCCTCCCACAAGGATGATAAAACATCAAAACATCCAGGCATCCACAGGGCAACATCCTTGCAGACGGCCTATTATCTCACACCAGAAGCAACTTGTCATTCCTGACATGAAAAAAGTGAGAATTGCAGTGAATATGATTCTTTATTTAGTTACGACATTTCTACCCCTCCTTTCTCTAGCTCGGAGGTGACTCAAGGCAGCTAATAGCATGAAAAATATGTGCGTGGTTTTCATAATATTTATGATCTGATATGTATGGATGATTGTAAGGTGGGATTCTATGCTAGTCACTGAGCGTAAAAAGAGATTTTACATATTTATGTATTTATTATCATATCCACTTTTTCTTTGTTTTGTTCCAAAATTGCTTCCCTATAAAAACAAGAGAGTGTGACTTGTCGAGGGTCAGCTAGCGGTCTCCATGGCTGAGTGACGATTTGACTCCTGGTGTACCAAAAATCTAATCCAGCATTCAAACCAATACATCATCCTGGCATTTTTTTCCTATTCTATCCCTCAGTTCAGGTAGAGAAATAGAGCAATCCATTTTTTCAGGAGGTGGACTTTTCTATCACATTTTTTCCAGAGGTTTATGGAAATTCCAGTTAATACTGTGGGAGGAAGAAAGCAACAGTCTTAATATGTGTTGATTTAAAACTTATTAACTTGGATTCACACTTAATGCCCCAATCTATAACGTATTTGGAGGTAGTGAGACCAATGGTAGGGACATTTCCAGAGACTAGGATGTGACTATCGCTTTTCTTTTTGATCTAAAAACTGAAAAATGACACCATATCCCCCAGAATGTGTGAGTTATCTATTGATCAAGGGCAGTGTTTCTCAACCTTCCTAATGCCGCGACCCCTTGATAAAGTTCCTCATGTTGTGGTGACCCCTAACCATAAAATTATTTTTGTTGTTACTTCATAACTGGCACCGGGAATGTGGCACAGCTGGCTGGGAGTCAGCTGCATAAGATCTCTACTGACCAGAAGGTCATGAGTTTGAAGCCTGCCCGGGTCGGGGTGAGCTATCGACCAATTGTGTAGCTCGTCTGTCTATATATGTTGTATGTTTATGGCATTGAATGTTTGCCTGTATATGTGCATTGTGATCCGCCCTGAGTCCCCTGCGGGGTGAGAAGGGCGGAATATAAATGATGTAAATAAATAAATAAATAATAAATAAACTGTAATTTGGTACTGTTATGAATTGTAATGGAAAAAGCTGATATGCAGGTTGGATTTTCCTTCACTGGACCAAATTTGGTACAAATACCTGATACACTCAAATTTGAATACTGATGGGGTTGGGGGGATTAGATTTTATTTTTAGGAAGTTGTAGTTGCTGGGATTTATACTTAACTTACAATCAAAGGGCATTCTGAACTCCACCAATGATAGAACTGAACCAAACTTGGCACACAGAACTCCCATGACCAACAGAAAATACTGGAAGGGTTTGATGGGCATTGGCCTTGAGTTTTGGAGTTGTAGTTCACCTACATCCAGAGAGCACTGTGGACTCACACAATGATGGATCTGGACCAAAATTGTCACGAATACTCAATATGCCCAAATGTGAACATTGGTGGAGTTTGGGGAAAATAGACCTTGACATTTGGGAGTTGTAGTTGCTGGGATTTATAGTTCACCTACAATCAAAGAGCATTCTGAACCCCACCAATGATAGAATTGGGCCAAACTTCCCACACAGAACCTCCATGCCTTGAAGGGACTTGCTGGTGTGAGCCTCCCTCCAATCTCTCATGCTCGCCTGCGTATGCCCACCACGCTGCCATGTGCTGAGCACGCCTACTCTCCCCTCCTCACTTGGAGTCTCAGAAACAGCCCTCCCCTTAGCTAAGAGGCCAGCTGAGAGGTCGGCCAATCACAGAGGAGGAGGGCTTTTGGTGGGAGGATTCGCTATCAGTTTCTAAAAAGGAAGTGAAGGACAGGTGGAGAAATCTTCAGCCTTCTCTGCCAAAGGGGTTCCTAATACCATCAGAAATATATGCTTTCAGATGGTCTTTGGCAACCCCTCTGAAACCCCCTTGTGACCCCACCACGTGTCCCAACCCCCTGGTTGAGAAATACTGATCTAGGTTGACCCCATGATTTTTAGAGGGCTTTCTTGGGCAAGGATTTCGCATCAGAGGTGGTTTTGCCAGTTCTTTCCTCTGAAATATAGCCAATTGCACCTGGTATTTGTTGGCGGCCTCTCATCCAAGTACCATATTAACCAGGGCTGATGCTGCTGATCTTCAAAGATCAGACTGGATCTGATGTCTTTAGGTTGTTTAGCCCCCCCCCCTTTCAAACCTAACTAATTGCATCAAAAAAGTAATAATACCACTAATTTTGTTATTTCAGTAAAGGAATGCCGTTAAACTTGTTTTGGCTGCTAATGTTTTAAACCCGTTGTTTCTAAGCTCAGAGGTTTTTGGATTCCATATTGTATGTGTGTTAAATTCTCCAATACTTTAGCACAAATCTATCAATCAGTCAATCATATCCTGCCCTTGAATTCAAGATATCCGGGTGGTATACAATAAAACTTCTCTAAGAAATTTAAAATTGCATACATATATAAAGTATGTCTGTCTGTACCATTTGTCTGCCTGTATCACAAAGCCTACTTGATAGCTGAAGTGGCTCTGTGTGATGTCACTGAGAAATAAAGGTACTGTGTATGAAGGGAATGGTTGGGAAAGGAGGAAAGAGCCACAAAGAGAGACATGTTGCCTATCTCTTGTGGAGATAGGGCAGAATATAAATAAAGTCTTATTATTGGAATAATTATTATGGAGATATTGTGATGTAGGCTCTCTCAGAGCTGGAGAAGGGAGAAAGGAGGGGGACAGAGGGAAGAAAAAGGAAAGAAGAGGAAAAGAAGGGAAAGGAGATGAAAGGAAGGAAGGAAATCAGGGAAGAAAAGGGGAAAAGGTATGAGGAAAGTGAAATAGAAAGAAGGGATCAAGCCAGAGTGGCAGTACCCCTTCTGACACCTGGGCAACATCCAGGTTAAAATAGTTTAAACTGCATTGAAAGCATGTGCATGGGAGGGCTTTGTAAGTTCCATTAGGCCCTCAAACAACCATATTTTGTGTAGCAGTGCCTGGCTGCTGTGACAGTCTCAATGAGGGCGAACAAATTGAAGTTGAATCCAGACAAGACAGAGGTAATCCTGGTCAGTCACAAGGCTGAACAGGGTATAGGGTTACAAACTGTGCTGGATGGGGTTACACTCCCCCTGAAGGTGCAGGTTCTCTGCTTGGGGGTCCTCCTGGACTCATTATTGAGCCTGGAACCTCAGGATGCGGCGGGCTAGGGGGGCTTTCGCACCATTACAACTTGTGCGCCATCTGCGCCCGTACCTTGGGAAGTCAGACTTGGTCATGGTAGTCCACGCTCTCATTACATCCAGGTTAGACTATTGCAATGCACTCTATGTGGGGTTGCCTTTGAAGACTGTTCGGAAGCTTCAAATAGTCCAATGAGAGAAGCAGCCAGGCTAATAACTGGGGCAGCATACAGGGAGCACACAACTCCCATGTTACGTCAACTCTGCTGCCTGCCTGTTTGCTACTGGGCGCAATTCAAAGTACTGCTTTGGCCTATAAAGCCCTAAACGGCCCTGGCCCAGTTTACCTGTCTGAACGCATTTCATTTTATGAGCCACAGCGAAGACTAAGATCTTCTGGGGAGGCCCTGCTCTTGGTCCCACCACTGCCACAGCCATATTTGGTGAGGATGCGAGAGGGGGCCTTCTCATTGATTGCCCCCAGCTATGGAACTCCCTTCCTGGCGAGATTAGATCAGCGCCTTCTCTCCTGTCCTTTAGAAAGATGGTAAAAACCATGTTGTGGGACAAGGTCTTTGGGACAGTGCAATAGGAAACCCACTCCACTGCCTGGAGCTGGCATGGTGTTCTGAGATGTTTTTTTAACAACGGATTTTAAAGTAGATATAACTGATTTTAGGGTTTGTGTATATTTATAGAATTTTTTGTTCTGTCATGGAATGCTGACCATATATGTGTTGTGCTCCACCCTGAGTCCCCTCTGGGGTGAGAAGAGCAGAATATAAATGTTTCAAATAAATAAATAAATATTTTTACTAGCAGCAGTGTTGGTGCCAGTCGAGCCTCCAATGGGAGAGTGTTCCTCAACTGGGCTGCCATAGCTGAGAAGGACTTCTCCCATGTCCTCACATTGCATATTCTTCTGACTGATGGGACACAGAGAGTGCATCGGAGGATGTTTTATTGCAAACCTTGAGCCTAGGTCTAAGTGCAACTTTAATTATTGTTCTGTCCCAGCTAGAGGCCACAATAGTAAAAAAAATTAAAAGTGAGAAAAAGAGCTGAAAATGTTGATGAGGAAAAAGCAATCAATTTGGCTAGTGTGATGAAAAGACATCAATTGAAAGTTAAATTAGCATTTGTTTAAGGTAATGAGGAAACTGTAATGATTGAGTCCTGTTTGTGCATCTGCCACAGTTGCAGAAATGAATGGGAACTGTCATGAATGAGTTTCAAATTAACAACAGCAACATTTGTTTCTGACTTGTTTGGGTTCCTTGTAGACTTCAATGGGAGATCCAGATGGGCGTCTAGTATTTGCAACTTACATGGAAAACTTCCTGGTTTCCATAGAAATTTGATGATTCCTCCAGGTTTTCTACTATTCTGTGAAGTCATTGGACTGGACAGGTTTCAGAGGACTTTATTAATGGTCTGATATACCTAGACTGAACTCTGAAGGGTACCTTTTGAAGCCCTAAATGGCATAGTACTTTTGGCCAAAATCTTCCTGTTACAGTAGAGGAGAAAGCTCATAGAGCCAGACAGTTTCTCAGACTACGGGAAGAGGGACTTACAATTAAATCAATTTAGTTCTTTCCTTTCCCCATGCATAAAAATACACTTCTCTGAATATAGGGTTCTCCCCTCCTCTCTTGCTTATGTGTTTGTGGCTTCTTTTCCTCCTATAATTTGCAATGGCATTGGTTTTTTTAATGGTATAGCCATTATTTTCTGCTGTTAAATGCTGCTAATCTGTTTTTAAAATTATGATGACACTGTGCCATTTTGCTGGAATGGGTGTAATTTGATTTTAGCTTATGCTGTTCAAATGATTCTTTGAAGAACCCTGAGAGACGCCTTTAAAAATCCCCAAACAAACAATGAGATGAGGAAACAACCCTGAAAATATGGCTCATAAACATGATGGTGGTGGGGTGCTTCTTCACACTGCACATTTCTCATGGGCATGGTGTAATTATTTACTTTGCTAAATAACACAGAGCAGCTATGGTTTAATTACAGTAGTTTAGCAATGAAACCGAATTGCTACAGTGTTAGCGTCAGCGCATTCTTTTTAATGAGCCTTTGCAAACGTTCACTTTTGCAATATTAGCAAGAGCATCTTTGTTTTTAAATCATCTTTTTAAATTAGCTGGGGTGTAAAGGACAATGAACCTTTCCAAAGTAGCATCATTGCAATAATATGTGATGCTTCCTCTTCCTTTCCCTATGTGTGCTTCTCTCCTCCTGGCTTTTGTCTGTAAAAGATGCAAATCAACAAGGCTAATAACAAATTATATTACAATGATCCAGAGAGGGCTGGTTCAGCTGTTCCAATTCTGATTCAGCATTTTCACTTTTTCTCTGTAGTGGGGACACCAGAATGGGAAAATATATCAAGGAGATCACAAGAGGAGCAAAGTAGATGGGTTGTTGTTATGAGATCAGACTAATCTGATAACTTTTTTCGATAGAGTTACAAGCTGTGTAGATGCAGGGAACACCATGGATGTAGCATATCTGGATTTCAGGAAGGCCTTCCTTCGACAAGGTCCCCATGACCTTCTGGCAAACAAACATGTCAAATGGGTTGCTGTAAGTTTTTTGGGCTGTATGGCCATGTTCCAGAAGCATGCTCACCTGATGAGACATTCTTCTCTTTTGGAACATGGCCATACAGCCCGAAAAACTTACAGCAACCCAGTGATTCAGTCAATGAAAGCCTTCTACAAACTAGTCAAATGTGGGCTAGGCGAACAGTTAGCTGGATCTGTTATTGGTTAAGTGAACAAACCCAGAGGGTGATTCTCCCCAATGTTCTCTCTTCATCCTGAAAAGAAGTGACAGGTGGAGTGCCATAAGCAGGGTTTCGACCTGGGCTTGGTCCTGTTCAACATCTTTATTAATGACTCAGGTGAAGGGTTAGAAGGCATGATCATCAAGTTTGCAGAGGAGACCAAATTGGGAGGGATAGCCAATACTCCAGAAGACAGGAGCAGAATTCAAAATGATCTCAACAAATTAGAATGATGATTGACCAAAAACTAACAAAATGAAGTTCAACAGTGACAAATGCAAGAAACTCCAGTTAGGCAGAAAAAAATGAAATGCAAAGATAAAGAATAGGGGAAGCCTGGCTTGACAGCAGTACGTGTGAAAAAGATCTTGGAGTCCTCGTGGACAACAAGTGAAACATGAGCCCACAATGTGACATGGCAGCTAAAAAAACCAATGGTATTTTGACCTGCATCAATAGGAGTCTAGTACCTAGATCTAGGGAAGTCAGACTACCCCTCTATTCTGCCTTGGTCAGACCACACCTGGAATCACACTGTGTCCAGTTCTGGCCACCACAATTCAATATATTGTTGACAAGCTAGACTATGTCCAGAGAAGGGTAACTAAAATGATCAAGGGTCTGTAGAACTAGCCCTACAAGTAGCGACTTAAAGAGCTGGTCATGTTTAGCCTGCAGAAGAGAAGGCTGAGAAGAGACATGTGAGGTCCATGTATCAAGATGTAAGGGGAAGTCATAGAGAGCAGGGAGGAGGCTTGTTTTCTGCTGCCCTGGAGACTAGGTCACAGAACAATGGCTTCAAACTAAAGAAAAGGAGATTAGACTTAGATTACGTTTTTTAACAATGTAATGTTTTATATGTTGCCAGCATCAAATTGCAAGCCGCCTTGCCCCCCCCCCCCCGCGAGTAGGACGGGGTAGAAATGTTTGAAATAAATATATAAATAATAGACCTGAACATGAGAAAGAACTTACTACGGTAACTGTGAGAGCTGTTCGGCAGTGGACCTCTCTGCTCCAGAGTGTGGTGGGGGCGCCTTCTTTGGAGGCTTTTAAACAGAGTCTAAATGGCCATCTGTCGGGGGTGCTTTGAATGCGTTTTTCCTGCTTCTTGTCGGGGGATTGGACTGGATGGCCCATGTGGTCTCTTCCAACTCTATGATTCTATGATTCTAATATTAGTGTAGACTCATATTGTGCAGTTTTACTGCACTGGCCTGCATTATATGAGTCTACCCTCACTATATAATGCAGCTTATCACTTCATTATATGGCAATGTAGATGGGGTCTGTGGTCAGTACGACAGTGAATCTGAGCTTTAAAGGAGCTATCGAAGGTTCTGAACCGATTGAGAGGCTAATGTTTAGCACCTTGGATAGCTTCTTTACTAGCTCTGAGAGATCCCTTGCTCCAAGCCACCTACCACCATTGGTTTGGACATATGTATCTGGAAAATATCATGCAGCATGGCTTTCAATTTCTCCACTGGCTTCCATTTAATTTAAAGAACCATGTTTCTAGGCCTTATGACTACAAGGGCTTCTTAGAATGTGTACTGTTTGTTAGAAAAGAAGGACTTGAGGTTTTTGTTGCTGCTGCTTTCAAATATTTGTACATATTCTTTAAATGAGTCCCGTGCATCAGGACAAAGAAGGAATGCAGACATTGAGTGAAAAGGAAAGGGCATGTTCTATTTTGTTTTGTATTTCCTAGGAAGTGGGGGTGGTGGAGTTAAAAAAACAATGTCCCATTAGGTTTTCTGCAGTCGGTTTGTTAATAAATGACCTTATCAAATGCTCTGTCATAGCAAAATAAATTAATTTAATTGCCATGGCTAAACAAAATGGCCTGTTTTCTGAAGTTAGGGGGAGAAACTACAGGGGAAAGGATCTAATGTTGTTGCTTTTATTTGTAGTTCTGATATATAAATTAAAAGCATTCAGTGAATAATAAAACCATTGCCTCCCAATCATTGTTTCCCCTTCCCGCATGGTTTGGAAAAAAAATGATATAATTAGAAAGTGGTTAATTTTCTTTTCTTCTCCCCTCCTCCTTTTCAAAACCGCACAAACCACAGGAGGCCCTTTTTCATAATAATTAAAATTGCAGAATAAGCTTTTTATTATCTTAAGTATCAGGCTTGAAAGATTTTAATTTAGGGTAAGCATCTGCTCATTTTTATGCTCAAAGGGAGGGCCCTTTTAAGGCAAGTGATAGGGGTAGAATATGGTAGGTTTGGCCACACCTTTCTCAGCCAGTCAGAGGGCTGGTTGTGTCCATTTTCCTCCCCTTTTGTGGTGTGAGCTTTTTTGGATTTCAAATTCCATAAATCCTTGTTTTAAAAAATGTTACTGGTAAAAACTTTTTAAAAATACACAAAAATTAGTGAATTAGCAAAATGTTCTGAAACTTGGGGAGGTTTATAGTCGGTAAGGTGTCCTACAATTGTAGTAAGTTTCATCCTGATAGCCCTAAAATGGTGGAGAAATGAGCCTCTAAAGCACAGTTTCTCAACCTGGGTGTCGGGACTCCTGTGAGGGGTCACGGGGGGGGGGGGGGTCATAGGAATTGCCAAATACCATCAGAAAACACAGTATTTTCTGTTGGTCATGGGGGTTCTGTGTGGGAAGTTTGGCCCAACTCCATTTTTGTGGGGTTCAGAATGCTCTAGTGCAATAGATAAACATGGAACTATGTGAAATTGAATATTGGAATGGCTCTGACTATGACTTTGGACAATGAGACTAACAGTGAATGTATTGTTTTTATATGTTTTATTTTTTTTAAATGTATGTATTTATAACTCTGTTTTTAAATGCTGTTTTTGTTGCACATTTTGGAAGGCATCGAATGGGCTGGAGAAAGACAGGATAGAAATGTTGTAAATAAATAAATAATAAATGATTGTAGGTGAACTATAAATCCCAGCAACTTCAACTCCCAAATATCAAGGTTGGAGGGAGGCTCATGCCAGCGTGTCCCTTCAAGACATGGGAGTTCTGTGTGGGAAGTTTGACTCAATTCTATCGTTGGTTGGGTTCAGAATGCTCTGATTGTAGGTGAACTATAAATCTCAGCAGCTACAACTCCCAGATGTCAAGGTCTATTTTTCCCAATCTCCACATTTGGACATATTGAGTAGTTGTGCCAAGTTTGGTAAAATCCATCATTGTTTGAGTCCACAGTGTGCCCTGGCTATAGGTGAACTCCAAAGCTCAAGGTCAATGCCCACCAAACCTTTTCAGTATTTTCTCTTGAACATGGGAGTTCTGTGTGCCAAGTTTGGTTCAATTCCATTGTTGGTGGAGTTCAGAATGCTCTTTGATTGTAGGTGAATTATAAATCCCACCAACTACAACTCCCTAATGACAAAATCAAATTCCTCCAACCCCACTAGTATTGGGTATTTGTGCCAAATTTGGTCCAGTGAATGAAAATACATCCTGCATATCATATATTTACATTATGATTCATAATAGTAGCAAAATTACAGTTATGAAGTAGCAATGAAATTAATTTTATGGTTGGGGGTCACCATATCACGAGGAACTGTATTAAGGGGTCATGGCATTAGGAAGGTTGAGAAACACTGCTTTGAAGTTTCCCTATTGGTAACAATGGATGAAATCTTACCAAAATGACAATGGAAGTCAGGGTTCTGAATTACAACTCCGAATGGCCCCCTTCTAATCTCCCAGAATCTTCCCAGAAACAGAATCGGGAGGATGGGTGAGCACCAACATTTGAAATGAAAACAGAATGGATTTCTGTCATTTTACACACCCCTAACTAATAGCACTAGAAACCCACGTTAACTGTCCTGAGTCCATGCTATGGAATCCTGGATTTGTAGTTTGTGGTGTATTTCAAATTCCCTACTAGAGAGCTCTAGTATCTCATCGAAGTATAGATCGCAGGAGTCCATGGGATGCAAGCAATTTCACTTAAAGGGATTTTAAAAGGGTATCTGTATAGTGGGAAAGGCATTTGAACTCCAATCCTATATCCATTCACTTTGAGGCACAACTTGATTTTGCATAAGCCTGACTAGGATTCCGCTATTACTAGTCACCTTGAAGCAATTCAGGTGGAGAAGAAACATGGGTATCCTTCAAACTCCTGCAGGTTGGATATTAAATCAACACATGTCAACAGCTGAAAATGATTTCACGCCAGTGTTTGCACCAATTTCTGAGTCCTCTAAATCAGAACAAATGATGTTGCTGAATCCTATTGATAATGATTTTTTTTAAGACGTGGGAGATTCAGAACAAAAAAAGTGTCATATTTGTTTCTTTTCCAAACCCAGAATGTAGTCCTTGCAATAAAGTTTTATGGCGCATTTAGTTCAAGTTAATGGTAAAGAAATAATGGCAGGGCTAAAGGCATTGTTTGTGCCCTTTTGGGATGTGATAAAATTTTAACACCTGCAGTTATTCCTGCAATGTCAAGATTATGATTTATGTAGTTGCCTACATCATAGCGAAGGATACACCAACTCACATAGAAAAGTTGCCCCGAGTTACTAGGACTCTGTGATTTCCTCACATTTTTTGTGTGTGTCAAAGATCTAGAGATTGACACCTCACTATCAATTTGGATGCATTATGTTTTTACATCTCCTCAATCTGGTAAAGGATAGTGAGAATGGTAAAACCGGACACCCCAGTTCAGAGCCACACTTTGTAAGGAGTGTGTTGCATTTAATGGCATTGCACACAATGCCCAATATGTCCAAGGGACAGAAATTTAGCCTTCCATACGTACTTGGAAGATATTATGAGGGGATTTTTGGTTGAATGCTAGACCAGTTTCGTACTTAGACTTTGGTCTCTTTTTTTAAGAAATGAAAAGTAAAAAGTAAAAGTAAACAGTGCAAATTTGACATTAACAAATTATCTTTTGGTGTACTCTGTTCTGACATATATGGAAATGCAAGAATCCAAAATATTCTCTCATTTGGCCAACCAGCATTCACTAAGTGGCCCAGGTCAGTCTCTTTTTCCACAAACATGAACATTGGCCAGACCTACATCCATTTCCTTCGAAAAAACCCTGAGCTTGGATTTCCACTTAAGGCAGAATGAGAAGTTGAGGCTCTCGGGGTTTTGTTGGCCTTTCACACCCCAATGCTTCACCACTGAGTATGCCAGGTGGCGGTGATGGGAGTTACAGTCCTAGAAGAATCTGGCAGGCCACAGTTTTCCATCTATGAGTTCAATCAGTGGCTCTCAATCTGTGGGTTCCCATGTGTTTTGGCCTACAACTCCCAGAAATCCCAGCCAGTTTACCAGGTGTTAGAGTTACTGGGAGTTGAAGGCCAAAACACATGGGAACCCACAGATTGAGAGCCACTGAGTTAAATAGTCAGGTAGCCATTCATTCAGAAGAGCTTTCCGTGCTCTACCTTGGAGAACTTTCTCAACCTCATTGGGAGGCCATCCCTACATTGTTCTGTCCCCCAGCTCCATCCTATGCACAGATAATAGTGCTTTCCTTCTTGCAGCTTGTACAGGAAACAGAACAGTCTGCTGTCAGAGGAAGAGTCTCTTTCTCATGAATGTGGAGTCCCTGACACTCTGTGGTTTGGGGATATAAATGTGAACCTCAGAATGAAAAAGGCCCCTCTCACTGCTAGTGGCTGGCTTCCACATCACTAGAGCATTGAACCAGCACCAGGTTTTGAACTTTAAAGTTCCAGGTTTGATCAGTAAAGGCCACCACCTTGAATAGCTCTTTCATAAGCCAGAGCAGAGTCACCATCCCACTGTCATGGAAGGGACCAGGCACCACTAGGTAGAATATAGTTCCATATGTGGTTCCACAACATTGCTTTGTCATGCTACTCAGGACCATGTAGTGGTATATGCTTCCAGCCTGGTGGTTTAGTTGGTTGAGGCATGCTTCATAACTCTAGGTGGCATGATAATGAGCCATAGTTTGAGACTTGCCAGTGGCTTTCAACCTTTGGCCATCTTGATGTTCTGTGCTTCAGTTCTCAGAGTCCTTGATCAATTGCAGTGTTATTTATTTATTTATTTATTTCAGGATTTTACCCCGCTCTTCTCAACCCCCGAGGGGGGACTCAGAGCGGCTTACAGTACGGCACAATTCGATGCCACATCATACAGTATAAAACCCCAAAACCCCACAACAATTAAAGTACATTAAAACACATTAAAATACAGTTCCATCAGCAACATACACGACTGTTAAAAACAATATTCACTCCATAAAAACATTGGCCCTCTTCATCCATTCCATTAAAATCCCCATCTAACATGCTGTTAGTGCTGGTGTGCAAACGCCTGGTCCCAAAGCCAGATTTTACCTTTTCCTGAATGCCAGGAGGGATGAGGTGGACCGTACCTCCATAGGGGCGCATTCCACAGGCGGGAGCCACCGCCGAGAAGGCCCTGTCCCTCGTCCCCACCAACCGCATTTGAGAAGTCGGCGAAAGAGCAGGGCCTCCCGGATGATCTTAGGTTACGGGGTGGGACGTAGCGGCCGATGCGTTCGGACAAGTAAGCTGGGCCAGAACCGTATAGAGCTTTAAAGGTCAAAACCAGCACTTTGAATTGAGCCCGAATTGGACAGGCAGCCAGTGGAGCTGACAGAGCTCCCTGTATGTAGCTCCCGTTAGTAATCTGGCTGCCGCCCGCTGGACTAATTGCAATTTCCGAACTGTCTTCAAAGGCAGCCCCACGTAGAGTGCGTTGCAGTAATCTATTCGGGATGTGACCAGAGCGTGGACGACCGTAGCCAGATCAGACTTCCCAAGGTATGGGCGCAGCTGGCGCACGAGTCTCAACTGTGCAAAGCTCCCCTGGCCACCGCTGAGACCTGGGGTTCCAGGCTCAGCGATGAGTCCAGGATCACTCCCAAGCTGCGAACCTGCGTCTTCAGGGGGAGTGTAACCCCATCCAACACAGGCTGTAACCCTATGCCCTGTTCGGCCTTACGACTGACCAGGAGGACGTCTGTCTTGTCTGGATTTAGCTTCAATTTGCTAGCCCTCATCCAGTCCGACACAGCAGCCAAGCACCGGTTCAAAGTCTGGACAGCCTCCTTGGTGACAGGTGGGAAGGAGTGACAGATCTGGACGTCATCTGCGTACAGATAACACCTGACTCCGAAACTCCGAATGATCTCTCCCAGCGGTTTCATGTAGATGTTAAACAACATCGGGGATGGAACTGAACCCTGAGGGACTCCACAGGACAACGGCTGTGGAGCCGAACAGGTGTCACCCAATGACACCTTCTGGGTACGCCCTTCAGGAAGGATTGGAGCCACTGCAGAGCAGTACCCCAAGCCCCATGTCTGCAAGGCGACCCAGAAGGATACCGTGGTCAACGGTATCGAAAGCCGCTGAGAGGTCCAGCAGAACCAACAGGGACACACTCCCCTGTCAAGTTCCCGGCGTAGATCATCTACCAAGGCGACCAAGGCTGTTTCAGTACCATGTCCCGGCCTAAAGCCAGACTGTGCCGGATCAAGATAATCAGTGTCTACCAAGAACCCCTGGGTTGCGAAGCCACCACACGTTCCATGACTTTGTCCAAATAGGGGAGATTGGAAACTGGCCGATAGTTCACTAATTGAGTGGGGTCAGTGATGGTTTCTTCAACAGCGGTTTTATAACAGCTTGCTTTTAAGCTGGCTGGAATTTTGCCCTCCTGTAAGGAGGCATTAACCACCACCTTCACCCACTCTGCCAAACCCCCTCTGGCTTCCTTGATCAGCCAGGATGGGCAGGGTCTAGGATGCATGTAGTGGGCCTCGCCTCTCAAGGATCTTGTCCACATCCTCGAGCTGAACCAATTGAAACGAATCCATTAAAACCGGACAAGCAGGTGCTCGTGTCACATCCTCAGAGACTGCCGTTAAAGTGGTATCGAAATCAGAACGGATCAGCGCCACTTTATCCGCGAAGACCTTGGCAAATTCATCGCAGCGTACCGCCGAGCCGTCAGGGATCTCGCACTGAGGCGGTTTAAAGACCCTAACGACTCGAAACAGTTCCGCTGGAGCGGTTCTTGCGCGGCCACCTTGGCCGCGATAGATGTTTTTGTGCGGCTTTTGTTGCTGCGTCATAGGTCCTCAAATAGGTGTCGAGGCGCGCCTGAGCTGATCCGCTACGATTGCCACGCCACACGCACTCTAGCCTCCTCTTTTTTTAAGCTTCATTGCTGCCAGCTCCTCAGTAAACCAAGGAGCTGGTTTGGCTCGATTACTCAAGAGGGGCGTTCTGGAGCGATCGTGTCAATAGCCCTTGTCATCTCCTGTCCCAGAGCAGTGAGACAAGAGCCTCAACAGGGTCACTTACCGAGGGCGGGGAAATCCCCAAGAGCCGTCAGGAATCCATTCGGATCCATAAGTCTCCTGGGGCGGACCATTCTAATAGGTCCACCACCCCTGCGGAGGTGGAAAGGCACAGTGAGTCTAAACCTGATCAGGTGGTGGTCGGTCCATGGCAAAGGAATGATGGTCAATTCCTCCACTCCGCCACCTTCATCCCATCCCTGGCAGAAAACCAGATCCAATGTGTGTCCTGCACTATGGGTGGGACCCGAGATTAGCTGGGACAGGCCCATGGTTGCCATGGCGGCCATGAAGTCCTGAGCCGCTCCTGATAGAGTGGTCTCGGCATGGACGTTGAAGTCTCCCAGCACGATGAGCCGTTGAGACTCCACGGCCAGGCCAGAGACCACTCCGGCTAGCTCAGGTAAGGAGACTGTAGTGCAGCGGGGTGGTCGGTACACTAGCAGAATCCCTATCCTGTCCCGGTCACCAATCCTTAGGCCGACACATTCGAACGTGGTTGACTGTGGGATGGGGCACCTGGTCAAGGGATGGAATCCTTATAGACCACTGCGACTTCCCCTCCCGCCCTCCCGGTCTCGCTTGGTGCTGTACGGAGTAACCCGGAGGGCAAAGCTGGGAGAGATTAACCCCCCCCCAGCCTCGTCCAACCAGGTCTCCGTTATACAGGCCAGGTCAGCTTGTTCTTCAAGAATTAAATCCTGTATTGTTGATGTTTTGCCATTGACTGACCTGTTAGCTGGTACTTCTGGGAGTTGACATCCCAAATATTGGAGGACTAAAGGTTGAGAACCAGTGCATCCTAGCACACTGGCTCTGTGATGTTTTGTAGATAAGTGGCTTCAATTTGTAAAAGTAGAACCATTCAGCCTCCCTTCAAATCCTGTAGGGTGTTTATATATTCTCTCACCCTCTCTCCCTTCTTCCATTCATTTGGTTTACTCAACCATTTCTTTCCGTATTTAACTCTGAAGGGCTTCTTGATAAGCCTACAAGTTTTGCCTAAGTAAACTGCTGTGTAGCTCATTTTCTTTTCCCCCTCTCTCTGCACTTGATGTGTCTCTGGCAATAAATAGAAACCAGCATCATGGAGCTCAGGCCGCTGCGGGAGCAGCAGACCAATTTTACCATCTCTTCATTTAGATCACAAGAAAATGCCGCCTGTGCGCATTGCGTGTTAGCAGGCGCTGCCTTTTCAATTTTGAGGTCTGATTTTCCACTTTGTGGTTAATGGAGAACAGGTGATTGTTTTATTTAGCTTAAGCAAAAGAAAATAAATTTGATATAATCTGCTTTCCCACATAGCTACCGCACTTCTTTTGTGTTTCACACTGAGTTTGCTTTAGCTGAAATCTAGTCAAGCAATCACAAGGCCTTGAAAATGAATGCACTAGATGTTCTCTGATTTTCACATTTGCTTTGAAGTGCATGTACATATAGTGTAGACAATTTATTCAAATCACCAAGCTAGCTAAATTTTGACTGGGTTGTGATGTTTTTGAGGGCTCCTTTGTTCCCCTAATAGCCAGCCACTGCTTCTAGATACTGTTTTGATTTTCTTCCGCTGCTGATGTTGAATTTGATTGATTATGCTGACCAACCTACCTGTTACATTATCCCATCCAACATATCTTTATGAAGATGCTGTTGGCAAAACCACAGTGATCAGATAAACACTTTAAGTCACACTGGGGACAAATGAGGCCAGGGACACTGTGGACAAAGTGTACAAAGTAAGGCCAAATAGCGGCAGAATGGCAATGGTCCTTCGGTTCCCCGTTTTCCCATCCTTTCTTTACCAAGATGGAGAGATGTGAGCAACAGTGGTTGAGTGTCAAGCCAATGGGGACTCTATTTTAAAACTAGGACTCTGAGAGGGATCAAACAGAATTTGGTGCAAACACTTAGATTTAAAGACTTATCAGTGCCAGAATTTGTTTTTGTGCCAGTAAACAGAACTCACATTCTTTCCATGCAAAATTCCTCATGTTTCTATCAGTCTTAACCTTGTGAAATGAGAAAACTGCCACAGGGAGAACGGAGTACAATATCCTATTGGCTTTAGTTTATCTGAGCTTTCTAGGGAAAAAACATGGAAAGACCCAGAGGTGCCCCCAATGTGGAAAAATGAATCGCGTGACACAGTGAGCTGTAAGGCGTGGGAGAATTCATTTTGATAAAACATACTAGTGTATGTTATCAACTAGTATTAAATAACCGTCAGAAACCAAGGGCACTTGCTGACAGTGATGGAAATAAACATGAAACCAGGCAAGTAATTTTGAACCCCAGTTCAAGCACCTAAAGAGAAGAAAAGCAAACAGGGAAACAAGCGTCCCCATCCTTCTTCTGTCTCCCGCCGCTCCCATTCTGCTGTTGTTCACTGCATGGATTGGAACAGTTTCTTGGTTCCTAAACATTGACATTCCATTTATTTTAGCTTTCAATCACCATTTTCAAAATGTATATCCAGGTCAGGAATCCTATTTTCTCAGTAATGCCCAGGGACATACACGGCCGCGCAGGAAGCATTCGTTACAGATTATATAAATGGAACCCAAGTGTAATCTTTCTTTGTGTCACTGACAACACATTCTCGACATGAGCCGGTGGCCAGGGATTCTTTATGAGCTTATATCTCAACAGCTTCTTTTAAGCCCGTATATTAGATGGGAGCAAAAGGAACGGGGCGGACGGGCAGGCAGGCAGCGAGGAGAGGGGAGCTGGGTGATAAATAAAGAAGTTGCGAGTTAGTGTCACTTAGGAAATGAGCAGCTGGGGAGAAGTGTAAATTTAGGAGACAAAGGATCATATTACTGGTAAATAGGAGCTTCATCTGAATGTACTGATTTATTTGTGAGAAGCAAATAGGTTTGGGTGTTCACATCCCTTGAAGCTATTAGAACTTTGAAATGGACTTGGCTCGGTAAGTTTGCTTTTGAGTGGATGCTCTCAAGGGAAATGAAAATAGCCAAGGCAGCAGCTAGGGTTCCAAGTTAATCTTATTTCCCATTTGTGACCTTGGTTCTCCATTTGCAAATGGATGAAGAAGAATGCAAGTGGTTATCCAGGCAGGAGGGAAGAGAATATGGATGGTTATCTAGGCAGAAGGGTATATTTACTCTTGTCTTACTGCAAGTTGATTGGTTGTTTCCTAATGTTCTTCCACTGAAGAGCCCTTTCCATTTCAACATCTTGTCTTAGGACCTTCTAGCATCTGCCCTGGATCCAAAGCATATTTTAAAGGATGTTTGTCCAAAGGGGAGTGTTTTACGATCGTAGTAGAGTCATAGAATCGTAGAGCTGGAAGACCCCATAAGGGCCATCCAGTCCAACCCACCTTGGTCAAGCCATTGAATTGACAGTTTCGCCTAGAATGATCTCCACATTGTTTGCAATAGGGCACAGCAAAATATGCTCTCTAAATACAAATATTGGCCTGGGACTGCAATTAGAGTTGTGCGCAGAACCGTTTTCCTTCATTTCATCCGTTCTTTCATTACTTTCGTTACCTTCGGGAGTATGTAACAGGAAGGCACCTCCCGATATGAAAATCAGCTTGCCACAAAAGTAAGTGGGAGCTGATCCCGGCTCCTCGTCTGCTTTTCATGAGCACGTGGCGCTCCATGCCTCCTTGCCTTGGAAAGTGAGTGTGTGTGTGATGTGCAGACACAGAAAGCGCCTGCACCTGACTGCAGCTGAGCGCCTCCTCTAGAATAAGAATGAGAACTTGCCTCCTTGCCTTGGAAAGAGAGTATGTGTGTGTGTGGTTTACAGGTCCACAAAGCACCTGCGCCTGTTTGCAGCCAAATGCCTCTCCACTAAAGTAGAAACATGTAAGAAGCCTTCTTAAAGTGCATACCTTTCTGCAGCGGAGAGTCTCTCCTCTAGAGTAAAACAGTTTCACTGCCTAAAATGACAGGAAGGGGAGCCTTGAAAGCCCCCTCCCCCCATAATGGGCCAATAGAAAATGGACTTTTTGGCACCCTAGAGTGAAAACTATCTTCCCTCCCAATTTTGGGAGGCTCCCAAAAAATGAATTGGACCCCCACCAAAAGCTGGGACATGAAACCGGTCAAGGTTTACCCCCAAAGCACAACCCTAACTGCTATATTAGGGACATGAGATATCTGCCTTAGGCAAAAAACTCAAGCCAGAATCTTATAGTTAGTCCTAACTGGGGAAGACCTGTTGAATCAATGGGATATAGCTGAAAATTGGCTCACTACTCAACAAATTGATTCAAAGGGTGGACTAAGCCAGTGTTTCTCAACCTTTTTTGAGCCACGGCACACTTTTTACATTTAAAAAATCCTGGGGCACACCACCAACCAAAATGACACAAAATGACACTCTAATGGTCTTTGGCAATCCCTCACAACCCCCCCCCCTGCGACCCCCTAGGGGTCCTGATGCCCAGGTAGAGAAATACTGGCCTACCGGCTGTTAGGAATTGTGTGAGTTGAAGTCCAAAACACCTGGAGGGCTGAAGTTGGCTCGTGCAACGGGGGAAGAGAGCCAGGTGGAAGAGAAGGGAGGGGGGAAGAGAAGCAACAACAGAAGAGAAGGGAGGGGGAAGACCACGAGGTGGAAGAAAAGCAAGCGGCGTAGAGAGGCAATGGGGGAAGAGAAGGGAGGGGAGAAGACCACGAGGCGGAAGGGAATCGAGGAGCGAAGAGAAGGAGAAGAATTTGAGAAAGAGTGAGAGTGCGGTGTGTGTGAGATGGGGAGTGAGTGAGAAAGTATTCGCAGCGCGTGAGAGAGAGAGAGACAGAGAGAGAGAAAGGGGGAGTGTGTGTGTGTGAGAGATGGGGAGTGAGAGAGTATTAGCAGCGTGTGAGAGAAAGAGAAAGGGGGAGTTTGTGTGTGTGTGAGTAAGTATTAGCAGTGCATGAGAGATAGGGGGGGTTGTGTGTGTGAGATGGGGAGTGAGTGAAAGAGTAAGTATTAGCAGCGTGTGAGAGAGAAAGAGTGAGTGAGTGAGTGAGTGAGTGAGAGAGAGAGAGAGAGAGAGAGAGAAGGGGGAGAGTGGGGTGTGTGAGAGGGGGAATGAGTGAGAGAGTTTGGAAGCAGCGCGCCAAATCTGCTCCCTTCCCCCGCAGGTCTCCCTCGCAATGAAAGGAGAGCCTGGGGAAAGGGAGCGATCCTCTCAGGCGCCGCTGCCTCCAAACCGCGGTTTAGAAGCAGCGGCGCCCGAGATTTGCTCCCTTTACCCAGCTCCCCCTCGCAAACGGAGGGAGAGCCTGGGGAAAGGGAGCGACCCCTCTCGCGCGCTCCTTGCTTCCAAACCACAGTTTGGAAACAGCGAGCGCCGAGATTTGCTTTCTTTCCCAGGTCTCCCTTGCAAAAGGGTGAGAGTCTGGGGAACAGGCCCTGCCTGAGAGCCGGGTTTGGCCGGCTCGCGTCTTTCGCCAGGCTCGGCGGAGGACGCAAGCTGGACAAGCTCGGTTCCCAGGCAGGACCTGGGCCCTGCGGGGGGCCGTTCTCCCAGTTCGCGGCTCTCCCGGGCTCGGTGGAGCCGCGAACTGGGAGAGGGGCTCCCTGAAGTGCCCAGGTTCCCGATAGACTCTTTCCTGTGGGCTCACTTCCGGAGGAGGAGAGCGTCGCCCAGCCCCTCCTCTCCAGGGCCTCCCCTGCCTCCCCTGCCTTCCCTGCCAATCTTTTTCAATCGCTGTGACGGAGCACCCAAGGGCCGGATCAGCTGGTGTGCCGCAGGAAAACCTCGGAGGGGGAGAAAGGGGGGGAGAGGTTTTCTAGCGGCACACCAGCTGATCCCAAACGGCACACTAGTGTGCCGCGTCACAGCGGTTGAGAAAGACTGGACTAAGCAACAGGATCCAGGCCTTATGAAACAACACCCTTTTCACTGCCAGGAATGAAAATATATTTTCTGTCTGACAAATGGCAAGTCCCATTTTGGGGACACATGCATAATTTCATGACACAGTGATTCAGTTTTACTAGCAAACCAAAAGTTAAACCAACCCTTTATAAGAGATACAGGTACTTAATACATTGTAATAAGAAAAGGTATGGAGATACAACACATCTCATGAACTCCTTTCATTTATATTTTTAAATACATGTTTTGTAAGATAATAATATACATTTCCAAGGTTTTTGTCATTTCCCATTTTGTTTGTGCAACACACCTACGCCTTGCAGCCAACACCCAACCCCGTCACAACACATAGTTTTGAAATCCCTACTGTAGATCATATACCCATTAAACAATATGTCACCTGCTATGCATGACAACTACTTGGGGCTACATCTGGTTACTGCCTAATGACGCCATTTGTTTTATTAATTAACTTTCTAACAATGTTTTCACTATAAACCCTCTTTGTAAGAGTGGCTATAAAAATTCATTGTAGATTAAAACTCAACTTTAAAAAGTAACAGATCCTGTTACTAACTATGAGAAGTCTTGGAGTTATTTGTGTGTTGGAGGAAAGCAGTCAGTCATTGGTGCAAATGTAAATCTTTATGAATATTAGGCCTGCAGACTGAAAGGTCCTGAGATGAAAAAGAATTCTTCTGAAATCAAAGGGGATTAGGTTTTGGTTTGAGCACACATTTATTGCTCGCTGCCCTGAAAGTGTGAATAGGTTCTCGCAAGCAAAGGACCAGAATAGATATTGCATTTTTCTTTGTGTTACTCTGCAATTGTTAGAGGCAGATCAGAACTTGAAAAAGTTACTTCTGGGAGATATAACTCCCAGGATCCCCCAGGAATCATGGTGTCCAAAAAAGTAATATCCCCAAGTTTGAATACAGATTAGGTTAGTTGAACTTTGTCCTCACACTTAAGTGGAACTTAAGTAACAGCCATTTGCTTTAATATTATGTTGAATTTAATATGACCTAAATGTAAAATGCAGAGTTTTCTGCATGGAAACGTTGCAATTTTGTTTTAAAGATAAGTGTGCATTTGAAAGGGGTAAAAAAGCATTGTTACCCCTTTCATGGCTAAGTGTCAGTGTCTACTTTTCAAATCTCAGGATATTTAACAGCACATTCTATAGCAGGAGTGTCAAACACATTTTCACAGAGGGCCACATCAGCCTTATGGTTGCCTTCAAAGGGTCGTTTGTAATTGTAAGACTGTATAGATGCAACAATGTTGCCCTGACATTGAAAGCCTCGCGGGCCACATAAAATGATATGGAAGGACGCATATGACCAGTAGGTCTTGTGCACTCTATTATAAATGAGATCTAGCACTTTGATGTCTTCATTGACTCAGATCTGGATAAGCCGATTTGAAAATCAACTCGTCATTCTCAATGGAACAAGATGGAGAGCTATGTCAGGACGACGAGGGTCTTTCCTGCTTTAAAAACTCATAAATGCATTCTTGGTGAAAGGTCTTCTACCTCTTCAACCTTTTTCTCAGTGCTGTATGTGAAATAACTTCAACCAGAAATTCAAAATAAGTGCCTTTTTCTGCTCCCCCTCCATTTCACTGGAAAGATATTTTGCCTGCAGCAGACTTGATGCCTTCCGGGCACTGGACATTCTTGTCAAGGAGTTTGTAATGCCTCTGTTTGTACTTGCCTGCAGACACAAACCACCCCTTGGCTTGAAAAGCTGTAGACTGGTTGGTAGCAGAAGGTTCTGCATCTGGGAGAATTGCTTCAAATTGGTTATAAGGTGCCCAAGTAGGAACAGGCAACTTGGGTTCCTATAGGAGCTTGCCCTTGGAATCCAGTATTCTTTCTGGTGGGGAGGAGAGAAGCAAGCTCATGGCATCAGCTCCTCAAAGGACAAGGGACTTCAAAACAGGCCTCGGTTGATTTCTTTCTTTCAATTTGGTCAACTCGACAATAACCAATACATTTTAATAAGTTAAAAAAGGCTGGAGAAAACAGTTTAAAACAGAGCTGAGCAAACCTTTCATGTTGGTAACACACTTTTTAAAGACATGCATCATTTTGCAACACAGTTTTACTAGCAAATTGGAGATTAAACCAACTCCGCAGCTTGGGGGTCCTCCTGGATGTAATGCCCTCCGCCTCTGGAATGCCCTTCCAAGGGAAATAAGACAGGTCCCATGCCTCCCCTCTTTTTGTAAGAGCTTGAAGACCTGGTGGTTTCAACAAGCCTTTAAGAATGACTAGTATTAGCCCAGCCCTGGACACTGTTAGAATTCGGCCTTGTACCTTCTACCTATTATCTTGGATGGTCCTCTAATAGGCCCTGGAAATGAGCAGCCAAAGGCCCATAATTACTATTGCTGGTGGCCGGTTATGGCACTTTACCCATTTCCCAGCCCCTCATATCCTGGTTTGCACTAGCCCTGCCCAGCCCTTCTTAATCGCCTAGGTCCATTTTTGAAAACTTGGTCCTAACAATATGCACGAAGAATAGGCAGGATTACTTTTAATATATACTAGCTTGGGGACCCGGCCCTGCCTGGGTTATTTGAGAAAGGCATTGTGTGCCAAGGGTGGTCCTTATGAGATGTTTATGTGGCTTGCAGTGGTCTCAGGAAGTTAGTGAAGTCCCATCATCTGTGGTCCAATGTCTTCCAAACTGGAGTAGGATGTGGTGTGGGTCATGGGGGCTCTGTGTGCCAAGTTTGGTCTTGATCAGTCAGTGGATGAGGGTTGCAGCGGTCTCGGGAAGTGATTGGAGGTACTTCAAGTCCCATCATCCATGGTCTGCCCTCCTCCAAACTGCAGTAGGATGTAGAGTGAGTCATGGGTACTCTGTGTGCCAAGTTTGGGCCTGGTCTGTGATTTGTAGGGGCTTCAATGTTCTGTGGGAAATGAATGGGGCAAAGGTACTGCAAATCCCATCATTTGTGGCCCATCCTGCCCTACACCACATCAGGTTGTAAAGTGGGCCAGAGTGCTGTAAGCAAGTGAGTTAAAGTACTGCAAGTCCCGTCATCCATGGTCCATCCTCCCTCAAACTGCACCAGGATGTAGAGTGGGTCTTGAGGGTTCTGTATGCCAAGTTTGGTCTTGTTCTCTCATTGTTTGGGGTTGCAAAGGGGTTGCAAAGTGTTTTGGCCTTAAACTCCCACCATGCCTGACTGCCTCAGGCCTTTTCCTTACCCCCCCATTGAATGTTCATGTTGGCAACTGCCTCAGGCCTTTACCTTATCCTCCTCTGCCAGTTTAGAGGGTCGGAATGTTCATGTTGGCTGGCCAATAGAGGCGTTATGCAAATGCTTCCTCATGTTGTCAGAATATAGAGGCCGGGAGCCAATCAGAACGCTGCCACATACATACACACATACATACAAACAAACATTCCGCTTTATTATATATAGAGATGTGTCATTTTGATAATTTTATGCTTATGTTGTTTTTATAATTCTATGTTTATGTTGTTTATTCTGTATGTTTTGGCGTTTGTTACTTGGAAATCACCCTGAGTCCTCTTGGGGAGATAGAGCGGTATATAAATGAAGGTATTATTATTATTATTATTATTAGCTGTGCCCTGCCACGCGTTGCTGTGGCCTATAGTAAGAATTTTCGAAGCAGAGGTAGCTATCTGGACTATTATGAAAGAGAGGTACTTACCTATTCCTTCCCCCTTTTTTTCCCCTTCCCTTCCTTTTCTTCCTTCCTTCTTTCTTTTATTCCTTCCTTTTGGTTTTATCCTTCCTTCCTTTTCTCCCCCCTTACCATCTCCTTTATTCCCTCCCTGTTTCTTTCATTCATTTTTTATTTCCTTTTCTCCTCCCTGCCTATCTTTTCCCTTTTCATTTCCTTTTTCTTTCCTTTCCCCTTCCTTCTTCTACCCTTCCTTCCTTCCTTCCTTCCTTCCTTCCTTCCTTCCTTCCTTCCTTCCTTCTTTCCCCCTTCCTTCCTTCCCTCTTTCCTTCAATCCTTCCTTCTTTCCCCCTTTCCCTCCTTCAATCCTCCCCTTTCTTCTCTCCTTCCTTCCTGTCTGTTCTCCCCTAATACCATGGTGGAGTCCCTTCTAACTCTATTCTATGAGTGTTTTTAATATAGTAATGTATAGTAGTAACATTATATTATGTTTGTTTGTATGTATGTATTGTGCGGAGGGCAGATATGTGGCAGCTTTCTGATTGGTTTCCACTGTGGTTTTATTTGCATATGGCTTCTGATTGGCCAGCGTCAAAATTCTAAGACTCTGAAGTGGCTGAGAGGGGAAAGGCAAGGGCCTGAGGCTGTCAGAAATGGTGATTGGTTGCCACTGTGGTGTTATTTG
Source organism: Anolis apletophallus (assembly GCA_030556195.1). NCBI lineage: Eukaryota > Metazoa > Chordata > Lepidosauria > Squamata > Anolidae > Anolis > Anolis apletophallus. The sequence continues at coordinate 78,679,116 of JARBWK010000011.1, forward strand.
CATATGGGTTCTGATTGGTCCATTTCAACATTCTAACATTCTGAAGTGGCTGAGAGTGGAAAGGCAAGGGCCGTATTGACATCTCCTTTTTTAGGATTTAAGATTTGCAAGTTATTTTTAGTTCTTTTTTGTTTTTGTTTTTGTTGGCCCCACCTTGCATTGTGAGAAGTTTTGCTGCCAAATTTGGTTTGATTCCATTCAGTGGTTCTTTTGTTTACTTCAGCCTCATTACGGATAGAGCATAGATGGTAAATATATATAATTATTCTAAGGGATTCAGACACTTACATACATAATGCAGAGTATCTCATGAAAATATCTGATTCATATATATTTTTAAAATATATGTTTCATTGCTTATTCCACGTGGACTCAGATTTTCCATTATAATAATAATAATAATAATACTTTAATATTTGTGAGTCGCCCTCCACCGGCGGTGCTCCGGGCGACTTACAACAGTTAAAACCCTAGGGTGAACAATGTACAACAGTTTAAAAACATGGAATATGAACAGGAGGGGTGGCTCAGGTAGTCCAGGGTACCGAGCCAGTCCTGAACGCTAGGCGGAAGAGCCAGGTCTTCAAGGCTGGCCGGAATCCAGATAGAGTCGGAGAGGCTCTGAGGGTGGGCGGCAGTGAGTTCCAAGTCGAAGGGGCGCGACGGAGAAGGCTCTCCGCCGAGTTTCCGCCAGTCTAGCCTCCCGCACTCCAGGGGTAGTCAGGCGGTCACCGTTGATGGAGCGTGCTGGCCTCTCGCTGCATTGGGCCGTCAGCCGGTCACTCAGATAGGAAGGCCCAATGTTGTGCCGGGCTTTAAAGGTGAGCACCAGGAGTTTGTAAAGGGCTCTGAACTCTAGGGGCAGCCAGTGAAGTTCTTTAAGAATGGTGGAAATCTGATCCCTCACTGATGACCCAGTACTGAGTCTGGCTGCGGCGTTATGGATACGTTTCAGCCTCTGAGGTGTTGTCTGGGGGAGGCCCACATATAGGGCGTTGCAGTAGTCGGCGTGAGACCGACAGTGGCATGGACCACTGTTCTCAAGGCCTCTGGTGGAAGGTAGGGAGCCAGCCGACGGGCCCTACGGAGATGGAAAAAGGCGCCCTTAGCTGCAGCCTGGATCTGGGCCTCCATCGTGAGATTTTCGTCTAGGATCACTCCCAGGCTTTTCACCGCCGGGGCTGGAGCCAGGACTCGCCCTCGAAGAGTGGAAGTGGTGGGCGGGGGTCGGGACGACCCGGCCAGAGGATCTCCGTTTTAGCCGGGTTGATCTTGAGTCTATATGCCCTGAGCCAGCTCGTCACCGCCCTCAATCCTAGGCTGAAACTGTCCGGTACTGATGATGACCCTGGGTCAAGCTTCAAGAGCAGCTGCGTGTCGTCTGCGTATTGGTAGCAGGAGAACCCATGGCTCCTAGCAATATTAGCCAGGGGCTGGATGTAGATATTAAAGAGGGTGGGAGATAGAATGGCACCCTGAGGGACTCCACACTCCAATTCGTTTTTTCAACCTTCACACAGTACACCTACACACTGCAGCTGACACAGTAACGTGTCACGACACACTGTTTGGGAAGCTCTGGTTTAAAATGATTTCAAACCATTTACATGTCATGGTTTGTGTAAAACCAAATAGGCTTTCAAGGCATTGATGATTACCGTCAAGGAGTCTGTTCAGCTTGGAGTAAATAAGGCTGAGAGAAGGGGACATGAGAGCCATGTATAAATATTTGAAAAGGGGTCATATTGAGGAGAGACTGAGCTTGTTTTCTGCTGCTCTAGAGAGCAGTGGATTCAAACTGCAGGAAATCGATTCCACCTAAACATTAGGAAGAACTTCCTGATGGTAAGAGCTGTTTGGTAGTGGAAGATACTGCCTCAGAGTGTGATGAGTTTCTTTCTTTAAGCAGAAGTTGGAAGGCCATCTGTTGGGAGTGCTTTGATTATTTGTTCCTGATTAGGAAAGGGGTCTCTTCCAAGTCTATGAGTCTATGATTTGGCTCAACCCACCACTTCAAAAGCTTATTTGAAATGTAATTTGGTCCACAGAATGAAAGGGATACCCCTCCTAAGAGATTTGTATTGTAGTTACATGGGTGATTAGAAATGAATGAAAAACCCAGTGACAAGTGAATGCCCTTCCTGACATAGTAAACAAGACGCATAAACCAATACAATGAAAACAGAGTCTTGTACTGCTGACACAGCCTTTTAAGCCCTCCCTTGAGAGTAGGGTTTCTGTACCATGAAAGTTATTATACAGCCAGGGTTCCACTTTGAATTCTGCATTCTGTTAACATTTGGATTAATTGTTATTGCTAATAACAATCCATTTGTATGCAAAGTGGCAAGTGGGGAATTTGCATGACGGCTGCTGCCTTGGAACTTTTCATCTGCAAATGGGCCTATAAAAGGTTAGCTTAAATTTGAAGGGAATATTAGGAAATTACGCATCTTACTTATTTGCTTCATAGATTATGCAGTTTGTGTGCGCGAGAGAGTATGTGTGTTTTCCTTGGACAATTACAATAACAGTGTGAGTTTTCTTTTTTTCTTTTTCTTTTGGTTGCTGGCCTGATGTTTTTAGTAGCTTATCAGCTATATTTACACAAGCTGGAGGAAAACTCTATGGAAAACTCTCTAGCATTGTGTGATTGGCAGTCACGGTGGTGTTTCCATTATGCCTTACTCGATGACTTCTCCCATTACCCAATGTTATTAAAAGTTTTAGGGCAGGGGTAGGCAATACTGGAAGACCCTTCAGTAGCACTTGGAGGGTAGCACACCACTATACCTGATCCTACAAAAGAATGTACCCAAATACCCCCAAACACTCTCTAGAGGACATGGGAGTATGTTTTACTGCCCCCTCCCCAAGCATTTGAAACACACACACATAGTTTATTTTAACCTGAAGGATTCGGGGAGTGGAGGTCCAAACAAACATGTTGGAAATTCCCTGTGGGTATGAATCTCCTCTATGTTTTAGGCGCTGAACCTAAATATGGGGAAAGGGTTCAGGACCTTGGATAGCTCATCTCAAATACAAACACCCCTCGCTGGCATTGGATCCAGAAACTGTTGCTACTTAGGCAACATGATTTGGCTTAAATCAGGAAGAGTCGGGGCATGGGCTTGTTTGAAGCCCTTGATCGCCACTAACAGCCCCTTTCAACAATATGGATATACAAGAAGCAATCGTATTGCTTAGGATAAAGCCCCTTCCTGTGTTCCTCTAAGTCAGAACTTGCCGGACATTTCATGTTGGTGACAAATGTTTATATTGTTCTTATCCTTAATGCTGCTACACGACCTATCCACTTTACTCACTAGCCCTATCCTTTGAATTGTTATGCACCAGTCTGCCCACCAATATTGAGATTTGAATTATTTTATTGTTGTTGGTTTTTATGCTTGTTTTATATTTTGTTATGATGTTGTTTATGTTGCTTTAAATTGATGTTATGCATTCTAATGTGCTACGTTTTCACTCTGTTGGTTGGGCTTGGCCCCATGTAAGCCACCCCAAGTCCCTTCGGGGAGATGAAGGTGGGGTTTAAACATAAAGTTATTATTATTATTATTAGTTTTAGACATTCATCATTTCACCACACAGTCATTCAGCTTTAATATCAAACCAGAGGCTAGACAAATCCCTTATCAAAGATACGGAGACATAAATAAATTGTAATAAAAATGCAAGAGGAAACAACACATCTCATGAAAAGCTTTAATTCATATATCTATCTATCTATCTATCTGTGTGTGTGTGTGATGTGTAAGATAATAACATAGATTCCAAGTTTTTTTGTCACTTCTGTTTATGTTCATGCCCTAGAGGGATTTGGGGGACCAAATCATTTTTTGTGGTGAGTCATGGGGCATAGTTCACAAGATTTCCTTGGGCGGGGGCTGATGTCCTTCTTTCCTGTTGAAAGTTCCAACCCACCCCCTGGTACAAAGTGTCCACGAATAGGGCAAGCTCATTCACTCCACCTCCTTCATCCCTTTTCCCAGTTCTGCAAGTAAATACTGAGAAGGCTCAGTTACACTCCTGCTTTGAGCAGGGTTCTTCTTGGGCTATGTGGGTGTTTTAAATAGTTTGTGTACTTCTGCGATGCTCCATACAGGCTGTTTCTGGTGCCTCAGTGTTCCTGTTGGGCGCCGTTCCAGTTGGCATGAGGCATTGAGTTTGCTGATAGAAGTGATTATTACATGACAGAGCTTTTAAGTGGGCACCTCAAATTGCAGGACAGCAGGAGCAGAGGATCACACTTTCCCCTGCAACAAGAGCAACTTTACAGCCTAAGATTCAACTGTGTATTAGGCTTGTGCATTTCAGGTGAATCGCTATCTGTTTCTGCTTGCCAGATACTGGAAGCCCCCCATATCCATTTTCCAGTGCCTCCTGAAAACAGGTGCACTGCTATTCCGCATCTGAAAAAACAACTCTTTTCGGTGCATTAGTGGCAATGGGGAACTTATGAGGCTCTCCTTTCCCCTGGGAGCCTATCTGTTTTTCCCTTCAAGGGAGCCTGGGCATCAGCAACGGGGTGAAGAAAGCACTGTATCCAGCCAATTGGGGGGGGGGCAGCTTCCTACAGGCTCCCCTTCCATATCCTTAGTTAAAACCTGGATTTTTTTTAAAAAAAGCATCATAGTTAAGATACCACACTTTCTGGATCCTTTACTTTCTATTTGTACAGGAGGAGATCAGGTTTAATGTTTCTACTCTAGAGGAGAGGCAGGCATGTGCGCTAGCACAAACAGCATGCCACACAACTTTCAAGGCATTTTAAGGAGGCCTGGGGAAAGAAGAGTGATGACTCAGTTAAGCTATCCTCCTTGGACTACCTTAAAAATCCCCTCTGCTTTCTCTACTGTGCTTGCAATCTCTCTTCTGCTTTGATTTTGATTCCTTAATGCTGTTGCTACTTTCTACTCTAGAGTAGAGGTAGGCTTCTCATTTTGTTTGCTGGGATGATTATTATTATTATATTTTAGTAGTATTTTCTGAAGGAGAGGACGGAAAGGAGAAAAAGAAGCTTGGGTGATTCTCCATCTCCAAGCCCCCAAACACGCACATGCACACCCCATCCATCATCTCTCAAGTCCCCAACTCCCAGTCAGGGCTACTAAATTTAAAAAATCAGGAAAATAAAGGAAAATCAAAACTATTCAATTGTGATGCTGAATACGGGAGGAGGAGCCATGATTGGCTGCCATGTGGTCCCTTTTTGGATGGGAATCCGAACACACAGATTAGCCAAATGGCTGAAAGGACTGGCTAAAAACATATCCATGCACATGCCTACTATGTATATCAGGATCTTACCCATGTACAGTGGCTTCATCCTGGCTTTTATTCCAGACTTTAAAAGTGCTCTACAAAGTGCTGAATCCTCCATAGAAAATGATTCAGCACCTTGGATAGCTAAAGTCTGGAAGAAAACCAAACTAGGAGTCACCATATCCTTCCATGAGAGCCATTGTCTGCCACAGTCTGGTATGGTGCTGCTTTTGGAAATGTACTATCAAGAAGGTCTTAATCCTTCTATTTTGATAACTGCATGGATTCTATGATATCATTATTACAAGGGCCCTAACTTCCCTCCTGGAACAATGCTGCACATCATTTGATCTCATTACTCATCAATTCAATTTTAAAAGAGAAAATCATGTATTAGCCTTCATCTCACATAATCTTCCTAAGAAACACAACCAGAGCATGATAGGGATGATGCACTGTCTTCGGAAGCATACAGTCTTAAATTGTTGACTCTTTGCCTCTACCATTTGGAGTGTATTGATTCCAAGCTGAAGGAAGTCGTATATTAATCAGGGTAATAAATAACGTAAATGGCTTGGACCCCCAAATAAATAAGAATGTTATCTCTTCAGGAAAGTACAAATCCATCCTCTGAGAAATGTGCCCTCTTCTATTTAGAGGATTTTTATTAGTCTTATCAAAACTTATGTAGGGACAGGGTGAGTTCTCTCTCAAATTCCTCTTGGGTTTCAGGGAAGAACACTGAAGTCACATCAATATTTTATGGGGAAATGTTTGTGACAGGTCTGACCTTCTTTTTTTTTTTCCCTGCGGAAGAAAATAGGGACTCCTTGTAGATTCTTGCTTTTTTCCCAGAGAAGGCACCACATTTTCCTAGAATGCCCCAAAATGTTAGAAGTCCTGAAAGAACTTCATGCATTACCAACTTGTGAACGTGACAGTGAAGCAATGGAAGGATTGCAGCTTTACTTCCTATTACCTGCTGATCTCAGGGATCAGTACTGTACACCTTAATTTGTAGTTGAAGAAGGCTGTAATGTTCGAATAGATGCCTGAGTTTGCTCATTCCTAGGCCTAGTCAGCTATGATATTTTTTGCTCACACCATTGGAAAATTTCTAAGGTAAGATTAGAGACCCTTTGGCCTTTCATAGGTTTTGGATTGCCCCTCCCATAACCCTTTATCATTGGAAATCCTGGATAGAGCTTCTGGGAATGAATTACAAAAAAGTTTAGAAAGCTGAATACTCGAAACTGATGTGAATGAAATTTACCTGAAAGCTACTAAGGATATAATCATTTTATTTCTTTTCATTGTAATAGTATTTCTGTGTTACATTCCAATCACAAAGGCTCCCGAAGCAATGAACAAATAAACACGAATTAGAACAATGTAAAAAGAAAGAACAACAACATTAAAATGTGTTGTAAAAATGACTAAAAACTAGTCTAAAACGAACCCTGGAATCTAGTTTTGAAACCACTAAAATTGCAAATTCAAAAAATGAATTGAAGGCTCCCCCACACCTTAAAAAATGTAGCTACTAGCTAGCCTAACATTAGTTGGGTAAGGAGTTTCACAGCCAAGGTGCTGCTACAGAGAAAGCCATGTACGTAGTCAGCAATTTAACTTCACAAGGTATTGGGATACATGACACACCTTCCTTTGAAGAGATCACATTTCTGTTAGGCCCATATGAGAAGAGGAGGTCTTCCAGATATTTTGGCCCCAAGCAATTTAGAGCTCTGTTGGCCAACATCAGCACTTTGACTTGTAACCTTTGTAATCTTTGATTAGCTGGGGTGGACATGGGCCTTAAAGAGGCAAGTGACTGGTCTCATCTCTCAAAACACCTTGCCCAGATCATTTTGTTGAGTAGTCTGAAACTCATCTATCAAAATCAGGAAGTTCTTCCTAAGGTTCAGATGGAATCTCCTTTCTTTCCTGTAGTTTGAAGCCATTGCTCCATGTCCTAGTCTCCAGGGCAGCAGAAAACAAGTTTGCTCCCTCCTCCCTATGACTTCCTCTCAGGAGAAAATTTGTTTTCAAGGGTATGGCCATTGAGATGTAGACCTCAAGAGGGCAAGAGTCAGTTGCAGGACCTGAGGCCCCTCACCTCTGGTTTATTAGAAAGGGAAGACTAATATTGGAAAGAGGGGAGCCGTATGTGTTGAAGTGTCAAATGAAGTTCACTCCAACTTTGGTTGAAATTCCCACTCATGAATGAAGTTTTATTTGCAATGTTTAGCAACCCTTTATTTTATTTTATTTTAAAGATGCTTGATAGAACAATCGGTGTGGATAATCTGTTTTCCAAAGTAGGAGTGGAATGTTGACTCCAATTTTAATCAAGGAAATATATGAAAACTGGTGTTCCTGGAAGCCAAAGTTTAGGGAACACTGTGTGAAGGGTTACTTCTTGGCAATCAGCAAATCAGAATGGTCTCTTGTATCAATTCCACTGTAATTAGGAGAAAAATGAGCACGGGTTTAATTGCAATTAGGCGATTAAAAGATAGAAAACACCATGTTCCTGATCAGCCCAGCTCTGCAATGCATACGTCTGGCAAATGATTGCATGCCTTTCTTTCCTCTCTTCCCTCCCCATCAGAACAATATATTAGGGGGAAAGGGGGCTGCTTATAATTTGAAAAGGAGCCAATTTACCCAGCGTACAGTTTGCAGTGCTGTCACTCGTTAATCACTCTGTTAAACATAATAGCCATTCTTGTCTCGAGGCCGTTAATCATGTTGTGAATGCACTTATCAGTACGTATTAGAAATACAATACAAGACTTTCCGACACTGGGATGGATGCAATTACTGCAATCAGGGTACATTTAGCTATTGTCTTATCAAGCTGCGGTGGTGGTTTTTAAGCCCTTTTAAAATAAGCCCTCAGCCCAGCGCAAGAAGCATTTAATAGGAACGGAAATGCTTGACATTGCTGGTTTGTGCAACAAAGCCACTGACCTTCCCACAAGAGTGTTGGCTAAACTCAGGGCAGAGGCTCATAACAGAAGGGCAGGTTTCCACGTTGACATGGGCAATACAAGATAGCCTCGTCTGATTTGTACACCAAAGACTCCAGATTCAATCCATAGAATTTTTATTAGCAGGAATGAGGAGCAGGGGATTGTTTCTGTCTGCAACCCTGTAAAGTCATGTCCTATCCGGGCGCACTCTTTGGAGCTAGATAAGTGGTTCTCAACCTGTGGTCCTGGTCTGTGAACCACTAGTGGTCCACAAGAACTAAAATATGGTCCAGTCTCACTGTTACTACACTGTTGCAATGAGAGCTACTGGTCTTGCAAAACCCTCTTATAATGCCGAGGCTTACTAAATATGGTTTATCTGTGGGCGAGCAGATGGCAACTACTGGATGGCATGTGTTCTGTATCAGAAACTAGAGCTGATGTGGTCTATCCAATGCAATTTTCTGAATCAGCATCCCAAATAACTAAACTGAATCTAAAGCTGACCAACAACTGATTTGTAACCCGTTTGGTACTAATGTTGGAGAGTGGTCTCTGGCCAAGCGGTCCCTGCTTAAAAAAAGGCTTAGAACCACTGAGCTAGATGAACCAATGGTGTGACGTGAGATGAGGAACCATGATTTAAGCTTATTCATGAAGGAGAGGAAGGATGGAGCTGACCTAATCTCACTGGGGAGGGTGTTCCAGAGGCAGGGGGCCACCACCGAGAAGGCCTTGTCTCTCATCCCTGCCAAATGCATTTGCGAAGAAGGCGGGACCGAGAGCAGGGCCTCCCCGGATGATCTTGAAATCCAAGGTGGCATGTAGAGGGAGATACATTCAGACAAATAAGCTGGGCCGGAACCATATAGGGCTTTATAGGTCAAGACCTGCACTTTGAATTGTGCTCGGAAATGGACCGGCAACCAGTGGAGCTGACACAACAGGGGGTGGTATGCTTCCTGTATGTTGCTCCAGTTAGTAATCTGGCTGCCAACCATTGGACTAGTTGGAGTTTCTGAACAGTCTTCAAAGGCAACCCCATGTAGAGTATGTTGCAATAATCTATTTGGGATGTAACAAGGGTGTGGACCACCGTGGCCAGATTAGACTTCCTAAGGTATGGGTGCAGCTGACGCACTAGTTTTAACTGTGTGAAACTCCCCTGGCCACCGCTGAGTCCTAAGGTTCCAATTTCATGACTACTACCCAACATGTAAAGTAACAGAGAAGGGGCATTTAGAATAGAAAAGAACTTAATTCAACCTATTTCTTATCCTTTGGCTTGTATGTTGGTTCTGGTTTGCTCCATAGTCCAGGCCGCTTATTGGTTCTTCAGCTCCTGGTTATTGGATTGGTTTTACCATTAGGCAGAGAGAAGCAAATGCCTAAAACAGTGAATATGGAGGAGCCACTGTAGACAAATTTTCCTGAGTTTCTGGCTTTTCTTTTAACTTGGAGGATGGAGATATGTGCTCAACACAACCTTTTCTATATCCCGTTCCAACTAATCCCCTTTACTATGGAGGGTCCTAGCTTTCCTCTTGCCTGAGACAGGGAGCACAGCCTCAGTAGACGAGGATACCAAGGAGAGAGCCAACAATGTGATGCGGCGGCAAAAAAAGCCAACAGGATTTTGGCCTGCATCAATAGGAGTATAGTGTCTAGATCCAGAGAAGTCATGCTACCCCTCTATTCTGCCTTGGCTAGACCACATTTGGAATATTGTGTCCAATTCTGGGCACCACAATTGAAGGAAGATGTTGACAGGCTGGAAATGGAATGTATCCAGAGAAGGGTGACTAAAATAATCAAGGGTCTGGAGAACAAGCCCTATGAGGAGCGGCTTAAACAGCTGGTCATGTTTAGCCTGCAGAAGAGAAGACTGAGAGGAGACATGATAGCCATGTATAAATATGTGAGAGGAAGTCATAGGGAGGAGGGAGCAAGCTTGTTTTCTGCTGCCCTGGAGACTAGGATGCAATGGAACAATGGCTTCAAACTACAGGAAAGAAAGGAGATTCCACCTGAACATTAGGAAGAACTTCTTGACTGTGAGAGCCGTTCAGCAGTGGAACTCTCTACCCTGGAGTGTGGTGGAGGCTCCTTCTTTGGAGGCTTTTAAACAGAGGCTGGATGGCCATCTGTCGGGGGTGCTTTGAATGCAATTTTCCTGCTTCTTGGCAGGGGGTTGGACTGGCTGGCCCATGAGGTCTCTTCCGATTCTATGGATGTTGCCCAGAAACCCAGGTTCATTCTCTGTGTGCCAGCTCCAGTGGTTTCTAATGAGGACACAAAGAGGTGAACACAGAATCAGAGGTCGCCTTTATTGCTTCAATGAACAGAGGATGCCAGGGGAGAGTCCCAGATCTGGCATGCATTCCGTTTACAGTCATCAGCATTTTATAGACATTCAAAACAATAGATATTGTTCTGACAGTAGTGGTTGCATTTTTCCACTCCACCCTTCTGCTGGTTACACCGGTTCAAAAGTGAAAATGAACTGGTGCCAAAGGGAAAGATAGAAAACATAACTCCTTGGATAACTCCTTTAAAGTTCCCATTAAAGCGTCGAAGAACTGAAAGCCCACTCACCCCCGACATGGAAGCCACCAGTTGCAACAATCTCCCAAATTATGCATCCTGGGAAAAGGAACTTATCCCACACAGCCCCTCTTACATCAGGCTTCTGCAGATAAAATCAAGGACAATGTTTTCTTCTAGTCCTGCCACCCACTATAATTGGCACAACAAAATCTCTATTAAGAAGCATTAAAAGGACACGTGTACACACAAACAGACATGGAGGCACAACTTGTTCAACTGACATGAGAGAGAGAGAGACAGAGGGAGAAAGAGAGAGAGAGAGAGAAAGAGAGAAAAACAACGATAAAAAGGCAATCCTGTATTGTCAGGCCAGGAGAAGAGCCATGTCTCAAGAGGCTTATTTTGAAACATTTCCTTCAAAATGCATCACATCTTATACCTAATCTTTAGTACTTTCATGTAATTCATTGAGGGCTTGCTAAAATATGTTAAGAAAGTTTTTGTGATAATTTCTTTTACGAGTTAGCACTAACATGGTGTTGAATGTCTCCAGGGGCATGGCAAAAAATTAGAAGTGTTGCAAACAAAACAAAACAAAAAAAAACCCCCAAACCCTGTGAAGGTTCAGAAAGATTTATAAATGAATTGAAGAGAAAAGTAATCTCTTCTGAAATGCAGGATTGGAAGCAATTGGTTTGGATGAGACGGACAGCTGTCCCTCGGGATTTGCTAAGAGGCCAAAAACACCAAGGGAGCTGTCCAGCAGAGTTGTATAATTGAGAACAGAAGCTTTGCTAGGAAGACTAGACGAGTGAAGTGGCTTACACAACTCTTGGCAGACTTTATTATAGTTGTGCCAAGCCCATCTCTTTTTGGCCCCAGAGTACATCCTACCTTTTGCCTTCTTCAAAATACTACTACTGTTTGTATTTTTGACTTCATTATTGTATTGTGTTGTAGGGCTTGGCCTCATGTAAGCCGCCCTGAGTCCCCATCGGGGAGATGGTGGCGGAGTATAAATAAAGTTTTTTATTATTATTACTAACAACAACAACAATGTATTGTCGAAGGCTCTCATGGCTGGAATCACTGGGTTGTTGTAAGTTTTTTGGGCTGTATAGCCATGTTCCAGAAGCATTCTCTCCTGACAGTTCATCTAAATCTATGACAGGCATCCTCAGAGGTTGTGAGGTCACAACCTCTGACCTCACAGCCTCTGAGGATGCCTGCCATAGATGCAGGTGAAATGTCAGGAGAGAATGCTTCTGGAACATGGCCATACAGCCCGAAAAACTTACAACCCATAATAATAACACTTTATTTGTACTCCACCCTATCTTTCCGAGGGGACTCAGGGTGGATTCCAGCATATATACAGACAGAGACAAACATTCAATGCCTTGAAACAATGAAACACAAATACAGAGACAAATACACAAACAAAGGCTTCTCCTTACATCTCTGGCTCTTGAGGCAGTGTTCATCTCTGGCTCTGAAGGAGGTGCTCATGTCCATTTACAAGTTGAGGAGCCTGCGTTGTCTGTAGACACCTCCTAGGTCATGTGACTGGCATGACTGCATGGAGCAGCGTTTACCTTCCTGCCAAGGCAGTACCCATTGATCTAATCACATTTGCATGTTTTCAAACTGCTAGGTTGGCAGGAGCTGGGGCTAACAGCGGGAGCTCACCCCATCCCACAGATTCAAACTGCCAACCTTCAGATTGGCAAGTTCAGCAGCTCAACAGTTCAACCTGTTGCGTCACCATGGCCCCTTTATAGGGTGGAGGAATAGCAGATCCTGCAGTGATTAAATGCCATGGAGTGTGACATACAGCTAATCTTCTCACCCTGGAAGTAAGATGTATACATTAAGATTGATAGTCATTAATTTATCATCTGAGGAATGGTCTGCTAGTTGCCATCGTCAGCATCATCATGATCATCATCACTGTTTTTAACTTGGGTGTTCCCTACTTATTCTTTCAATCGATTCTGAATTGCTATTGAACTATTTAGAATTCAGCTCACATGACAAACTGAAAAATACATGCACACTTTTGTAAAAGAAAAGCATTGATTTGGATCTTCTCTGGGTGTGCTTAACCCTGACCCTATACTTTCCAACTAATTCAGTGTTTCTCAACCTTCTTAATGCCACGACCCCTTAATACAGTTCCTCATGTTGTGGTGACCCCAAATCATAAAATTATTTTCATTGCTACTTCATAATTGTAATTTTGCTACTGTTACGAATTGTAATGTAAATATCTGATATGGAAGATGTATTTTCATTCACTGAACCAAATTTGGCATAAATACCCCATACGCCCAAATGTGAATACTGGTGGGGTTGGGGGGACTGATTTTGTCATTTGAGTGTTTGAGTGGGATTTATAGTTAACCTGCAATCAAAGAACATTCTGAACCCCACGAACCATGGAATTGAACCAAACTTGGTACGTAGAACTCCCATGACCAATAAAAATTACTGGAATACTTGAGTTTTGGAGTTGTAGTTCATCTACATCCAGAGAGCACTGTGGACTCAAACAATGAGGGATCTGGACCAACCTTGGCATGAATATTCAATATACCCAAATGTGAACACCGATGGAGTTTGGAGAAAATAGACCTTGACATTTGGGAGTTAGAATCGCTGGGATTTATAGTTCACCTACAAAGAGCAATCCCAAACCCCACCAACGATAGAATTCTGCCAAACTTCCCACACAAAACTCCCATGTCTTGAAGGGACTCACTGGCACGAGCCTCCCTCCAGCCTGTCATGCTCTCCCTCACCGCACAGGCGCACCACACTGCCATGCGCCGAGCACGCCTGCTCTCTCTTCCCCATTTGGAATCTCAGAAACAGCCCTCCCCTTGGCAGAGGAGAGTTTTTGGTGGAAGGATTCGACATCTGTCTCCAGAAAGGAAGAGAAAGGCAGAGAGATTTTCTGCCTTCCCTGCTAAAAGGGTTTCTAAGACCATCAGAAATATAGGTTTTCCGATAGTCTTTGGCAACCCCCATGAAACCCTCTCATGACCCCACAGGGGTCCCAACCCTCAGGTTGAGAAATGCTGATCTAATGGGATTCATTTATTAGATTCCTCAAGCAAGCACCTATTCAAGGCTTTAGTACCATCCTCATTTCACTGAATGTCTTGTCGCCTTTTAAAGTTCTAAGTTGTAGCATGGAGAAATAAAAAAAATGTTTTTATTGAAATGCTTTTAGGAATAGATTTTTTTAGTGTGAAAATAGAATAAACATGACTGGGTTTCCAAGAAATCAGTGTGGAAAGACTCTGCTAATTAGAAGAGGTTAATCCACATTTTCTAGTGTTCAATTGAGCCTCATTTGGTTTGTTTTTGTTTACATCTATAAGTGATTTCTGTTGCATTTTGGGGCATTTTGAGACACATTTGCATCATTGTAGTGCTGTTCTTGGCACACAGAACTTTTCTTTCTTCCCTTTGCTTTTTTCTCTTGCTGGTTGAGAAATCCCATAAGATGTTTTGGTCATTTGCACACACTGCATCTCACGGGGTGGCATTACGGTCATTCAGGATCCTATGGCTCTTGGCAGCCAATTTGATGAAATGGTAAGCATAGCAAATCAGGCTGAAGATATGAGAGAAAAAGTGGGAATAAGTATCCCTTAAAAAGGAGTACCCAACTATACTGAGAACAATGTGGGTATTTGGGCATTCTTTTCTGGGAACTGACTACAACAAATGTTCCGTTTGAAGTGTATGTCAAAAAGGAGAGACTATTCAGCATAGCTCCATGTCAGGATCTGCAGACACCATCTGATGTGACACTGAACTGTAGTTGACAGCTTTCTCAGTGAAAAGCTTCCAGATCAGAAAGTGACTGAGCCCACCCAAATTGGTTATTGGTTTTGACTGAACAGGAAAGAGTATCAGAGAGTATCCTACTTCAATTGTGTCTTGTTGACACCTTTGCTCGGTTGTGTTCCAATATTCTCCTATGGTCCTGTGTCTTCAGACCTTCAACACAAGCAGAATACGTGGCTGGAATTGGCATAAAAATGCGGGTTCTGAGCAGCATTGTGTCTAGGCAGCTCTAAGCTACTTCCATGATGGGATACTGGCCAGACAGCCCAGCTGTGCCGAAACCAGTTTGGCAGGACTGGGCATATGCTGGGTTTCTTGCCCTCCCTGCAGCCTCATTACCTCCCAAAACTACCCCCTTTACCATCCCTCCAGGCTCTGCAATTCCTGTTTCAGGAAGTGTTGATGCCTGGGAGCAGTACGCGCCCTCCCCTCCTCACAAGCGCTTACTTACTTAGGTGATCCCTTGTTGTCTGAGTATCATGGCTATCCAACTGTAGTGCCTGTGGAGCCCTATTTTTGCCCTACATGTTCTTCCACAGCGAGGGCCTCGGTTTCCAGGTGGAAGGCGGTCCTAGTAAGGGTTGGCTTGATGCGCCTTCCTCTTGGCACGTTTCCCCCTTTCCCCCTCGATTCAAGCCTCTTCAAATTCTGCAGGACTACTGGTCACAGCTGACTTCCAATTAAAGTGTTCAAGGGTCAAAGCTTCCTGGTTCTTGGTGTCAATGCCACAGTTTTTAAGATTAGCTTTAAGCCCATCTTTAAATCTCTTTTCCTGTCCACCAACCTGCCATTTTCCATTCTTGAGTTGGGAGTATAGTAACTGCTTTGGAAGATGGTGATTGGGTTCGGACAACTTGGCCAGTCCAGTGGAGTTGATTGCGGAGGAGCATCGCTTCAATGTTGCTGGTCTTTGCTTCTTCCAGCATAATGACACTTGTCTTCACAAGAGATTTGCAGGATTTTTCAGAGGCTACACTGATGGAATCGATCCAGAAGTTGAGTGTAACGTCTGTAGACACTCCATGTTTCGCAGGCATATTAAAGGGTTGGGAGGACAATAGCTTTATAAACAAGCACCTTGGTCTCCCTGTGGATGTCCTGGTCCTCAAACACTCTCTGCTTCATTTGGAAAAGTGCTGCACTCGCAGAGCTCAGGCAGTGTTGTATTTCAGTGTCAATGTTGACTTTTGTGGAGAGGTAGGTGCCAAGGTAGCGGAAATGGTCTGTTGTGGTACAGAGACGGCAGTGACTGAGTCCAGGAGTTAAAAGATAACAAAAGTTTATTTCAACAACAAATGGAAGTTGAAATAACAAAAAATAGCCTATCTTCGGCTGTACAAAAACCCCAATAATCCCAGGAAACCCAAAACCAAAAATGCTGAGAAGAAAAGAACTCAAAAACAAACAGCAGACGTCCTTCTGCGGCATTCAGTCAAAGGGATGTCCATAAGGCATAGTCCAACATCAATCCGGGGTCATAGGACAGGAGAATAGCATACAGAAAAGGAGGATATGTTCCAGAGTCGACAGGAGCTAAGTATACAGAAAACACATAATTCACAGCCCCCATAAAACACAGCATCTTCCTCCCTCCATGTAACACTATACCAAACACTCTGTAGCAGGAAACTCACAGCAATCACAGTGAAGGTCAAGAGGTACACGGCAGCAGCAAAACACAAAAAGCAGACATGAATCCCAAAACCCTCCACCTTTTCCCAATATCAGCTAGAGCTGCCATAGCAGCTCTCCCAAGGATCAAAGTGGATAAAGAACCCAATAACTCACGAGTAATCTGGAAACCAGGAACCAAGACACAGGAAACACAGGATACACGAACCAGAATAGCAACTCCTTGACCACCATGAGGGTCAAGCCAAATACTCACTTCTTATATAGCACTATCAATCAGAGTCATCAGAGAACCCGCCCTGCTCCAAAGCAGCAGAATTCCCATTCCCTGCAGCTGTTGTACCATGTCCAGATCTCCAAGCCAGCCAAAGCTCTTCTTGACTTAAAGGGCCCCACTCAGTTTCTGAATGAGAAGATGGCCAGTCCTGATCTGTCTGAAACCCCAGAAATGTACTGTCCCCCGAGTCCGCATTGCATACATCTCTCACTTCCTGCACCAATGCTGAATCTAGGTCTGTATCACTTTCTTCTGACTGTAATTCTGCATTCCCTGGAAACCCTTCAAATGTATCAGACTCAGAAGGTTCCCTAAGTAGATGCTGAATCTTTCTCCTCTGTTCTCTGTCTGAGTCAAGGCTTGAGGCACTAGCCACTCTCTTTACCCCAGCTGTAGGAGCCTGATCATCCAGAGCCGCACCCCAAACTGAGCTACTGCTTGATGTTACTGCCTCAGCACCTTCCTCCACTGGAGGCTCATTTACAACATGGTCAACATTTTCTATTGAGTCGCCTCAGGGGTGAGAAAGGCAGTATATAAATACTTTAAATAATAATAAATAAATATTATTTCACCCTTAAGCTGTATTTCTGGCATTGCAGAGGGATTAGCTGGTGACTGCTGGAAGAGCACTTTGGTTTTCTCAATGTTCAACGAGAGGCCGAGCTTCTCATATGCTTCTGCAAAGGTGTTTAAAGTGCCTTGTAGGTCTTCTGAATGCACACAGACTACGTTATCATAAGCAGATTGGAGTTCTATAACAAATGTTGTTGTGGCCTTGGTTTTGGATTTCAGTCTGCTGAGATTAAATATCTTGTCATCTGTCTGATAGATGATTTCCACTCTGGTGGGAAGCTTCCCATTCCAAGCTCTATTGCTTCCTGAATGATGCTGGATTAGGAACCACAGAGCCTGCACTAAGGGTTTTATTTAGTTTTGGGGGCAGAAATGGGGCTGCTGGAGAGGCAGGAAGGCACTGCCATCCCACCTCCCCGGGCTACTTGAGCCCAGGGCATATGAGATGGTCTCAGATCCCACATGGGGATCCGAGATGGCTATCCCCATTACCAAAATACCATGAAAGCTCCAGATCTTCTTGGATGATTTGGACCTTTCCTTGTGCTTTAAAAGCCTGCGGTTAATTGGCTTACTCTGGGTTCAATTGCATTAACCTGTGTGTGCTATGTGGATACACCAGGTTAATGTGATTCCTACACTGTATTAAATAGTAGGATAGAATAGATGGGGCTTTGGTCTGCACTTTGGTTCAGATATGTTTTATGGTCTTCGCTATTGACTTGCCCCATAGCTAATGGTTACAGGGCCTCCCACACCATTTGGCACAATGAGGTGACTAGCTCAGGTGAGAGATGCTGGCAAAGAAACAGTGACAGTTCCACAGCTGTCCGTCTTAACTCTCCCGGCCATTCTTCTCTCTAAGAGGACAGAGCTGTGTATGTGTTGACCTGCATTTCTTAAATTAATCTGGTGCCCTGAAGTGTGGCAAAACAACCTAACCTATTGCCAGTGCTGAAGGAAGGTTAAACTGGCATCCTATCCATTCACCTTCTATACACATCCTTTACCTGAGCCAGCAAAATGTCTGGGGGAAGTCATGTCTCACTTCAGGCTGTTGTCTAGTCTACATCTAATGTCTACATCTAGCATCTGCCATTTCGACTGTAGCTGAAATAGTGTCTGAGGCCTCTTTGGCAGACTCTCTCATGCCAAAGGAAGCAAATAAAAATAATTGAGGCAATTGTCTTGGTTGTCTCCTGGGTTGTCACTATGATGCTGATAAAACCAAATAAACTGGAAGTTATTGCGAGTTGTTAGCAGGAGAAACCGTGGTGAATTGGCAGTGCAAACCAGCCTAGGCACTTAAGATATTTTCTCATTATGTGGATTTATTTTATTTGGGAGCAAGGGGGAAAAAGTCAGCTAAGCAAAAATAAGCTGAATAATGCCTGGTCTGGGGATGTTTAGTTTGGAACAAGAAGGCCAATTTTAGTATGTGTGTTGCTGTCGTACGCCTGGGAATTGCTGTGTCACTTTTTGTGTGAAAAGTAGTGGATTATACTGAAGCACAAGAAATATTTGGGTCTCAGATGACCATTTTTGGGTAGAGGATATGACCGGGAAGGTGAAAGCTTAGAGCAGCAAAGGATTTTTGAAAAATAAAACACAGTGTTAAAGTTTTCCCCTCTGTTGTTTTTGCACTAAGATGAGCTGCACATAGGGTAAAATGAGAAGCAGCCTTATACTGAGTCAGATTTCTGATCCATCTAGCCAAGTGAACACTGATTGAATTACTATTACTATTAGTATTAGATACACAACAAAGATTAGTACACAGCAAACAAAATCACTATGCTGGCATTTATATTGGATCACACGTCGGACACTTCCCAAGTGTCTAGGACTGTGTGATGTATCGGTGACCAATGCGTGCAGATCTGACTAGGGTGGCCTTTTGCAGCTGACACCAATTGTTTTCAAGTGCAGGCCAAGGTCTTTAGGCACTGCACCCAGAGTGCCAGTCTCCACTGGGATCACCTTGACTGACTTGTGCCGGAGTCTCTGAGGTTCAATCTTTAATTATTATTTGAAACACAGCAAGATTAGTACACAGCAACCAAGATCACTATGCTGGCTATTGTCGGACACTTCCCAAGTTTTTAGGACTGTGAGATGTATCAGATAATAATGTGTGCAGATCCTAGTAGGGTGGCCTTTTGCAGCCAACAGTAGGTAATTTTGTCAGTGCCAATTGTGGTTTATTATTATTATTATTATTATTAATTTACTGATACAAAAACACAGTATGACACAGCAAATGAGATATATATGCTGGATTTCATATCACAAAATCACAAGTCAAACACCTCCCAAGTGTTTAGGACTGTGTGATGTATTTTCGAATGATGCGCGCAGATCCTAGTAGGGTGGCCTTTTGCAGTTGACAGATTGTGATTTTGTCAGTGTTTATTGTTTCCAAATGTTGGCTGAGATCTTTTGGCATGGCACCCAGTGTGACCATTACCAATGAGACCACCTGCACTGGTTTATGCCAGAGCCCTTGCAGTTCGATTCTGAGGTCCTGATAATGGCTGAGTTTTTCCTGTTGTTTTTTCATCAATTTGACTGTCACCTGGTATGGTGACATTATTTATTTATTTATTTATTTATTCTTACCGGCCTCTCCTTGTGTCTTGCGGTGGGGCACAACAGAGTTAAAAAAACTCCATCATAAAATATTATGTTAAACACATATATTAAAATGTATTTCTACGAAATACATATATTAAAATACACAGAACAAAGTTTAAAATAATGTAAACACAGGACATTAATTTAAAAATTCATAGTTGAAAATGGACTGGTTCTGCAAATGAGCTATGACCATTCCCGAGTCCTCCTTCTAGCACCTGCTTGTTTATGGACACCACGAACGTCTCCCTTTTCCCCCTAGAACCCACTATCAAAGCGCCCCATTTTTTTTGTAATACTCTGTGTGTAAGTTAAGATATCCGTCAAGTTCAGAAAGAAGATATTTTTAGGTATATTGAGTCTCTTTACCAACCCAACCCTTTTTCCTCTAAAATTTGATAGCAGGAAAAAAAAGTCCATTTCTTTTTTTTGCTCTGATCCGTCAGGCCTAAAACATCCCTCCATAAATTTTCAGACTAGTCCTTTAGTTCAATCTGGTGTAGCCTTTAGCATTTTCACCTCCCTGTCAATCATTCATTTGATTTGCCCATGTCTTGTCTTCCAGCCTCCCTGACCTTCAGCCTTTGAATCTACAGCAGTGTAAATTTGCTTTGCTTTCCATAAGCCAACACTATGCTTCTGTAGATTTGCAATTGATATCTTTGTCAGGTGCTACTTCTTACTTCTTTTGTTTATATAAAGTTCTCTTGCTGCTATTCGGAGTCACGTCTGCCAGGTGATGTTCAAACTGTATGGATCATTGTAGCATTACAATTTCAGCATTAACCTTGAAATAAAAGTAGTTTACTGAACAATATTCTATAGTAATACCTTTGGAATGGAGCCCCTGGTGGCACAATGGGTTAAACCCTTGTGCCGGCAGGACTGAAGACCGACAGGGTGAGTGCAGATGAGCTCCCTGTCAGCTCCAGCTCCTCATGTGGGGACATGAGAGAACCGTCCCACAAGGATGGTAAAACATCAAAAACATCCGGGCATTCCCTGGGCAACGTCCTTGCAGACGGCAAATTCTCTCACACCAGAAGCGACTTGCAGTTTCCTAAGTTGCTCCTAACATGAAAAAAACCCTTAATAATGTATGACTCTCTTTCAGCACCAGCAGGTCAGTTTATCATTCAGCTCATCACTGGTCAGAGTAGATGGGTCTGGTGGAAAATAAAATCCAGCTCCCTCTGAAGGGCTACCTGTTTTAATTCATTTAATTGATGACTGGAATCCTATTGTGGCTTTAGACTAGCAGAAATGCTGTTACAGTAGGGTTTGGAAGTTGCATAACTTCCAATCCATAGTGGTGTTTTATGAATGGTTTTGCAAGATGGTTGACATTGATCGAAACCTTTTTGGAAGTGGTTGTAATAACAATAATAATACACTTTATTTATATTCCACTTTATCTCACCAGCAGGACTCAGAGCGAATTACGATATACACATATGAGGCAAACATTCAATGCCTTTTGCACACAATGAACAACAACATACAACACAGACAAAGGTAAAGGCCTTCCCCTTTTTTCCATCTCGGAAGATGGAGGCGATACCCAACTCCAGTCATGGGGAAGTGCTCCTGTTGTTCCACTTTTTCATGCCGAGGAGGCTGTTGTCCATAGACATCTCCAATTATGTTGCTGTCATGTCTACATATCTGCATGGGGCGCCCTTTTACCTTCCCACCGAGGCGATACCTATTGATCTACTCACATTGCATGCTTTCAAACCACTAGATTGGCAGAAGCTAGGGCTGACAGTTGGGAGCTCACCTTGACTCATGGCCTCGAACTGCCAACCTTCCAGTCAGCAGATTTCCTGCAGCTAGCGGTTTAACCTGCTGTTCTACCACTGCCCCTAATCTCTTGTATTAAGAGATTTCATAATTGTGCTTATTTACAAGTGGGGCATTGGATAGTTTCTTGTACAAGGGTAGAGTGCATCACAACTTTACCCATTCTGTGAATAGTTGTGTACTGGCATAAACCAGGAGCAGTTATTGGCTTCTGCCAACCTAGCAGTTCGAAAACATGCAAATCTGAGTATGTCAATAGGTACGGCTTTGACGGGAAGGTAATAAAGGTGCCCATATAGCCATCCCAGCAATGCGACCAGTAGGTATCTACGGATAACAGGCTCCTCAGCTTGGAAATGGAACAAGAACATCTCCCCATGGCCAGAGTTGAGCACTGCCTCCAGAAAGCTGGAGATGAAAGAGGAAGTCTTTACCTTTGTTCTGTGTATCTGTATGTCATTGTTATTCCACTGTATTAAAGGCCCTTGGGGAGATACAGCCGCATATACATAAAGTGTATTATTATTATGTGACTTTAATTTTGTTGTACACAACCAATGCACCCCATAACCAGAATTTTCTCCGTGTTTTCTACAACTTGATTTCATTTAAAGCCTTTATGTTAACTGAAGAAGCTTGGAACAGGAGTCAAGGCAACAAGTGGTTCCTTGGTGAGCAACTTCTTCATAACCTTTTGTTCTGACTGCCATTATTGTTTCTCTCTCTCTCTCTCTCTCTCTCTCTCTCTCTCTCTCTCTCTCTCCCTCCCTCCCCCCCCCCTCTCTCTCTCTCTCTCTCATGTGCATCACCACACACTTGGAAATTACTGCCTCAGGTTCATATATGATTTCTGGAGTGGCATGGTTGTCACTCTTCTGCAGACAGAGCCTACACTTTTTGAGTTATAATATAGAAACATCTCATATGAATGAAGAATCATGTGGGTAGTTCCCACAGAAGCCTCTGTTCCCTTTGGAGCCATATCAGTTGGGATCTTGCACAAAATCCGATCCAAGGCTAAAACCCTGCAGAACATCCTTAAAGGGGGGAAATGAGCAGCTATGACAGAAAATAGGATTACATGGCTAGGCTTTGTTCAGTACGGGCCTACTCACTTAAGACTGCAGGGAAGCAATAAAGCTAAGTGGTGCTTTTTATTATGCCCCCCCCCCCCCAGCTTTACCAGAAAGAAATATGTCTAATGAATGTCTCATGTCTGAAACACTGGGCTGGATTCATCAAAAGGAGTCAGTAATTACCAAATTGAGAGAATCATGAATCGTTTTTCTAAATTTGAAAGGCACATCAAGAATAGATCAGGAGCAGGCAAAATTAATAGTTGCGAACTCATTTCCATAGAAATGGACTTATTAGCAAGCATGCCAGCTGCCTAAAATTATAAGGTCTTTTCCTTTTGCTTGAAGGAAATGTGTGCGTGTGTGTGTTGACTCTCCCTGAGAGGTCAAAGTTTTGTCTTCTTTTTAAAAATTAAAACTTGAGTTTTGCCAAGTTTCTGCAAGGTCTTGTGGTCTTGTTCTGGGACTGCATGATCAGGAGCTCAAACACCACAATAGTGCCGTTACTCTGCTTTAACTGCCATGACTGCTTCCAAAGTCAACACTGACACCAATATACAACACCGCCTGAGCTCTGCGAGTGCAGCATTTTTCTGAATGAAGCAGATAGTGTTTGAGGACCGGGACATCCGTAGGGAGATCAAGGTACTTGTTTATAAAGCTACTAGCTGTACCCGGCACGCGTTGCTGTGCCCTATTTAGGAGATGCGAGAAAGTCTGTGGGAAGTGAATTGGGTGTTTGTGTTTGTGCCTCAGCCCTTTGCCTTATCCTCCTCTGACAGTTTATTATGGGTCAGAATGTTCATGTTGGCTGGCCAGTGCAGGAGTTATGCAAATCCGCCCTTATTGGCAGCCAATCATGTTGTCAGAATGTAGAGGCTGGGAGAGTCATTGGCAGCCCCGGAGGATGCTGGGAAATGTAGTTTTTTAACTCGTTGTTTTGGGGGCCTTTTAGGTTTTTTTGGAGGGGGAAGTTTCTTTGCTACAAACGTACTTTGTCTGAGGCCTATTTCTGTTGGCAAGTTTGGTGTTTCTGCGTTGTAAGGTTTCTCTGTTTGGGATGGTCTTTCCATGACGACTCTTCCTTTATATATATAGATTGTCCTCCCTATTCTGCTATATGCTTGTGAAATGTGGACTGTCTACAGACGTTACACTCAACTCCTGGAACGATTCCATCAGCGTTGCCTCTGAAAAATCGTGTAAATCTCTTGGGAAGATAGGCGGACAAATGTCAGCAAAGACTACCAGCATTGAAGGGATGCTCCTACACCATCATCTCTGCTGGACTGGCCATGTTGACCAAATGCCCAATCACCATCTTCCAAAGCAGTTACTATATTCCCAGCTCAAGAACAGGAAACATAACGTTGGTGGACAGGAAAAGAGTGGCATAGACACTGAGAACTGGAAGGCCCTGGCCCTTGAGCACTCTAACTGGATGTCAGCTGTTACCAGCAGTGCTGCAGAATTTGAAGAGGCACAAATGGAGGGAGAAAGGGAGAAAAATGCCAAGAGGAAGACGCATCAAGCCAACACTGACTGGGACCGCCTTCCTCCTGAAAAGTGATGTCCTCACTGCGGGAGAACATGCGGGGGAAGAATAGGGCTCCATAGCCAATTATGAACCCACTGGCAAGACAACAGACTTGGTAGACCATTATCCCCGGGCTATGAGGGATTGCCTAAGTAGTAACCACCATGATTCCATCCTGTGGATTCCTAGGTGTGAGGCACTAGAATGCCCTAGCTGAGAATTCTCCCAAAAATGCTACTCTTCGGATTCCATGGGATGGAACCATGGTAGTGAAAGTGGAACCAAAGTGCTATAATTATGTAATGTGAATGGGCTGTTCATTGCAAAAGCTGAATTTTTAAAAGGTATGGAATAAATAAGTAAAATAAAACATGACGTTAAAGAATACAATAAAATGTTGTACAACAATGTATCAAAAATGTAGGAAGAGCATCTCATACAGACTGTGAATGGATTTCTCTGCTCAGATGTAGGTGACAGAGAATACAGCCAGAATGGTGTTTACTCTGATAGCATTTAAGAGTGGTTGTTCATATCGATTTTCATTCGATCTAAGCTGCAGGCAGTGATCAGACAGGAGCCAGGAATTGGCTTCAAAAAGTGACTTCTTTGGAGTGCCTCTTTGTGCTGATTGGGCAATACTGGGAGTTACAATAAAAAAGAAGTCTGTTATCCAAGCTCTGAATCAAACCAGCAATGACAGTTGTGGAACAGAGCCAAAGAAGGCTGTCATTGCCTTTAAAAAGTCCCTGACTGCACAGGAAATATAGTACTTCCTGGTGAAAACTTCTCATGGTCAACCTAGAATGGATGGCGTCATCGGCACCCCTTTGTTTCAAATTTATTTATTGGTTTAGGGTGCTTACGTGCACCCCTTTAAAGTGGATTTCAATCAAATAAAAAATCAAAATATAAAGCAAGGCATTATAAAAAATGACTGCAGAAATGAATCCCGTGGTAATAGAAGATAAGATTATGATAAAAGCCTACACCTTGGTAGTTAATTGTGATGATTTTTTGTCATGTCAGGAGTGACTTGAGAAACTACAAAATTGTGAAATTGAGAAATTGTGATAATGTCAGTCAGTTTTACACCATTTCAGCTCACTTTTGAAGTTGTTGCAGTTATCAGAATTCTTTATAGATCAAGCAACAATCAATATCACCCTTCCTACCCATCTTGTAAGCCAGGGGTCCTCAAAACTTTTAAGCCGAGGGCTGGTTCACGGTCCTTCAGACTGTAGTTTGAAAAAAAAAGGACAACTTCTTATGCACACTATAATAATAATAATACTTTATTTCTAACCTGCATGCACCTCCCCAGAGGGGACTCGGAGCGGCTTACATGGGGCTGTGCCCGAACAACACATCATAAAATATCAACAACAAAAGAAAACAATAAACATAATAAAAGCAATGAACACAATAAAATACATCTGTGAAAACACCACAATACAGGTGAATCTAAAAACAAAACCGACAGGGCAGGCCACATGGACATATAGGATATTTAAAAACTCGGGGGAGATAACTGGAGTAGTGTCAAACACAAAGGGTCACATAGAGGAAAAATGGTCTCACTGAAACGGGGGCATTTGGAAGCTTAATCTCCGAAGGACAGGTGGAAGAACCAGGTTTTCAGTTGTTTTCTGAAGGATTCCAATGAAGGGGCATTCCTAATCTCTCTCGGGAGGGAATTCCAGAGGCGGGGGGCCACAGAGGAAAAGGCTTTCTCCCTAGTGCTCACAAGCCAAGTTTGTGAGACTGGCAGGGGCGAGAGGAGGGCCTCCCCTGAGGAGCGAAGGGCTCGGGCTGGTTCATGGGAGGAGAGCCAGTCACAAAGGTAGGCGGGTCCCAAACCATTTAGGGCTTTGTAGGTAATCACCTGCACCTTGAATTGGGCTCGGAAAGTGAACGGCAGCCAGTGGAGCTCTTTGATGTTTGTGCAGTCCGAGTAAACTGCGATCTGTTTCGGTGTCCCGGATTTTGGTGGGGGCCCTGATCCATTTTTTGAGTCTCCTGAATTTCGGAGGGCAGATATCTGTTTTTGCTCTGTGGTGCTGAAAGATTCATTTTCTATCTGGCTTTCCAGGCTCCCCTTCCCGTCCTTTTAGGCATTTAAGTTGTTTCTACTCTAGAGGAGAGGTGCTGCAGGCACACACACACACACACACACACACTGTCTCTCCTGGGCCTGTACCACGCCACACACTCTTTCCAAGGCATTTAAAGGAGGGCTTCTTAAAGTTTTTTTTGTTTGCTGGGATTAAACTGTGATGCCGAAAAGCAGAGGAGGAACTGAGAGCAGCTCCTGCTTTCTTTCTTGTCAGGCAGGTTTTCGTACCAGGAGGACCCTTCCTGTTATGCGCTCCCGCAGGTACCAAGGGAAAATAGATCTGCACACAAGTCTAATGCACACTGCACATATATTTTATTTGTAGTGCAATAAAAACAAATAACAATGCAGTATTTAAAATGAAGGCCAGTTTTAACCAACATAAACTTACCAGGATTTCAATGAGAAGTGTGGGCCTGCTTTTGGCTGATGAAAGAGTCAAGTTAATGGAGGTTCCTGTGGATACTTGTTGCACTTAATCTATCTAGAAAAAATAGCTGGAACTCTCTCTTCAACAATATGGTAATGGCCATGTTGAGGAGGGCTCCATCAGTTAAAATATTAGTTTTGAAGGAGGGCAGACAGAGGTATAAAGACATAGCTACGTGCCGCCCATGAAATGTCATCAGACACGTAAAGGCCACACGGCTCAGATAAAATTGGTTTCACTTGTCACCGGAAAAAATGCCAAATGAATGAAGGTGTCCAGTGTGTGCCTTAAGAAATGAGATTTCAGAAACCAGGAACCATAACAGAACATTTTTCTCTATATCTGACCTCTTAAGGCCTGAAGTTGGTCCTCTGATGTTTCCTAGGAAGCCATTCCCACATACAAATGGTGTCAAGGTTTGGTGATTTCCAAGCTTCTATACATTTCATCAGATCTAAAAAATCTGAGGCTTAGCTACTAGCAGTAACAGCTTTAAGCCAAAAGATGATGATAATTTCTAGATGCTTGGTTACCTGAGCCAGAGGCAGGAGACATGGACATGAATGGGCCATACCCTTCAAGTGTTCAGATTTGACAAGGTCAGCCCTGATGAATTCTCTGTCATCTCACTTTTCAGTGGCTTTTAAAATGTCCCTGGAGACTATCACAGTCATCTGTAAACCATGTTGGAGGCTCTGAAGATATTAAATAGAAACACCTTTTACTACACAACATTGTTCTGATCTTGTACCAAACCAAATTTCAAGTTGTCTCAAACTAATGAAAACAGGTATCCTCCATCTTTGGGCTTCTGAACCCACTTTGTTCAGTTTTGCAAAGTGCATTGTACCGTATGGGAACAGATGCACCTTAGTCACTCTTTTTGGGAGATATGGCATCCATTGCGGGCTGTCCTTCCTGGATGCAAAGGAAATGCCAACCCTTTCTTCCCCTGATTATCCCAATAGCTTAGTTTTTTTGAAAACTTAAACCAAGGAACTGCAGTGGTCCTTGCCTGCAAGAAACCATTTCCCCTGTTAATTAAACATTTCTATTCCTTTCAAGGCAACAACATTTTTCAGAACTTCCCGCTTGTGCCTTCTTTTGCCTCATTACGAAAGCGAAATAACTTTAAAGTACACCTCCTGAATGCTGAATAAACACAATACCAAAAGTTTCAATGTTTCAAAGTGCTTATTTTTTTAAAAAAAGTTTTAAAGATGGGTATGATCAGAGCTTTCAAACTGTGAAAATATGTTCAAGAGTTCAGGAGGTGTCCAGCTTCAAACTTGTGAAATATCAAAGTTGTATACTTCTCACATTAAAAAAAACCCTAAAAAGTGGAGCACGTATGAAGACAGGGACAGCACAGAATAATAGAATCACTTAATAAGAATTAAGTAAATAAAAAGAAAAGGATTCTATAAAAGGCTATGGCAACAGGGACAGCACAGAATAATAGAATAATTACCACTCCTACAGTTGGAAGAAAGACCTCATTTCTATATAAACATGTAACTAAGTACAATTTAAAACCATATTTCAAAAAAAAAAAAGAATAATAGAATCCAGTCCAACCCCCTGCCAAGAAGCAGGAAAGTTGCATTCAAAGCACCCCCAACAGATGACCATCCAGCCTCTGTTTAAAAGCCTCCAAAGAAGGAGCCTCCACCACACTCCGAGGCAGAGAGTTCCACTGCTGAACAGCTCTCACATTCAGGAAGTTCTTCCTCATGTTCAGGTGGAATCTCCTTTCCTGTTGTTTGAAGCCATTGTTCCATTGCGTCCTAGTCTCCAGGGCAGCAGAAAACAAGCTTGCTCCCTACTCCCTATGACTTCCCCTCACATATTTATACATGGCCCTCATCATATCTCCTCTCACCCTTCTCTTCTGTAGGCTAAACATTCTCATTTCTTTAAGCTGCTCTTCATAGGGCTTGTTCTTCAGACCCTTGATCATTTTAGTCACCCTCCTCAGGACACATTCCACCTTAGAGTCAACATCTCCCTTCTATTGTGGTGCCCAGAACTGGACACAATGTGATTCCAGGGGTGGTCTGACCAAGGCAGAATAGAAGGGTAGCATGACTTCCCCAGATCTAGGCACTAGGCACTGATGCAGGCCAAAATCCCATTGTCTCTTTAAGCTGCCGCATCACATTGTTGGCTCATGTTTAACTTGTTCCCGAGTTGTCCAGATTAGGAGGAGACATGTCCCTGTATATGAATACAAGTCAACACACTCAAAGCATGTTCAAAAGGGATTTCTGCAGGAATAAGAGGGGTAGACAAGAATGCTTCTGTCTCAGCCAAGTTAGATTTACCAAGGGAGAACCCATTTTATGATATGCGTGCGATATGTTTCACTTTCTGTCTTCTTTTCATCCCCCTCCCCCGTCTTCTTGCTTCCTTTGCTCGAAATTGAGTTCAAAGTGCCAAAGTAGTTTACACATAATTCAACCAAATGAAAGAGGGGAGGGGAGGGTGCGAAATCTTTCCCTTCCCAGCAGGCTCAGGCAAAAGCAAACTGCTGCAGCTTCTCCAACCTTGAGTGCTCTTTCTCCTTAATTGCCATCTTTACCAATTCTGATGTTGCTTGGCCACATGTGTTCCATATTTCACCTTTGAAGAGTCAAAGCTTGGGGGTAATCCTGGATTCATCGCTGAGCCTGGAACCCCAGGTCTCGGCGGTGACCAGAGAAGCCTTTGCACAGTTAAAACTTGTGCGCCAGCCGCTCCCGTACCTTGGGAAGTCTGATCTGGCCACAATGGTCCATGCTCTTGTTACATCCTGAATAGATTATTGCAATGCACTCTACGAGGGGCTGCTTTTGAAGACTGTTCGGAAACTCCAACTAGTCCAATGGTTGGCAGCCAGATTACTCACCGGAGCAACTTACAGGGAGCACACCACCCCCCTGCTTCATCAGTTCCACTGGCTGCCGGTCCACTTCCGAGCACAATTCAAAGCGCTGATCTTGACCTATAAAGCCCTATACGGTCTGGCCCAGTTTACTTGTCCGAATGTATCTCCCTCTATGACCCACCTTGTAGTTTACGATCGTTAGGGGAGGCCCTGCTCTCGATCCTGCCACCCTCGCAAGCGCAGTTGGCAGGGACAAGAGACAGGGCCTTCTCGGTGATGGCCCCCTGGTCTGTGGAATGCACTCTGCAGTGAAATCAGGGTGACTCCTTCTCTCCTCTCCTTCAGGAAGAAACTCAAGTCCTGGCTTTGGGACCAAGCATTTTGGCAGCTGGCTGAGCAACAACTGTAATGACTCGTGCAAATTGTCAATTAAGAGACCTTGGATTGGAACTCTGGACTATGATTTGGATTTGCGGACTCAGACTTGGTTGTGTTAATATTTCAGGGCTTTAATGTATTTTATTGCTTTTTAATGTATTTTTATTGCTGATGACCTGTTTGTGTTAATTGTTGTACTTTAACAGTTTCTTTGTCAGCATCTAATGACTGTCAACTGTAAGCCGCCCCGAGTCCCCCTTCAGGGAATGAGAAGGACGGGATACAAATGCTCTAAATAAATAAATAAATAAAGGTTATTCCCCTGTGACTATTTTACCTCTACTGTTACGTTGGCTTGTATATTGCTCTCACCTATGTGTTTCCCTAATGGGCAGGGCCATAGCCTTGCTCTTCAAGCCTTTTTGAATATAGGGATTTTTCTTGTTGAGTTTCTAAATGCGCTGTCAATGGATGTGACTTGAACAGAGAGCTAATAGCCTTCCAGGCTGATGACAGAAGTACCTATGAGTCCTCATACTCTAGGAAAAGCCTAGGTCATTGGGGTGAACATTAGAACAAAGACTCCAGAGGCAGCAAAAAGGCTATGGAGTGAGAGACAGAAAACGAAATTCACTTTGGGAAAGTTTTAGTGCTGGTTCATTATAGCTGTGACCTCAGAAAGAGTCGTGGAACAAAGGCCATGGATTGATTGCCGTCTTCCCCGTGGGGGATTTGGTGTCCCAGATACCGGAGCACAGGGGCTAAATTATCTGTCGGCAAGATGGAGAAATAAAACCAAGAGCCTCGCTAGAGAGGAAGCCTTGCTATCTGTCCTTCGAGAGGTGGCTGCCAAAGCTTATCCAAGCAAGTGAGCTCACTTTGAGAAGTTCCTCTGATGGGGAGAAAGAAAGACATGCAAATTCTTGAACATGAGACCTAATTAGAACAAAATTGCTCTGACTAGTTGTACAACTGTTTTTTGCACAGTTGCTAAAAAAAAAAAAACCAGAGGGGCGACTTGCATAAAGAGAGTGCCTTGCCCCCACCCCCACTCCTCCAATGTTAAATTGGCTGCAGAGGAAAAAGCAAGGAAGGCCCGGGCAAGTGACAGCTTTTAAAGGTCTGAGACATCAGAGTATTCTAGCTCCCCGCTCAAAATCATAACAATGGAGCACAAAAATTAGGATGAAAATGTGGAAGTTAATGAGTCAGTGTGTTTGGTTACATTTCAGTCTCCTCCCCAGTGTATATGTAGTTGTGTATGTATGCACTTGCACACACACTTTTTAAAAAGCTACGACTAATGATAAGTGGCATGATGCTTTGGACTTGAATTTTCACCTTTGGCTATGTTGAGTGGAGCTTCTGGGCAAAAGATTTGGGACACCCAAGGATTGCCTGCTAAAAAGCTTGGGAGCAATCCTGTTGTGATGTTATGCTAGAGCAAATGCTATATCACTTTTACTTTCTTGGAGTTTACACAAGGGGGATGTCCAGTTGGAATTGTGCAAACCTTTTTACATGGGTGTAAACTGTCAAAAAGTGCTGCCTAGGATGTTTGGTGCCTGTACTCTTTGGCAATGGGTGGAGATTTGGAGTGACTGTTGCATGAATTGGGCCAGGATTATGACTTCAAATTTGCATATTTGTGTGGTGATAATGGGGAAGCTATTATTTCTGGACTATATAGTTGTTCTCATCTGGCTAATAACTTGTCCCGTACTTCCTACACTAGCCGGATCTCTCATTTATAGTGTGGGGTACTTTCACATTACTACCGTTGAAATAAAAAAGCATTCAGTCTGGGTTTTTTTTTCTTTTCATGTCAGGAGTGACTTGAGAAACTGCAAGCCACTTTTGGTGTGAGAGAATTGGCTGTCTGCAGGGACATTGCCCAGGGGACACTCTGATGTTTTGATGTTTTATCGTCCTCATGGGACGCTTCTCTCATGTCCCCGCATGGAGAGCTACAGCTAGAGCTGACAGAGGGAGCTCATCTGCACTCTCCCCGAATTCAAACCTCTGACCTGTCGGTCTTCATTCCTGCTGGCACAAGGGTTTAACCCACTGCACCACTGGGGGCTCCTTCATTCTGTCTGGTGTCAGTGGAGAGTACTATTTGTATCAGATAGTAAAATACCTTTGGCTAGACCAGGGGTCGTCAAACTTCTTAAGCAGAGGGACGATTCATGGGGATGGGGGGGATGGGGGATGGGATGGGACTATAATTTGAAAAAAATGAATGAATCCCTATGCACACTGCTCATATCTTATTTGTTGTGCAAAAAACATGGAAGAGCAATAGAGTATTTAAAATGAGGAACAGTTTTAACCAACATAAACTTACCAGTATTTCAGTAGGAAGTGTGTGCCTGCTTTTGGCTGATGAGATAGTCAGGTTAATTAGGATTGTTGTTGTGTGCCTTTAAGTTGTTTCAGACTTAGGGTGACCCTAACATTAAAGTTTAGGGCTGGGGAAATGACCTTGAAGGACCGCATCTGGCCCATGGGCCTTAGTTTGGGGACTCCTGGGCTAGCTATTACAAAACACTTTGTATACATATACTAATGTAGTATGTTGTCTCTTATGTGCCTTCAAGTTGGCTCCAAATTATTTATTTATTTACTGCATTTATATCCTGCCCTTCTCACCCCGAAGAGGACTCAGGGCGGCTTACAAAACAGGCACAATTCAATGCCATATATACATACATAAAATAATACAATGTATACATTAAAACCAATAATTAAAACATATCCATCTTAAAACAATTAAAATCACAATCCAAACACATATTTCAGGAGCCAATCCGATCATCAATTGCATTGTTCCAGAAACACTTATTGCACTGAGAATTATTGTTCATTGACTTGGTTCACAGTTGGGGGGCCACCACTGAGAAGGCCCTGTCTCTTGTCCACACCACTCACGTCTGCGAAGGAGGTGGGATTGAGAACAGGGCCTCCCCAGACAATTTTAACCTCTGAGATGGTTCATAGAGAGAGATACGTTCGGACACATAAGCTGGACCAGAACCATTTACGGCTTTATAGGCCAAAGCCAGCACTTTGAATTGTGCTTGGTAGCGGACTAGCAGCCAGCGAAGCTGACATAACAGGGGGGTTGTATGCTCCCTGTATGCCACTCTGGTAAGCAACCTGGCTGCTGTACATTGGACTATTTGAAGCTTCCAAACAGTCTTCAAAGGCAACCCCCACATAGAGCTCGTTGTAGTAGTCTATTTGGGATGTAACAATAGCGTGGACTACCATGGCCACATCTGACTTTTCAAGGTATGGGCGCAACAGGTGCGTAAGTTTTAATTGTTCAAAAGCTTCCCTGGCCACCACCGAGATCTGGAGTTCCAGGCACAGTGATGAGTCCAGGAGGACTCCCAAGTTACGACCTTATAGCAACGTTGCTCTCTGGTTTTCTTGATGAGATGTATTCAGGGAGGGGGTTCACAAGAGAGTAACTTGTTTAAGGTAACCCAGTGGGTTTCTTTGAATGAAAAGGGTTTTGAACCCAGGTCTCCTGGAATCTTAGGTCAACACTCAAAGCAGTCATTATTTTGGTACAGTATGGTATCATATAGCATAGTAATACAGAATTGTAGTATGCAGGTTAGTGATATAATATAGAAGTTAAACTTTCTGGTAATTTCTGGTTTTCAGGGTGAACGTCTCCTATGAGATCCTGCAGATGGACTTTGAAATTGACAACAGCAGTGGGCTAGTTGGGGTCCAGCAAATCACTTGGCAGGTTGAATACCCTCGAGATGACGCTGTGAGTGAGCTCGTGGTCTCTGAGATCTTTGTCAGCCAAGCAACGTTTTCCGGAATTGTTCCACTCGCAATGGTAAGCGCTCTTTTTTAAAAACTTGTCATTAAGACCACAGTCTGGAAAAGTAGCTACGACTCCCACAGTACTCCAGCCAACATGCCCATCATCCATGCTGCCAGGGATCTTCTGGGAGTTATAGTCCACAATGTCACTTTCCCAACCTCTGTTAAGGATTCTAGGAAGTATTCTTCCATTTGATTTTTGATATGAAGATATATGGGGGGTGAGGCAGGGGAAGGACAAGAAATAACATTTGAAAAAGACTTAGATTGTGAAGATGTTCGGTTTTTAAAATCCTGGTTATGTAATTATGTGTCTTTTGGCAACATTTTTCCCCTGGGAATTCTTTTTTAAACAACATTTATCAGCTTCCTGGATGATCCCGGTCAGCTGGTGAGCAGATAATTGAATGGGATGACATCACGATGATATACAGATGTACATAAATTATGGCACTCTTCAACTAAAGTCGGCCAATTTAGTAAAAATACTGCAAAGGAAACATTTCTAGAGGCATCACCAAAAACTTATTAAAATTGACAATGCCTATGTGTGTGTTGTCATGAGTTATGCTCAAGAAATATGACTTGCAAGGAAGCTTTTAGGCAGGGAGCCTCCTCTTTTAAGCCAGAATCTACCAAAAACGGCAGGGTAGGGAATGATATCCTGGATCCCTGGCCACCTTGGAATAAGTCAATCCCCATATTAAAAGTGCAAAGTCGAATTTTCCTTTGAAGCTCCTCCCTCCTGCTGATTAAAAAATGTCTTCGCTGTTGTATTCAAGAGAGCAATTTTTTAAACTCCAAATGGATTTTGCCAAACTGGCTCAGAAGCCAGGAGCTCTCTTTTGTTTCAGGCTTCATTTCGTTGTTGTTTATTCATTCAGTCGCTTCCGACTCTTCATGACCTCATGGACCAGTCCACGCCAGAGCTCCCTGTCGGCCGTCACCACCCCCAGCTCCTTCAAAGTCAAGCCAGTCACTTCAAGGATACCATCCATCCATCTTTCTCTTGGTCAGCCCCTCTTCCTTTTTCCTTCCATTTTCCCCAGCATCATTGTCTTCAGGCTTCATGTTAGACTTTAAATCTTGCCATTATATTGGGAGGCATCCATCTTGTTATATGCCTCGTGTTCAGCTTTATAACCTTTACCAGTATATTAAAAAGCCTTCATTTGGAAGTCTGTCTCGATTTTGTTCAGACCACATGTCGGGCTTCATGCCTTTGGGCTGATGTCGCCTCTGACTGGGGCCAATCTGGAGAGGGCTACATGGTCTTCTCCTGTATCTCAGAGGCCCTCCAGTTTCTACCTGGTCAGGCTCATGGCCTAACAAACTAGAAGGCATCAGATCTGGTCTGTTCTGGAAGCCATGCAGTCATACAAACTTGCTGCTGAGATCTCTAAAGGGGAGGGGCAGGGTAAGTTGGTGGGAAATGAGGTTTCAAAGAGAAAAGCAAAGAAGAGGGAACAAGAAACAAAGCTGTTGTTGTGCTGAGAAAGGGTGAGCCATGACATATATGAAAGAAAAATCCAATTGTTTTAGAAGTTGTGGTGGGGACAAACAGAATTATTTCTTAAACAGAGAGCTCTGTTGAGCAATTTCAGGAATCAGGGAGATATAGTATGAGAAGGTCCCTCATATTATATTTACCAGAGCATCCAGAGGGTTAGGTACAGCATACTAACCTTCCATACTGTCCATATTTGTCATTGCCTGAATAAGGGGCCATTGCAACTTAAAAAGTGATGACTATTGTGCTGTTGCACGCTGGGCCTGTAGAATGGCTGTTTCTAGGACATGACCTCTGTTTGCCCAACGGGACGCTGGGGTGCCTCAGCTGGAAGGGCCCCTTGGTTTTCCCCAATGACAAAGTCCTTCGAGGCTTGAAATGGATTTAACAAAGTTCTTTATTTGGGCTTAAATCTTAACAAACTGGAAGGCTTCAAACAGGTGACTTTCTCAGTCTGCAGCAACAGGGCTGGCAAACTGGGCAATACTGGTCTTCTCTTTTGGGGGGAAAATCCTATGACCCTTCCCTGGGCAATCTTTCTTTACCTTGCTGGTGTGAGGCCCCTTCTTCTGACTCCAAGCTGCGTTATGCATAGTCAGATGTCCTGTACCAGGCAAGGTTCCTGTGGATTAGCCAGGCTGTTGGGACTGTAGATGATCGCTTCACAAAAGACTGTGAAGCTGTTCTGTATTTCTCCAGCAAAAGCTGGATCTGTGTTTCTCCAGCAAAGCTGGTCTGTTACCCCAGCAAAGCTGTAAGATTTAATGCCTTTTTCCAAGTAGGAAGAAATAGGCTACTTTAAATCACGTCCTCTCTAATGGAGTAGCTGTTAAGACTGAAAGGAGAAACATCCCCCTTTCCCTCCCAAGCCCTGGGGATAGGGGCGGGTCTGCAACTCTTGATTGATTGACAGCCCTCTGGGCCCGTAAATGCAAACCAAGTTACCTACAAAATAAAATGCAAGGGAATGAGCTCCTGCAAACTTATAGTGCAACAAAGGGAAAACAGAGCCTTATTGGCACTGCTGTGCCACAACCACTATGTTTAGTCTCATCAAAATTTTAAAGGTGTCAGATAAATTTAAGGTTCATACTTCTTATCATGCCTACTAATGGAATTAACTTGGAACTGAAATGTGCTCGTTCCAGTGCTCACACTCTGACTTGCATTCTTGAGCGTCCACCAAAGTTTATCAATGGAGTCTGATTTCTGTCAAAGTGTATTGGCACAGTTTTCAAATGTTTTCAACAGATGTTGTGGTATTTTTTTTGTAACTATAAATTACCAGTTAACAGTCATGTTTAGTTATTTTTTGTAAGACTTGAAACTTTGTAACTAAAATAGAAATTGGATTTAATTAAATCTATACAAAAACAAAGCTTGAACCATATAATTTAAATTATTTTGTGTTATGGAACTACTCTTCATTATTTGCTAACAAAAAGTTTCAACCCCCACCCCCAAATTTCTTTTCTGGCTACTGCCCTGCTCAGAAGAGTACACCTTATTGTGCAGTTCCCAGAGATTTGGGCAATATCTGAAGGAGAGCAAATGTCTATACTGGATTAGCATTTGTCTCATGTGTTACACCTCCATTGTTTTAATCCATTATGATCGGGTGACTGGCAGAGGTCACATTCACATCTGCCCCTTTGTACATGGACCTCTCTTTTTTTTTGCACCTGAGGCACAAGCTTTGCACCCATCACTTTAAACACGTGGAACCTTGTCTCTTGAACTCCTCATATAATAATATTAAGGTTATGTTTTGCCACACCCAGAAATGTCTCCTTCACACCAGGTGAACACCTCAAATTTAGGAACAGGGAGATGGGCATAATAAAGACTGATTCCTCAGCGCACAAAAACAAAGTCAGATTTCCATAGAAGCAAGAAGGAATCTGCAAAGGTTAGACAGAAGCAAGAGAAAATCTCCAAAGTCTCCACAGAAGGAGAGCACAATCCTCAGGAGCAAAGGATTCCCAGAAGGAGAAGAAGAAGAAAAGAGAGAGAGAGAGAGAGAGAGAGAGAGAGAGAGAGAGAGAGAGAGCCTTTGTCATATGGTCTCTTTCATCCAGAATCTGCTTCCCTTTTTTTTTTTTTGGATTTTACCTCCCATTAGAGAATGACAAAATCCATGTTTGTTTTAGGAGATCATCACATTGTTACGTTGGTGTTTGTTTTAGGGGATTATCATACTGTTACATTGCTGTTATTCCACTTTAACTGCTGTGGCAGCGTTCTGTTGAATCCTGGAATTATAGTTTGAACCTTTAAAATTCTCAGCCAGAGAGGTCCTGGGCCTCACGAAACTACAACCACCAGGATCCTATAGAAGAATGCTACTGGATTTAGAGTGGGATAACAGCGCTGTAACAGCGTAGCATGATAATCGCTGAAGCTTAGCCGCACTCTGTATAACCCCTTTAGATTGGTCAAGTGTAGGGTTTTTTTTGTAGCTGTCTCTTCCCTTTGATATACAGCTCGCAGTGAACACAAATCTATTTTGTTGGGTTCCCACTGGTATCCTTTTCTGTCTTCTTAATAAAGAAGTAATTGTTTTCGCTTCAAAATCATCTTGTCCTTGACCTGATTTCTTTTCCTTTTTGGAGCTACTTTGGTTAATTGCATACTTTGAAAACCTTTCGCCTGCAGGATCCTGCAGTGAGCTAGTGCCAGGAAAAGCTCTGTGTCCAAACCGGTATACCCAGTGCATTGTTCTTATTAGTTTGTGTGTGTGACTACTCCCCAAGAAACAGCAAGTAGCTCAGGAACAGCTCAGAATTAAGAATTCTTATTTGTTTGTTTTTGAGGCAAGGAGAGATTTTTGCTAATTTGCATCTGCAGCAGGAAGGTTTAAATGTGCAAAATAAATACATTTGAATAAGATTTTATTTACTTGACATACAGTAACAGCTCCTTGGAAACCATTAGAGCCTATTGTGTAAATCTTTTTCTCTGTTTAGGGATTAGGGGCCCAGTACATGGTAATAGCTCATCGGGAGCTGTTGCCTTCCATTGTGTTAATGGGATCGCTCCGAATCCATGCTGTGGCGATATGCTACAATTAGTTGTGGCATTTTTATTTAAATTAATTACCTGGTGTGTGTCAGAAACTTCCTTTCAAGAGCAACATTGAGCCATTGTTGAGGGAGAGGCTCACTCCCCCTCCTATCCTAAACAGTTTCTGGTTTTAATTAATGGGCTTGCTGTGTTCTGTTAATAAAAAGAGCAACATGCAAAGGTATTGTTGAGGGAGTAGTAGAGTTTGCTTATATTTTCTCAAGAAAGGGATCATTTGTGGTTTTCATGAGGCATGTTGTGTACATACACATTTCGTTATTACAATTTGTGTCTGTATCTCTTATAAGGAGCTGGTTTGACTTCCACTTTGCTAGTAACACTGCATTACTGTGGGCGGTTCCACACAGGGCTTTAACCTGGATGCAGTCAGCTTTCTTAAACCCAATTGTGCCCGGGTTAAAATCCACAAACCTCCTTCCAACATCCGTGCTTTCCTGGTGGGGTGTCCAGACTTTTTGGCAGGGCACCGGCACACAAAACAAAACCCTCCAGAAAAGCCTTAAAAAGAGAAAATAACTTACCCAGCTACTATTCCCCCTTCTCCGGAACTCTCCTGGTGTGTAGAAATGATGTGCCAGAAGTGGGGGGAGAAGCGATTTCCTTCCTCCACCCCTTTTCCTGGCACATCATTTCTGCACGCCAAGAGAGTGCCGGAGAAGGGGGAATGGTGTCTGGGTAAGTTATTTTCTTTTTTAAAGGCGTTTCTGGGGGGTTGGAGGAGGTGGGGGCTGTCTTGGGTTTGTTGGGTTCCAGGAGCCCAAGAAACCCGACACAGCTGTGTGGATGGGCACAGGAAGTCATGTGACACGATCCCCAGGCCCAATCCACACAGTGCCTGCAGCTGGAAAGACCTGGGTTTTCTGAAAGACCTGGGTCTTTTCAGCTGTCAAATTGCCTTGGGACAAACCAAGGTTTTCCTGCTTTGTTTCAAAGGAATTCATTTTTACGTGGAGCATTGTTTGGATGCCCCACGTGATAGCGCAGGAGGGTGTGCATTTTGGGTAGTGGCTGGTTGCGCCCTGTGTTGTAAAAAGATGCACGTCTAAAAACTGTGTCGTCAACATGAAATGTTTGAAAAGGTCTAGTGTACAAGCTTCTCATGTTTTTTTGATGACCAGGGGCAGGGAGATTGATACTTTGGAATAAATGGTCAGACAATAGTAAGGTCTAAGACAGTCAAGAGCTTAGAACTGATGTATTTCAAACAGCAACATGACTTGTTAATAAAGATAGTTTGAAGAGAAGCAGCTAGGGCATAATGACATTATTTTAGTGAAATAAGCAAATGGCATGACATTTCCTCCACGCAATATATGACACTTGTTACTGGAGAGGGCACTTGGACAGGGTCTCCTCTCCCCAAAAGAAATGTGGGCCACTTTTTTACTTTTTTAGATGGGGAAGAAAGTATTAAAAAGTAGTGAGTAATACAATGGGTTACAGTGATGCAATTGAGATTGTATAGCTGTCCAGATGTTGAACTATAATTCCTAGCAGCCTGGCAGTATAGTGAGGAGTGCTAGGAGTTTAAGTTCAACAATAGGGATTCTTTTTAATTTGGGGGGATTCCATGCTGTTGTTGATGATGATGTTGAAAATTAAGGTTTAGCACAGTCCAACAAGAAATGTTACAAATTCTTACACAAACATCAACAGCATATACCAGCACAACACATACTAAACAGACACATTGGACAACACCATTTCCTCTCTTTTCCCTACAAAATACACATTAACATATGACACAAATCCAAGTAAGTATTCTCTTATTTGTTGATATATCATACACATTAATCCTATATCGATCTTTCCTTTGAAGAGGATTTGACTATCAGAAACCCCAAAGTATGATATCTCCTTTTATAAAATGTAATTTAAGAATGGTTCCCAATCTTTTGAAAATTTGTCTGTGGACCTCTCTTTAATCATTAATGGAAGTTATTCATTCATTTAAAATGCTTTCAATGGTTATCTGTTACAGGTATCTCCACCTTTTCCCAGTTTTGTGCACACAACATTTTAGCTCCCCAGGCTTTGATAGTAGCCAGCAGTCCCCTTGTATATTTACTTGTGTGCCAACTGTGCCTATTCCTTGAGAAGCCCAATCTGGCCATGGTGTTATATACCTTAGTAACATCCCATTTGGATTATTGCAATGTTCTTTATGTGGGGTTGCTTTTGAAGAGTGTTTGGAAACTTCATCTGTTCCAAAGAGCTGTGACCAGAAGGTTAATTGAGTCTGACTTTCTCAGGTTAGTCAGACCCACCTCCTCCAAATTAGGATGCTGATGCTGCAACATTATAAAAGTTTTCATATTTATTTTTGACATTTTGTCGCTACTCAGAGGAGGCAGTGCTTTCTGGGTTTTCCAGTGGACAGGCCACACAACCAGGAATCACACAACTTATGATACTACAAACCAACTTTTGTAGGTTCATCATTAACCTTGAATGAAGGAAAATGTAAGCAATGCAAGATAATAACCTACAAGAATGACAAGCTTGCAGTATCAGGAAATGTTTAACCTCTCTATCAACTATGAACAGTTTGGCACAGTCCTGTATTTCATCCGATGCCATATTTGCAAGTATTTATTTATTTATTTATTAAATTCGACTTGCTATACCGCTCTCTCTGGAGCACAGAGCGGTTTACAGAAAGTGAAGCAGACATAGAAGGTACATTAAAATACAGTTAAAAATTCATTAAAACGCATTAAAACAATTTAAAGCCCCCCAATAAATATGTGGCAGGCCAAAATTAAATAGTGGCATGTCAGGCGGAACCATGGTAGAGCTATGTAGTCTATCAGGCAGACTGTATCTCCCAGTATGGGATAACAGGAGAGGCCCTTCTCTCAGTCCCATCGCCATTGCAAGCATGACTGCGACTAGAGATGTAAAGTGATTTACATTGTGACTAATTTAATTCTATTTTAATGTTCTCTTTTTGTATTTCTCTTTTAAATTGTAAGCCGCCATGAGTCCCAATTTTGGGGAAAGGTGGGATATTGTTGCTACTGCTGCTAATTGTTACAGCTGCCTGATGAATCCAGTTGAAGAAGTGAGGGGTTTACATGATGGAGAATGAAGTTTGGATGATAAATATTCAGTATATTTCTTGACAAACATGAGTGCCATAGATATGGCACAGCTCCCTCTGTTAGCAACTCTCCATGCATCAGTCGCCTTTGGCAATTATAAGTTTGTGCAAGAACAACAGCTTGTGTTTGCATAGCTTTGCTTGTGTTTACCAGCCTGGAGCTTAGGTCGGTACTGCCTAAGTGGGAGGAAAATTGCACTGTGCCATGCTGATGTTGATTGACTAATGGTACACAGCATTGAAACTGGATTGACAAAGGTTTAAAGTGTGATTCTCATCCTAGAGATGTATTCTCTTCTTTCTGTCTAGGAATGCACAAGAGTATTACTTATACTGAGGGGTTTTCTCTATGGTTTAACACTGATGTGGTCATATCCATGTAGTGCAGTGGTTCCCAACCTTCTTTTGACCAGGGATCACTTTAACCACTCTCCAACATTAGTACCAAAAGGGCAACACATCAGTTTTTGGTCAACTTTAGATTTGGTTTGGTGATTTGGGGTGCTGAATTAGAAAACTGCATTGGATAGACCACATCAGCTCTAGTTTCTGATACAGAACATATGCCATCCAGTAGTCACCATTTGCTCACCCACAGAGAACCACATTTAATAAGCCTTGGCACTATAAGAGGGTTTTGGGAGACCAGTCGCTCTTGTTGCAATGGTGTAGTAACGGTGAGGCCCCGGACCATATTTTAGTTCTTGTGTACCACTGGTGGTCCGTGGATCACGGATTGGAAACTACTGATGTAGCGGGAGCCAAAATAGTCTTATTCTTCAGCCTTAGACTCTTCTCCTGTCTCTTGAGGACCATCTACATGTGCTATATGAGTCAGTTCGGAGGTAAATCAACTCTCTAGTATCCACATGATACATGGGGTCCATTTGCTTTGTACCATGTTAAGAAAAATTGTGGGATGCTCTAGAGCTCGCTTGCATTTTGGGCCAATGTAAACAGTTGGACTGCTTCCTATTCAGCAGTAGCAGTAGCTGCAGCTATTTATGAGGACACCCTCCAGCCTCTGAGCCATCTCAGCGTCTGACTGTGCAGACTTCAGTAACACTGATCCAGAGTACACTCAGATATATGCAAATCTGTCTTCTGCATTAAAGCCACTGGCCTATGGGTCCTTCCTTCAATGTTCTGCTTCCCCCAATGGAAGTACATGAATTGGCCATCTTCAAATTGGGTTTGGCAGAATACATCTCCCCTGACCCAACCTATTCTTTAGTAAAAAAAAAATAATAATTGGGGGGGGGGGAGAGAAGGAAGAAAAGTCAGAGAAATGGGAAAGAAATTCTAGTATTTCATGTTTTTCAGGCTGGCAAACTTTCTGGTTGCCTAGAAACAATCTGAGTTTCTGAAGGTTTGATTTTCATGGTTAAGATAGTAATGTTCTTTCAGAGCCCTTTCTTCTCTTGCTGTTGCTCTGCCTATATAGACATTGTGTCTTAATGTAAACTTTCAAAAAGCTGGACTCCCGATTGTGGCCTCTTATCTAGACATTGTGGATTGTCTGTCCCGGGTGTGAGAGAGTGAGAAATGTTCAGCTCTCCTGGTGTTGCTGAATTGCAACTCAGATTGTCTCTAGCCAGCGTCGTCAATGGGGAGGAATACTCAGAGGCTCTGATATCTGTAGGACAGGGAATCAGTTTTGAGCTCTAGTTAAAAAAGTAAAGGATCTGTTCAATATGCAAGAGAGCAAATGTGGTGTGGATGTTTGAGTGTTGGAGTACCACCCTCCAGAGTCAGACTCGATTAGACTTAATATCAAGGGGAAACCTTTACCTTTACCTTATGAAAACCCATGGCGTGTCTTTGGACAGGTATCATTCTCTCAGCTTTAGATGATGTCAATGGCGAACATCATTTGTACAAAGCTGTCCAAGAAAACTTCACCACAGGGTCTTTGTAAATTGATAATGTCTCGAAGACACACAACAGTAATCCAAGGTGTTGCACCTATTCTGATAGTAGGGAACAGCATCATGTCTTGGGGGAGTAGGGAGAGTGGGAGGGGCAGTCTGGATAAGTTCTGAAGATCAACATTAAGGATCCCCAAGGACTTCAAATAGGGAAAAATGACATTCTTGGTGGTTTGTGGTTTAGGAAAACTTGCACATTCTTGATCTTACACTAAAATAGGAAATTATCACAATCTGAAATGTGGGCTGGGACTTTTTTAAACTGTGTTAGGGAAGAACTAATATCTGGTGGCCAATCCACACCCAATTTTGAATTTAGTGACAACCTACCTGCTTTCATTTATTCTTTTCCATGTGTTCATTTGACATGTTCATAAGAGAACATAAATGAAATGGTGTCCCCACCTCTGGCATTGTCATGTGCTGCTTGCCTTACCTTTGCATGCACCAGGACCAATTTTACCATGAAGCAAAATGAAGCTGTCACCTCTTCTAGCAAATGTGGGGAGATGGCAGCAAGGTGTGTCCTGCCCATTGCCCTCTAAGCTAACTTAACTGTCTTTGGATGTAGTAGGAGCTGCCAAAACGACTAAACTGAAGCTATCTTACTTTGGACAAAATGGTGTCTCATGAGACGAGATTATCATGCTTAGTAAAATTGAAGGTGGCAGGGAAAGGTGTCTTGACTCAGCCAATGTTTAGCAGTGATTTTAATAATACAACCCAACAACAAAAAATCTTGGTGTCTTGGGGTTTAGGCCTGTTCCTGGGGTGCTGATACAGAAAATTGCATTGGAGAGACTTCATCAGCTCTTGTTTCTTAGATATGGTTATCATGATTTTCTATGGGAGAGCAGATAGCATATGTTCTGTATCTCAAAAGCTAGAACTGATGGGGAACATTGCTCCCATTTTAGCAGGTCAAATATACCCAGAAACAGGGCTAACATTTGACGCACCGAAATGTGTTTTGGCCAAAAGGGTGTTTTGGAGGTTTCTCATTCATAGACTTGTTGCAAACTGAAGCTGACGGTGTCAA
Source organism: Anolis apletophallus (assembly GCA_030556195.1). NCBI lineage: Eukaryota > Metazoa > Chordata > Lepidosauria > Squamata > Anolidae > Anolis > Anolis apletophallus. Next base: position 78,723,620 of record JARBWK010000011.1, read on the forward strand.
TGCACAAAAAGAAAGCAGATGGTGCCCTTATTGCCAACATTCATACCTTGGAAGTCACATATAAAAATAAGGTAATTGCTTGTAATAGATTATAGGGTAGAAGGAACAGCATAACAAAGAGACAACTCATTAGAAGCTTAATGAGCGGTGGCAATAGCAATAAGCTTTTTTTTGGTGTTGCAACTAATGTTTTCTGTTATGTTGTGTATTATTTTTCAAAGACTTTGTAAGACCCTGTTGTTGCTTTTAGAGCTGTGTCTCAATGGCAGGAGGGGAGAAAGGTATCAACAGTCAGCATCCACATTCTACACAACCTTAGAACTCCTTCATTTGGTGGAGCTGCCTGGTTTCTAAGGTGGGTTTTGTGAAGGCCGAGTCAAAAGATGGTGCTTCGATGATAGAATTCTGTTCTCATAACCACCGCTGATGATGCAAGCTCTCCCAACTTTCCCAACTCTGTTTGTACTGAAGTTCAACTAGCTTTTCAACTGCATCCAGTCATACTCTGTTCATAGAATGGAAGATGCCACCATCTTGCTCTTTGCCTCGGGCAGTGATGTATTTGTGCTTGTTCTGGTGTATATAATTTTCCAAAGATGTCCCCTATGATTGGGAACCTCAGATCTTTCTTCTAAATCAGGGCTGTCCAACTTCTGCTGGCCCAAGGGCCGGAATTCCGGTGAGTGATCACCTGGGGGGCTGCAGCGGGGGGCATGGCCCGCGGGGGCGTTGCTGCTCGCAACGCCCGCGATGTCCTGCGCCGCCTGCCCCTTTTCGGCGGGGCTGGGTGACGTCAGGGCGTCACCCAGCCCCGCCGAAAAGGGGCAGGATGCTGCCGCGCATGCCCGGCGTCCTGCCCGGCCTGCCCCTTTTCGGCGGGGCTGGGTGACGTCAGGCGTGGCGCCTGCGCCGAGGAGGAAGAGGTGGAGGGAAGCCGGGGCCTCTGCTTCCACCTCTTCCTCCTCAGCGCCGGCGCCACGCCTGACGTCACCCAGCCCCGCTGAAAAGGGGCGGGCTGCGCAGGACGCCAGGCATGCGCGCCAGGGCGGGAGTGGCCCCTCCCCCCGCGAGCGGCCCAGCCCCCCGGAGATTGATTTACATTTTTTAAAAAAATAAAAACAGCTGAGTTCTTGCGGGCCACGTCCAGGGGGCTGGCGGGCCGTCAGTTGGACAGGCCCGTTCTAAATAAACAATAAGACTCATATTCATATGTCTATATCTCGTAGGTAGGTGCACCTTTTCAGACCTATGTATGGAAACCAGGGTCATGAAAACATTGGTGATCTGAGACAAACACTCTCACTTCCTCTACAATTCCTTTCTTTAGGAGAAATCATGAAAAACTATCCTTTTCAGGTCCAGGCTATTTAACTAACCGCATCGCCGCATATAAACCAACATGGGCACTGCGGTCAGCAAAGGAAGGCCTGCTCTCAGTCCCACCCCTGTCTCAAATGTGGTTTGTGGGGAGGAGAGAGGGGGCCTTCTCCGTGGTTGCCCCCGTCTCTGGAACCCCCTCCCTCTTCTCCTTTAAAAACTCTGACAAATCCATTTTTGAATGTTAGCTTTGGAGAGGAGGAGGATTACAGCATCTTAATACATAACCTCATTTGGACACTAGAAATCCACTCTGGCGCTGTTTGGTTGTGCTACATCAGGGGTCGGGAACCTTTTTGACTCAGAGAGCCATAAAAGCAAAATATTTGGAAATATTTATTTCAGTGAGAGCCATATGGAATGGAGGAACTGGAAGTTGTGACTTAAGATGGCGCTGAGGCTGGAACAACTCTGCTGAGCTCCAAGGGAGAAATTTTACAACTTAGTCTAACTGCCCTCCGTGGTCCCCTGCCCAAGTTTGAAAACTGCCCTGGTACCTCAGAGGAGGTTCAGGGGCTGGTTTGGGGCTTGATGAGTTTTTCACGGGCTGGTTAAAGGATGAGTTACCTTCTCCTCCCCTGAAGCTCCGAAGCTCCGAGTATCCAGGGACTGCCGTTGAGCCTCCGGGTGACTGAAGAGCTCCGGCAGGTCTCTGTGGGTCCCTGCAGCCAGATTTTTGCCACCACTCCGCCGTTTTCCCAATTGGGAAGTGGCTTGAGTTCTGGCTGCGGTGGGAGCTTTCCATCAGTTCCAGGAGGAGGATGAAGAGCTCCGGCAGGGCCTTGCCGATCGGTCCCGCCTCCACTGGCCATCTTAGCCACCATGGCGTCAGCTGAGCTGCGCGCGTGGAATTTGGGGCGAAGGAGAGCGAAGGCTGCACCCTCTTTCGCCTCAAATTTTTCACGCGCAGATGAGAGCTGGCATGGAGCGCTTGGCACTGGCCCTGCCTCCAGCTGAGCTGCGTGCATGGAATTTGGGGCAAAGGAGAGCGAACGCCGCGCACGCAGCTCCACTGGAGGTGGGTCCAGCGCCAAGCACTCCATGCCAGCACTCCATGCCAGTTCTCAGCTGCACGCGTGGCCTTCGCCCTCCTTCGCTTCAAATTCCGCACGTACAGCTGAGAGCCTGCATACAGAGCTTGGTGCTGGCGCCGCTTCCAGCTGAGCTGCGCGTGGGGAATTTGGGGTGAGGGAGAGTGAAGGCCGCGCATGCAGCTCTGCTGGAGGCAGGGCCAGGACCAAGTGCTCCATGCCGGCTCTCAGCTGCGCACGCAGCCTTCGCCCTCCTTCGCCTCAAATTCTGTGTGTGCAGCTGAGAGCTGGGATGCAGAGCTTGGCACTGGCCCTGCCTCCAGTCAAACTGCGCGCGCAGAATTTGGGGCGAAGGAGAGTGAAGGCCGTGTGCGCAGCTCTTCTGGAGGCGGGGCCAGCACCAAGCTCTCCATGCTGGCTCTTAGCTGTGCGCACTGCCTGAGCACGCAGTATTTGGGGTGAACAAGGGCAAAGGCAGCGCGTGCAGGTGAGCCAGAAAAAATCATCGAATGAGCCAGATATGGCTCGCGAGCCATAGGTTCCTGACCCCTGCCCTACATCATCATCACATTATTTTATACAACAGCACTCATCCTCATTTTATACTTTTAATGTATTATAACTATTTAGATTTTATTATGATGCAAATGGCTATGTGGAGGTTTATTTGTTTTAATTATTTTTTGGTTAGTGATTTAAGTTTATAAGTTTATATTGATGCTATTTATTTATTGTTTGTTTTGTTTTGTTTGTTATTATGGCATTGAATGTTTGCCACTTCTGTTCTGGAAACCGCCTTGAGTCCCCATGGGGAGATAGGGCGGTGTCGCACACCAGGGCTGGAAAAGCAGCTCTGAACCAATGTCACACACCAGAGTTCTGTATAAGCAAGCAGTTTATCGAAGAATAAAAATAGCTTCAGCAAAAGGATAAAAATGATCAAAAGTAGTATAGAGTATTGCCCATAAAAAGAGTCACTTAAACATGGAAAACAAGAACCCAAACATCAAGTTCAGGAAACAGGAATGTCCAAAATCATGACAAGATTCAAAGGTAACAAGAGTCTGTGATTCCAAAATTATCCAGGACAACAAAACCAAAAACACATGAAAATACAGGAAAAAGAGTTGAGCATTAAATCGAAGGCATGAAAAGTTACAGGAATATCAACGTGAATGTAAATCCAAGGCACGAGACAGGAATTGCTGTCTAAACCAAACATTGGTTCCTCTGAAGACACAATCTCAGTTGCCCTCATATATAGTAAAAAAAAAACACACAACTCATGCCTTTTTCCTGGAGAAGACTTGAGAGGAACCCTCTTGTCATTTAATCTTTGAGAGCGGTGCTTCTATCTGGCCAGATGTCTTTGTTGACAGATCTGACTCCTATCAAAAGAGGACTAACCTGGATCTCCAATTAAAACGTTCTTTTCACATTTCAACCTTGACCCTCTTGGGAAACCTAACACAAGATTGTTAGCCTCTTTCTCTGACTGTACTGGCACATCTAATGCAGGTTTGATCATCCCCGAATCCTCATCTTCATCATGGCTAACAACACTCTCCTGCCCAAAACCTCAATTTCCAGACCCCTGTGAGTCTGCAGGGTCTTGGGCATTAGGCACTGAAACTGCAATTGAACCAGTGCAGGCTGAACCACTACAGGCGGGTTACAAATAAAGATTGTTATTGTTATTGTTATTATTATTATTAGTTGATACATAACAAGATTAGTACACAGCAAACAAGATCGCTATGCTGGCTGTTGTATTTGATCACATGTTGGACACTTCCTGAGTGTCTAAGACTGTGTGATGTATCTGCTATTATTATTATTATTATTATTATTATTATTAAATGAATTTCTGTGGCAAACCACCAAGATCCATGAACCTTTTGCTTTCCCAATTGCATTGCAAAGTTTGAAGAACTTCCTGCCAATGACGATAGAAGGAAAAACACATGTCATCGTATCATACAAATGGCACTCTGTGAACTCCCTGCAGATCCATTGACTGATACCTTGGGTCCATTGGCTTTCTATTCAGGAGTAAACAGCAGTAGGACAATGAATTCCATGCACAGATATCAATGAGGAGGAAAACCTGGCATCGTTATCAGTTCCTAGGTTTCAAAATTGGACTTATTATCTACCCATTTAATTATCTTCCCTGAGATGCTGAAAAGCAAATCCTTTTGGCTAAGTAATAATCCATAATACACCCAATGGCTTCCTGGCAGGTTAACACAAGCAGAGAAAAACTCTTTTTCAAAGTGCTTCTGACACCCCACAGCCCCAGACCTTACATGGTTATTTTATTAGGTGCAATGAAAATGGATTGCCTTTCCATTTTTGGACTATTAGCCACACATGTTAATCTGCACACCAGATGTTGAAAGAATCAATTATTAGAGACTTTTGGCTGTTAAGAGAGAAAGAAGGAAATCAGTTCCCTAGGAGCAGAGCAACTGACATTTTCATCTGGTTGCAGAGGTGGGTGTGCCAGGAAGCTGTACCCAAACAGCTGCTGCTCGGCAGTCCTTGCTGTCTGAACAACTGCTACAAATGTATTCATAACTCTCAGATGCAACTTTAGAAAGACTTACACTGCCCCTTCTTCTAAACTGGCTCATCAGCAACGAGAACACATTATTTTCTGTTTGCTAAATGATAGTTCGTTCTCTTGGGAAACACCAACAGAAGGCATACAATGGAGCCTGGGCTTGTGCTGTCAAAGCACTGAGATGATTTGATGAACATGCTGATTTCACTTGTGGACCTTAAAATATTGCTTTAAGTCATAGCTTAAGATCTTATTTGACACTAATGGAGCATGAAGTTCTAACAGCATACATCCGTAAGTTGGGGAAATTTCCGAGGGAAAAGGCCAAAGGAATCAAGCAATAGTGAAAGAGGCTACTCAGGACTGGGTGAATTTTGGGTTGTTGTAGGTTTTTCGGATTATATGGCCATGTTCTAGAAGCATTTTCTTCTGACATTTCACCTACATCTATGGCAGGCATCCTCAGAGGTTGTGGGGTCACAACCTCTGAGGATGCCTGCCATAGATTCAGGTGAAACGTCAGGAGAGAATGCTTCTAAATCTAGAACATGGCCATACAGCCTGAAAAACCTACAACAACCCAGTGATTCTGGCTATGAAAGCCTTCGAGAATACATTGGGTGGATTTTGTCCACCACTGAAAAGGTGCAACCACTAGATCAGGGGTATTGAACTCCTTGTCACTGAGGGCCATATCAGCCTTATGGTTGCCTTCAAAGAGTCGGCGAATCCATGGATGGAGATGTCATGGATGCAGAGGGCTAACTGTAATTTTTTTAACGTAGTGATCAGCACTCTTTTGGTTTTACTCAGGTTGGTTGTCATGTTATTGAACCACAGCTCTCATAACTCTCTACCATGCAGGTTGGGGATAATGGGGATTGCTCTGAGGTTGGGGAAAAGTTAAAGGAAATTTTAATATCAGACATCCTATCCACAAGCCTTGTATCAAAATACAAACCTCACTCTCCTGAATAAACAGAACAAACCACAGCCTTCCAGATGTGGCTATATCACAACTCCCATCAGCTCTATTCATGATGTCTAATGACAGGGCTGTCCAACTGGCGGCCCGCGGGCTGTATACGGCCCCCCAGCCTCTTTCCTGCGACCCCCTACCCTCCTTCAAGATATCTGCTTTTTTAAGATTTTAAAAAATATTTTTAATATTTTTTTGAATATTTTTTTGAATATTTTTGTATTATATTTTATTGAATTTTTTTCACGGCAGGGAGGGGTGAGGGGAGGGGCGGGGCTGGGAGGAGGCGCAGGCTCCCTTCCTCCTCCTCCTACTTCCCTCCCTCCCCCCCGCCAATCGGCGCGCTCGCTGCTGCTGCTCGAGGCCTAGCGCAGCCTGTTGAGGGGGCGGAGGTGGCGGCGGCTGCGGCGGCAGAGGAGGAGGAGGAGGCTGCTGGAGGTGCTCCCGCCTCCTCCTCTGCCGCAGCGAAAGGGAAGGCTGCAGAGGCCGCCATGAGGCTGGGGATGGCCGGCTGCGGCCTTCCCTTTCACGGCGGCGGCGGAGGAGGCTGCTGGAGGTGAGAGAGAAAATGTGTGTGTGTGTGCGCGCGTGTGTGTGTGTGGTGTGCCAGGAGGGAACGAGAGAGAAAGTGTGTGTGTGTATGTGTGTGCACGCGTGTGTGTGTGTGGTGTGCCAGGAGGGAATGAGAGAGACAGAGAGAGAGTGTGTGCGTGTGGTGTGCCAGGAGGGAAGCGAGTGTGTGTGTGTGTCGAAGAGGAAGAGGAGGGAAAAGAGAGAAACTGCAGCAGTGTCCCTTCTCTTCTTCTTCCTCCTCGCCCACCCCTCCTCCTCCAGATGGCCATCGAGGAGGAGAAGGGCGCTGCTTGCCCTTTCTTCTCTTCTTCGTCCTCCTCGTCCGCCTCCAGCTGGCCATCGCGAAGGACGAAGCGCAGCGGCACTGCTGCGGCTTCTTCTCCCCCGACTGGCCACCGAAGAGGAAGAGGAGGGAAAAGAGGAGAAACTGCAGCAGTGTCCCTTCTCTTCTTCTTCCTCCTCGATGACCAACTGGAGAAAGAGGAGTAAGAAGAGAAGGGGCAGAAGCACCCCATTGAGGCAGGCAGGTGGTGGCTTGCAAGGGGGTCTCCTCCGTGCTTTCATTCCCAGCCAGTAGGAAGTCCAAAATTCGATCCATCAGCTTGCTGGAGTCACCTCTTCCTCTCCCTCCCGCCTCCAGAAGGGAGACCTGCAAAGTGGGGAGGGGAATGGAAGCGCTTTCCAGGACTCACTTCTGGGGACAAGGGAGAGAAGCAGGAGGCAACCCCAGGCTTTGTGTGACGACAATCTTCCTCCCTCCCACCTCATCCCCCCACACACTTTTCTAGCACCCCTTTTCCACACCAGTCTTTCCTTTGACTAGCTTCCCCCTTCCTCTCCCAGTCTTTACTACCCCCATTCCCAGGAGGAGAGAGGAAAAATAGGATCTAGAGCAGGCATGGGCCAATTTGGGCCCTCCAGGTGTTTTGGACTCCAACTCCCACCATTCCTCGGGCCCTTTCCTTTCCCCTCTCAGCCACTTAAGACAACCCTCTTCTGCCTTGCAAGAAGACACCATCAAAGCCTTCCAGACAGATGGCCAGACATTATGACAGACATTTTATATATAATTTTATACACATTTACTTTAATTAGGGAATCCTTTGTTGTCCGAGCCTTGGATATACTGGCCTAAAGGCACCTATTCTGCCTTGTCTTGGAGGCTAAGCAGGGCCTTCCTAGGTAATAATAATACTAACAATAATAATAATAACTGGGCACAAGCCAAACTGGACACCCAAAAGGGTTGGCTTAAGCAGCCTGAGGGCCTGCGGCTGTTAGGAATGGTGGGAGTTGTAGTCCAAAACACCAGGAGGGCCCAAGTTTGCCCAGGCCTGGTGTAGATGCATCTCAGGACTAGATAGCTTAAAGGCACTTATCCAGTCTGGTCTTGAAGGCTAGCAGGGCCTTCCTAGGTAATAATAATAATAACTTACAATACATATTATGAGGATTTAAAGATCAAACTGTAAAGACTCTGGCACAAGCCATTAAAGGTTTTCCCCGTGGTAATTGATTGGCACACTGGACGCAGTGCCTCAAGACCTTGGCCTGCACTTAAAAACAATCTGCACTGACAAAACTACCACCTGTCAGCTGCAAAAGGCCACCTTACTCTGATCTGATACACAGTCCTAGACACTTGGGAAGTGGGGCTCCCCGTGGCTCCGCCCTCCCTCACAAAGCGTCACGCCAGCATCAGAAGCGGGCGAAACTGGAGGAGGAGGGCCAGGGGCGGGGCCAGGGCAGGGGCCAGGGCAGGGGCCAGGGCAGGGGCGGGGCCAGGGGCAGGGCGGAGTGGCCCCCCAGGTGATCAGTGACCGGAATTTCGGCCCAAGGTCTGGTAGAAGTTGGACAGCCCTGTCTAATGATGAGGAATACAACAGTTTTAAAAGAATGCGGCAGGCCAGATTTGGTCCACGGGCCTTGAGTTTGACACATGTGCACTAGAGTAATACCCCAACAAAATTCCAACTAATTCATATATGCCGAGAATAAGTCCAGTCATTTCTGAGATCAGAGCAGAGTGACTATTACTTTTATAGGTTTCAGGGAGATTCACCTGGTGCAGTCTGGCCTCTTCCTCAACTAGACATCTCCTTTGGTGGTGGCACCTCAATTCATCTTCTACTTGATATTATGTAGGTCACCAGTTTAAGGCTAGCTGTGGAATGGAGACCTGTCTTATGTCTGTTATATCAGGCTGTGTTTTTTATTTCGTTTTAGTTGTTAAGTCATAATTTGTGTTTATATGTTGGGTTGTTTAAATTTTGTTAGTATGGATGTATTGTTGTATTTGAGCATTGAATGTTTGCCTTTTAAGTTTGGAATCTGCTCTGAGTCCCCTTGGGGAGATAGAGCAGAATGTAAGTAAAGTTTTATAAAGTTGTTGTTGTTGTTGTTATTATTATTATTATTATTATTAGAATCTATAATGGAATAGTGACAACACAGTTGAAAACTCCATTCATACTGTCGTTTTGGCTGCCTGAAACATAATATGCACACATTTCCATTCTTTATGAACTAAGAGCTTTCTTAATATTCCATAGCATGTGGTCTGTATCTGATCAATTCCAAATGGAATTCCAATCTTCTATTTTAGCAATTCTCCCATTGATTACAATGATAGTTTGCCCTCTAAATTCTGCAGGCAGTGTCTTTATCATTTTTTTAGGGGGACAGGGATAGTGGGATGAACCTGAAAGACTACAAATCACTTCAGGTTCTTATTGACATTACAAATATGTTATTTCTGCATTTGGGGACTTTTTGCTCAAAAGGGGATTTTTGCATTCTGCAAAATGAACACATTCAAGTAGTTAGGACAAATTTCTTTCTTGGCATACAATCCCCAGAATCGCAACACCACAATAGCATATAAAATCACAAACATCATATAATCAACATCAATATAAATATTAAACCATTACATTCAAATCATTACGCACAGCTATAATTAAAGCCATCAAGCGGAACACATTGTCAGTCCAGTCAAGTCCAAAGTGTCAATCCAATCAGGTCCAAAGTACAATTTACGTCTGCTGCCCGAAGGCCTGGTCCCAAAACCACGACTTTAGCTTTTTTTCTAAAAGCCAGGATAGATGGAGTCGATCTTATTTTGCTTGGGAGTGCGTTCCATAGGTGAGGGGCCACTGCTGAGAAGGCCCTGTCTCTCGTCCCCACCAGCCGCATTTGCGATGCTGGCGGGCACGAGAGCAGGGCCTCCCCAGATGATCTTAGGCTGCGAGATGGGACACAGAGGCAGATGCGTTCGGACAAGTAAGCTGGGCCAGAACCATATAGAGCTTTATAGGTCAATACCAGCACTTTGAATTGGGCTCGGAGATGAACAGGCAGCCAGTGGAGCTGACACAGCAGGGGGGGGGGGTATGTTCCCTGTATGTCGCCCCAGTTAGCATTCTGGCTGCTGCCGGTTGAACCAACGGAAGTTTCAGAACCATCTTCAAAGGCAGCCCCATGTAGAGCGCATTTCATAATCTATTTGGGATATAACTAGCGCATGGACGACCGTGGCCAGATAAGCAATAGATAAGCAATAGTGATGGGAGTTGTCATTAAAGAGCATCTGGGGACTGACCACTATATAAAAAAATTAGAGTTGACTACCCGTATCCATGATGTTTCCGTCCAACAGCCCTTTGAAGATAACCATAAGGTTGATGTGGCTCTCAATGAAAATGAATTTGACACCCCTGGTGTGGTCTAAACAAATATTTTTTTAAAAGTTTTAGTCGTTTCTATATATGGGACGACTTTTATTATACATTGTTTATTTTGCAGCAGATACATATTGTTCAATACAACCTAACTTACTTAACATTTCACCTCTAATGTTATTCTATCTGCTTGTACATATGATCCCTCACCACTGTGCTCCCCTCCCCCTCCCAAGCCACAGCTTTTACATGTCATCTGTCCAAAATTTCAATTCCTCTTGTGGAGGTGCCTTTCCTTTCTTTAAAAGTCCCTTTTCAATAAATTTTCTCCATACATCCTCAAAATCACGTTGTTTACATATACCTCTTTTAATTTTTATTTTACATGTTTTAGTCGTTTCTATATATGGGACTTGGCTACCAGTTCTTTCCTCTCCTAGAACGTAAGAAAGAAAAGACATGATGGATGGCAAAACAGTTGGCCATTTCCTGTTTAGAGAACTAAAAGTGCTATTTGCAAATAATGGGGTGAAAATGCTTCCCTCCCTGGAACGTCTTCCTTGTACTTCATGCCTCCCAACCTCAACTCCCGGACTGTAAATTTCAGTCTCTTATTGCTGTTCAAGTGTTTCTCAAATGTTATACATCAACATTCCCCCGGTACAGGCAGCCCCTGGGCCTGATGGGCGTGTGTGTGGGTTTCCCCCCCTCCTGTATAGTCTGTAAGCATTTAATCAACGTCTCTGGAAATCCTGTTTTCTCCCTAAAAATGTAATATTTCACTTGACTAATGGTTGACTAATGTTGTGAATCACTTAGAAACACAGATGGCCATATATACACCAGTAAGGTTTCTTTTAAATAGGAGATTGAATAATGGCATTCCCAGTTGCCTAAAGGCTGAAATGCTGACAAGAACACCCAGGAAAAATGGCCTTTAAAAGATGCTGAGTTCTATAACTCAAGCTGGAGGGGGAGAGACGGGGAGAAACTGCTGAGTCCATCACTTTAGGTGTATTTGGACAGGAGTGGCCAAAGTGCTTCCAGGTACAGCTGGTTGGGTGGGAGGAGGAAGTAGCTGTTAAGGAGGAAAGAAGCAAATGCCAGTTTCAAAAGCAGTTTGGTATCATTTATGCCCCCGTCCCCAGTGTAAATGTTCCCATCCATCATGTGTGGTGAACTGTTGACTATGTGGCAACTTTGCTACCTCTGCAGTGTGGATTGGGCTGCAAAATTCACGACGATTTGTTTTTGCTCTTCAGTTCCCAGTATGATTTGGCTCTGAATAAACCAGGGCATATCTACGCTGACCCCAAACCTGGGCCTGATCTGGCGTGATGGATGCTGGATTGGTCATGGGTTTTGTCGTCTCAGGCCCCATTTACACTGGCAGATAATCCAGTGTAGCTGTCACATTAGGTTCGGATGTCGCATTAGGTTCGGACTCACGCAGGCTAATGCATCATAAACTGTGGTAAGCCTTTTACTTACCACCTGGGTTAAAAATATCACCTGCAAATATCCGGATCTTCCAAGAAGACCTGAATCTTTCTAGATGCTGAGGCAATGGTGACAGACATCTGGGATCACCATATGTTGTCCCAGGTGGTGTCCCCACAGCCATCCAGGGTTCCCCGGACTCAGGCAGTCCAGGGAGATGAAATGTCTGTGCCTCCCAAGGAACACCTCCTTACCTTTTTCTGTTTTCTTTCTGGATCACCAGATGACACAACAGAGCTGTGGAGAGATGTGGAGAGCTCCTACTTCAAAGCTCCATTGCATCATCAGTGAGGGTGATCCAGAAAGAGGACCGCCTCCTGCAACAGGAGGGAGGCTCTCTGTTCGTTTTTGGAGGGAAATGTGGGACAGGTAGACTTGGAAGGCTGTGCCCATGGCCAACCATGCCAAACCAGTGTCAGCATGGCTCAACAGTGTGGACTGCCACTGAAGTGGCATGGGGCACCCATGTGTGGCCACAACAGAGTTTGGAACTGGCATTTTTTATGCTGGTTCAAGCTACATTTTGCATCTTTGTAGACGCACCCTCAGTAAGTCCTCCAGCTGCCACGGAGTCAAGAGGGAGTTTCCACAGGCCAGCCATGACTGACAAGGTTCCCCACTGCTTTGTGGCTACTCTACTTGCTCTTCCCTTCACTCCCTGTGTTTTACCTATTTCTTTCCAGGGCAATTGACAACCAAGGGAGTGGGGAGAGGGGAAAAGCCACTTCCTCTTCCACTCCCTTCCCAGTGCTCTCTGTTGTCCCAGCTGACGTCATGGTCAGCGCCAGAAGATAGTAGAACCCAGAGATGGCTGTGACTTGGGAATTGAGGCAGAAAGGGGATTGCCATCCCATGTCTTTGGGTCCCCTGAACCCAAGAGAAGTGGGATGGCAATGGGGACAGTTGCATCTGGTTCCATTTAGGAACCAGACCAACTGTCCCCTTGGGTCCTATGTTGTGGAAAGCCAAACTCTAAGACAGTATTTGGACTTTCCCCTGACCTTGGGTAACATAGGGCAAGACTGTGTTAAGATGACCTTGCCCCGTAAGGCAACAATATCCTGTCTCTTAAAATATATTTTTATACTGATATCTAGTCTGATTTTAAATAACTGTTTACTGGGGAGTTGTCCTTCTCCTCTTAGGGCGCTTGTGCCCGCTTTGTGCTGGTCTGTGACCATAATAAAGTTTTGATTGATTGATTGACCTTGCCCCAAATTACCACGGATAAGACCCCCCGGTGGCGCAGTGGGTTAAACCTTTGTGCCTGCAGGACTGAAGACCGACAGGTCGCAGGTTTGAATCTGGGGAGAGCATGGATGAGCTCCCTCTATCAGCTCCAGCTCCCCATGCAGGGACATGAGAAAAGCCTCCCACAAGGATGGTAAAACATCAAAACATCTGGGCTTCCCCTGGGCAATGTCCTTGCAGACAGACAATTCTCTTACATCAGAAGTGACTTGCAGTTTCTCAAGTCGCTCCTGACACCAAAAAAAAATTACCACGGATTACCAGGGAACATACAACTTCACTGTTGCATCAGCTCCACTGGCTGCCAGTTTGCTACCGGGCACAATTCGAAGTGCTGGCTTTAGCCTATATAGCCCTAAACGGTTCCAGCCCAGTTTATCTATCCAAATGCATATCTCCCAATGAACCCACCAGGGATTTGAGATTGTTGGAGGCCCTGCTCTCGATCCTGCCTGCTTCACAAGCACGTCTGGCCGGGATGAGAGACAGGACTTTCTCTGTGGTGGCCCCTCACCTGTGGAATTCCCTGCCTAGGAATATCAGATCGGCCCCCTCCCTTCTACCCTTTCGAAAAAACCCTGAAAACTTGGCTTTTGGAGCCTCAGCATAATCAGTCAAACTTGAATTGGAAAATGATCTAGGAACGGCTAAGACAACGGAATAGATAAGGACTAAGCATGATGACATAGTTTACATTTTTTATTGTTTACTGTTTTGATGCTTTTAGATATATTGTAATGTGATGTTTTTGATTTTTACTGATGTATTTATTTTATATATGGCATCGAATTGTGCCGACTGTTCGCCGCCCTGAGTCGCCTTCAGGCTGATTTGGGCGGAGTAGAAATAGCGTAAATAAATAAATAGGAGCGAGGAGGGCAATCTAATCTCAATGGGGAGGGAGTTCCACAGCCAAGGGGCCACCATCAAGAATGCCCTCTCGTCCCTATCAATCGCACCTGCAATGGCAGTGGGACTGAGAGCAGGACCCCCCCCCAGCAGATCTTAGTGTTCTAGTTGGCTCATAATGGGAGATGCATTCAGACCAGAACCGTTTAGGGATTTATAGGCCAGTACATTGAATTCTGCTCGGTAGCAGACTGGCAGCCAGTGGAGCTGACATAGCAGCGGGGTTGTATGCTCCCTTTACGCCACTCTGGTGAACAACCTGACTGACGCCCATTGGATTACTTGAAGCTTCCAAACAGTCTTCAAAGACAACTCCACGACGAGCGTATATAGTTTATTTGAGATATAATGAGAGTGTGGACCACTGTGGCCAAATCTGATTGATAGCCAGCTTCTCAACTCTTCCTTTTATTCTTACCTACTTACCTGAGTCTTGCTGCTTCTTCAAGAAAGCAAGCGGAAAGGAGCAAATAGAGATGAGAACAAATTGTTTTAAATTATTAGTCCTCAGTGAGGCATGTTCTCTCAATATGAGGTTTCCTTCCCACAGTGTGAACATACAAGGCAACAAGGGAATGTGCTTTCCCCCCTGTTGAGATTTCCAAAATAAATGCACAATGTCTCTGGGCAAAACTGGGGTCTTTGTTAACTTAATCTTATCACACACTAGCACCCCAAGCACAGAAGGTCTGCTTGTATGATCCAAAATATGCAAAACATTTTAAAATTCCATATAATAAGGTAGTGGCTATCATGCAGGTAAGTTGCACCCTTTACTCAACCAGACAAAAATCACTCCAACAAACATGAAAATGCTCTAAAAATTCTCATTGGCTTTTAACTTACGAGAAAACATCCTCATTCTTGCAACATGAGATAATTTGCATTCTTAGCAGAAAGGGAGAGAAGGCAGCCTTTCTCTCTTTAAGCATCTGAGCATTTTGGAGGGGTGGTGCAAGTCTAGGAGTTGGGTGGAAGCAGCAGTGGAGTTTTGATTACAATCTGAGGTGGAGAAGAATTCAATGTTGGCAAATCTCACTTTGTATTTGAGATGATCTTTCTAAGCCCCTGAAATTGACATTTCTGAGACCAGCCAAATGAGACTTTATGACTTCTCCATCAACATAAGAAATTCCATCTTTGCAAACCATACTTACAAAAAGCCTTTCAGGCATCTGTTGAAGGGCAGTATACACATCTATTATACCATACCATAGAGCCATGAGAGTTAAAGTGATGTCAAAGGATGTTGAATGATTTCAGCTCTGCTAAAATTGTGGGTTTGGAACCCGGAGTGTCAAGCTCCCAAATAATTGAATGGGACACGGATGGGTTGAAGGTAAACTGAGAGGCATTTCTTCACCTTGGCCAAAGGAAATGTCAGTGGCAGGGCCGTAACCAGGATTTTGATTCGGGGAGGGCTGAGTTTGATTCGGGAGGGGCTAAGTCTGAATAAGAGAGGGGCTACCCTACCAAACCTTTTGTATTGTTATCCCAATAATGTGGGATATATTGAGCATGGTGATCAGATCATGATAAGAATAAACATAACAGTTTAAATAATGTACCAGTAAGGCCTTCTCGCAGACCACCCTGAGAATTTCAGGGGGGCGGTGTGAAGCTCCCTAAGCCCCCCCCCCCCCGGCTACATGCCTGGTCAGTTGAATCTGTGATCTAAAGACTGACATACCTCAATGCACACATAGAGAAATATTTATAAGACCTGGATAACAGTTAGAAACAAAGGACTTCTGCTGCCCTGTCGATTGATCCAGATTGTGGCAGGCAGGGCCGGAGCCCGGCTTTTGTGTCGGGGGGGGCTGAGTTTGGTTCGGGGGGCTGAGACTGGGTGGAAGAGGGTCTACCCTAGCAAACCTTTTGTATTGTTATCCCAATAACCCCATTAATGTGGGATATAATGAGCATGGTGATCAGATCATGATATGAATAAACATAACAGTTTAAATAATGTACCAGTAAGGCCTTTTCGCGGACCACCCTGAGAATTTCCGGGGGGGGGGGGTGAAGCCCCCTTAGCCCCCCCCCTGGCTACATGCCTGGTGGCAGGCTAGGTTCTGTAGGCTGGGTTGTGCTGTCTGTCATTGTTGTTGATTGGTCTCTGGGTTCAGAGGGAAATTTAATAGGTTGTCATTGGTATATTTGAAGGCTTGTGTCTGTATATTGATCCGAATAAAGATGCAAGTGGAAAAGAATATGGTTGGGCTTGAGATGATGGATTTAAATCAATTTGATGTTTCTGTTTCAGGCAATACAGTGTGTGTCATGCAGAGAAACAAAAGGGTGCACAAGGAGTTGGCAGATTCAATGGAGACCCCGGGGAGGCAGTCTGATCCAGCAATAGGTGTGAGGAAATGTTCCCAGGAATAAAACCAGATAATTTGGCTCTTCCTTCCTAAATCCCTCTATAGTCTGTGTGTCTTCTCATGGTATTGTGAAGGAATGATGTTAACTAATGTGTGGTCATCCCCTGAAGTCTGATGTGTGTATAGTGCTTGTGCAGCATTCCGGGGAAGATTAATGTGAAGTGACATGAATCTAGAGAGAAGGTCAATGCAGGCCCCCTATTAGTCCCTATGGACTTGCAGATTCTGGAGATCATCCTTTTGGGGTCCAGTTTTCAATAACAATTGCATTCATTCTACAGTGAGATGCCACCATAGAGTCATCTTTTCCAGCACACTCTTTTCTGGCATGAGTTAAGTAAGATCTGCTATGCAGGCACAACTAAGTTGGGTCTTCTGCAGTTGCAAGGGATAGGTAATTGATCCTTCAAAGCTTTGGGAATGTTTTTAAAAATGTACAGAAATGAACTGAGCATAAGGTGTAAGGTTAAGATTTTTTGATAAGAGGTCACCTTTGGCCATCTGATATTTTAAACTAGCACTCCTAAAGGCCTTTCAATTTGCCATGACAGGCAGGGCTTCTGGGCATTGCAGGACAAAACACCTGGATGGGTCAACCACCAATGCCATAAGAGGATGGACATGACAAACTTGGAAGTTGCAGGTAGTAAACCAGTATCATGCCTCAGAAAGCAAGCATCTCTATATTGCTTTGAGAATACACTGCATCTTTGGAATTCTTTAAACCAAGGTTCAAGCGTGCTTTAGTTGTGTATTTCTACATAGCACGTGGTTGAACTAGATGGCCCTTGTTGTCCTTTCCATCAATATGATTCTGTGATTCCCTCCCTCATAGTCTGGATTCATTTTCATATGTGGAGGGGTATGACCTTCTCGTTTTGTGGGGAGGGTAATTTCCAAAGTAGAGTTTGGAATTACTAGGTGAGAAAAACAACCACTGCTCAGCCTTCAATTGCACTTGGAGTGTTTTTCTAAGAGCAGTGTGACATGACAAATTTGGAGAGGTGCTATCCATGCCATTAATATTTATAAAGTGCTTGAAAAATCAGCCAGTACGCATCCATCAGGACTTGTTTTTTTGGCAAAATTATGTTGCTTGATCAACAAAGGATGAATTTTATGCGCCACTTTTTGGCTAGCTTGGATTGGTCCTGTTGGCCTGCAGAAAATGTTTTATTTTGCAACAGGAAAAGGGGACCATAGTTAATGATGACTTTACACATCAGGGGGGAAAGGTTCCAGCAATGTACTCTTCTACTGAGCTAATGTTCTCGCAGTTACAGTTCCTCATCTTCCAGACTAAAATCACGAACTGGGAAAGACCGGGCTCAAATCTCCTCTTTCCACTAAGTGGCTTCAGGTGAATCACTTTCATGCTCAAACTATTTTGCAAAAAATCCGACATTATCAGAGTGTGGACTCAGTTAACCCAGTTCAAAGCAAATATTGTGGGATTTTCTGCATTCATATTCTGGGATATAGGGCTGTGTGAAAGGGCCCTTGGATGGTTGATGGTCTAGGGTGAAACTATAGCTTCTGAGCCACCAAACAGTCAAGATCAAAGAACCAAGCTCAGAAAAAAAATCTTTCTATGGGAAATGCTAATGAGACTTCTCTTAGACAGCATGGCTATGCCAGCTAGGGATTGGCAATTGTAGTCCAGAGTGTACATTTTTAAAATTTCTAAAAGACAGAACTTCTAGGAGAAAAGCCAACAACCCTCACTGCCTTGGAACAATAGTCTGAGGTATACAGCAGGGTTCTCTGAATTCATTTGTGCTGCCTGGACATCTCATCTTTTTTTTCATCTTATCACAGAATAGAGATTAGTCCTTTCTCCAAGGAAGACCTTTAACATAAGTGCATATAAATGCACTCAGAGCATCGAAATACACTCAGAGATAACCAAATGGCTTTGCAATCATGATCTTACTATACTAAAGTATAGAAGCCAGCTTTTTTCAACTTCATTTGGTCCATGAGCTACAGTTCTCATTACCCTCCAATAGCAGTGCTAGCTAAGAATTATGGAATTTGTACTGCAATGTATCTCATAGAATTATAGAGTTGGAAGAGACCCAGTGGGTGCTTACCAGTCTCCGTGTAACCACTGCATAATGGTTCACAGGCAGCCAAATTCCTCAGAGCCAATGATCACCCAACAGAGAGGACTCACTCAATGCTAAAACTGGCTAAACAGATGATTTTCTGAAGTTTTTGTAGTTGGCCACCAGTAGCCAAGAGTATGGCCACCACTATATTTAGATTATCCCTCTCTCCTTGCCGTGCCCATCCTGGAAACATTCAATATACATAGATTGCCAGTTATTTTGTCATTCTTTTTCTATGATAGTACTTGCTAGGGCCATAATTTGAACTGGAGGCTGCTTCAAAGGGCATTGTTGGTAAAACAGTGAAGAAATTGCATGCATCATAGCACTGCTACTAATTAAATCTGTGCAGGAATCTAAGAGAGAAGAGAGAAGGAAAAACGACAATTTTGCCCTTTCTCCTGCTGCTCCAGGTACCGCAGTATGCAAGCCTGATTAGTGTTAGTATAATTATCAACTCCATCTTTAGAAAAGAGAGAGCACAATAGGAGAAAGTGCAAAGCTGGGCAAATGACAATGGAGTTACCAGATTTCTAAAGCTGGAGGAGAGAGGATCTGAGTTGGTAGGTGTTAGAGCAAGAATGGTGGTAGGGGAGAAGGCTCCAAAAGACAAGTTACTATGGTCAAGATAATTGTGGTAAAATAGACCCATTTATGATCCCACAGCAAGCTGGTTTCAAGAAAAGAAAAAGCTGCCCATCACAAGTGCTGAAACCTGACTTAGCACATAGAAGATGGTTTTGAAAAACAGCAGATTACAGGAGCTGTCTTCATAGACCCGTCAGCAGTTTATGATACAGTAAATCATCGTCTCCTGAAAAAAATGTATAACATCACAAAGGATTACCACTTTACTTGCTTTATATGAAATCTGCTACACAACAGGAGCTTTTTTGTTGAGTTCCAGGGTCAGGGTCAGCAGATGGAGAAAACAGAAGAACGGCCTGCCTCAGGGAAGCGTGCTTGCTTCATCAATGTTTGACATTTCCACAAATGATCGGTCACTGCCAGAAGGGGCAGATAGCTTCATCTATGCTGACAATCGTGCCATCACTGCTCAAGCAGGGAACTTTGAAACAGTTGAATGGAAGCTCTCCTAAGTTTTAGATGCCTTTACTGTCTATTGCAGGGAAAACCAACTGGTTCCAAATCCACCTAAAACACAGATGTGTGCTTTTCACCTTAAGAACAGACTAGCATCTTGATCTCTGAGGATTACCTGGGAAGGAATCCCACTGGAGCACTGCAGCACGCCAAAATGCCTGGGAGCTTCTCTGGACCGTGCTCTGACTTACAAAAAGCACTGCTTGAATATCAAGCAAAAAGCGGGCACTAGAAATAATATCATAAGAAAGCTGAGTGGCACAACCTGGGGATCACAACCAGAAACAGTGAAGACATCTGCCCTTGTGCTTTGCTACTCTGCTGCTGAATATGCATGCCCAGTGTGGAAAACATCCCATCATGCTAAAACAGTGGATGTGGCTCTTAACGAGACATGTCACATTATCACAGGATGTCTATGCCGTACACCACTGGAGAAATTACACTATTTAGCTGGTATCACATCACTTGACATCCGCTGGGAAGTAGCAGCCAGCAATGAAAGGACCAAGGCATTGACATGTTCGTCCCATCCTCTGTTCAGATACCAGCCAGCATGCCAATGTTTTAAATCAAGAAACAACTTTCTAAGATCTACAGAGATACTCACAGGAACACCTCAGCAAGTGTGAGTCCAAAAGTGGCAGGCTAAAACCTGGAACCTCAATCCATGGCTGAGACCAGATGAGAAACTCTCTCCTGGGCACACAGAAGGCTGGGCAATTTTGAATGTGCTGAACAGACTGCTCTCTGGCAGCACGAGATGCAGAGCCAATCTTAAGACAGGGGGCTACAAAGTGGAGTCCACAACATGCGAGTGTTGAGAAGAGCAAACAGCAAACCATCTACTGCAATGTAGTCTGAGCCCCACCATATGCACAATGGAGGACCTTCTCGCAGCGACACCAGAGGCACTCCTGGTGGCCAGCTTCTGGTAAAAGGAAATTTAGTGTAATGCCAAGTTTTAAACTTTGTTTGTGGGGTTTTTTGTACATTATAATTGTATTCTCAATTTGCTTCTGACGTGATAACGAAATGGCCAAGATGGCACAGGTCTGCCTGGGCATGATATTAACTCTCTTAACTTCCAAGAATCCCTTGTCATGATGCTAAGGCTTTGGGGGCTGAAATTAAAAGCATCAGGGGGGCTAAAGCCAAAAACTACTCAGCTGGAGGCAGAGATCCGGAACACTTAGATTAGCCTGTAAGACATGTGTCAAACTCAAGACCCACGGGTCCAATTCAGCTCGCCATGTTGTTTTATGTGGTCCTCCAGATGCTGGACTGCACCTCCTGCATTCCTCGCCATTAGACATCTTGACTAGAGCTGATGAGAGTTGTGATACAGTTACATCTGGAAGGCTGCAGTTTGTCCCTTTTTAGTTAGGACAGTGGGGTCCGAATTTAGATGCAAGGCTTGCAGATAGGATGTCTGGAGCTAAAATGTCCTTTAACCTTTCCCCAGTCTCAGCCCCACAAGTCCTGTTGGGTTGCAATTGCCATAAACAGTTCTGGCCCGGTTTACCTGCCCAAACTTATCTCCCTCTATGAACCACCAAGGATGTTAAGATCATCTGCTCTCGGTCCCACCTCCTTCGCAGTCACGACTGGTGGGGACGAGAGACAGGACCTTCTCCGTGGTGGCCCCTCGGCTGTGGAACTTTCTCCCCAATTATATTAGATCTGCCCCCTCCTTCCTGAACTTTCAGAAAAAAGTCAAATCCTGGCTTTGGGATCAAGCATTTGTCCAATATATAGATCAACTGGGAAAATAATGTTTTAGTGGATCGCAATGGATTGATCTGGATTATGTTTTGAACCGGTGAACTGTTTTTAATTGAATGCTTATAATTGTTTTAATTATGTTAATTGTAACTGGGTGTTTTAATGTATTTTTGGGCATCTAATGACTGCCTGCTGTAAGATGTCCTGAGTCCCTCTTCAGAAGTGAGAAGGACGGGATAGAAATTCTGGAAATAAATAAATAAATAGACCCAGTACACATGACGGATACCCAAAAGTGATGGGAGTTGTCATTTAATAACATCTGAAGACCAAACTGAGTAAAAAGTGCTTTAAGAGGTACTGCAGGGCAGGAAGGAAGGATTCTCAAGACAGATGGCTTCAGATGTGTAAGGGGAAATGCCAAATACCACAGCCACCTTCTCTCCTGAAGGTTGTTATTTTTAAGCTATGTTGAAATTGAAGCATTAGAAATTTCTTGGATTCATAGAGTCCACAAGGATTCCTGCATTGCTTTAACCACATGGAAGTGGGAGAAACACCACCTGAGCAAACAGGTTGAAGTTTTCAGCTTTACCGTGGGAAATGTGTCTCCCTCCCTCCCCCATCCCTAAAACAGTCACCTTCCAAATCATTAAGTCACTGAATACAATTATCTTAAAATATAAGAACAGCTGTTTCAACATATTGGTCTGGCAGACAATCTCCCATCTGCTATGTCGAAACAGCTGCCTGAGGTTAATGTCCCTAATTACATATTCATTTATCACCTTTTGGGATTTTGGAAGGGAAAGAGGGGTTGATTCTCCCTATCCCCACCATCCTTCCCCTCATCTGTTCTTGGCACAGGTACAAAATGATGACAAAGTTAACTGAGCATGTGACAAGGTTAATGTAATTTCACTGATGACAAATAGGGAAGTTGCTGATCTGGAAGAAATAGTGCGGATCGTCTCATCCGGTTTGCATGTTGGTTGCAGGAATGTCTCTTGAGATCTGTCTGGATGTTAGAGGAACGGCACAAAGACCACAAAAGCTGCAGCTCCAGGTCCTCTTCTGCACTCAGGATATTTCTTGTGCTAGGAAACAGGTGTCCTGATGTCACAGTGTAGGGAATTTCTCATATTCTTTTCCATTGGATGCTGCTTGAAGAAGATAGCAGCTTTATTTTGAGACCCCTTCCTTGAGACAGCTTATGAGCATGCTGTTAAGGAGGCGAAAAAAGTTCATTATGCCTCCTTGATAGCGTCCGCCGGGACCTCCCTACCACGATTGATACAGTACAGGAGCTGGAGACTCCGTGGCCCTCCGCTGGATCCACCTTCGACCGGTTTCAACCACTGGATGCAGAGGATGTTGACAAGATTGTCGCAGCCCTTAGACCGACCACCTGCTCCCTCGACCCATGCCCCTCCACGCTGATTCGAGCTTGCGTGGAGGGGTTACGAGGCCCTCTGTTGAATATAGTCAACTGCTCCCTTGAACAAGGAGCTTTTCCAGAGGAGCTAAAAGAGGCGGTGGTCAGTCCATTGCTGAAGAAGCCCGGGCTAGACCCCGCGGCTCCCTCCAATTACCGCCCAGTGTCCAATCTCTCGTACCTGGGCAAGGTAATTGAGAGGGCAGCAATGGACCAGCTGCAGGCATTCTTGGATGATGCAACCTGGCTAGACCCCTTCCAGTCTGGCTTCCGTTCAGGCCATGGGACGGAGACTGTCCTGGTCTCCATCACAGACCTACTCCGCTGCCACTTGGACCGAGGCGGATCGGCGCTGATCGTGTTATTGGACCTCACGGCAGCGTTTGATACTGTCGATTACCAACTTTTGACACACCGCCTGGCGGTGGCGGGGGTGAGGGGGACAGCCCTCATTTGGCTGTCCTCCTTCCTCCAAAACTGCCTGCAGCGAGTGAAGTGGGGAATGGTGGTCTCCGAGGGCTCCCCTCTACTTTGTGAGGTCCCCCAGGGGGCCATTCTCTCCCCGCTGTTATTTAACATCTATATGCGACCACTCGCCCAATTGGTACGGAGTTTTGGGCTGGAGTGTCATCAGTACGCTGATGATACCCAACTCATTATGAGGATGGTCCCCGGGGTGGTCTCTGTACCCGATGATTTCCATCTCTGCCTAGAAGCCGTTACTGGATGGCTGCGAGCCAGTAAGTTGAAGGTGAACCCGGCGAAGACGGAGATCTCGTGGCGGGCTGCACGGAGGGGGTAGAGACCCAGTTTCCGACGTTCAATGGTGCGGCCCTTTGCCCACAACCATCTGTCAAAAGCCTGGGGTTCCGGCTGGACGCCCAGTTGTCCATGGAGGAGCAGATTGGCTGCGCCTGCAGGACAGCTTTCTTTCATCTGCGTCTGGCAAAACATCTGGCTCCTTACCTCTCCCGTTGTGACCTAGCCACGGTGATCCAAGCCACGGTCATCTCGAGGCTCGATTACTGTAATGCGCTTTACATTGGCCTACCCTTGTCGGTGATCCGGAAACTTAAGCTGGTGCAGAACGCTGCAGCCCGCCTGCTCTCAGGAGCCTTAAGATCTGACCACGTGACTCCACTCTTGCGCGAGCTGCACTGGCTTCCAATCGAATTCCGGGTCATCTTCAAGGTGCTAGTTCTAACTTTTAAGGCCTTGTATGGTTTGGGGCCAGTGTACCTGAGGGAGCGACTTACCCCTTATGTGCCCGGGAGATCACTGCGCTCTGAGGGGCTCAACCTATTGGAGGTGCCCAGCATTGGGGTCTGCAGACTAGCCACCATGCGTCGAAGGGCATTTTCTACTGCCGCTCCAACTCTGTGGAATGGCCTCCCTGAGGAGATCCGGGCCATCCGGGCCCGCCTGCCATTCCGCAGAGCGCTAAAAACATGGCTCTTTAGAATGGCATTTGGCTCCTAGCCAATTAGCCGCTATATTGTATCCATGGTCCTGTTCTTGGCATGCCACTGTGTTCAGTTGTCCTGCTGTGTGTTTATTGGGGGGGTTTAAATTGTTTTAATGTTTTAATTGTATTTTTAATGTATTTTATGGGTTTGCTTACGCTCTTCTGTAAACCGCTCTGGGCACCAGAGAGAGTGGTATAGTAAATCGAATTTAATAAATAATAATAAATAAATAATGGTCAGTAACCTGGAATTCAAAAATCTCAGCTCTTCACAGAGACCCCCAGATTTGATTTCTATTTTTTTTCTAAATTATCTTGATTGAAATAAAAATCACATTTTTAAAAAAAAGCAAGTCTAAATATCTACAATTAATACTACTGAAGAAAACCAATCCTACATACTAGCAATCATCCCTATTACTCTACCCATAAAGCAAACAAAAATTAAAACCAACTTCCCACTCTCCAACCCAAAGACAACTATATGAAAGAATGCTCCTCATTACTATGGCGCGTACAGTCAACTTCTACCTAATAGATACAAAAGGAAAGCTTTATTCCCCAAAAGCACAAGTGCTTTCAAATGTTTCCTTCCTTCGTGAAATTTAAGAAGTGTTCCGAGTCCTTAATAAAGTTGTCTAACGGTTTCTCTTTTAACAAGTTAGATAATGTATCCGTCTCAAATGTCTTTAAAATCCAATTTTCTTTGGTTAGGAAGTCCATATTCTTACATTTCTGTGCATAGAGCAGCCTCACTGCTAAGACCATATAGTGCACCAGTTTAATGTTCAAGTATTTAATTTGTTCATTCAGCAGTCCCAATAAAAGTAATACTGTTTTGTCGAAGGCTTTCATGGCTGGAATCACTGGGTTGTTGTAGGTTTTTTTTGGGCTATGTGGTCATGTTCTAGAAGCATTCTCTCCTGACGTTTTGCCTGCATCTATGGCAAGCATCCTCAGAGGTTGTGAGGATGCTTGCCATAGATGCAGGCGAAGTGTCAGGAGAGAATGCTGCTAGAACATGGCCATATAGCCTGAAAAAACCTACAACAACCAAAAAATAATACTGATTTCAGTTTTAAAGATGCCTTCCATCAACCCTTGACTTTTACCCCCACATATGGCAAAATGTACCTTGATATACTTGAAATGTTCAACACAGATTTCTGGCTCCTTTATACATCTTAGATAATTTTGCAAGAGTCAAATATCATTTAGACAACCTTTTTTATATGTTATATTTGCAACCAAAATGATACCTTTAAATCCATTTCCCAGCTTTATATTATGACCAAAGTTTTGGAACTATTTGGTCATACATCTTTAACTTGTTCATCCTCTATTTCTATTCTCAATAACAATTTATACATTTTTCCAGTCACCTATACCTAAATTAATCTCAAATCTTATCTTTTGGAAGAGATCGTACGAACCAGCCAGTCCATGCAGGAACACATTATCAAAGCCTTCCCAACGGGTTGTTTTCAAGCTAGGTACTATCACCCATATATGTGCATTTCATTTTTTCTGCCTAAGTGTAGCACTGTACATTTCTCTCTGTTGCAATTCATTTTGTTAGTTCTGGAGCACCTTCCTAATTGTTTTGGATTGTGATCCATCCTGTCCTCTGGACACTTGAGTTGTGTGTGGAATTTGTTTCTCCTGTTTCATTCGTTCTTTCATTAAATTCAGGAGCCCGGAAATGGAAGCCCTCTCCCAGTACGAAAATCAGCTCGATACAAAAGCAAGTGGGAGCTGATAACCAGCTCCCCCTGCTTTCGTGACCATGTGGTGCTCCCAGCTCAACTAAGCTCCAGGTCAAAGGCTCTTCCTTCCCTGGGCCTCCTTGAAGTGCACAGCTAAGGGCCAAGGAGCTCTTCCCTCCCTCCCTCAGGATCTCTCTCCCCACACCGCAGGAGCTTGGATAAGGACAAACGTTCAATCTCAGAAAGAGGAATATCTTTAACCCTCCCAGGTATGACCTCCTCCGCCTCCACCACCAACATGGAAAACTTTAGCAGCACAATAGCCAGGCTTCTATCTTGTGTTGGTGGAGGGGAGACCAAGGCTAAACGCATGCAACCAAGGGCCAAGGAGCTTCCCCCTCCTTCCCTCAGCCTCTCTCTCAGGGTGACGGGCCCTGCGCCACAGGAGCCTCAAAGGTAAGCCGTGTCCTGCCTCTCCTCTAGCGTAGAACAGTTTTAAACAGCATTAAACTTGTTCTCCTTCTTTACAAAGGTAAAGGATCCTGAAAGAGTGGTAACTCTGATGCTTTTTAAAATCCAAGTCTTAATGGATATAGAAGGGGAACCTATGGGACCCCCCCCCCATAATGGGTGCTTTCTTAACCCGTTTCTGCCAATGGTGATTCTAAGCTGCATCAATAGGACTATAGGGTCTCTCAAGGGAAGTAACAGCACCTCTCTCTGTTACTTTAGTTAGACCTCACTTGGAATACTGTATTCTGTTCTGAGTCCCACCATTCAGGAATGATATTGACAATTAAAAATGTGTGCTGAGAAGGGCAACCAAAATGATCAATGGTTTGGTTTGGAAGGAGGCGCTTGGGGAGCTGTGTACATTTAGCTAGAGAAGAAAAAGTTAAAGAGATACAAAATAGGTATGTTATTATTTACCTATTGAAAAGAATGTCATATTGAAGAGGAGCAAATAGATAATAGGACACAGAACAACCGATTCAAATTGGAGATAAAGGGATTCCACCTATACAATAGGAAGAACTTCCTAATGGTAAGAGGCAGGGCCGTAGCCAGGATTTTGTTTCGGGGGCTGAGGGGGGGCTGAGACTGGGTGGAAGAGGGTCTATCCTAGCAAACCTTTTGTATTGTTATCCCAATAACCCCATGAATGTGGGATATAATGAGCATGGTGATCAGATCATGATATAAATACACATAACAGTTTAAATAATGTACCAGTAAGGCCTTCTCGCGGACCGCCCTGAGAATTTCGGGGGGCTGAAGCCCCCTAAGCCCCCCCCCCCCGGCTACATGCCTGGTAAGAGGTGTTCAACAGTGGAATATATTATGGAATCTCATTCTCTGGAGGTTCTTAAACATTGTAATTGTTCCCAACCTCTTTTTACCAACTTCATTGTCATATAATAGGCAAAGAGTTTAGCAAAATAGTAATACTTGAGATGATGCGTGACAAAGCTATTGCAAGTGGCGAGAAGCCTATTGGAATACAATCCACAGTGGAACCTTTACAGAAGCCAGGCAAATGTGTCTTGACAATTTTATCTTTTGAGATTATTTCACCAATTTGCCTGGACCTATCCTAAGGCCTACTGACCTGTGATGCCCTGCATACCAACAGAATGCCTTTATAAAATTTATTCTCAACATTGGATGCTTTCCAACCAGGGCCGAAGCCAGGATGTTGGTTCGGGGGGGGGCTTAGTTTGGTTCGGTGGGGGGCTGAGACTGGGTGGAAGAGGGTTTACCCTAGCAAACCTTTTGTATTGTTATCCCAATAACCCCATGAAGGTGGGATATAATGAGCATGGTGATTAGATCATGATATGAATAAACATAACAGTTTAAATAATGTACCAGTAAGGCCTCCTCGCGAACCACCCTGAGAATTTCGGGGGGGGGGGAAGCCCCTTTAGCCCCCCCGGCTACATGTCTGTTTCCAACCCTCTGTTACAGAGACTGATCTTTGCAACAAGTTACAAGTTGATCTCTAGAAAATGGATTCAGTGGCATGTTGTCTTTGAATACCTATTAGTCATCTGTATTGCCAGGGCTGGTCTGAAACTTGGACAGAGAGAAGCAGCTGCTTCCGGTAGAAGATTTTAGATTTTGTGCAAAAGCAGCAAAAAGTTAGTTACTTCATGTATTATTGGTGGGGCATGGAGAGGTAATTCTGCAATTTTATGCACTCAGAATTGATGTGTGATTTCAACACCCCAAGAACCGTGGGTTTAGGGTCCCGGTGTGCCTAGGCTATGAAGGAAAAATAAGATGAGTGGGTTAAAGGCAAGGATCAGAGGCTTTATTCATTTTGTCAAAGTGGATGTCTGGATCTTGTGTGTTTTCAAATCAGACATAGAGGCAATGGATACATGCAAGGGCATTTATATAAGTTTGATGACTATTCAAACAATAGGCTTTTGCTGCCTTGAGTGCTGATTGATACTGGTTGGTGCAGAGACCTGGGAAAAAGAGCTTTCCCAACTAGCCCAGATGATTTTAGGTAAAACAGACAAAAGGGAACCTAAGGGCTCTGATATAAAATCATTATGTGTGTCCCTCCCATTCTTCCCAGTTCATTGTGGGAGGATTATGATAATTTCCTCTGGGTGAGGGCTAGGTGAGGTAGAAAACTGGGGAATTTCCAGGGAATTTGATGGAAAGGTTATTGTAGGACAATCAACAATAACCATGTGGCTAGCTCTACTTCTCAATGGAGCTATTTTTCATAATATGTGATTTTGGGATCTAACTTTTGATAACATAAATATCGGCACATCTGGATGGATTCCCAGAAAGAGACAAAGGTAGGGTGCTAGGTGACTCTATAACTTTTCCTGCTGGCTGGAGATGAGATTATTGTTAGGTATAAAGGTTCATTGTGGCAAGGAAAGGGATGGTCTTGTTTTTTGTGTGGCTTCTGCCTAAAGGGATAATGGGATTAGCCCTGCATTACTGTGTATGCTTGTGCAACTGAAAAATTGGACCAAAGATAGCCTATGAGTGTTAGCAAAATTGTGCTTCTGGGGGAAAGGACATTTTTAGACTTGGCCAGCAAGACTGTTCCTGGCTCCTTCCTTGACCATGGGTTTTGGGTTCTTTTGGGGTTCCGGCGTTTTGATAACTGAATAAAATGTTTTGGATTGGCTCAGACGATTGCAGGACTTACTACTTTTCATGTCAAAATCGGATTCAATAAAATTACTTCCCTGGGTTTTGGGGGGGGGGGGTTGGGGGGTAGATAGATGAAAGGAAAAGAGAGAGATGCTGTGAGAGTAAATTGCCAACAGATAAAACTGATGTTAAAAATAGATTTCGGAAAGTAGATTATCTCTCCTTGGTCCATTGTCTCTCTGGCAAGCAGTATGCCCTCTGCCTTGACGCTGAGGAAAATTACTACTTTGGGCAAAGAAAGAGTCTTATTGCTTAAATTGCTCTCCCTCCAATTGTTGACCATATGAAAGAGAGAAAAACATTGCTTCTGTTTTACTACCTGCTATTCTGTTCTATTTTACGGTCTTCGGACTTTATTGCACAAGATTCTAAAAATGGGTCCTGGCTTTGAGCCATTTTCCTTCTCACATCAATTTGTTCCTCAAGTGCTTGAAGAAACCTGGACACCCTTCTTTAGTTCAGCTAGGACTTGTCTCCTCCTAATCCGTGCATTGCCCCTGTAATAAAGTTTATTGATTAATCCACTAACCATATCAACAGTAAAAGACAAAAACAAAAAATACACAAATAGACACTAATCACTATCCTAAAACTCCTGTAACGTACATTAAAACACAATTAAAACTTGATTAAGTTAAAAGTTAAAGATAATTAAAAACATCATCATTAAAGTGCCAAGGTAAAACTTCATACCACAGAAGTTAAGAACGAAGGTTAAAACAAAGGTTAAAATATACCAGCTCTTACACAATCCCAATCCAGTTCAGATATCTACATCACCCCTACAGTTTACCCCAATCACCTCCAAATACACTGTTCTCAGCTGCGTTGCTTTATGTAGAAAAAGGGCCGTTTGGTGTGTTATCTTAGCATTCTGGCCAGCCATTGCCCCTCTTTATCCATGACCCCCCCCCCTCTTTACAGGAAGAATTATGCAACTCAGTGTGTTCAAAATCTTGTCAGCATCTCTGAATGAGCATATTTCAGTGTTCCCTCGCTACTTTGCAGTTTGCTTTTCGCAGACTGGCTGTTTTGTGGTTTTCCTCTCAGTCCTCCCTCCCTCCAGCCTTGAAGGGCCTTTCCTTCCTTTCCTTCACTCTCTTTCTCTTCACCTGGTGAAGGGAAAGGTGAGGAGGGCTTGCTTCCCTTCCTTCCTTCCTTCCTTCCCCTGACAGCCCTTTCCTTTCCCTGCAGCCACCGCACTGACAGGGAGAGGGGGGCGTGGGGGGGAGGGGGGAGGGGAGGAAGAGGAGGATAGGAAGGTGAAGAAGGCATGTGTGAGTGGGGAAGGAGGATGGGGAAAAGGAGGAGGAGGGGAGGGGGAGCCAGGCACCGAGAGGAGCCAGCAGGCCGTGTGGTGGACGGGGGAGGCAATACATATATAGTGTCCCTACTTCGCGGATTTTCACTTATCGCAGGTGGTCCCGGAACAGAACACCCGCGATTATTGAGGAAACACTGTACATTTATACAAAAGTCACTCCATCATCATCATCATCAGAATGGACCTTTGCAATTAATTACTTCCACAATTTCACATGCACTCTTTCTTTAAATACTTTAGATAGATGTGCCTTGTAATTACAAGCCTTTCCCTGCTTTATGTATTCTGCAAGGAGGTGGTCTACTTTTCATTGTTAAACCTGCACAGGCTGAAATACATTTGCACCAACTAGCTTGCAAAGTGTTGGGACATTTGCAAAAGAGCAAGCGGAGGCTAGCAAACAGTACAGAAACGCTTCATCTAGAAGGGAAATCTCCATGAGTGCCTAGAATTAGCTGCGAAACTGCACAGTTCTGTGAATTTTTTTAAAGGGAGACACCCGATTCCAGGCACTGAAAGGATTGGTTAAGCATTGCTAGCCTTCCATTGGACTTTTGCAAATGTTGCAACAGTTTACAAGCTAGCTAGTGAAAAACTTCTTTCAGCCTGTGCAGGTTTGGCACGGAAAAGCATCAATGCCCGTCACTTTCAGGAAGCCAGCCTACCCTGGTTTCCATCTTATTTTTTAAAACAAGGCATTAAAAAATTCTAGATGTATCGTTGTGGTGGAGAAAGTAGAGGGGTTGAGTGCTTCTTTTGGGTTCTGCCAGGACAGACTCAGCACATGCCTTTTGCCACTCTACTCAAAAAAGGGGCTAACGGTTTTATGGTATTTATATGTTTATTATTATTATTTTATTGTTATATCATGTATTGTATTGTTTGGTGTTGAATGTGCGGCATTGTATATTGCCATATTGTAAACCACTCTGAGTCCCCTGCAGGGTGAGTGAGAGTAGGATAAAAGTATAATAAATAAATAAATACTTTAATAAAAGAGATAAGTACTTATACTAATCCATGGATAAGTAGTAGTAGTAGTAGTAGTTATTATCATTATTATTTACTTGTATCTTTCTTTTCTCACACAAATGGGACTCAAAGCGGCGTACAAAATAGAACACAACTACATAATACAAAATAATACAAAAACCCTAATTCCACAACCCAGCATATAGACAATAAATAAACAACATTGCAAATACTCAAATTATATAGATCTAAATAAGCATGCAAAATAACACATATATCATTATCATTTTAAAATCTCTGCACCTCAAGCCACTGAGGATTGTCCTAAGACATTAATACATTAAGCTGGACAGTTCAAAGCTCCATTTCTTTGGCCATATGAGTCTTGAGCCTTATCTGACCGAAATGATTACTCTTATGTGTTAGCGAGGAAGGCCTGTTTCCATAAAAAGGTCTTCACCTGGGGGTGAAAGGCCAATAACGAGGGGACTGAACGTACCTCACTGGGGAGGGGGCTCCAGAGCCACCACCTAAAAGGCCCTATCCCTCCTTCCCACCAACCGTACTTGTGATGGTGGTGAAACTGAACGGACCTCTCCTGATGATCTCAGGGCTCATGTGGACTGATAGGAGGAGATGTGATCCCTCAAGTAGGCTAGGCCCGAACTGTTTTGACTCAGTTGACTTAGGGTTTGGTGGCCAATTTTTAATTAAAATGTCTAGACTTAGACATAAGTATATACAGTAATCAATGTCTCAGTTACATTAATGTATTTCAGATTAATCCCATTTTGAATTAACTAGAAAGGTATTCCAATACAACAGGCAGAATTTTTAACTCATTCTTTAAAAAGAATACAAACATTATAGAAATCACTGGTGGGAATTACTACTTTAAGAATAAACATTTTCTCCATGTGAGAAAAGACTGGGGATTCCTCATCTAAGGTGATACTTATTATAAAACATCCACTCGTGCATAGCCTAAAAACAAAATGTGTCTTTTGTTATTTCAGCTTTTCAATTATGGCTTTTGCTCAGATGCAGGGATATGCAAGGAAAGTTGATGAACTGATTCCTTTAATTAAGACTGTAGACCTAGATACCAGCACCTGTGGAACAGATGAGCAGGGGACACCATGTCGGAAATAGTTTGCTGTGAATGAAATCTCACTACCACATGCTCGATCTTCTATCTTCTATCTTTATATAAGTTGTGCCCTGCCACGCGTTGCTGTGGCCTATAGTAAGAATTTTCGAAGTAGAGGTAGATATCTGGACTATTATGAAAGAGAGGTACCTACTTATTCTTTCCCCCTCTTTTTCTTCCCCTTCCCCTTTCTCCCCTTTCTTCCTTCTCTACTTCTTTCTTTTATCCCTTCTTTCACTCTTTGGTATCATCCTTCCTTCCTTCCCTCCCCCTTTCTCTACTTCTTCCTTTGTCTCATTTCTTCCCTCCCTGTTTCTTTCCGTCTTTCACTTTTTATTTCCTTTTCCCCTCCCTTCCTTCTGTACCTATTTCCTGCCTTTCCTTTCCTTTTCCTTTCCTTTCTACTTTCTCTTCTTTCTTCCTTCGGTACCTCCTTCCTTCCTTCCCTCCCTCCCTCCCTCCTCCTCCCTCCTTCCCTCCTTTCCTTCCTTCCTTCTTTCCCTCCCTTCTTTCTTCTCTCCTTCCTTCCTGTCTGTTCTCCCCCAATACCATACCCAATACTTCTAACTCTATTCTATGAGTCTATTTAATGTAGTAATATATATAGTAGTAGCATTATATTATATTGTTATATATATGTGTGTGTGTGTGTATTATATAGCAATATATATATATAGTAATATATAAAGTATCGTGTGTGTGTATGTATATATATATATATATATATATCACCAACCAGTGATCCAACATCCATCCATATGTGTGTGTGTGTCTACACTGCCATATAATCCAGTCCTAAGTAGATAATCTGGATTTTACATGGCAGTGTGGAAGGGGTGACTTTGGGTGCATCTACACTGTAGATTTAATAAAGGAGGATGAAGCTGGTGAGGGGAGGAGAAAAAGGAAGGAAAGAAAGGGAGGAAGGGAAGGGAGGGAAGGAAAGAAAGGTAGGGAGGAGTGATAGCAAAAAGGAAAGGGAGGGAGAAAGGGGGGAAAGGAAGGAGGGAAGGGAGGGAAAGAAGTAAAGGAAGGAGAAGGAAGGGATGTAGAGAAAGGGAAGGAGAGAGGGAAGGAGGGGGTTGGACTGATGAGAAAGGTAAAGAGTTTGAACTACAATTTGAATGGCAGAGCATTCAAATGGAAGTTCCCTTCCCTTCCTGCTGCTAAATCGGACCTCCTCCTCCTTTTTCTCCTCCGGCATACTTATTCCCAATCTCTACTCCCAAGGGAGCTAGGGAGAAGGAGTAAGAAGAGGCCTCTCTGCCTCCACCTCCGTTGCTCAGGCTGGTGCATGTCTTTCTTCTGCAGGACAACCGCGAGGAGCCGAGGCTGGCTCCAGGTGGCCTAGAAGCTGTTGCAGGCACAGGCTCCGCCACATGGAGCTCTTTTGTGTTTGCGCGCATGCACACCCTCTCCCTGTACGAATGCCCAGTGGCATCTTCTTCTTTTTTAGGATTTGTAAGTTCTTTTAAGATTTTTAAAAATTTATTATTGTTGGTCACACCTTGCATTGTGAAACGTTGTGTTGCCAAATTTGGGGTCATTTATATATATATATATATATATATATATATATATATATATATATATATCCCTTAAAAGAAAACAGTTAATACTATCACTTCATATTGAGGACATCAATAGGAATGGATTGAAGTGAAGAGCAGTGCTAAAAGTCATTCTAGTTGAGCAATTCATTGTGGGTGATCTGATTCCCATTGATCAAGTGCATTGATGCAAAGGACTGAATTATGGATGCTTAAGAAAAGAATGACTTTTTCATGTTCTGGCTTTCAAAATGCATTTAGCCATACATGAGAGCTAGGTGAGTGTCAGGAGGTGACATTTGTTATAAGTAAGCCCAGTCCTATCATTGAGTGGAATGAGGCAAGCGCTTTAAGCAGCAGATATCATGCGGTATCAGTGGCAGCTCTCTAGTTTTTCCTCCCAAACTTCATGGTCCTTAGTCTGTTCTTGAGGTCAGTGCTTTGTGTCTTACACAGCCTATGCACTTTCCCCTAACTCAGCGCTTCCCAATCTGTGGTCTGTGGACCACCAGTGGTCTGCAAGAATGAAAATATGGTCCACAGCCTCACCATTATTACACCATTGCCTCGAAACCACACGGCAATGTGAGTGACTGGTCTTGCAAAACCCTCTTATAGTGCCAAGGCAATGGGAATGTCAGGAGGGGAGTGGCTGACTACCCACGAAAGATTACTACTACCACATCAGCTCTTGATTATTAAATTTGGTTTTCTGTGGGTGAGCAGATGGAAACTATTGGATGGCATATGTTCAGTATCAGAAGCTAGAGCTGATGTGGTCTATCCAATTCAATTTTCTGAATCAGCACCCCAAATAACGAAACCGAATCCAAAGTTGACCAAAAATTGATCTGTTACCCTTTTGGTACTAATGTTGAAGAATGGTCCCTGGTCAAAAAAAGGTTGGGAACCATTGCCCTAAGTGGATCGTGGCCTCTGAGTATATTAGAGTGTAGTGGAGGATTGTCAGGTATTCCATCCATTTACCATTTTTTCATAGAAAAGTCTTCTTATCTTTCAAATAGTAGTTTGTTCACAAACAGCAGGATCTGACATTATTTGTCAGTACTAAGCAATTATTACAGTACCATCCTTATAAAATCTCTTGCATGTAAGCTGTTCATAGCTTCATCAATTATACTATTAACCCTTTGCTCTAATGTGAGAGAGGTTCAATCTCCTAGATTCATTTAAACCTAAATGTAAAAAGACTTGTATTTCTTCCTTTGTTCTCTGATTTCCTTTTATTGTCCCAGCCAAATGTTTTGGACAAAGAGTCTTCTGTAAGTTATGTATGTGTCCATATAGCATATATATAACCGTTGCATGTCCCATGTTGGACTTTAAGGCATGATTTCAAAGGAGTGATGACAAGAAGGTTGCCACTGATACCATTTCAGGAAAGTTCGAATGCCAATTCACGTCAGCTTCTTGACATCGAATTTAGGGGATCTATCATTTTTTTAAAAAATATTCATTTGCATATGAATTTGTTTGTTTATATACTTTTTTGCAAAAAAAAGAGAGATCAATTGTGCAAAACTGTAGTTCTGTAAACAAACAATTGCTTAGGCGATCCCTTGTAGCTCGAGGTTGATGGTCCTCCAAGTCTTGCCGATGGGTCCTTAGGTGGCTGTGGAACCCTATTCTTGATCCGAGACACACACACACACACCCGCCGCCATGGCTTTGCAGGGAGAATGGGATGGATGGATGAGGGCCGACTGAATATGGCGGCTGACCTTGAAGATGCCGGAGCAGACTGGATGTCTTCACCTACTGAAGCCCACAATTAACTCACAGTGGAAACCACATCATCGACCCGGGAAGTGGAAACAGCGGCAGCAGGAGAAGAGGCTCCAAGACCGAACTTCCGGCCTCACCGAGGAGCACCAGGAGGTTGACCAGACTATTCAGCATGGGAACAGACCAACGACCCTTCGTGGCCACAGAGGACTG
The DNA here is from genome assembly GCA_030556195.1 of Anolis apletophallus. NCBI lineage: Eukaryota > Metazoa > Chordata > Lepidosauria > Squamata > Anolidae > Anolis > Anolis apletophallus. The sequence continues at coordinate 78,759,557 of JARBWK010000011.1, forward strand.
CAGAGACCTTCATTGGACCTCCAGAGTGGAAGAAGCCTAGAGTATTTAACTTAAGGACACGGAAGAGGTTCCACTCTTGGAACTTTTTGGAACACAAATATTGGGAGCTGGGAGCACTCCTCGGTGGGTTCCCAGCCCCAGAGACAGGACATTCAAACTGGTGAGAGGCCGTCCTCTGGATCACAGGGACTGGGGGTGGTGGTGGAGGAAATGATATGAACATACAACATACTACATTAGTAGCATAATACTAATACATCATTCATAATATTAATATTATATAATATTATATTGTTGCTGGGGGAGGGGCCAGGAGACAAGATGGAACTGTCTTCCTGGCTCCCCTTCTTTACTCTGGCCCCAGAGCGGCCATTGGTGCTGGGGGAGGGGCCCTGATGTCACAGGAGACAAGATGTTGTTGTGATCATGGTTTTGGCTGTCAGTCTGCTGAGGTTAAATAGCTTGCCATCTGTCCGATTGATGATTTCCATTTCAGTGGGAAGCTTCCCATCAACAAGATGAAGTATCATAGCGATGAAAATGGAAAATTAGGTTGGGGCAATAACACATCCCTGTTTTACACCTGATTCCACCTTAAATGGGTCACTTTGGGAGCCATTGCTGTCAAGACTGCTGTCATCATGTCATCATGGAGGAGCCGCAGGATGTTCACAAATTTGTCAGGACACCTTAATTTTTGGAGGATGGTTCAGAGAGCACTGCAGTGCTCTGTAAACAAACAATATTATTTTATTGGAGGGGCAATGGTATTGGAACGGAGGGGCAATTGTTATGCCTATGTATGCAGTACTTTACACAGACAACCCAAATTACTCCATTTTCCTCAGCAGTCCCTGCTGGGGACTGAAATGGAAAACAGAAGTGTTTGTTGGCAGAAAAGGGATCTGATATGATGACATTTTGGTATGGTTTGAGGGCAGACATTGCCAAAGCATCACACACATTTTTTTAAAAAAAATAGAACAGGGTGCTTGGGGAAACTTCAGGGCCAAAATATAGTCCAGGAACCACATGCTGTTTTAAATGTTTTTAATCATTATACCTTGGTGGCCCTCTTGGCTTAAGAGGTGATAAACAGGTGAAAATGTTATTAGCTGTGGCTAATAAAATGTATTGGCTCAACAATCGCTTAGGGATTTGAATATTAGGGCTTGAAAAGAGATGAGTTTTAGCTAGTAGGCATAGTTTCTGGCAATTATGGGAACTGTAGTCAAAAAAGCAACTTTTCTAAGCTGTATGAAAGTGGTAAACTCCCTTCAGTTGATTCAGTTACAGGGAACCAATTAGGAGAATTTGTAGAGAGCTCTGAAAATCCCACCCTTTGCTTTTCCCACAGAGAGTTTTAAACTGATTCATGATATTGGCTGTGCTATATTAAATTGGTTTTAAAATCCCTCTTGGGGCATTTGCTTAGCTCTGGGTGAATAGCAATTGATATCCGAGACTTAAGTTAAAAATACAACCCCAGCATTTTAGAATTTGAAGGAACCTTTCAGATCCTCTGGTCCAATTTGCTGCTCAGTAAATAATCTTGCGGCTACAGCACCTCTGACATTCCACACTGTGACATTCGGTAGAAGATCCCACTGGTGTTTTTAATGCCACAGAATGCTTTCCAGGGCAAATAACATGATGTGTACAGAAATCATGTAGGATGTAAATACCATTGACACATTTTCTTTTCCGAAACAAGAAAGAGTGGCTCAAGACATTCAGGGATGGCATTGAAAAAAATAGTCAGCTGCCCCAACATTTTCCACATTTTGGGAAGGTTTTTGTTGCAAAAAGAAATAGTTTTTGGGGAAAACCTTTGGGTTTTGTGCATAACAACATTTTTGCTCAGAACTCTGAGCATTGTCTGCAGAATATATTGCCTGCCATGCTGTTCTTAAGCTATGAGGTTGTAAGTCTGGTTTACAACATTGCAACTCACCTTTTCAGTCATTGCAAAGGTCAGGTTTCTGTTCCAACCAGGTGGTGACCAAAAGCTCCTTCAAAGCTTCTAGTCCAGGAGGTCCCCCCTTTTGGCTGATTCTTTTTTGGCTGATTGTGTATGTTGTCCCATGTAGAACTTTGCACAAATATAGTAAACAAGCCCAGGTTTTGGTGGGCATTTATTTCAAATAAAATTAGCTTTCAGAGAAAGGGTTCTGCAGAACATAGTGGAGAAAGGAACATAGTAGAGGGAATGCCGTGAATTCAGCATATCTGGATTTCAGTAAGGTCTTTGACCGGGTCCCCCATGACCTTCTGGAAAATAAACTAATCAAATGTGGGCTAGGCAAAACTATGGTCAGCTGGATCTGTAACTGGTTAAGCGAACAAACCCAGAGGGCGCTCACCAATGCTTCCTCTTCATCCTGGAAGGAAGTGATGAGTGGAGTGCCATCAGCAGGATTCCGGCCTGGGCCCGGCCCTGTTCAACATCTTTATTAGTGACTTAGACGAAGGGTTAGAAGACATTATCATCAAGTTTGCAGATGACACCAAATTGGGAGGGAGAGCCAATACTCTAAAAGACAAGAGCAGAATTCAACATGATTTTAACAGATTAGAGAGATGATGGACCAAAACTAACACAATGAATTTCAACAGGGACAAATGCAAGATAGGCAGAAAGCATGAAATGCAACGAATGGGGGACGATCCCTGGCTCGACAGCAGTACTTGTGAAAAAGATCTTGAAGTTCTCGTGCACAACAAGTTAAACATGAGCCAACAGTATGATGAGGCAGCTAAAAAGCCAATGGGATTTTGTCCTGCATAAATAGGAGTCTAGTGTCTAGATTCAGGGAAATCATGCTACCCCTCTACTCTGCCTTGGTCAGACCACACCTGGAATCACGCTTAAAATTAAGCGGATTATGATCGACCCCACAAATCAACGCCTTGTTTGGAATGTAGTTACAGCTGAAATGTCATGTGCTCCTCTCATCCCCTTTAGTGCCCCCCAGTGCTTTGACCCCTCCTATCAGTCCTCCCCCCACCCGCCGGTTACATACCTGCTGCATTGACCTATGTTTTTGGGCTGTGATTTCAGGATGTTTTCTAATCTGTTTTTCAATAGCTGCCTCGCTAAGGAACTGTGTTTCCCCTTCCCAGGGCACTTGTGCCCCACTTTGTGCTGGTCATGGACCGTAATAAAGTTTTGTTGCACATTCTGTCCAATTGAAGGGAGATTTTGACAAGCTGGAATGTGTCCAGAGGAGGGTGACTAAAATGGTCAAGGGTCTAGAGAACAAGTCCTATGAGAATTGGTTTAAAGAGGTGGGCATGTTTAGCCTGCAGAAGAGAAGGCTGAGAGGAGACATGATGAGGGCCATGTATCAAGATGTGAGGGGAAGTCAGAGGGAGGAGAGAGCAAGTCTGTTTTTTGCTGCCCTGGAGACTAGGATGCAGAACAATGGCTTCAAACTACAGGAGAGGAGATTCCACCTGAACATTAGGAAGAACTTCCTAACTGTGAGAGCTGTTAAGCAGTGGAACTCCTTGCCCCAGAGTGTGGTGGAGGATCCTTCTCTGGAGGCTCTTAAACAGAGGCTGGATGACCATCTGCCGGGAGTGCTTTGAATGTGATTTTCCTGCTTCTTGGCAGGGGTTTTTATTTATTGATTTCCAACATTTCTACCCCATCCTTCTCAACCCCTGAGGGGGACTCAGGATGGCTTACACCAACAACAATTTGATGCCGCAACATACAAACAAATATAACAGCAATTTAAAACGACAGATAAAACATTAAGTTTAAAACAATTTAAAACATTATTATCAAACCATTTCCAGTCCAATTCAACATCCAAAGTGCTGTCATGCTGTCCAAAAGCCTGGTTCCAAAACCACAATTTCAGTTTCTTCCTAAAAGAAAGGAGGGATGAAGCCGACCTAATCTCACTGGGGAGCGAGTTCCACAGGCGGGGTGTCACCACCAAGAAGACCCTTACCTTCATCCCTGCCAAACACGTTTGTGAAGCTGATGAGACCAAGAGCAGGGCCTCTCCGGACGATCTTAAACTACGAGGCAGAATGTAGAGAGATATATATTTGAACAAGTAAGCTGGGCTGGGACCATATAGGGCTTTATAGGCCAAGACCAGCACTTTGAATTGTGCTCTGAAGTGGACCAGCAGCCAGTGGAGCTGACACAACAGGGGAGTGGTATGTTCCCTGTATGTTGCTCCGGTGAGTAATCTGGCTGCGCCTGTTGGACTAGTTGTAGTTTCCGAACAGTCTTCAAAGGCAACCCCACATAGAGTTGGGTTTTGGGATCTATTTGGGATGTAACAAGAGTGTGGACCACTGTGGCCAGATCAGACTTCCCAAGGTATGGGCGTGGCTGGCGCACAAGCTTTAACTGTGCACAAAAACGCCCCTTCGCTACCACAGAAACATGGGGTTCCAGGCTCAGCGATGAATCCAGGAATACTCACAAGCTGCGAGCCTGTATCTTCAGGGGGAGTGTAACCCCATACTACACAGGCTGTAACCCTATGCCCTGTTCGGCCTTTTGACAGACCAGGAGGACCTCTGTTTTGTCTAGATTCAATTTCGATTTGTTAGCCCTCATCCAGTCCAACACAGCTGCCAAGCACCAGTTCAAGGTCTGAACAATTTCCTTACTAACAGGGGAAAAGGAGTGACAGATTTGGACGTCATATGCATACAGATAACATCGTACTCTGAAACTTCGAATGATCTCCCCCAGTGGCTTTATGTAGATGTTAAACAACACCAGGGACAGTACTGAACCCTGAAGGACTCCACACGACAACGGTTGTGGGGCCGAACAGGTGTCACCAAACTACACCTTCTGGGATCATCCCTCCAGGAAGGACCAGAGTCACTGCAAAGCAGTACCCCCAAGTCCCATTCCTGTGAGGTATCCCAGAAGGATACCATGGTCAATGGTATCAAAGGCCGCAGCAGAACCAACAGGGACACACTCCCCCTGTCTAGCTCCCGGCATAGATAATCTACTAAGGCAACCAAGGCTGTTTCAGTTCCATGTCCTGGCCTAAAGCCAGACTGTGCTGGATCAAGATAATTGGTGTCTACCGAGAACCCCTGGAGTTGCGAAGCCACCACACGTTCCATGACTTTGCCCAAATAGGGGTGTTTGGAAACTGGCCAATAGTTGACTAATTAAGTGGTTTTATAACAGCCTTTTTTAGGCTGGCTAGAATTTTGCCCTCCTGTAAGAAGGCATTAACCACAACCTTAACCCACTCTGCCAACCTCCCTCTGGCTTCTTTTATCAGCCAGCATAGGCAGGGGTCTAGGATGCAAGTGGTTAGCCTTGCTTCTCCAAGGATCTTGTTTATGTCCTCGAGCTGAACCAATTGAAATGAATCCACCAAAACCGGACAAGCAGGTGCTCATGTTACATTTTCAGAGACTGCCGTTAAGGTGACGTCAAAGTCGGAACGGATCAGAACGACTTTGTCCATAAAGAACCAAGCAATTTCTTCACAGCAATCTGCCGAGTTGTCAGGGATCTTGCTTTGAGGCAGATTTAACAACCCTCTGACAACTCGGAGCAGCTCGGCCGGACGGTTCTTTGCAGATGCAATATTGGCCACCAGAAAAGATTTCTGTGTGGCCTTTATTGTCACGTCGTTGGTCCTTAAAAAGGGGCCCAGGCGTGCTCGGGTTGATCTGCTACGCTTCTGCCGCCACACGCACTCTAGCCTCCTCTTCTTTCGCTTCATCACTGACAGCTCCTCAGTGGATTGGATGGCTCACAGGGTCTCTTCCAACTCTATGATTCTATTATTCTAAATGAAAATTAAGAAAGGGAAGTCTCCCTCCCCTTCTTTCACACACTCACACACTAACATACTGAATGTTTGTGGAAAGGTTGACTATACTATGCTCCAAATTGGTGCAAACTCTGAGAAAGAACAACTGCTTGTGCCTCTGTTTTTACTCTAGTATAATCATGTTTCAGTTGCAGTATGCAGGTAAATCATAATAATAGATTTTAAAGATTACAGGTGGATCTTGTTGGATTGTAGCTTCAAGTATTCCAACCACCATTGCAAATTCCTAACCTAAATCAAGTGAAATCAAATTAATTATGAGTAATGATGGGAATTATAATTCAAGAATGTCTGTAAGATCACAAATTGCCCAACCCTTTGGATCCAAATGCTTCCCAAACTTGTGATACAAGAAGTGGCTGTATTGGCAGGTAAAGAGACAGTAAAGAAATACATTCTGAAATCTATGAATCGAAGAATCCTCCCAAAGTCTTGTATTTTAAATAGCTAGGTCTTGTCGATAACAGGAGAAGTACTCTTCGGTACTCTCAGTTGGGTGTCACGTGTAGCTATTATTTCTGTTTGTCACCAGATTCTATTTCAGCTTCACAGGCCAACCAACTCCTCTTAGCTTGTCTTCTCATCATCTTGGATATTTCATGCCTCCTTTGAGATGACATCAGAAGACGCTTCGAAGTACAGCCTTGTTACAAGTGTTACATTTTTGTAAAGGCTTCTGGGATTTTATCCTGGGTGCATTCAACCATCTGTAGTACCACAGTAATGTCTTCCGTTTAAGAGGGTGTGACAGATGATGCCCAAGGAATAAAGGCTTAACGTCTCCTTCTTTGCCATTCCTTGTATGTTCATACTGAGGGCCCTTCCAGACAGGCTCTGTATTCTAGGATCTGATCCCAGGTTTTCTATTTATCCCAGATTGTCTGGCAGTGCAGACTCATATAATCCAATTTTAAAGGAGAAAACCTGGGATCAAATGTGCTTAGGATGGTCCTGCAATATCCTATGCTCACTTATGTGGAACTAACTCCCCCTTCCATTGAAATGACTGAAACATATTTTTCTAGCTATAGGGAAATGATTTTTCAAAAATCAAAAACAGAAACACAAATTCATTTTGCCATTTTATATAAGGCACACCATTTTACTACGCCATTGTATATAAGAAACCTTGAGCAGCCACAGATTTTTGTATCGATAGGGAGTTCTGGAACCAAACCTCAGCAGATATCAAAAGCCATTGTATATGTATTATTCTGTCTTCTCTGTTGTTTTTCTTTGAGTAACGTCATCTGATGAAATTCTTCACTAAGTTTCTTCTTGGAAGAAGGAACAAGTACTTGTAGCAATTTTATTTCCACTGTGTGAAAGCTTCAGAAAAGCTATGCAGTTTTTGAAGACTGTTTACAATTTGGGACTTTTCTGCACACAAAAATTGTGCAGGGTGGTTATTCACAGAAAAAAACAAGGACTAATACCAAGATCGAACATCAGATGGTCCTTCTCCAGAAGAATCAGGTACCTCTAACGTCTTTGCTAAGAAATTCAGTCAGGGAAATAATAAAAAAGTGGGACTTCATTTTGAACTCAAGCAAAATTGAGGTCACTCTTAATAAAAAATGGGAAAGAGAACCAGATATAATCAGATGTAGAGACAGGCCTGGACAAGCAGAATGCTGAGCATGTGCATTGAGAGAAGATATTCAGAATCTAGGAAAATAAACAAGTCACGGGTGAAGAAAAAATTTGCCATGAGATGAAATCTCAATATTATGTACTTATGTGTACTCTGGGCTGGAAAAATAACTGGGTATGAAAATACGGTGCCAATATGATCCAAACCTTGCAGCAGGAGAAACAGAAGGTGTGTCTATGCTGAACACTAAATCCATGACCAGATACATCCCGCGGAACCTGCTGTAGTATTGCATTGGTGTCCACACAGTTCAGTGAGACCAAGATTACATTTACCCTGCTTGTTTCACTTCAGACCTGGGAACACCCATGACCACAGCACCACACAAGAGTCCAGAATATAAGCAGTTTATTGTAGAAACAAATGAAGTGTATAGGCAAAAAAGCAGAAATAAAGAGAGTAGATGTATAATCCAAAAAGGTTTAGCCATAGATGATAATCCAAAAAGTAATCCAAATGTCTCATGCAGATCCCAAGGTAACACAGTCCAGCAATAGCTAAAAAGTCATAAGTCTTGCATTAGTCCACAAGCAAAAGGTATACTTAGTAAAACTTGAGCAGGAATATAAAAACAATAACACAGAATACTTCTAGGAAAGTAAAATCCAAAACCAAAGGCTTGATTTGAAACAAGAGCCAGAGAACTCGGCCTTACTTCTTACTTGAACTAACTCTTAGGTAAACAGCTTTCTTATTAATAGGCACCCATGAAGTCATCCCCCCCCCCATGAAATCTCTCCCCAACTTTCCCACGTAATTGCTTGGATCTATGATGCCTATTTTCTGCTCTGATCTGTAAACGTATAATAATTATTTATTATTATTTATTTATTTATACCCTGCCACCATCTCCCTGAAGGGACTCAGGCAGCTTACATGAGGCCAAGCCCAATGACACATCAGTAAAAACAACACAGCAGCAAATAATAAGACTGTACAATCAATAAACTCAAAAGCAGTAACACAAAGTTTAAAACCATAATGGCCGGGCCAGATGTAATATATTAAAATTTTAAAATAAGTAAAACACTGGACGTGAACAGAGGTAGGATGTATCTAGCTGGAGGGTTTTAAAGGATAGTACGGGGAGATCAACACAACAGGTAGTTAATGTGCTTCTGAGGACATTTTGCAGAGAATCGGTCAGAGCAGGGAGTTGTTTACCTTTTCTGATCTCTGTAACTCTAAGTGTTTTCTCCTGAGAGCCTTCTGTAACACTTACCTCTTCACCCAACTCCTTATCTAATGTTGCAGTTTCTGGCTCCTCTGACTGATTTTGAAAGTCCTGCACTTTCCGAGTCAGATTTCTCACAGAGAAGAGCATCATTTCCCTGGCTTGAATTTTCATCACTTCAAGCCCCAGGATATCCCACAGGCCATCCCACAATAATCTCTAAATCATCAGTGAACCCATCAGCCTTAGGAGTCTCAGGCTGATTTCCAACACTGCTGGATTGTTGTTACCTTATCTTTGTGTTACTGTTGCTCCCAAGTGCAGACTGAGCTCCTGTCCATTGTGGGGCCCTTGTTCTCACATCAGCAGAGACACCTCTGTGACTAGGAAGGAGGGGTGATTGCCTGCTCCTTCCTCTTGACAGCACAGGCACCTCTGCTGATGTCTAAATGGGACAACCATAATAACCAGGAGCTCAGTGTCCAATTGAGAGTGTTATCAACATAGGCACAATTCATCCACTTTTCCCTGCACTGATGAATGCAGGAAAAGGGTGCTGGTGCTAGTGTCCTATTTAGACAGCGGCCTGGTCCAAATCAGACCCAATCCAGCTGTTTGCATTGCCCCGAAGCCACAAGATATTCTGGCATTTGCAGCAAACTCTGACTTTGTCTAAAGTGAGGTAAAGTTGTTTAACTCCATAAAACAGAGCTTTGCAAACATTTTATGCTGACAGTACTTTTTAGACATGCATCATTTCACAACCCAGTAATTCAGTTTTACAAACTAACTGAAAGTTAAACCAACCCCTTATAAAAGACACAAGACATAATTAAATTGTAATTAAAAATGTATGGGAGCACAACAAATCATGAAAACTTATCATTTATAGTTTTAAAATATTTGTTTTGTAAGATAATAGCACACATGTTCACGATTTTTGTCATTTCCCATCATGTTTGTACAACACACCTATACATTGCTGTTGACATACTAACGTGTCATGACAAACCGCTTGGAAAGCTCTGCTGTAAAACCTGCAATGCTCATCATAAATAGCTGAATGTCATGGGGACAACCAGAAGTCAATTCAGGGCAAGTTCAAGTGTTCTTGTCTGTGTTGACCCTCCCAGAGTGATATCATCCATACCTGCCATCTGTCTTGCTTAGTGTTCTTTATTCCTTGCATTGTTGACAGATGTGCATTTTCATTTTCTTCTTGAGGACATATTTCAAAGCCACTTGTGAATTTGTCCAACAAGAATCCCTGCTCTTTGAGACTGATGGCTCATGGGGGTGATAGAGAGGACTTTCTCAAAGGGAGCTCCTCTGTTGTGAAGCATCTAATAATGGTTCTTCTGATGTATAATTTTATATCTTGCAATTATCATGCAAAACATATTTATATATGGACAAGACTATAGTTCTCCATATTACTGGCCAAGAAAATATCACCCACAAGTAGAAGAACTCTACCTGGGGTTGCCTCTGAAGACTGTGAAGAAGCTCCAGCTAGTCCAATGCTCGGCAGCTAGGTTGTTCACTGGCGTGTGGTACAGGGAGCGTACAACCCCCTTGTTACGCCAGCTCCACTGGCTGCCTATTAGCTTCCGAGCACAATTCAAAGTGCTGGTCTTGACCTATAAAACCTTAAACGGTTCTGGCCCAGCTTACCTGTCCAAACGTATCTCCCTCTATGAACCCCCAAGGACCCTGAGATCATCTGGAGAGGTCCTGCTCTCAGTCCCACCGCTATCGCAGTCGTGCTTGGTGGGAACGAGAGATAGGGCCTTTTCCGTGGTGGCCCCTTGGCTGTGGAACTCCCTTCCTAATGAGATCAGATCTGCCCCCCTCCCTCATGACCTTCCAGAAGCTCAAACCCTAGTTATGGGATCAAGCTTTTAGCTGACAGCAATTGATTGATTTGGGAAACGACGTGTAACAGTGAACTATTTTAATGTATCTATAATGGTTTTTAATGTAGTTTAATTGTATATTTTGCTTGTTTTATTGTTTGGCATTGAATGGTGCCTGTTGGTAGCTGTCCTGAGTCCCTCTTTGGAGGCCAGAAGAACAGGATAGAAATGCTCCTAATAAACAAATAAATAAATATCTGTTAAGCTTTCTTTAGACACCATCCATATGCTTTTGAAAATACCTTTGCATTTCAAAGGAATCCGAAAAGTGGAAGTGGATGCCTGGTTTTTTTTTACATTTTGTGCTTTTCCTGCATTCCCACTGAGTTCTGCTGTCTAGGTGTAGTTCTCACCATGTATGAGCTCAAAAGCCACATGTTCCACATGATAGACATGGAAAGAGAGGTAGTTTAGGGGTAAGTCTGGCCAATACAAGTGTTGCCTTCCTTAGTGACTACCCAACAAAGGTACCAGATAAGAAAAAAAAGACACATTTTCAAAATGTTCTGGAAAGGAGATAACAGGAGCTTCTGCCCCCATCTAACCTTTCTTCCTCCTCTCCAGCTGGTTTCTTTGCATATTAACTTTTACGAATTATACCTCATTATTGAGAGTGATCCATTTTGACAGATGGGACAATCAAAATACTGCAGGCTATCATTTCAAAGTGAAAGGTCAGTCCGTCTCCTCAGTTGTATCTACCAGCAGAACAGCTTTACTTCCTATTGGGATTCCCCAGGGAAGATCAGGTAGGGAAGGATTTATCCTGTGAAAGAAAATTAATATTAAATCACATGCAGAGAGAGAGAAAGAGAGAGAGAGAGTATAATTGCACTTTGCTTGGTTTTCTGCCTCACTAGAACTCGCAAACCATGTTTAATATTATTCCAGGGGGAAGCCAACGTTTGGATAATGAAGATGATTTAGCAGCAGCATATTAGCAATTAACATATGCCACAAAATATAGCCTCCAAGATGAAATGGGATTTCATATCCTTTTTCTTGGTCTAACACATGGTGCAGAGGAAGAAGAGAAAACCTACAGCTGTAACACTTGAACAGGCGGGAGATATTTTAAGAAGAATAGAGCTGGTGCGATGTGGATGTGAAAAAAAAGGGAGGGGGGGATAAAAAGGGGACCCAAAAGGCTTGTGCACCCAGATGCTTCATTCAGATTATGTCATTCTATATTGTGACATGAACCAGGCAGTGCCTTGCAGTATAGGAGTTTTCCCTTGAGGTCTCTGACAGACAGAAATAGCTGTTTTTACAAGACTGATATTCAGAACTAAGGATGGTAAGACTTGTCAATTATCTGGTCTTCCACCTCGTTTTTGAAATAATTATATTCTTTCCATCTGAACAATGAAGACATGGTTGGTAATTTAATCAAAAATTATGTGGAATATGATTTTTTTTCTCCATTTGTGTGTGTGTGTGTCAGGGGGGGGGGTGGACTGGAGGGCACACATGGTTTCTTACAATTCTATGTCTCCATGATTCTGTGTGTCAAAACCCAGAATGAAGACTGTTGTTCAGCAAGATCTGAGTTCTGAGTATTCTGCATATTTCACCATATTAGTACTGAATTAGGGTTAATAACAACAACAACTTTATTTTTGTATCCCACTACCATCCCTCCGAAGGGACTCGGGCTGGCTTACATGGGGTCCAAGCCCAGTCAAACAGAGTTAAAATATACAATATAAGATACATATAAGTAGATAATAGGTAGACGTATATGTAGTATAAGTTGTAATGGAAAGTTTATAAATGATAAGGAATAGGTTTAAGGATGTTTTTGATTTTTTCCCTTTACTGTTACATTGTATATAATATGACATACTCTCTTGTCTAAGATATTGTAAAAGAGGGAAGAATGTATACTTATACATTGTGTTTGATAAACTTAAATAAAGTTTTTAAAAAGATACATATACAGACATAATAACACATAATTAAAAACATCATACCACAACGAGTAGCCGAGCATAATGGATGTTCTCGAGTTGAGGGGCAAGGGAAGGCTTTTGCAATACGACTGCCTGAACAAGGGCTGGTGGTAAAGTGCGAGAGGTAGGTGATAAATTAAGGCTGTAAGGGCCAAATCAGATTAATACAGTACAACTCCAGGGCAGGGCAATAGTAAAGTGCAAGAGTTGAAAATGGGTTATGGCTAGGAATTATGGTTAGAAAGGCCAATTCATTTAGTGAACCGATTAATCAAAAGCATGTTAGAACAACCATGTTTTTAGGTCTTTACGGAAAATGGACAGGTTGGGCACTAATCTAATCTTCCTAGGGAAAGAGTTCCAGAGCCGGGGGCCACCACCAAGAAAGCCCTCTTCTTTGTCCGCACCAACCATGCTTGAGACAGAGGTGGGAACGAGAGAAGGCCCTCCCCAGCCAATCTTAGAGCTTGCACAGGTTTATACGGAAAGATGTGATTGCAAAGATAGACTGGACCCCAACCGTTTAGGGCTTTTCTCTTTTATACAAGTTCCTGATTTTAACAGCTATATGGCAGCAGCTGGGAAAGTTACATTTAATATGCCAAAGCCACTCATAACCGAGCAGTGGTAGGAAAAATCTGTGAAGACATTGTCTTCACATTTTCAAAAAGGATCTCCCCAAGTTAGCAGTGCAAACAGATCCAACTTTGCCTTATGTATGCTGTGAATAGTTGTCCCATTGGAGGATCTTGGCTTTCAAGATCCTCCATGGAAAACAAAATCCTTCAGTGTGCATGTCCAGTTATGTACTGTACAATAGTGTTGTTAATGGGATCCCTTATATAAATAACCAAATTTGCTTCTTGGATTTTTAAAAATATAGATCAGGAGTCATCAAACTTTTGAAGCCAAAGGCCAGTTTACAGTCCCTCGGATGTGGGGGCTATGGTTTGGGGAAAAAATTGATGCAATCCTACACACACTAAACAATACAATATTTAAAATGAAGAATTTTAACCAACATAATGGGGGGTTCCATTTTTACTCAGCATCACATTACCCATACACATGCATCCATCTTCATGCATACAGATATTACTATATTCTTTCTCTCTTCTTGAAGAAGAACCTCCTTAGGCAAGACCTTGCTTCCCTACAGTCTGTCAATGCACAGTTCCAAAACTTCCAAAACTTCTAAAATGCCAAAATGCACTCCTTCCAACGTGAGAAGGAGGCAGCGACTGGACTCTGCATTCCATTGCAGATCTGTCACTCTGCAAATGTATCATAACTCCTTTCCCTTCCCTTGATAAAAGGAGCCAAGTGCCCAGACTGCGTTCCATAGCAGATCTGACACTATCCAAAGTACATACACCATCTCTTTCAATAAAGCATGGCGGGCGAACAGCACCACTGTCTGTCACAATTTTATTTGTTTATCCTATTTATACCCCGCTTTTCTCCATCCCAAGGGGGACTCAAGGCGGCTTACGTATGGCAATTATTCAATGCTTTAAACGCATACAACATTAAGCTTAAAATCCATTGAATTAAAATTAATACACATTAAAATTTTAAAATTACATTCAATATTAAAATCACGCCATCCAAAAAACTTAGTCTGAGGCCGTTCCATAGTCATTGCACTTATTCCAATTATATTATATTATCGCACTGCTTCTCTGAAGGTCTGGTTCTAGAGTCAGTTTTTTACTCTCCTGAAGGCTAGGAGGAAAGAGGCTGATCTAATGTCACTAGGGAGGGAGTTCTACAGCCACACATTACAATTTTGGATTGTAATAAGGTCTCTTATATAGAAATTTTCTGCTGATGTTGTTCCAAAGTTGTATATGAATGATATTTTCCAGCCTGAAATATCCTGGCTTCATCTCTTCCTGGAAAGATGTTGAGTCTTCTTAATTGGTGTTGGTAAAGTAAGCCTTGTGTTGACTTCCTTCTTAATGTAAAGAACCTTGTTAAACATTTCCTTAACTTAAAGAGCTATTGTCTTTAACCAATGTAAACATGTTGTTTTCCCCAAAAGTTCAACAGTTAATCATTGTCCCAGTTCTTATCAACAGTTTAGCAACTTTTAATTATAGTTCCTGAGTGTAGTGGTTTTCCAGGCCTCAGTATTCAGAATGGAGTCTCCAAAATTATTATTTCTCATTCAAACACCTTTCATACAATTCCATTCAAACCATACATTATATATTTTTGTGACAGCAAGTGTGGGCCTGCTTTTGACTGATGAGAGAATCAAGTGAATCAGAATTGTTGTTGTTGTGTGCCATCAAATCATTTCAGGCACAAGGTGACCCTAAGTCTAAAGTTTAGGGCGGGGGATGGGGTGGGTCAACAACCTTGGAGGGCTACATCCATCCCATGGGCCATAGTTTGGGGACCCCTGGTATAGATAGTGGAAATCTATGGATGCAGAATCTATGCCTACTGGGGGACAACTGTACTTTGAAGACACTCTTCAATCCATGGGGGACCCTTTGCTACTATCACTGCTATCCATGTACGTATTCTCAGCCTTTCTTGGCCAGAGGAATGGCAATATTTGATTTCATATCCACTGATGATGTCAGGGGCTTGGAATGTATACCCCCATCTAAGCAAAATGGAGCTGCTATTATTAAGCTGCAGCCCCTCCAAGATAATTTTATATTCTCTGTAGGCAATATCCACCTTTCACACATTGCAATTACGTCAATGGAACCTCCCCTTTCTGCCATTGTTTTGTAGACATTTCTTCATGTTTGATAAATGCATAATCTCATTTATAAATGTCCTGATTATTGGCAGTGGACGCTTTCAACCTTTAAAACGGCTTCTCGGCAATTTTCCAGGGTAAATTGTCTGAGCGCAAGAGGCCAAAAAGACAGTTTTTTAAAAAATAACCACCAAAAGACAGAATCTCAAATTCATGGTGGCCAAAGTGGCGGCCTATAAACATAGCTTTCCTTCCCAATTGCCATTCATTAATATGTATTTGAAGACCCAAAACACTACTCAGAGAAGAGGGAAAAAGTATGTAAGAGTGAAATTACTGTGAATTGTAATCATTTTGGCAAAGCATCTAATTTAGATATTACGTTCACTTAACAGATGTACCCAGCCTTGCTCTTTGATCTGAAGCATGTGGGAGGAAGAGGGCAGTGAATAATGGATTTAAAAAGGGGGTGGGTGGGAATGGATGCACATATATGGATTCTTCGCAATAGTCAGCATTTTAGAGTGTTGCCTTGCAAAGGATTGGATCCTTCATTCTGAATGTCTCTCTTTGTTTGTTTGTTCTGTTCGACAGAATTTTTTTTAAAGAAGTGTATCACCTGAATCAGGCGGAGCAAGAGAACTAATAGCCAAAATGTGCAGTTTGGGGTTGGGGGGGATAGTTGGTTTGGTGCTGCCTTCTTTGGTGAAGACAACTGGGGCAAGTATATGCTAAAAGCTGCTGTGTCTTAACATTGGTTTGCTGAACAGAGTTGCCTTTCACCTACCTTCTTGGTTTATGGCTGGGTTTTCTGCTGGTTTGACTGAACCACCAGATGTTTTTGAAATGTCATAAGAACATAAGAACATAAGAAGAGCCATGCTGAATTGGACCTCAGCCCATCTAGTCCAGCATTCTGTATCACACAGTGGCCCACCAGTTGTACACGGGGATCTCGAGCAGAAGGGAGGGCAAAACCTGACCTGCTCCCGACCCCCCACAACCAGTACCCAGGGAGATCCTGCCTACCTCAACCAACTCCAAGGTGGCACTTGAATGTCCTTTTCAGTAACTACCGATACACTTGGTATCCATGAATCTGTCTAATCCTGCCTTGAAGTTGTTCAGGCTGACAGCTGTCACAACCTCTTCTGGAAGTGAGTTCCATAACCCAATGACCCTCTGGGTGAAGAAATATTTCCCTTTATTAGTCCTAATTTTCCTTCCTTGGAGCTTCAGGGAGTGCCCTCTAGTCCTAGTGTTTTGTGACAAAGAAAATAATTTTTCTTTATTCACCTTTTTCTATCCCATGCATGATTTTATACACTTCGATCAAGTCACCTCTTAAACGCCATCTTTCAAGGCTGAAAAGACCAAGGCGTTGCAACCTGATTTCATAAGGGAGCCGCTCCATCCCTTGGATCATTCTTGTTGCCCTTTTCTGTACCTTTTCCAGTTCCGTTATATCCTTCTTAAGGTGCGGAGACCAGAATTGTACACAGTACTCCAAATGTGGCCTTACCATAGATTTGTAGAGAGGTAATACAACATTTGCTGACCTATTTTCGATTCCCTTTCTGATCATGCCTAGCATAGAATTTGCTTTTTCACTGCTGCTGCGCACTGGGTTGACATCTTCATTGAGCTGTCCACCAAAACCCCAAGATCCCTTTCCTGGTTTGTCTCAGAAAGCTTTGACCCCATCAATTGGTAGGTGTAGTTGGGGTTCTTTGCCCCGATGTGCATGACTTTACACTTGTTTAGGTTAAAATGCATTTCCCACTTTGTTGCCCATTCACTCAATTTCGAGAGATCTTTCTGGAGCTCTTTACAATCAGTTTCATTTTTAACTACCCTGAACAATTTAGTGTCGTCTGCAAACTTTGCTACCTCAGTATTCACTCCTACATCCAGATCATTAATGAATAAATTAAAAAGTAATGGACCCAAAACTGAACCATGGGGTACGCCACTTCTCACCTCTTTCCACCCAGAGAAATGTCCGTTTATTACCACCCTTTGTTTCCTACAGTTTAGCCAGGTTCCAATCCAGGACAAGACCTGTCCTCTGATTCCATGGCTGAAGAGCTTATTAAATGTCTTTAAAGGCAATATAGAAAGCTATCCTGGATGGGCGATAGGTTGCAATGCAGCAGACCAACAGTCCATTTTTTCTCCATGCTCTGAATGCAATGAGTCGACTGCCAGATGTACTCGGGGATGTTCAGGAAAGATAGGTCAAGGGTAAAGGTCTTCCCCTGACATTATGTCCAGTCGTGTCTGACTCTGGGGGTTGGTGCTCATCTCCATTTCTAAGCTAAAGAGCCAGCGTTGTCCATAGACACCTCCAAGGTCATGTGGTCAACATGACTGCATGGAGTGCCGTTACCTTCCTGCCGGAGCGGTACCTATTGATCAACTCACATTTATCTGTTTTAAAACTGCTAGGTTGGCAGAAACTGGGGCTAACAGTGGGAGCTCGTCCCGCTCCCTGAATTCAAACTTGCAACCTTTCAGTAAGCAAGTTCAGCAGCTCAGTGGTTTAACCCACTGCACCACTGGGGGCACTGTATCAGGAAAGATACAGTGCTGCAATTTATATATTTGCATTTCATGGTCTGCCTCTGACCTCCTTTCAATAGATTCTAAATCCTGCACCCTGAAGTCATTGATTCTTACTGTTGCAACCCGCTCCCCACTTATGCTAATGTGAGTACTTTTAGGGGCATTGTCACAGTGACCTTAAGTCATGCCAGTCCAGCCTTATCTCTTTTTGATGGAAAAACAAGCTTGGTAGATTAACAGAGTGCTGTGGCTGTGGTATGTCTTCATTTTAGAAAGACTGTTGAAAAGGGCTCCCATGATCTTATTGAAAGCAAGCTAGTAAAATGTTGGCTAGACAATGCTACTCTCAGGTGGATTTGGAATTGGTTGATAATGGTCCTCCATAGTATTAGTCTTCCCACCTCTACCTGGATACATCAAGTAGCATTCAGTGCTTGTGCACTTCCCATCTCTTAACGTAGGCTACTATGGATCAGGCATTAATACATCTGGCAAAGTTAGATGAAGGGTTAGAAGGCATGGTCATCAAGTTTGCAGATGACACCAAATTGGGAAGCATAGCTCATACCCCCGAAGACAGGAGCAGAATTCAAAACAATCTTAACAGACTAGGGAGATGGACCAAAACTAACAAAATGAAGTTGAACAGAGACAAATGCAAGATACTCCACTTAGGTAGAAAAAATGAAAGGCAAAGATACAGAGTTGGGTGGGGGTGGGATGGGGGGATCCAGGATCGACAGCAGTATGTGTGGAAAAGATCTTAGAGTCCTCATGGACAGGAAGGTGAACATGAGCCAGCAATGTGATCCTGCAGCTTTAAAAGCCAATGGGATTTTGGACTGCATAAAAAGGAGTCTAGTGTCTTGATCCAGGGAAGTCATGCCACCCCTCTCTTCTGCCTTGGTCAGACCACACCTGGAATTACACTGTGTACAATTCTGGGCACCGCAGTTGAAAGGAGAGGTTGACTCTATGCTGGAATGTGTCCAGAGGAGGGTGACTAAAATGATCAAGGGTCTGTAGAACAACTAACTAACTGCTAACTAACTAACTAACTTTATTTCTTATGAGTCGCACTCCATGAAAGGTGCTCTGGGCGACTTACACAATTAAAATAAACAGGTTACATAGTCACTGCTTGTTACTCAATCTAGGCTCTTCTGAAGAGCCATGTCTTAAGTGCCCCTAAAAATGTATGTAGATCAGGAGTGGCTCTTTGGTCTGGCAGTAGGGAGTTCCACAAGATTGGGGCTACAATGGAGAAGGATCTCTGTCTTGTGGACTCCAAATGAACCTCTCTAGGGCCAGGGACATAGAGAAGATTCTCATGAGCTGACCGTAGCAGTCTCTGGTGGTGGAGTGGCATTAAACGGTCTCTTAGATATGAAGGACCCTGACCTCAAAAGGCCTTGAATGCTAGGACCAGGGTCTTGTAGAACAGTGTTTCTCAACCAGTGTGCCGTGGCACACTAGTGTGCCGTGAGTGATCATCAGGTGTGCCGTGGGAAATTAGCACTCCCCCCCTCCTAGCAGCCCCCTCACAGGTTTCCAAGAAACAAATTGAGCCTCTCTGCTTTGAAATGTTTTTTTTTTTTACTATTTTACTGGATTTTTCGAGAGTTCCCCCCCTCCCCCAAAGGAACTGTTTATAACAGCTTCATGACATCCATAGTTAACTAGAAGCAAGTTTCACTCAGGGTGAAATTTCTCAAAGGTCTGGTGAACAAGCTCTATGAGGAGCGGCTTGAAGAGCTGGGCATGTTTTGCCTGAAGAAGAAAAGGCTGAGAGAAGATATGATAGCCATGTATAAATATGTGAGAGATAGTTATACATATGTTGTGTTCATCAAAACAGGCCCAGGTTTCACACTGAGTGTATAAATACATTTAAAACATATTAACTATATGTATTACTGTGTTAGAGTGTCATTTTGTGTCATTTGGGTTGGTGGTGTGACCCAGGATTTTGTCAATGTAAAAAGTGTGCCGCGGCTCAAAAAAGGTTGGGAAACACTGTTGTAGAGGACTCTGTGTTCAACCGGCAGCCAATGTAAGCACTGCAGAGACAGCGTTATATGGCACCTCATTGATGTTTTTGTGAGGAGTCTAGTAGCTGCGTTTTGCACAATTTGGATCTTGCAAATTGCTGCTCGAGGTAAGCCCACATACAAAGCATAGCAGGAATCCAGCCTCGACGTAACCGTGGCATGGATTACCGTAGCCAGCGCCTCTGTTGGTAAATAAGGCGCCAACTGCCTCGCTTGGCATAGATGAAAGAAGGCCCTTTTACTAGTGGAGGCAATCTGGGCTTCCATCGTCATTTTGGAATCCAGTATAACACCGAGACTCTTCACAGTGAGGGATGGAACTAATGGTTCCCCTTCAAAAGATGGTAATAGACCAACCAATTCTGATGGACGGCCACAAGATTTCAGTTTTTGCTGGATTTACTTTCAATTTATGGGCATGTAGCTATCTTGTCACTGCTCCAAGACACCGGGTGAAGTTATCTGGTACTGAAGTTGTTCCAGGTTCTAGTTTTAGGAGAAGCTGGGTGTCATCAGCATATTGGTAACATTCTAATCCACATCTCCAGACTAGCTTGGCGAGAGGTCGAACATAGATGTTAAACAGCATTGGCGATAGATAGCGCCCTGGGGTACTCCACAGTCGAGAGGGGATTTCTCAGATACTTGGCCCAGCCACTCCACTCGTTGGCTACGCCCTCTCAAGAATGAGTTGAACCACGTTATTGCTGATCCTTGAATTCCAATAGCAGCTAATTGTTGGATCAGTAGATCATGGTCTACTGTATCGAAAGCTGCGGTGAGGTCGAGCAACACCAGCAGTACCGATCCTCCCTTGTCTAGTTGGCGACGGATGTCATCAGAAATGGCCACCAGAACAGTGTCGGTCCCATGTCCGGGACGGAAGCTAGATTGAAATGGATCCAGGCCATCCGTGTCGTCTAAGAATTTCTGAAGTTGGATTGCTGCCGCAAACAAGCCCTATGAGGAGCGGCTCAAAGGCTGGGCGTGTTTAGCCTGCAGAAGAGACGGCTGAGAGGAGACATGTTGGGGACTATGTATCAAGAGGTGAGGGGAAATATAGGGAGGAGGGAGGGATCTTGTTTTCTGTTACCCTAGAGACTAGGACATGGAACAATGGCTTCAAACTACAGGAAAGAATGGAGATTCCACCTGAACATTGGAGCCCCCAGTGGCGCAATGGGTTAAACCCTTGTCCTGGCAGGACTGAAGACCGACAGGTCAGAGGTTCAAATCTGGGTAGAGTGCGGATGAGCTCCCTCTGTCAGCTCCAGCTCCCCATGCGGGGACATGAGTGAAGCCTCCCACAAGAATGGTAAAACATCAAAAATATCTGGCCGTCCCCTGGGCAATGTCCTTACAGATGGCCAATTCTCTCACACCAGAAGCAACTTGCAGTTTCTCAAGTCACTCCTGACACAAGAAAAAAAACCAAACCCCTGAACATTAGGAAGAACTTCCTAACTGTAAGGAGAGCTGTTCAGCAGTGGAACTCTCTGCCCCAGAGTGTGGTGGAGGCTCCTTCTTTGGAGGCTTTTAAACAGAGGCTGGATGACCATCTGTCTGGGGTGCTTCTTGGCAGGGAGTTGGACTGGATGGCCCACAAGGTGTCTTCCAACTCTATGATTCTATGAAAGTTGTTTGAATGGAGCTTTTTCTGTCTACCTGGTTATCCGTATGGCTTAGCCATCGAGTCCACAGCATTCAGTAGCACTCTATAAACCCTAATTACTTGGGCTTTATGCCACACTCACTGATTTAATAGAGTAGCTTCGTTAATGTCCCATTTAGTTGGTGATGATAATCCCTACTCTTGGCGGATGCTTCCCAGTGTGTTAATGGAGACTGGGCAGAGGCAATCACAATTTGAACTAGCTTCTTAACAAGTTTTGGGTACACCGTCTGCCCCCAATTGACCATCTCAACTTTGTGGTAGTCAGTTCATCTTTGGACAGCCACAGGGACTGATATAAAGCCATTATTCCCTGTTGTGCATTTCTGTTGTTTTCAGTTCTTCCTCTAGAGTATTCCTCTTGGCGGTGCCATCTAATCAGCTTTAGGTTTTAATTAAACAGCTGTCATTTGCTTCCTAGTTCTGTTGCGACCTGATGTTGTATTAAATTTTAATTTAGCCAAGGCTGAATAGGAAGTAGATTCCTTCAGACAACAAAGAAACACTATTAGCAGGTTACAGTTGTAATTAAGAAGAGCCTGGCTGAAGTGCGAATGCAGTCAGGTTCAGAGAAAGGATTAGGGATAAACACGGAGGGAATTACGGTGCGGAGATGGAGGATACAACACGAGTCGTCTGCTCCCACTTGATCGGAGAGAATGTCATGTTCAAAGCCTGCTTTGTACTTGGAGTGGAATGTCACATGATTATTGAAACAAGATTATTGTATTTTCATATTCATCTACGACAGTGTTTCTCAACCTGGGGGTTGGGACTCTGGGGGGGGGGTCACAAGGGAGGTGTCAGAAAGGTCGCCAAAGACTATCAGAAAACACAGTATTTTCTGTTGGTCATGGGGATACTGTTTGGAAAGTTTGGCCCAATTCTCTCATTGGTAGGGTTCAGAATTCTTGTTGATTTTAGGTGAACTATAAATCCCAGCAACTACAACTCCCAAATGTTGAGATCTATTTTCTCCAAACTTCACCATTGTTCACATTTGGACATATTGAATATTCGTGTCAAGTTTGGTCCAGATCCATCATTGGTTGAGGTCACAGTGCTCTCTGGATGTAGGTGAACTACAACCAAAACTCAATGCCCACCAAACCCTTCCAGTATTTTCTGTTGGTCATAGGGGTTCTGTGTGGGAAGTTTGGTTCAATTCTCTTATTGGTGGAATTCATAATGCTCTTTGATTGTAGGTTAGCTGTAAACCCCAGCAACTACAACTCCCAAATGACAAAATCAATCACCCCAACCCCATCAGTATTCAAATTTGGCAGTATTGAGTATTTGTGCCAAATTTGGTCCAGTGAATGAAAATACATCCTGCATGTCAGATATTTACATTACGATTCATAACAGTAGCAACATTTCAGTTATGAAGTAGCAACGAAAATAATTTTACGGTTGAGGGTCACCACAACATGAGGAAGTGCATTAAGGCTTCGTGGTATTAGGATGGTTGAGAAACACTGATCTATGGGACCTGAAACCACAGACCTAGATCTGGTGTCTGTGAAGTATGTGGAAGTTCCATACATGCAGGATGGAGTGACGTTGAGAAGCAAACACTGCAAGAACATCCTACCAGCCACAATAGTTCATATTGGAGAAGGCAAATGAGACAGTTTCTGGCGATTCAGTGGAGTCCAGCCTCGTGACAGAAAGACTCTTCTTTAAATTTTGTGCAACTGCTTTTCAATGTTCGACTTCTGATAGTCATCAGGTTTTATGTAGTGATACAAGGACTCAAAGGGACTTCACAATTTGTCAGAACAACAATGCCCATTGGCTCCAGGGAGTTCTCTATGGTTTTGAAGCATTGGAAGTTGGCCATCTCTACATAAATACCCCCTTGTTATCTGCTCTCAGATCCTTGCAGCTTCACACTGACTCAGTTGCTACAGATCTGTTTTTTTGTGATTTTTTCCACCCAGTACCCTATAGGCTCTCTGTTTGGAACAGGGTATTGCTTTCCTCTGAAAAATTCGGAGAGGCATCTCTTTTACTGTTTTTTCTTTCCTTTCCAGTCATTTTGTGGTCAGCCATAAAATACGCAATGCTTATATTAGGGACACATGGACAGAGCTATCTGTGCAGCTGTTCATTTTGCCTGAGGACACAACGGCCAAGGACAACCCTCCAGAATGTCCAGTTCAATCTGGTGCAGATCTGTCCATGAAACACTCTCTGTGGATTCTGATACAATTATTCTAACGCTTAATATTTTGCTTACTCCTCTCTTTGGGGTGCTTTCTTGTATTTTGGGAGGGTGAGGTTGAAGAAATGCAAGTTGTTCAGTCAACATTTTGTGAGTATAGCATATCACAAGCAAATGCAGAAAAGACTGGATTGTGTTTGTCCAAAATGATGCCATTGGGATCTTCTGTCTTCCCAGCCAGTTTGCATTATAACCCAGCAGTCTTCTGTTCAATGTAATTCTGAATGTTATGCATGCTTTCGTAAATATAGATCATCTTCCAATAATCAAAAGTTTGGCGGAACATTGTAGTATTACAGGAAAGCATTATGACTGCCTGATGCCATTACATGTGTATTTTAGATTCCCAAGTAAGGTACACAGACATTATTTCCATTAATATACACATTTTCATGTCAACTTTCCACACACAGAAAGATCTGCTTTCAAAAAAAACCTGAACAAGTTCAAACACAATTTTCACTCCTCGCACTTGGCCCAGCTTGCCTTCGTTTAAATTCTTGTACTGTTTTTATACTCTGCTTTATTATGTTATTGTTAGTATTTTACTGTCTTATTATGTTACTGTATAGGCATTTTTACTTGATGTTGTCGGGTGTCTTGTATGTATTTTATTTTGCTTTATTGTAATGACTTGGGCTTGGCCCTATGTTAGCCGCCCCGCGTTCCTTCAGGGAGATGGCAGCGGGGTACAAATAAAGTTATTATTATTATTATTTATTAAGTGTAACTAAATTTCCATTAATACCTTGTTTTGGGGAATGCAAATTATTTGAAATCCCATGAAAATACCAACTGGGTGAGATAGTCCCTCTCCTTTAGAACAACTGAGATTTACAAATAAACAGCCCTGTGAGTGGCAACAAAAGAGGGAATGGATAATGTTCATTTAAGTGGTGTACAGGGGGCAATACAACCTTCTGTTACACAGCTCCACTGGTTCCCAGTATGCTACCGGGCTCAATTCAAAGTGCTGGCTTTGACCTATAAAGCCCTGAATGGTTCTGATCCAACTTACCTGTCTGAATGTATCTCCCTCTATGAGCCAACTACAGCTTTAAGATCTGCTGGGGAGGCCCTGTTCTCGGTCCCATCCACTAGTGCATTTGGTGGAGACGAGAAACATGGCCTTCTCAATAGTGACCCCTCAGCTGTGGAACTCCCTCCCCAGTGACATTAGACTGGCCCCATCCCTCCTGATCTTCAGGAAAAAGCTAAAGACCTGACTTTGTACACAGGTGTTCGGGGAGTAGAGTAATATGGAACTCAACCTCAATCTGGCAGCTTGAATAATGATAATGGGAAAATCAACAGGTATGGAAAATCAAGACTCGGGACTATGTATGTTTTTAATCTATTGTATTGGATTTATATGTTTTAACTGTGTATATGTCTTAACTGATTATAATTTCATGTGGTCTGTGTATTATGTTGTATATGATGTGGCATTGAATTTTGCCATAATTTGTTAGCCACTCTGTGGGGTGGGAAGGGTGGGGTATTAATACATTCAATACAGTAAAAAGATAAATAAATAAGCTGGGAACATGAGTGCTGGCAATGCTTTGGACTTGTGGCAGTGTCAGAATGAGAGGTGTAGGGTCGAACTTGCTCAGGTTCCATGATCTGAGAGTTAAATGGAGGGCTAGGGAGCTGGACATCCCTCATCGTAGCCATCTTTCGCACATCAGGGAGAATGGTCATGTTTAAGAACTTCCCATATTGAATGGACTGAAACACTGGGGTGGTGGAAGACATCACTAAAGGGGGGCATCCCCACTGAATATGCAAATTGCAGAAAGTTTTTGCACAGAAAGAAAGTGCCATCCTTCCACCCCATCAGAAAACTGACAGTGCCATTGGAATAGGACCAGGGGCTACAATATCTAAGACTAAATGGTGCTCAGTGACTCCTAAGAAAATTACAACTCTGTGGGAGTTCATTGTAGTGGCACTGTAATACATATACCCTACAACATCGCCCTACAAAATTGCTCATGGCAGCTCTGGCACTTTTCTGGGAAAAGAGGGGTAAATCCCTGGGGCTGATCATAGATTCACCTCTGCTAGATATTAGGCTTCTGCATTTTGGCTGAACCTCAATCAGTTTTTGCTGGCCAGATTCCAGTAGACCCCCGTATACAGTTTTGCATGCCTGTTGAAAACAGGTGGGTAGTCGGATAGTTGTTTTTGTGCTACAGCTAAAAAATATGGCTAGATCAGCCCATTGGTGGCAATGGGGAACTTACGAGGCTTCCTTTTCCGTTCCTAGGACCCTTTCCTTTGTTTCCTTCAAGGGAACTTGGGTTTCAGCAACAAGGTTAAGCAAGCAGAGACAGCTTGTGTAAGACCTATCACAGCATTCTTCTACTCCAATTGGCCCAACAGGCATGGCTCACAGGGAAACCCCATGTGAGGAGGAGCACACAGCAGCAACTTTGCACATCACATGCTTCCGAAAAGAGGAGGATAAGCCATGATCGGCTGTCATGTGGTCCCATTACAGATGGGAAACAGTTACGGCTGGGCCCTTGCTGTTACCAAACTGAAGAAGCCAAATTGGCCAAAGGAAAATGGCTAGAACGAATCCATGCCCAAGCCTATTGGTTACGATTCTCAGATTGGTTGTCTTGGTTTTTAGAAACGCCCTTTTCAAAATTGGTGCTGTCTAGTAAGATTTGCCTCTGATATTGGACACAATCTGAGTATGACCTTCCTGAAGTGGAACTAAGTAGCTCATTTTCCAGGCAATCCCTGTAGTGTCCTTGCCAGAATCCAGCCCTGATTTCCACTTGTTTGCGTAAGAGATTACATGGCCGTGTAGTCTTGTTTATTGTGCTTCTGAGTGTGCAGTGGAACAGTCTACTACAACTATACCAGTTGAGTGGTTTTGTGTTAGAGACAGAACAGTGAATTTAATCTCCGATCTCTCATATAAACCCTTGAAATTTTGCTTGTTGACACTTCATTTCTCTTCTCATCACCTCTCTGGTGGACAAATATCATGTTCCCTGGGGAGCTTGGTTAATGAGAGTCTCGATAGAGTTTATTAATGCTGTATAGAAATGCAAATCCCGCTATCTCATGGTGATTATCCTTCTTATCATCCGTGGTTTATAATCATTTATAGTAACAATAATAAAATCACTGATATTTTACATTCATCTTTTTAAAAAAAATCCTGTGCTATCCCTCTGTAGTGGATGGCAGCTGGTATGAAATTAACTCCATCGCCATCAATGAACATAATACAGTTGGGCGAGGGAGGACATAAAGCATCTGGTTTATGTCATCTGGAGTGTAAAGTAAAGAATGTATATTTTCATCTTGTAGCCTTTTATTTCCAGAGCATGCCCTCTGTTTATTGGCAGCTCTCAACCAGATGTTTAAATCCTTTTGAAATCAAAAGCTAAACCACATGTTTCAGCAGAGGAATTGAGTATGTTTGTGGCTGATGGGGCCAGGAGAAGGTGAATGCGTGATTTTAAGTGCTTTTAGGAACTATAATCTAACAGTAATCGGAATTTGATGACACTCGGGCTCTACGACTCAAAGAGTGATGAACATTATGTGCTTGGGGGGGGGGCACAAAGGGACTGGAGGGGCTTCTTGATCTCAGATTAGACTGTTGGTCCAACTAACCCAGCTCTTTGCACTCTGATCAACAGCAGCATTATATATCAGAACAGGGTCTCTCCCATTAACTGGCACCTGATCCTTTTAACTGGAGTGGCCAGGAGTTGAAAGTGGGAACCTCTTCTGGCATGTGCACTACTCTGAGCTCTGGTTTCTCTCTGGTAAAACTAAGGAACCTTACCTCGCTTCTTGCCTAGCTCCTTGCAGTAGAGCAGCCTTTCTCAACCATCCTAATTCCGTGACCCCTTAATACAATTCCCCGTGTTGTGGTGACCCCCAACCATAAAATTATTTTCATTGCTACTTCATGACTGTCATTTTGCTACTGTTATGAATTGTCATGTGAATATCTGATACACTAGGAGCCCCCAGTGGCGCAGTGGGTTAAACCCCTGTGACAGCAGGACTGAAGACCTGAAGCTCGCAGGTTCGAATCTGGGGAGAGTGCAGATGAGCTCCCTCTATCAGCTCCAGCTCCTCATTTGGGGACATGAGAAAAGCCTCTCACAATGATGATGAAACATCAAAACATCTGGGCGTTCCCTGGGCAACGTCCTTGCAGACGGCCAATTCTCTCACACCAGAAGCAACTTGCAGTTTCTCAAGTCACTCCTGACACAGCAAAAAAACGAAACAAAACAAAAACTGATACGCAGGAGGTATTTTCATTCTACACTTGATCTTAGCCAAAAGTCCGAGAAGCGATGGGATGTATTTTCATTCACTGGACCAAATTAGGCACAAATACCCGATACGCCCAGATTCAAGTAATGGTGAGGATGGGGGTGGGGGTGGGATTGATTTTGTCATTTGGGAGTTGTAGTTGCTGGGATTTATAATTCGCTTACACCCAAAGAGCATTCTGAACCAACAAGGGAATTGAACCACACAGAATTCCCATGACCAACAGAAAATACTGGAAGGGTTTGGTAGGCATTAACCTTGAGTTTTGGAGTTGTAGTTCACCTACATCAGGGGTGCTCATTACAGTGATCGGGAGCACCTAGGTGATCTTCGTCCCTCTTCCAGGTGATCTTTGGGCCTCACCAGCTGGATGGCGCGCTCCTGCCATGCGTGCGCACGTGCGCTCCCGCCGCTGCCTTCACGGGGCTTCTTTTGCCAAAATGAGACTTTAGTGGGCGGGCCCTGGCGCTCGTCTTGCCACGCACGGTGTGGTGACATGACCGCCCATTGGTTGCTGCTGGGGGGGGGGAGCAAGGTGAAGGCACGCGCACGGATAGGATGTGAGGCTGTGGGAGGGATGGAGGGAATGTGTGTGTGTGTGAGAGAGAGAGAGCCAAGGAGAGAAGAAAGAAATCTGGAGAACTTTTTTGGATCCTTCTGGCAGGCAGGCCTGCGGGCGGTGGAAGGAGAGAGGGAGAGAGAGAGAGAGAAAGAGGCGGAGGAGGCCAGGCAAAGTGGGGCAAAGCCAAGCAAGCCCCGCCGCAACCCCTGCTGCTGCCCTCGGGACTCCCATTCCAAGCCGCGACCTGGGCGAGCGAGCTGTGTGGGGCTGCTTTCTTTCCTTGGTTGGGGGCGAGGAGGGAGGGGTCCGCCATGTTCCTGGGGCTGAACCCGAGGAGGTGGGGGCTGCGTGGATGGAGACTCCACTTGCTGCTGCTGCTTGTGCCCTTGCTGCCTTTCTCTGCCTCGCCCTCCCTCGCCCTCGAAGGAGAAAGGCGCTGAGGGCCCACAGGAGAGAGAGAGAGAGAGAGGGTGGCTCTTCAGAGCCAGCTAGGAAGAGCCACCCTCTCTCTCTCTCTCCCGTGGGCATGGACTGCCACCAGTGGGAGGGGCCTCCTTCCTGCCAGTCATCCACTTGGGCGTCCTTTCTGAGTGACACCCTCGAAAGGAAGGAAGGGCGCCCTCCCCCCCGCTGCATCTGTCACTTTGGGGAAGCACCTCTTCCACTCTTCCTTTTCCTGCCCAGGTAAGGAAGCCTCAAGGGAGGGGGGGAGGCTGCCATGGGTCCCTCTCTCAGTTGAGTTTCCAGGCCCAGGCAGCAGCCAGGCAGCCCCTCTTCCCAGCCCTGCACCTTCCGAGCCGCTGCCAAAGCCATATCTGGCCGGAGCGCTGGCGGGTGCGCCTATAAATACCCTCCTGCTGCGTGCATGGGAGGGGCCTGCTGTGCACGCAAGAAGCAGGACGGGATGGGGACTTCCTGCTTCGTGAAAGCATGCAGCAGGAAGGAGGAAGGCAACAAAGACATTAAGAGAGAGAGCGTGCTCAGGCAAGGAGGATCCCCTTCCCGGGTGCGCGTGGTGGCGAGTTCGTGGGCAGGCAAGAAAGAAGCCCCTCGCGGACGGAAGGCTGCAGTTATGCTAATAGTATAATATAATATATTGTATATACATATAATATATATAATATTATAATGTAATACAATATAATACTAATACTAATATGATATTGTAATTATATATTTTATATTACATGTAATATTACTAATATTACAGTATAATGGTATAGTGCAATATAGTAATATATAAAACTGATATGGTGCTATGCAAATAATATTGTGTGTGTGTGTGTGTGTGTGTATTAGGCCTGTTTGATCAAGGAAAAAATGGTTCAAAACTCGTTGCGGATGTAGGGGACGCTGGTGGTTTGAATCTGAATGACTTCCGAAATTTTCTTCAAAAATTGCGGAAATTTTATGAATTTTTCAGAAATTTCAGAATGGCTTTGTTAAATGCGGACACACATGTGCAGTAATAAAGAAACAGCACTGGCAGTAGGAAAGAAACAGCACTGGTTAAACACAGAGTATGAACGCGGATGTCCTTCCCTCCACATCAGAACTGGGCGAGAGCCATGTGTTTGCCAATTCCTTTCCGAAGATGGCGGTGGTGGATTCGAAATGGCAAATTCACTTTCAGGTTGTTTACATCACTTCGAAACTGCTTCAGAAGTGAATTTAATCCGAATTCACTCTGATTTTACAAGCATTTTGACGAACCTACCTAGGCCATATATATATATATATATATATATATATAGAGAGAGAGAGAGAGAGAGAGAGAGAGAGAGAGAGAGAGAGAGAGAGGCCTCTCTGAGACCCCTTCGGGGTGAGAAGGGCAGCATATAAATGTCATAAATAAATAAACAAAGAAGTATCAAGAGGGATAAAAATACCATCCTCAAAACATGCCACGAAAGACATGTCACAGGAACAGAGGGCGAGCTGCAGACGAATGTGCCATCGCGCACACACAAAAATTTACTTCTCACACACACACACACACAGATATTAGAAGTTGAGTAAAATTGATAGTTTTCCATTTTATAAAAGGTACTGGATGCAGATTCTTTGCCTATGAGTTACCAATGAAATGGACCTTGCATGATGTGATTGGACCCATAACCACCAGCAGGCAAAGAGCATCAGAGATGGGGTATAAGTGTGTGTTATAAGGTCCTGATGTTGCAAATGTGGAATATCTATCTTGGTTTAAAACCTATCCTATATCGAGTTCTCAGAATTGCTTTTATCAGATTGTTCTGTCCTAATCCAGGAGTTAGAAATATGTAGTCATTTGCATGCAGTTGAGGGAAGAATGATGGGATTTTGCAATCGAGCAATGTCTGAAGTGTTGCCTTTCCCCCAAAGGGTCTTAAATATTTTTTATAATATATTTTTATTGTGTTTTTTCCAATACATATATAGGTGTTGGGTGAGGAAGGGGTACAAGTGTAGGTGGGGTGAGGTGGGGTAGGGGAATTTTAAAAAGGCTTCCAAAAAATCTCCCAAGGCATGTTTTGAACATTGTTACATAATATTAGACCCACAGAATCATAGAGTTGGAAGAGACCACATGAGCCATCACGCCCATTCCCCTGCTAGGCAGGAATAAATAATCAAAACGCTCATGAA
The DNA here is from genome assembly GCA_030556195.1 of Anolis apletophallus. NCBI lineage: Eukaryota > Metazoa > Chordata > Lepidosauria > Squamata > Anolidae > Anolis > Anolis apletophallus. The sequence continues at coordinate 78,790,834 of JARBWK010000011.1, forward strand.
AGAGGGCCATCCAGAATTGGTTTAAAGAAAGAGATTCTGCCACAGCCTCTGCTACCCTTCGGAAGAGACATAGCAAGTATTAGTGAGCAATTATTCAAATAGCATCCATGGTGACTTGCAAATGAGTTCTGTCTTAATGGACTCATTAGTGTGCTATATCTCACAGTACATGGAGGAAGAGATATAGAAGGCTCAGTGGCCTCTGGAATATCTCCAGGTGGAGTTTATTGATGGAAGAAAGGGGTTTCTTAAAATTAGCATGGCATATTCCAGCTTCATTGATATCACAGAGATTTGACAGAGAAAATGAAGAATTTGCTCACCAGGCCATTATGCCTGTGGAGAAGGATATCATTTTAGAGTGCTAACTGCTTAGGGAAACATCACAATCAAAGAAGAGGATCGCTTGCTGGCACTGAGGTGGGATCAGTTCTAATGCTACATGAACATGACAATGTAATGGCCTGAGGCAGGGAAAAGTATATGGATGACAGCTTGATGGCCCCATCGTCTATGGTTCATGATAATTTATATGTACTTGACAGGACACATAGCAGACTGAGCCACTAACCTGGACCACACAGAGTTAGTAATAACAGGTAAAGTGGCACCTGCAACTTTGAGTAATGCAACACGTTGCTTAGTGGTTCAAAGCAAAGATTTATCTCTGGGTCACTACACTGATTTAATGCAGTTTCAAACTGGTATTGAAGGCTATGCAGGTGATTACATAGGAAAGCCTGGAACTGGTTTGGGGCTCGGAAGATGATGCCACAAACCACCAGGCACTGGTGTGCATTAAAGGCTTTCTTTTGCATGGCTTTATGGCAGTGGTTCTCAATCTTCCTAACGCTGCGACCCCTTAATACAGTTCCTCATGTTGTGGTGACCCCCCAACCATAAAATTATTTTCGTTGCTACTTCATAACCGTAATTTTGCTACTGTTCTGAATCATAATGTAAATATCTGATATGCAGGATGTATTTTCATTCACTGGACCAAATTTGGCAGAAATACCCCATACACCGAAATTTGAATACTGGTTGGGTTGGGGGCGGGGGATTGATTTGTCTTTTGGGAGTTGTATTTGCTGGGATTTATAGTTAGCTAACAATCAAAGAGCATTCTTCACCGATATGGGAACTAAACCAAACTTGGCACACAGAACTCTCATGACCAACAGAAAATACTGGAAGGCTTTGGTGGGCATTGCCCTTGAGCTTTGGAGTTGTAGTTCACTACATCCAGAAAGCATTGTGGACTCAAACAATGATGGATCTGGACCAAACTTGGCACGAATACTCAATATGCTTAGATGTGAACACTGGTGGAGTTTGGTGAAAATAGACCTTGACATTAGGGAGTTGTTTTTGCTGGGATTTATAGTTTACCTACAATCAAAGCAAATTCTTAACCCCACCAGTCATAGAATTGGGCCAAACTTCTCACATGGAACCTCCATGACCAACAGAAAATATTGTGTTTTCTGATGGCCTTTGATGGCCCCTATGACACCCCCTTGCGACCTCCCCAAGGGGTCCCGATCCCCAGATTGAGAAACACTGCTTTATGGGAATTTGTTGGCTGGTAGTACTTTAGAAAATGAAGGATGGTCTTGACTAATCTCTGACAGTAACTCCCTAGCTTTCCAGGTGCCGTGTTGACTTAATAGTGCTCTGTTTTTTATGTTGTGCCCTTCTGCAGGACACAGAAGTCCTCAACACAGCCATTCTGACAGGGAAGCCGGTGTCTGTCCCAGTAAAAGTGGTTGCTGTTGAAGAGGACGGATCAGTGCGAGATGTGTCTGGTTCGGCTGAATGCAAATCAGCAGATGAAGATGTCATAAAGGTAAGGTTGATGAATCTCAGCATGGCTTTGTTGGGACAGAATAGGGCCCAATGTATTGCAGTCTAGCAGTTCATGAGTAGCCACCACTGAAATGGTTCCAAGGAGAATGTGAGAAAGATGGTCTTCCTCTGCGTAGCCAGTTGTAGTTGGCGGTTCCCATGTCAATGGGCTGTTGAGTGATCCTAGCTTTTTATTTCTAATTTTAAAGGATCTATCAAAGTATTGAAGTTAGGTTCAGTACCTTGGAGAGCTCCTTTAATGTTCAGGAGAAAACTTTGGGCTGATTCCCCATCCTACTGACATGGAAACCACCACCAGTCCTTTAGAGATGGATCCTCTTTTGATGTGTAAATTGAGGTGGTGAGTTCCACTAAATAGGGGAGGCAAGCTGGGACCCCTGAGAAACAAGAGAGGGGAATCATTTTATCTAGGGAACTCGCAAGGTTTAAAGCAAGGTTAGAGGAAATGCAACCTTTTTGTCAGATAACTGCTTCCAGTAAAGCTGCTTCCAATAAAATGATCAGTCCACACTGATCATTTTATTCTAGACTTTTATGTCCTGTCCTACCTGCTAAACTCCTTTAAAATCTAGAATGAAATCTAGATTTTTCAAACATGCCACTGGCTTCCATTAAAATAATGGAGCTGTGGTGGCACAAGGGGTTAAATTGTTGAGCTGCAGAACTTGATGACTGGAAGGTTGGCAGTTCACATCTGCAGGATGGAGTGAGCTCCTGCTGTTAGCCCCAGGTTGCAAATGGTGCTCCATGCAGTCATGCCGGCCACATGACCAGGAGGTCTCTATGGACAACACAGGAGATGAGCACCACCCCCCAGAGTTGGAGATGAAGGACAAGCCTTTACCTTTAGCTGTGTGTCTGTTTTTCATAGTTTTGAGGCATTGCATGTTTCCCTTGTCTCTCTGTATATGCTGTAATCCATTCTAAGTCCCCTCGGGGAGATAGGGCAGAATACAAATAAAGTGTTGTTGTTGTTGTTGCAATTATTCTGTAAGTGGTAGCTTTTAAATCTACAAATTGGGCGATATGGTTTTCATGTCATCCTTTCCCCTCCGCACTCTGCAATATGGTGTAAGAAAACAAAACTTTTGGGAGTAACTAACCCAACATCTTCTCTGCCATCTTAATTTCATGCTTGCAAGGAGATATTTTCTCTTTGCACCTCCAAGTGTTCCCCCCCATCATTTTGCAAAGGGGTGTCAGCAAGATTGGTGATGGTTTTAAAGGTAGCCAAGAGTCATTGTCAGTTGATCATTAATGGCTCTTCATTGGACAGGGAAAATATTAGGACGTGCCTATTATTTGCTCCAATATAGTCAGCTCTGATTTTTGCCAGGCCCCGAAATTTACCTTCTCTCCTTGCTTTGAAAGGGCTTTGAATGAGTTTGTTGTCTCGGCAGAAAGAAGTGCCTGAAAAGGGGAGAAGGTCTGGCAAATTCACTAGAACTCCACATTCAGCAGATAAGGGATATGACACCCAGATCTTGTAAATGTAGTGGGAAAGGGCTCATGGAAAACTCAAGATTTGTCCTTGCGGTAACTTGTAAGGGCTTTGATATCATGTCACATTTTGGACTTTTTCTGTGCCTTCTTTCACCTCTCATTTGTCTTCTTGGCCTGCTGAAGAGGTCTGAAGAGCTCAAAAGCTTGCATACAACTGCTGTCCATCTGCGAGGTTTATTTTTTGATATACCAACACATTCAGGGCATAAATTGGCAGCACCTTATATTCTGAAATTTAAAGGAGCTTCCCAAGGTGTCAAGCCTATTTTGCAGATAGAACTCAGCATCTTTAATGGGTTTTTTTACAGTTCAAACTAAAGCCCAGAACAGATTGATCACTTGACTGACATCATTAAGTCATAGTTGTAAGCCTGTCCCCCTTTTGTGCATTTAAAAGAAATATAAGAGAATTAGAAGATGTATTGTCAAAAGCTTTCATGGCCGGAATCACTGGGTTGTTGTAGGTTTTTCAGGCTATATGGTCATGTTCTAGAAGCATTCTCTCTGATGCTTCGCCTGCATCTATGGCAGGCATCCTCAGAGGTTGTGAGGTCTGTTGGAAACTAGGCAAGTGAGGTTTTATACATCTGTGGAATGGTGTCAGGGTGGGAGAAAGAACTCTTGTCTGTTTAAGGCAAGTGTGAATGTTACATCTGGCCATCTTGATTAGCATTTGATGGCCTGACAGTTTTTTTGGGCTGGCTTGTTACTGCCTGGGGGAATCCTTTGTTGAGAGGTGATTAGCTGTCCCTGATTGTTTCTTGTCTGGAGTTCCCCTGTGTTTGAGTGTTGTTCTTTATTTGCTGTTCTAATTTTAGAGTTTTTAAATACTGGTAGGCAGATTTTGTTCATTTTCATGGTTTCTTCCTCTCTGTTGAAATTGTCCACATGCTTGGGGATTTCAATAGCTTCTCTGTGTAGCCTGACATGGTACTTGTGAAAGTGGTCATGCATTTCTATGTTCTCAAATAATATGCTGTGTCCAGGTTGGTTCATCTGTAGCACAGCAGTTCTCGTTTGTGCCTGGGGGACAGGACCGGGGGTCCCATTGGCATTGGGGCCTGCAGCAGCGAAGATGGATTCTGAAGAGGATTTAGAAGGGTTAGCAGAAGGAGAGTTTCCCATCACTGGGCCTCCTTCTCCCACAGAAAGCTTGGCTTGGGATGAAGGTTGGCCTGACCCTTACGACGAGACAGATAACCAGGTGCAAATGGAAAGCAGTGATAGCGAAACTTATGAACGGCCAGGGGAGAGGTTTACAGGATCCTTTGAGTGAAAACATGGAAGAGAGCGGCTGGGAAGAGTCTAGGGAGGAGAGCTCTCACGGAGATAGGGCAGCAGATGTTGGGAGGCAAGGCCGTGCTTTCGATAGGAGACGGGACATCGAGACTAGCAGGAGGGCTGGTACCATAGCCTAGACAGGCCGAGGTCCGTCAGCAGAGATTGAGACAGCGAAGCCTAGAGCGTCAGGGACCTCGGCAGAAAGATTAAGTATAGGATCCGTGGGAACGGATCCTCAGTACTCGGCCACGTCTCTTCTGAGCAGACGTGAAGCGAAGCTGGTCCACGGAGCTAAGTTGGCTGGTGGCCTACCAAGTCTTGCCTTGCATCTTGTACCTTGCCTTGTTCCTGAATCCGCATTGCTGTGCGGAGCCTTGCCAAGTCTTTTGGATACTTTACCAAGTTGTTTTGGACATTTGATTGCCTTTTGCCTTTGGATTTGCTTTGCTATTTTTATGGACAATATCCCTTTTGAACTGTTTTTATATTCAATAAAGTAGTTAGCCTTCAGTCCGTCTCTGTGTGTGTGATTAAGGGGCCGGTCAAGTCCGTGCATCGTGACATCATCAGGTGCTCTGCTATGACTGACTTTTCTGGTTGAAGTAGTCTGCAGTGCCTTTCATGTTCCTTGATTTGTGTTTGGTCAATGCTGCGTTTGGTGGTCTGTATATAGACTTGTCCACAGCCTCATGGTATGCGGTAGATTTCTGAGAGGATCCCTCTTGTCCTTTGCTGAACATAGCATTTATTGGGTTTTCTTAGTGGGTCTGTAGATTGTTTGTGTGTTGTGTTTCCTCTTCAGCTTCCCAATGCAGTCAGTGGGTCCCTTGATGTATTGCTTCTAGAACATGGCCATATAGCCCGAAAAACCTACAACCCAATTATAAGATGACTTTGGATGAGAAGTCAGCATTTTAAAAGTGCAAACTGCCTGGAATGCCCTGGAAATCTGTCTGTTTGTTTGTCTATCAGTCCATCTATCCAAGATATATTGTACAAACAAAAATAGATTCTGAGTGTTTTTAAAAAACAACTGACTCCAATTTCCTTCCATTTAAATTCAGTTCCTTGAAATTCACAGCCAATGTGCTTTCCAGAGGATATGGTTTTCCTACACAAAGTGCTCTTATAGCATTATTCCTCATGTAGCCTTCATGTAAACGGCTGATTGTGTGCTTTCTTACAACGTTAATTTTGCTACTTGTTGTTCTTCTCTAATTGCTGGAATGTGTCATCTCTTCTTGCTCATGACAAATGACATGACATTCATAACCTTTGAGTCCGGTTTACTTGATTTTGATTAAGGAAGTGGAGGAAGAGAGCACGGAGGGGTGGGCCATGACTTTTAGCCTTTCTGGGAAAGAGCTAGAATTGGTTGACTTTGTGACTGGAAATCCTGACACGAACCGCTCTCTGCCTTTTTCTCCTCTTTGAGTCTCTAAGGGAATATATTTTTGGCTCTTAACAGGGCCAAAACATTTGCAGAGATGTTCAATCACAAATCCATTGTGCCCAAGACCAATGTTGGTCTTGAAGGCCTCTCAGTGTTACCAGTTTCCTCGCTGGGTTTACTACTGTTACTGCCATTCATTGTTTCCCTTCTTTTTAGGCACATCTACACTATAGAATTAATGTCATTTGAAACCACTTGCACTGCCATGGCTCAATGCTATGGGACTGCCCCGAGTCCCCTCAGGGAGATAGGGTGGGTTATAAATAAAGTATTATTATTACTATTATTATCTTGGGACTCATAGTTTTCAAGGTCTTCTCTACCAAAAAGTGCTGGTGCATCATCAAACAGCTGTCAGGATTCCATAGTATTGGTCCATGGTGGTTAAAGTGTGTCAAACAACATTAATTCTACATTGGCAGATGTTCTACTCTGCTGATCCTTGGCACCAGCCCTGTTTGGAAAGAACAGTTCTGGCAATTGGACAAAGAGTCATTCCAGATCAGCTTTTAAACTGATTCCTAGGGGAAAGTCGACCGGAGCTGGGCAGCGGCCGGTTCGAGAGGGTGAAACGCCAAGTATGGAGGATGAAATTTATGCACAAATGGCTGAGTCAACAGAAAAGATAGAAAGTAGTCAAAAGGTAGGACATGGTAGGCCTTCTACAAATTCTCATAAACAGCCAAAGTTGAAAGGGCATCAGAGCAATAAATATAAATGTCTGTACGCAAACGCTAGAAGCCTTCGAACAAAAATAGGGAGCTGGAATGTTTGGCAACAGAAAAAATATTGATATTATTGGCATAACAGAAACCTGGTGGACAGAGGAAAACAATTGGGACACAAAAATTCCAGGTTATAAACTGTACAGGAAAGACAGGAGAGGGGGAAACGGCGGCGGTGTGGCCCTGTACATAAATGAAGAGCTAGAATCTCATGAATTAGAATTTCAAGAAAATTCAAACTCACCTACAGAAACATTGTGGGTAAAAATCCCAGGACAAAAACTAATCTAGCATTAGGGATCTGCTATCGCCCTCCCAACCAAACTCCAGAGGCAGACTGCTATCTGGAAAATGAAATTAAACAGGCCTCAAAAAGCAATAAATTAGTCATAATGGGGGACTTCAACTATCCCCGAATAGATTGGCCAAATTCTTGTTCTACGCATGAAAGAGAGACAAGGTTCCTCGACATGCTAGCCGATTATTCCCTTGAGCAGATGGTCATGGAACCAACCAGGGAAAGGGATCCTGGACTTGGTTCTAACTAATGAACAAGATCTCATTCAAGATGTCCTTGTAACTGAGCCCATAGGTACCAGTGACCACAACACAATAACCTTCAACTTAAGTTTGGATAGCAAACTGTCAGTGAAAACTAACACAGAGACCTTAAATTTTCACAAAGGAATTTCACCAAAATGAGAAAAAATAGTAAAGAACAAACTAAAAGGAACAGTAAATAAAATCAAATCCCTCAGAATGCTTGGAAACTGTTTAAAAATACTTTAAAACAAGCCGAACTAAAATGCATTCCTAAAATAAGAAAGAGGCCGGGAAAGTCCAAGAGGACATCAGTATGGCTTACAAATGAAGTAAAAGATGTGATTGGAAAGAAGAAAAACTCATTTAAGAAATGGAAGGCTCTTCCTACTGAGGAGAACAGAAAGGAACACAAGCTCTGGCAAACTAAATGCAAAGCAACCGTCAGGAAAGCCAAGAGAGATTTTGAGGCACAGATAGCTAAGAATATTTAAAAAAATAGCAAAAACTTCTTTAAGTACATCAGAAGTAGAAACCCAACTAGAAAAGCAGTTGGGCCACTTGATGAAAATGGTAAGAAAGGGACAATAAGTGAAGACAAGGAGATTGCTGAGCGGCTAAACGACTTCTTTGCCTCCGTTTTCACACAGGAGGACAGACAACATATGCCTGTAGCTGAGTCAGTTTTTTTCAGGGAGGGAATTAAATGAATTAAACCAGATAGAGATAAACAAGGAAGATGTTCTCACATGCCTTACTAAACTAAATGTCAATAAATCACCAGGGCCAGATGGCATCCACCCCAGAGTTCTTAATGAACTCAAGTGTGAAATTGCTGAAATTCTGGCCAAAATATATAACCTTTCTCTAAGATCAGGCACTGTACCCGAGGACTGGAGGGAGGCAAATGTAACTCCGATCTACAAGAAAGGATCCAGGGGTGATCCAGGAAATTATAGGCCAGTTAGTCTAACCTCAGTTCCAGGCAAACTGATGGAAACCATTATTAAAGAAAAATCACGAAGCACATAGAAGAACAGGCATTGCTGAAGGAAAATCAACATGGTTTCTGCAAAGGCAAATCATGTCTTACTAACTTGATAGAATTCTTTGAGGGTGTAAATAAACACATAGATAAAGGGGACCCAGTCGATATTGTTTACCTTGACTTTCAAAAGGCTTTTGACAAAGTCCCTCACCAAAGGCTCCTAAATAAGCTCTTCAGCCATGGAATCAGAGGACAGGTCTTGTCCTGGATTGGAACCTGGCTAAACTGTAGGAAACAAAGGGTGGTAATAAACAGACATTTCTCTGGGTGGAAAGAGGTGAGAAGTGGCGTACCCCAAGGTTCAGTTTTGGGTCCGTTACTTTTAATTTATTCATTAATGACCTGGATGTAGGAGTGAATTCTGAGGTAGCAAAGTTTGCAGACGACACTAAATTGTTCAGGGTAGTTAAAAATGAAACTGATTGTAAAGAGCTCCAGAAAGATCTCTTGAAATTGAGTGAATGGGCAACAAAGTGGCAAATGCATTTTAACCTAAACAAGTGTAAAGTCATGCACATCGGGGCAAAGAACCCCAACTACACCTACCAATTGATGGGGTCAAAGCTTTCCGAGACAAACCAGGGAAGGGATCTTGGGGTTTTTGGTGGACAGCTCAATGAAGATGTCAACCCAGTCGCAGCAGCAGCGAAAAAGCAAATTCTATGCTTGGCATGATCAGGAAGGGAATCGAAAATAGGTCGGCAAATGTTGTATTGCCTCTCTACAAATCTATGGTAAGGCCACATTTGGAGTACTGTGTACAATTCTGGTCTCCGCACCTTAAGAAGGATATAACGGAACTGGAAAAGGTACAAAGAAGGGCAACAAAAATGATCCAAGGGATGGAGCAGCTCCCTTATGAAATCAGGTTGCAACGCCTTGGTCTTTTCAGCCTTGAAAGACGGCGTTTAAGAGGTGACTTGATCAAGTGTATAAAATCATGCATGGGATAGAAAAGGTGAATAAAGAAAAATATTTTCTCTGTCACCCAACACTAGGACTAGGGGGCACTCCCTAAAGCTCCAAGGTAGGAAAGTTAGGACTAATAAAGGAAATATTTCTTCACCCAGAGGGTCATTGGGTTATGGAACTCACTTCCAGAGGAGGTTGTGACAGCGGTCAGCCTGGACAGCTTCAAGGCAGGATTAGACAGATTCATGGATACCAAGGGAATCAGTAGTTACTGAAATGGACATCCAAGTGCCACCTCTGTGTTGATGGAGGCAGGCAGGATTTTCCCCGGGTACTGGTTGTGGGGGGTCGGGAGTAGGTGAGGGTTTTGCCCTCCTTTCTGCTAGAGATCCCTGTGTACAACTGGTGGGCCACTGTGTGACACAGAATGCTGGACTAGATGGGCTGAGGCCCGATTCAGCATGGCTCTTCTTATGTTCTTAAGGGGCACTATTACTTCCTTTGACCTTGGCACTATACTCCTATTGATGCAGCCGATAATCGCTTTAGTTGCTGCATCATGTTGTTGGCTCATGCTCAACCTGTGGTCCACTAAGACTCCAAGATCCCTCTCACATTGGCTGTTGTCAAGTCAGGTATCATCCATGCCATATCTGTGCATTTCATTTTTTCTGCCTAAGTGTAGCATCCCACATTTCTCCATTTAGGCCATTCAGCTCTTCTAATCTCTTAGGGTCATTTTTGAAATCTGACCCTGTCCTCTGGAGTATTAACTGTCCCTCCCAATTTGGTGTCATCTACAGACTTGATAAGTGGCCCTCTAAACCTTCATATAACAATATTGAAGATAGTTTAGATGGTGTGGTGAGTGAATTAGAACCAGACATGCTAAGGAGTGAGGTTGAATGGGCCTTAAGAAGCATTGCTAATTACAAAGCAGCAGGAGACGACGGGATCCCAGCTGAACTGTTTAAAATCTTGAAAGAGGATGCTGTCAAGTTGATGCATGCCATATGCCAGCAAATATGGAAAACACAATAATGTCCATCAGACTGGAAAAATCCACTTATATCCCCATAACAAAAACAGGGAAAATGCTAAAGAATGCTCAAACTTTTGTACAGTGGCTCTTATTTCTCATGCCAGTAAGGTAATGCTCAAGATCCTTCAAGGAAGACTCCAGCAATACATGGAGAGAGAGAGATGCCAGATGTACAAGCTGGGTTTAGAACAGGCAGGGAACAAGAGACCAAATTGCCAACATCCGCTGGGTAATGGAGAAAGGCAGGGAGATAAAAACATCTATTTCTATTTTATTGACTAGTCTAAAACCTTTGACTGTGTGGATCATAATAAATTGTGGCAAGTTCTTGGTGGCATGGGATACCAAATCACCTTGTCTGTCTCCTGAGGAATCTGTATAAGGACCAAGTAGCCACAGTAAGAACAGACCACGGAACAACAGACTCGTTCAAGATTGAGAAAGGCGTATGGCAGGGTTGTATACTCTCACCTAAGCCATTCAACTCATATGCTGGGCTTGACAAATCCAAGCCTAGAGTTAAAATTGCTGGAAGAAACATTAACAACCTTAGATATGCAGATGATACCACTTCAATGGCCAAAAGTGGGGGAGGAGCTGAGGAGCCTTCTATCGAAGGTGAAAGAAGAAAGTGCAAAGGTTGGGTTGCAGTTAAGCATAAAAAAACAAGATTATGGCAACAAGACTGATTGATAACTGGCAAATAGAGGGAGAAAATGTGGAGGCAGTGACAGACTTTGTATTTCTACGTGCAAAAATTACTGCAGACACAGACTGCAACCAGGAGACGTTTCCTTCTTGGGAGGAGAGCAATGACCAATCTCGATAAAATAGTGAAGAGTAGAGACTTCACACTGGCAACAAAGATCCGCATAGTCAAAGCAATGGTATTCCCTGTAGTAACCTATTCATGGGAGAGCTAGACCACAAGAAAGGCTGAGCGAAGGAAGAGAGATGCTTTTGAACTGTGATGCTGGAGGAAAATTCTGAGAGTGCCTTGGACCGCAAGAAGATCCAACCAGTCCATACTTCAGGAAAGAAAGCCCGGCTGCTCATTGGAGGGAAGGATATTAGAGGCAGAGATGAAGTACTTTGGCCACATCATAAGAAGACAGGAAAGCTTGGAGAAGACAGTGATGCTGGGGGAAATGGAAGGAAAAAGAAAGAAGGGCTGACCAAGGGCAAGATGGATGGATAGTATCCTTGAAGTGACTTGACTTGGCTCTCAAGGAGCTAGGGGTGGTGATGGCTGACAGGGAGCTCTGGTCCGCACTGGTCCATGAGGTCATGAAGAGTTGGAAGAGTCTGAACGAATAAACAATAGTAAACCTTCACCCAAGCCATTGATAAAGATGTTGGACAGCCTAGGACAGAACTGTCTTTATGGCACCCCACTAATCACTTTTTCTCCGGATGAAGGGGAACCATTGGTGAGCACCCTTTGGGTTTATTTGCTCAATCAATTTCAAATCCACCTAACAGTAGTATTGTTTAGTGCTGTTCTGTACTGGATCTTCTTGTGCAATGTCAAAAAAGTATTCCAGTTACACTAGTGTCTCACCAAGAGGTCACTGGTCTTGGTGTCCCCCTCTGATTTGGAGAGGGGTTTGCCCTCATCAATAAGGGAGAACACATTGCCATTAGGATTCCAGACCTCCCTGATATGCTTCAAGATCCTATCAGCCTCAAAGGGCTGCCCCTTTCTGAGATTTGGTTCATGGGGTTCTAGGCTTGCAGAGCTCTCTGATGAAGGTTGATTCCAAATGGGGGTGACATATGGTTTGTTTTCCTCTCTCTCCTACACTTCTAAAGGTTCCAAGATGTACTATATTTGCTCTTTGTTGAAAGAGGCAGCTGGATATTTGCTATCCCTGGGATGCATAATCAGCCTTGCACCCTTGCTGCTTGGCAAGCTTTAATCAAATTTCTCTAAACATTGCTTGAGTGAATGTATTTGTGGTTTAATTTACTCACACCTGCCTTTTGGCAATATGTTCCAAGAGGGTCTCCAGGAGACATATAATTGACACTGAAGACCGAGATGATGAGTCTGACAAGCCACTGTTGTTGAAGTGCCTGCAGTTAATTTATGTGACAGAAAAGCTCATGCCATTGACAGATCCTGGCATTTTTCTCCTTCCCAGGGGTGGAAAGGTGGAGGGAATATTTTATATTCCGATTAGCTTAATTTTATTTTTAATTTGCAGCTAGAAATGGAAACAAAGGACTCATGATAAAGCAATGGCTCATTGGAGTCCAAAACATCTCCCTCCCTCCCTCCCTTATTACCATGATAGCTAATATCCAGTGAACATATGTGAAGGTTAAAAAAAAAAGAAGTGTCTATGATTTATTTATTTCTCATATCAGAAGCAAACCGAGGGTACAGTTGTAATGTATTTAAAAACACAAAGTTAAAAAACTTGTCATTGTATTAAATGTCCTTTGACCAGTAGCTGGACACTTGGAGTGCCTCTGGTGTTGCTATAAGGAGGTCCTCCATTGTGCACGTGGCAGGGCTCAGACTGCATTATAATAGGTGTCCTATGGTTTGCTCTTCTCCACACTCACATGTCATGGACTCCACTTTGCAGGCCTATTTCATAAGGTTGGCTTTGCACTTCGTGGTGCCAAAGCGCAGTCTGTTCAGCACCTTCCAAGTCACCCAGCCTTCTGTGTGCCCAGGAGAGAGTCTTTCATCTGGTGTCAGCCATGGCTTGAGGTTCCTGGTTTTTGCCTGTCACTTTTGGACTCTCTTGCTGAGGTGTTCCTGCGAGTATCTCTGTAGATCTTAGAAAACCATTTCTTGATTTAAGATGTTGGCTTGTTGATTATTCATTCAGTCGCTTCCGACTCTTTGTGACCTCATGGACCAGCCCACGTCAGAGCTCCCTGTCGGCTGTGGTCACCCCCAGTTCCTTCAAAGTCAAGCCAGTCGATTCAAGAATACCATTCATACATCTTGTCCTTGGTTGGCCCCTCTTCCATTTCCTTCCATTTTCCCCATTCTCTTCTCCAAGTTTTCCTGTCTTCTCATTATGCGGGCAAAGTACTTCATCTTCTATATATATAAATATGCACAGTCCGTTTAATGTCGTATATAGACAAAGAAACTATGGCTCGCAGAAACACCAAACTTTACAACCGACTGGACCATTACACTGGCTACAGACAACGCCAAAAAAACCGACCCTACGTACCTTTCGCTGCCAGCGCAAACGTTTAGAACGTTCGGACATGGAAGCCAGAGCGCCTCCTCCGCCTCCTCCTTTGATCAGGAAGAGCGGCGGGGGGGCGTGGCAGGAGGCGGGGACACCCCTCCCCTCCTCCTCAGCCCCTCCCACCTCCTCCCGCCCCCCCTGCCGCTTTCTGGTAGGGAAAAGCGGTGGGGGGCGTGGCAGGAGGCGGGGACTGCCCTCCCCTCCTCCTCAGCCCCTCACACCTCCTCCCGCCCCCTGCCGCTTCCGGTAAGGAAAGCGGCAGGGGTGGCAGGAGGCGGGGACCTCCCCCTCCCTCCTCCTCAGCCCTCCCACCTCCTCCCGCCCCTGCCACTTTCCGTAAGGAAAAGCGGGGGGCAGGAGGCGGGACCCTCCTCCTCAGCCCTCCCACTTCCTCCCGCCGCGCGGCTGGTAAGGAAAGGCGGGGGGCGTGGCAGGAGGCGGGGACCCCCCTCCCTCCCTCCTCAGCCCTCCCACCTCCTCCCGCCCCCCTGCCGCTTTCCGGTAAGGAAAAGCGGCGGGCGTGGCAGGAGGCGAGGACACCCCTCCCTCCTCCTCAGCCCCTCCCACCTCCTCCCACCCCCTGGACGCTTTACGGTAAAGGGCGGGGCGTGGCAGGAGGCGGGACTCCCCTCCCTCCTCCTCAGCCCCTCCCACCTCCTCCCGCCCCTGCCGCTCCGGTAAGAAAAGTGGCGGGGGGCAGGAGGCGGGGACTCCCTCCCCCTCCTCAGCCCTCCCACCTCCTTCCGCCCCACCTGCCGCTTTCCGGTAAGGAAAGCGGGGGGCGTGGCAGGAGGTGGGGACTCCCTCCCCTCCTCCTCAGCCCCTCCCACCTCCTCCCGCCCCGCCGCTTTCCGGTAAGGAAAAGTGGCGGGGCATGGCAGGAGGCGGGACTCCCTCCCCTCCTCCTCAGCCCCTCCCACCCTCCTCCCCCCCCTACCGCTTCCGGTAAGGAAAAGCGGCGGGGCGTGGCAGGAGGCGGGGACACCCCTCCCCTCCTCCTCAGCCCCTCCCACCTCCTCCCCGCCCCCTGCCGCTTCCGGTAAGGAAAGCGGGGCGTGGCAGGAGGCGGGGACTCCCTCCCCTCCTCCTCAGCCCTCCCACCTCCTCCCGCCCCCCTGCCGCTCCCGGTAAGGAAAAGCGCGGGGGCGTGGCAGGAGGCGGGGACCCTCCCCTCCTCCTCAGCCCCTCCCACCTCCTCCGCCCCGCCCCTGCCACTTTCCGGTAAGGAAAAGGGCGGGGCGTGGCAGGAGGCGGGGACACCCTCCTCCTCCCCTCAGCCCCTCCCACCTCCTCCCGCCCCCTGCCACTTTTGGTAAGGAAAAGCGGGCGGGGGCGTGGCAGGAGGCGGGACTCCTCCCGACTCCTCAGCCCTCCCACCTCCTCCCGCCCCCTTGCCACTTTCCGGTAAGAAAAGCGGCGGGGGCGTGGCAGGAGGCGGGGACTCCCCCTCCCTCCTCCTCAGCCCCTCCCACCTCCTCCCGCCCCCCTGCCGCTTTTCTTTCCCTTCCTTTCTCCCTCCCTCCTTCTGTCTCTGGTTCCTCTACCGAGGCAGCTTTCAGGAAGAAGAAGAAGAGGAGGAGGGAGGAGAGGGAGGCCAGTGGGCAGCTGAGAGGAGGAAGGCTGCTGCTTCTTCTCCAACAGTGCTGCTTTTGCTGGCTCCTGGTGGCAGGTGGGCAGAGGAGGGACTTTAGGAGCCCACCCACTGTCCTCTTCCTCCTCTTCCTCTCCTTCCTCCTCAAAGCAGCAGTGATGGCTGCAGCAGCAACAACACGACATTCAGCCTGCAAAGGCTGAATGGCCATCTAACAGGAAGTGGTTTGATTGTGCTTTTCCCTTATGGCAGAAGGAGATTGTATTATTATTATTATTATTATTATTATTATTATTATTATTGAGAGTCTGAATGACCATCTGTCAGGAGTGCATTAATTGTGAACTTGCCTTTTGGCAGAAGGAGGCTGTTATTATTATTATTATTATTATTAAGGAGAGTCTGAATGAACATCTGTCAGAGTGCTTTGATTGTGCACTTGCCTTTGGCAGAAGGACGCTGTATTATGATGATGATGATGATTATTATTAAGAGAGTCTGAATGAACATCTGTCAGGAGTGCTCCCTGCCGCTGCCGCCCGCCTTTCAGGGGTTTTTGGACTTCAACCCAACAGGCCCAAGTTTGCCCAGTTGTGGAGTTGAAGTCCAAAACACCTGAAAGGACCAAGTTTGCACAGGCCTTTGAAAGGGGCCTGAGGCTGTGAGGAATTGGGAGTTGAAGTCCTAAAACCCCTGAACGGCCAACGCTCTGGACTTCAACTCCCACACCTCACAGCCCCAGTTCCTTCCAAAGGCCTGGGCTAACTTGGCCCTTTTAGGGGTTTTCGGACTTCAACTCCAACAGGCCCAAGTTTGCCCAGTTGTGGGAGTTGAAGTCCAAAACACCTGAAAGGACCAAGTTTGCACAGGCCTTTGAAAGGGGCCTGAGGCTGTGAGGAATTGTGGGAGTTGAAGTCCAAAACCCCTGAACGGCCAAAGTTCTGACTTCAACTCCCACACCTCACAGCCCCAGTTCCCTTCCAAAGGCCTGGGCTAACTTGGGCCTTTCATGGGTTTTAGACTTCAACTCCCACAATTCCTCACAGCCCCAGTTCCCTTCCAAAGGCCAGGGCAAACTTGGGCCTTTCAGGGTTTTGGACTTCAACTCCCACACCTCACAGCCCCAATTCCCTTCCAAAGGCCTGGGCAAACTTTGGCCTATCAGGGGTTTTAAGCCACAGCAACGCGTGGCCGGGTACAGCTAGTTGCCTCTAATATCCTTCCCTCCAGTAAGCAGTCGAGCTTTATTTCCTGGAGTATGGACTGTTATGGTGTTGGGATGCTGGCTGTTATCCAAACAGGGAATGGGCAGAAGATGTCACTGCCTTGGTCCTTTCATTGTTGGCTGCTACTTCCTTGTGGATGTCAGATGGGGCAATACCGGCTAAACAGTCTATGATAAAGAAAGACTTGGAGCAAAACTGTCCCCTTTCATTTATATCCTGGAAATTGAGGTGAATTTCAAGAGGTGAGAAGATCCTTCTCGTCTTATCACAATTTTTCTAATGTTGGACATTTCGGTGGCATTCAGCATTTAGTCAAAACTAACATTCCCTCTCCAACGGAGACAAAATAGCAGACTCAAGGGAGGTCATCGCGGGGGCCAGCCTAGTTCTCTCTCTGGAGGCGGCACCAGAAGCAGCAGCAGCAATGGAGGAGGAGGCAGCAGCAGACTCAAGGGAGGTCAGTGAACTTTGTGGCCTCCTGTCTGCAAAATGTGTCCATTGGCACATCTACACTGTGGAATAAATACAATGTACACAACTTTAACTGCTATGGCTCAATGCTATGGAATCCTGGGAGTTGTAGTTTGGTGATACACCAACAGTCTTTGGCAGAGCGGGCTAAAGATATCTTGTAGCTTGAAGAACAACTCCCATGATTCTATAGCATTGAGACTTAGCAGTTCAAGTGGTGCCAAACTACATTAATTCTACAGTGGGAATGCACCCAATGTCCCTCTAAATATTAGATTCACCAAATATACTTTCCTTGTATATGGATATGAAAAATGATTTTGCATGGGATTCTGACAGAATATTTGTTTCAAGGAAATGACTACGATCTTCAATTAGTGGTTTATTTGTTAAATCAGCCAACTCATAACATTCTTCTGTCAGAACTGAAGATCCCTTCACATTGACTCCACATGATGGAAGTTGTTGTTCACCTTGCATCAAGTCACAATTCTCTGTGACCCCGACAATGGACCTGGAATTAACTTGGCACACAGAACCCCATGACCAAAGAAAATACTGATAGATTTGGCGGGAATTCGCCTTGATATATAGCCATTCTAGATACTGGGATTTATAGTTCACTTGCAATCAATGAACACTCTGAACTCCACCAAACATGGAATTGGACCAGACTTGGCACACAGAACCCCCATGGCAAGCAAAAAAAAACCCAAACCACTGGAGGTCTTTGGAGGAAATTCACCTTGATTTGGGGAAATTGTAGTTCACCTACATCCAAAGAGCACTGTGAACCAAAACACTGATGGATCTGGACCAAACTTGGCACACAGTCCAGATAGGTTGAAATTTGATTACTTGGGGGGTTGAGGGGGAGAACTGACCTTCCTTTCTGGTAGTTGTAGTTCACTCACAACCAAAGAAACTGTGATCTCCAGCAATGATGGACCTGGACCAAACTTGGCACACAGAACCACCATGACTAACTCAACCTATTGGAGAGGCTTGAAGGGACTGACTCACCATAGTGGGAGTTGTAGTTTACCCTACAGCCAGAGAGCACACTGAACCCCATCAGCGATTCATCTAGAGCAAACTTGTCCAACGTAACAAACTTTAAGTCCCAATGGAGTTTTTCGGGGTTAACCTGGCATGATGTGAGTTGTAGTTCACCCACAACCTTATGCATTTTGTATAATTAGACTTTTTCAAATAACCCAGACAACGCTGGGTACCCAAGCTAGTACACTAATAAATCACCATCTAAAATATTGCATTCTCCCATCTACCCTCCCTCACCACCCAAAGTCACGGGCATTTACAGACTACTTTCTTGACAATCCTCTTCCTAATGAATTATCCTCAACTAACTCTATATCTATGTCAAATCGTCCCCTAGTTATTTAAACAAAATCTCACTTGATCTGTGACTGGCTTAAATTTGCTATTATTTTGGCACATATAGCTAATCAATGGGACAGCAAAAGGGAGATACTGTTTCCTACATCATCCTTTTGTTATGTCCAGTAGAAAATGAGTTTGAGTCACTGAAGCTGTAATATGAACAAACTTGCCATCTGACAGGGAGATAAACATCCCCATTTCTTTCCTTGAGGCTGAATCTCCATTGTGCAGACCCACGAGTGTACTTGGGAAGCATGTATTTCTGTGCAAATGAGGAGTCCTAAAACATCATGCTCTTTAAAGACTCTAAAGAGAAGGGAATTAGCCTAGTGAATGGGGGAGTATTGAGCAGTGATAAAAGCACCAGCTTGAGATATGAAACGTGGAATCTGAAATGGACAGGCACTCCAATGAAGAGGACAAACACACTTCCTTTAGTGCTATTGATCAGTTTGCTTAAATGCACTCCATAATAAAGGCTCAACCTTGCAAAGAAGCCAGGAACTATAGACTGGGATTTAAAGATGGGTCGTTGCAGGGCTTTGCAAAATTACCTTCTTGGACTACAGCTCCAAGAAATTCTGATCCCAAGAAGGAAAATTTCCTAACCTCTGCTCAAGGCAAGCACACATCAAGCACACCATTTTATTTTCACAACAAAGTTGTAAAGTAATATAAGGCCATGGCTCTCCTGCCATGTTATCCTCCCAACAACCCTGTGAGAGATGGCGACTAGTTGCCTTTTCAGCTTCGTAAAGAAGGAAGGATGTGAACCAGTGTCTCCGCAATCTTCATAGTTCAGTAGTCTAAGTGCCGTACCTCCATGGCCTGCCTATCCCATTCTTTCTTGAAGCTGCATATCACAGTACAGGAAAGATTAGCTCCATTTATGGTAGTAATGAAGCCAATTAGTGAGGTTATAGCGAGACAACATTATTTGACCAAGGCCATTCTATAGGTGAGTAGAGACTTAAACTCACAAGTAGTGGCTTAGTAAGTTGCTGTGAGTTTTCCAGGCTGTATGGCCATGTTCCAGAAGCATTCTCTCCTGATGTTTCACCCACATCTAGGCAGGCATCCTCAGAGGTTGCGAGGTCTGTTGGAAACTAGGAAAATGGGGATTATATATCTGTGGGATGTCCAGGGTGGGAGAAACAACTCGTGTCTGTTTGAGGCAGGTGTGAATATTGTAATTGGCCACCTTGATTATTATTATTTGCTTTATTTCTACCCTGCCTTTCTCACCCCTTTAGGGGACTCCAGCAAAATTCAATGCCACATAAAAGCATATTCCATCACCTAAATAATTAAAACAATTAAGCAAATAAATACCAAGGTTGATAACAGATTTAAAAAAATTGTAAAGTGCACAGTATCATTGAATACCCTTGCAGCTTAAAACCTGGCTGCTTCCTGCCTAGGGGGAAATCCTTTGTTGGAAGATGTTAGCTGGCCCCGATTCTTTCCTGTCTGAAATTCTACTGTTTTCTGAGTGTTGTTCTTTATTGCCGTCCTGATTTTAGAGGTTTTTTTAAAAAATACTGGTAGCCAGATTTTGTTCATTTTCATGGTTTTCTCCTTTCTATTGAAACTGTCCATATGTTTGTGGATTTTAATGGCTTCTCTGACATGGTGGTTGTTAGAGTGGTGCAGCCTTTCTGTGTTTCTGTGGTTCATCAGGTGCTCTGCTATGGCTGGCTTAAGTCTTAAGCCATTAAATGCTAACCAAACTGGCCAACTGCAACATTCCCATTTGCCTTCAACAGACAAGAGTTCTTTTCCCCACTCTGGACATCATTCCACAGATGTATAAACCTCACTTGCCTAGTTTCCAACAGACCTCACAACCTCTGAGGTTGCCTGCCATAGATGCAGGTGAAACGTCAGGAGAGAATGCTCCTGGAACATGGCCAGACAGCCTGAAAAACTCACAGCAACCCAGTGAGTCTAGCCATGAAAGCCTTCAACACCACAATGGCTTAGTAAGCTTGCCAAATTCTAGTTCAACCTGTGTTCCTGTGCTTTTGACAGCTATGTGAACAAAGGGAATCCTAGCCAAGGCACCTTTTTTTTTATACAGATAGATGTGGTACCACAGAATGATTTCTTTTTTAGCTCAAGAAACACCCAGACCTGATCAGAGGAAACAAACAAAAATGAGAACTGTAGATACATGTAGAAGTTACAAATGGGAAAAGACAAGGGGAGCTGGTATGAGCAAAGAGATCTCCATTCCAATTATATCACCCAGGAAGCAAAGCTACTGTTTTGTTTCAGCCACTCTTACTCATCTTCTTGCTTCTGATTAAACTGAAAAGATCTTTTCAGATGAAGTAATTCTTGCTTCGATCTGTCTCTTTGTGTTGCTTTTGTGTTGATGGTACTGCTGGCTCGGGAAACTGTAAAACACCATTTCCCAAACTGGTGCGCTGCATATAACTGTGCTGTCTGGAGATTGTGGAAGTTGTAGTGCTTCTCCATCTGGAAAGCAACGTCTCAGGGAAGGTTGCTCTAAAAAAGCCACTTAGGGAGAAAAAGTACTTCTTACATATAATGGAGAGAGAGAAACACATTTCCTTGCTTTCCTTGCAGTCATCTTTCTGGACTCTTTGAAAGTCTTTTGCCTCTGGCGCAAAGTGATGATTATAAACTGTCTCAATTTTCTTCTTTGTGAAGCTTAGGCTGGCCAAAAGCTTCTGTTATCCGTTGGACTGCTGGTATAAAAAGACTGCTAAATGCAGGTTATAAGAATGCCTGTTTGGATTGCTTGAGCCTAGGATACCAGGCAATATGAAGCTCTGTTAACTGTAGCTCTGATGCAAAAAAGGAGTCCAGCAAGAGTCTATATGGGGAAAAGGAATAGACCAACTAAGATTGGCTTCTGGGGGGATTTTAAGCTCCATCCAAAAACCAATACACCATTAGGAAGGCCTATAAACAGGGGGAACTAAAGCAGAGGAGAGGAGAAAGCAGAGCCAAGACTTCACTGAGTTGTAGTTGTTGATTTCCACGGTCAATGTGAAGTGTTTGATCTCAAGGAGCTTGCTCTACAATCCTCTATTTACAATCCTCTATTCCAGGTGATGATTTGCCTAAGTGAGTGCTTGAAACAAAATACCCCCCACTTCCCAGATCAGAGAGCAGTTCAGTCCTACAGTTCCAGTTTTCTTCTTCTGAAGACATGTCAATGGCAAGTAAACTAAAGAATAGCAACTCTAATTACCCCCAGCATTGGAAAGATGTAGAAAGGAAAAAGAAAAGTTAGGGTTTGTTTTTTCTCCCCGACTCCTTCATGGTGGAAGTTGGTGGCTTCCATTTCATTGAGTTTTTAATCTGCTCTGGGTATTAGTATGGACGTTAAATGAGCTATTTGAGGAATACAGTCCCCTAAGAAAAGTAATCACACTGGATAGCTCTTTGGAATTCCAAATTGAAACTCAGATCAAACTAGCTAAATTAGTAATGGGTAAAAGAAACGGGTTCAGCACTGGGAAAAGATCGTCCTATGTCATTTTTTCATTTAAATGATCCTCAAATAGGGTTTTGGTGAGTTTTCCAGGCTGTCTGGCCATGTTCCAGAAGCATTCTCTCCTGATGTTTTGCCCACATCTACAGCAGGCATCCTCAGAGGTCTGTTGGAAACTAGGTAAGTGGGGTTTATATATCTGTGAAATGTCCAGGGTCGGAGAAAGATCTCTCACCTGTTTGAGGCAAGTGTGAATGTTGCAATTGGCCAGCTTGATTAGCATTTAATGGCCTTGCAGTTTCAAAGCCTGACTGGTTGCTGACTGGGGTGAATCCTTTGTTGGGAGGTATTAATTGGCCTTGATTGAGTCTTGTCTGCAGTTCCCCTGATTTTTTAGTGTTGCTCTTTATTTACTGTCCTGATTTTAGATTTTTTAAAATATTGGTAGCCAGATTTTGTTCATTTTCATGGTTTCCTCTTTTCGGTTGAAATTGTACACATGCTTGTGGATTTCAATGGCTTCTCTGTGTAGTCTGACATGACAGCTAATAAAATGCTAATCAAGGTGGCCAATGGCAACATTCACACTTGCCTCAAACAGACAAGAGTTCTTTCTCCCACCTTGGATACCATTCCACAGATATATAAACCTCACTTGCCTAGTTTCCAATAGACCTTGCAACCTCTTAGGATGCCTACCATAGATGTGGGTGAAACGTCAGGAGTGAATACTTCTGGAACATGGCCAGACAGCCTGAAAAACTCACAGCAACCCAGTGAGTCTGGCCATGAAAGCCTTCAACAACACAATGGCCAAGTACAGACAGTCCCCAGGTTACGAACATTCGACTTACAAATGACTCATAGTTAAGAACAGGGGCGAGACAACAGGAAGTGAAAGGAATCTACCCCCCAGAAAAAAATCACTCCTGGAAGAATGATTATCAGGGAGGAAAGGGGTCTTGGCTAAAGCCTTCTCACGCATTTTTGTTTCCACAACAAGCCAAAATTTTCAAAATCCCATTGTCACAGGGACAGAAAGTGCGGTAAAATCTTCTGAACAGGGGCACAGACAGCAAAACAAACATGCATCTGTTTTTATTTACATACAAATTCAACTTAAGAACTAACTTACTGAACATACCTTGTTTGTAACTTGGAGACTGCTTGTAATACATAGAGGATTCCTACCAATATTTAAATCAGGAAGAGTTTCTGTTGCTCTCTAGATATACCAACAGAGCTGCTTTTATCACCTTTTCCTATAGTCAAGGTTCCCCTTGGAATCCACTTCTTTATTTATTTAGAGGAAAAGTGTGCCATTGGTCTCCTGAAAGTGGTCCCCTGAGTTGATATCAGAAATAACCTTCTATTTTAGGATACTCAGAAACAAATCTGGAGTCTCTCTCTAAAAGCAACACAAGCTTTCTGACAACTTCATTGAAGTTCTGATAGATCCACCAGGACATCCTTCTGCTCAAGCCCATCTCTGCTGCTCATCATTCATTTCAACAAGGCTTGGGTAAGACTCCTTCCCAGGGGTTCTTCTAACAGAATTTCAATGTAGCTGTCAGAAAAATGGATAGAAACTCACCAAACCATATTGGCCTCATGAGCCAAGATCTCTCAAGTCACTATTCATGCCTGAGGGTGATGGATGGGCACAGTATGGGGTGTGTGAGTGTGTGTGAGAGAGGGAGGGCTACAGGTGTAGGACTGCAAATAGTATCTCAAGAGTTAGGTATAGGTAGGCACAGGAAGTCAGCAAGAATGTGGGCATAGCAAGTAGATGGTGTGAGTTAATGGTCTGAAGACTTTGTGACCCACAGAACACAGAAGAGCTGGACCTTCAGATGTTGAGGTTTGTGTGATTTTCGTTGTCTCATTCATGGTGTTCCTTCTCATTGTCCCATTAAAGGTGATACAAAAGACTAGTATCATGTTCCTGTTGGTTTCTTTGCTGTTTGTTGTTAATTGACATCAAATCAACTTTGACTCAGGCAGCCTTATGAATAAGTCACCTATCATGAACAGGTTTTGCAAACTTAGGCTGCAGCTCTGCTGGTTTAGTCTATCCCTCTGTAATGTGATCTGGCTCTTTTCTTTCGGTTTTCTACTTTACCAAGCATTATTGCCTTTTTGAGCAATTCATGTCTTCTCATGATATGTCCAAAGTATGATAGTCTCAGTTTAGTCATCTTGCCTTCAAGTCACTTGTCAACTTGTCAATTCATGGCTACCCCATGAATTTTATATGGTCTTCATAGAAAATAAATCCTCAGAGGTGGTTCTGCCAGTTCTTTCCTCTGAAATCTCGAAATATAGCTTAATGATGTAACACTAGAAAACGTGGACCTCCTCGCCACAAAAGTCAATATTGATGCCGAAATATAACATAATCTGAACTTTGCGAGTGCAGCATTTTTTAAAATTAAGCAGAAGAGTGTTTGAGGATTGGGACATTCATAGGAATATCAAGATGCTTGGTATTCTTATGTTGAACTCCAAAACACCTGGACGGCTGAAGTTTGCCCACGCCTGCTTTAGCTTGAAGCAGCTTTACTGGTATCCTATCTGTTCTGGGTGATCTATCTCTCCCCAATGCTTTGAGTGTAGCTTCCACTTCAATTTCTAAAATGGTGGGATTATCATCAAACGGTTTTTCTTTGTGTGAATCTGTCACCCTTTCATCTGCTTTATATTGTTCTTCTGTGTTTTGTTTCCATTGGCTTTTTATTTCTATTTGATTGTGTGCTCTGTTCCACTGCTGGTCATAAAACAACCCCACTCTTAGTTTAAATTTCCCTTTGACTTCTTGATTTCTGTGGGAAAGGTCTCCTATTCTATCTTTTTGGTTGCAGTCTTTCGATAGCCGTGATTGGTATTGTTGGGTGTTATCCCCATCCACAAGTCAAAAATTCAGACAATTGTGTTCAGGGTCCTGATACTATTTCTGTCTTCTTCTGCATTTAATACAATTTATTTATTTATTTATTTATTTATTTATTTTCTGCCCTTCCGCCTCAAGGGACTCAGAGTGGGTTACAGCATTTACATACATAGGCAAACATTCAATGTATTTTACAATCATATACAAATGAGACATACAAACACAAACAAAGGCAGGCAGAGGCTTCTCCTTTTCATTTCCCGCTGCTGGAGGCGGTGTTTCATCTCTTGCTCTGGAGAGGTGCCCTCCTCCATTTTTCAAGCCGAGGAGCCTACGTTGTCATCTCCTGATTGTGTGGCTGGCAATATTACTTGTAGTGTCTCTTTGCCTTTTCCCACTGAAGTGGTGCCTATTTGTCTACTCACTCCACATGTTTTCGAACTGCTTGGTTGGCAGGAACTGGAGCTGACAAACAGGAGTTCACCCCATCTCGCGGATTGAACTGCCGACCTTCAGGTCAGCAGCTCACCCAACCTTCAAGTCAGCAACACAAGGGTTTAACCCATCGCACCACCGCGGCTCATCATTTGCTTCTCATCTAGTAATTCCCAATCTGATTTCTGGTGATTGTGATGGGACAAGTAGTCCAACACATCTAAGAGGTTTCAGGTTATGAGTAGCTTCAAGGAATTGGTTGTGTATAGCTCCCCTACAGATAGCACAAGCTTTCCATTGACAGCTTTTTCTATTGATTGCATATTGTGAAGTAAAAACAGGACAAAGAACCAGTTTAATTTAACTTGTGAACAGTTTGGAGTATGGCACACTGTGCAAACACATTCTGCCTATTGAAAATCATATTAAACTATCAGTATCTTTTGGTCCTATTTCCTGTTCAAACAAGTGCCTTAAAATGAAGTTAACAGAGCAGAATCAAAAGGCAACAGTCTGATCTCCCATCTCCCTAAAATAAAATAATTCAGTGTCCTCCACCCTATAGACGCTTTGTGCTTTGGGTGAGGGCAAAGTCTATCAAAGTGAGGCCAAGTGAATGATGTTTTTGTGAAGACATGTCTGGTGCCAAAAGGAGATGACTCTACACAGTCAATCGATAAAGCTACAGGTATGCTGGGAAATCGCATGCCATCCGATTGAAAAATTGGTGACCTAAACCCCAATCCAATCAATATTATTGTCACAGTTCAGGCATTTTGGATGGCAATGGGCTGGGCGGGGATTCAGAAAATTGTGGAAAAGCAAAAAAGGTAATTGCATTTAAGAGTGGTTCTCTTTCAAGTCTTCATCAATATGACCCTGAATGCAGCCTGCATAAAACACTTTTTTAATAAGAGTTGTTTTAGCAGGCTCGTCAAGATTGTAAGTGCAAAGCACCTTTGGGACAAGTAGGCTCATCTCAGATTGAGTTCTCCGCGAAGTGGAAATGTGTGTCTGATTTGTATCACCATGGAATGCAGTGTGCTGTGTGCCTGCAGACAATGAGTAAATAGATCCCTGTATATAGAATCCTAGAATTCTGGGGGAAAGGATCCCACTTAATCCTGACTTGAGATGGGCAGTCTCAATTTAGTTTTGAACTAACAAGTTTCTTTGCAAGAGTGTTCGGGGAGTTTTTTTTTTGGTCCGCTCTCACATCAGCTTTGGGAGAGGAGTTCTTTAGCAGGAAATCTTCTTTCATTTGGACTTTAATCTGATTAGCAATCATTCTTTTAATTCCAATTCTCCCTTTTCTGATTCCACGCCACTGAAGCACATTTCTAGTGAGATACTAGCAAACCTGTAGTCTCAACCTGTCTTTGTGCAGATAATCTATTTATGTATTTCTTATATTTCTTTACCACTTTTCCTCACCCCTGGGGGGACTCAAAGTGCTGTACAGCATAATGAATGGCAAAATTCAATGCCTCACATGTATATAAAAATAAACCACTTACATAAATCAATAACATATACTGTAAGTGTATATTAAAACCATTAAAACTATAGAAACATCAGACATAGACATCAACACAGAATATTTTAAAACATTTTAATCATTGCACCGATCCCGAGGTTGTCATTTAACTACTTCAGTATTGCTGTCACTCCCCGAATGCTTGCTTGAATAGCCAAGTTTTAAGTTGTTTTCTAAACACCAGGAGAGAGGGGGCCGATCTAATCTTGCTGGGAAGGGAGTTTCACAGATGAGGAGCCATCACTGAGAAGGCCCTGTCTGTCATTCCCATCAATTACATCTGTGAAGACGATGGGACTGAGAGCAGGACCTCCCTGGCTGATCTTAGTGCTCTAACTGGCTCATAAAGGGAGATGCATTCAGACAGGTAATCTGGACTGGAACCATTTGGGATTTATAGGCTAAAGCCAGAAGTTTGAATTGTGCTCAGTAGCAGACTGGCAGTCAGTGGAGCTGACACAACAGGGGGTAGTATACTCCCTGTATGCCTCTCCAGTAAGAAACCTGGCTGCCGCCTGTTGGTCTACTTGAAGCTTCCAAACAGTCTTCAAAGGCAACCCCACATAGAGCATGTTGCAGTAGTCTATTCAGGATGTAACAAGAGTGTGGACTACCGTGGCCAAATCTGGCTTCCCAAGGTATGGATGCAACTGGCGCACAAGTTTTAATTGTATGCATGCTCCCCTGGCCACCACCGAAATCTGAGGTTCCAGGCTCAGCAATGAGTCCAGGAGAACTCCCAAGCTGAGAACCTGTGTCTTCAAGGGGAGTGTAAACCCTATGCCCTGTTTGGCTTTACGACTGACCAGGAGTACCTCTGTCATGTCTAGATTCAGTTTCAATTTCCAGACCATCACAGCTGCCAAGCACTGGTTCAGGACCTGAACAGCTTCCTTAGCAACAGGTGGATAGGAGTAGTAGAGCTGGATGTCATCTGCGTACAGATGGCAAAGAACTCCACAACTCTGGACGAACTCTCCCAGTGGCTTCATGTAGATGTTAAGCAACATGGAGGGACAGTACTGAACCCTTTGGGACCTCACAGGACAATGGCTGCGGTGTCAAGCAGGTGTCCCCCAGCAACACCTCATGGGGATGGTTCTCCAGGAAGGACCGGAACCACTGCAAAACAGTGCCTCTGAGCCCCATTCCTACAAGGCCTCCAAGAAGGATACCGTGGTCTACAGCAGTGTTTCCCAACCAGTGTGCCATGGCACACTAGTGTGCCATGAGTGATCATCAGGTGTTTGCCTTGGGAAATTGGAACCTCCAATACCCTTTCTTCCCCCTCCTGCCCACAGTGCTCTCTGGGTGTAGGTGAACTACAACTTCCAAACTTAAGGTCAATTCCCAAGCAAACCCTTTCAGTATTTTCTGTTGGTAATGAGAGTTCAATATGCCAAGTTTGGTTCAATTCCATTCTTGCAAGAGTTCATGATGCTCATTGATTGTGTGTTAACTATAAATCCCAGAAACTGTAACTCCCAAATGTCAAGGTCTATTTTCCCCAAACTCCATCTGTGTTCACATTTGGGCATATTGAGTATTCATGCCAAGTTTGTTCCTGATCCAACATTGTTTCAGTCCACAGTGCTCTCTGGATATAGGTGAACTACAACTCCAAAACCCAAGGTCACTGCCCACCAAACTCTTATAGTATTTTCTCTTGGTTATGGGAGTTCTGTGTGGGAAGTTTGTGTCTTTCTGCCATAACTGCCAGGATATTT
The DNA here is from genome assembly GCA_030556195.1 of Anolis apletophallus. Classification (NCBI taxonomy): domain Eukaryota; kingdom Metazoa; phylum Chordata; class Lepidosauria; order Squamata; family Anolidae; genus Anolis; species Anolis apletophallus. The sequence continues at coordinate 78,819,175 of JARBWK010000011.1, forward strand.
GTGTTGTGTTCATCAAAACAGGTTCAGGTTTCACACTGAGTGTATAAATACATTTAAAAACATATTAACTATATGTATTGCTGTGTTAGAGTGTCATTTTGTGTCATTTTGGTTGGTGGTGTGCCCCAGGATTTTGTAAATGTAAAAAATGTGCCGCGGCTCAAAAAAGGTTGAAAAACACTGCCCTACAGTATCCAAGGTTGCTGAGACGTCCAGGAGAACCAATTTCTTTTTCATACGTAGAAGCATTTGATCCAACGCCTTTATATATACCTTGGTTTATGTATCACCAGTCCGTTTAAAAGAGAAACAATAAGTCACTGGAACATTCTCAAATGGCCCTACTAGAATTGCCCGCGATGTCTTTAACTTCCAATGCTATTATTGATCTAAAAGGAAGGGTGGGTGGGAGACTGGATTACAAAGCGTAGTTGGAGACACAACATATGTGCCAGTTTCACCTAATGAAATCCAGATTCTCTGGATGAGGTTCAGGGTTTGCAATTAAAATCCAGGGGAAATGAGCCAGCACCATCTGATGGGGATTCAATGGATAAACAATGCTTAATCCCAGTTGGGACCCCAGCCATTAAATAAGAACGATACGGATGTTTGCTTAAGCTAACGATTGTCAGTAAGGCTTAATCTGCAAAAAGTTTAAGGATCAAATACTTAGTCTGGCATGAACAGTGGTCTCAACAAATGGAATGCAAATACCCCTGATCCTCTTTAGTTCTCAGCAGGGCTGGGTTGAAACTGGTCTTTGCAATTAATATTCTACAGTTACCAAAGCATACATCGTGTTGTTTCTTTTTTAACAGTTTCTCATTTACTACTGCGAAATGTCGGCGATGTTGAACTGCTTACAAGTGGTGGACTTTGGGGAGGCCGTGGGAGGCCATGGGGAGTGAAGGAGAAGAGACATTTTGATTTTGTACACATCTATAATCTAGTGGTGCCTTCTGACTGGAGAAAATAGTAGACAATGTAAGGTTTACATTGGCCACTGATGAAGACTGCTAGTCGAAAGACATCTAGCTTTGGCTTAAGTGGAGAATCAGATGAGGTCTTGGGCCAGCCTTTTTCCTTTCAACAAATTAGTTATGTCCTATAGGCATACATCATTTGTTGAGCCCACATGTTTTCCTCTGAAGTACATCCAACCAGTATGGCCTCATGCAGTAAATGCTGCCTTAACACATGCCAGACAGTCCTATGAGAGATCACAAATTCTCAGCTAGCATGACGAATAGACTTGTGCGGCCTTTACAGAAAACTCTTGAATGATTCACATGTTTTCCTCTGAAGAGTGTGGTTACAGAAACCACCTGTTTCCTCAAATGGTTGGTGCTAACAACAAATGCTCTTTGGCATTGGCAGATTAATGCACACTAGGTTTGGTCTTGCTGAACAGCAGAACAGAAAACACTTTATGTCAGTGTTTCTCAACCTTCTTAATGCCACGACTACTTAATACAGTTCCTCATGTTGTGGTGACCCCCAACCATAACATTCTTTTCGTTGTTACTTCATAACTGTAATTTTGCTACTGTTATGAATCGTAATGTAAATATCTGATATGCAGGATGTATTCTCATTCACTGGACCAAATTCGGCACAAATACCCGATACGCCCACATTTGAATACGGTGGGGTTGGGGGGCTTGATTTTGTCATTTGGGAGTTGCAGTTCATTCATTCATTCAATTTAATATTTATTAATCGCCCTCCATCCTAGATGCTCCGGGCGATTTACATAAAGATACATTATTAAAACAGACACGTATTAAAATCGGAATTATAAAACAAAAGCTCTATTAAAAAGCCAGGTCTTAAGTGCCTGCGCAAAGGATCGCAGATCGCGCATGGCTCTCAGATAAGAGGGCAGAGAGTTCCATAGAACAGGAGCAGTAATAGAAAAGGCCCTGTGTCTCGTACTATCAAGACGTACTTCTCTGGGACCTGGTACATAAAAAGATTATGTTGAGTGGGGCGAGGCGACCGTTGATGGTGGAGAGAAGAGAGGCGGTCTCTGAGGTATGCTGGCCGCTGGCCATACAGAGCTTTAAAAGTTAGGACCTGCATCTTGTACAGGGACCGATATTCCGTTGGGAGCCAATGGAGATGTGGCAACGTAGGAGTTATATGGCATTTCATTGGTGATTTAGCGAGTAGCCTGGCTGCTGCATTCTGGATGATCCAAATTTTCCGGGTCGTTGACCAGGGGAGGCCAACGTACAAGGCATTGCAATAGTCCAGCCTAGATGTAACCATGGCATGGATGACTGTTGCCAAGGCCTCACTTGAAAGGCCAACTGCCTTGCAACTAGAAAAGGCCTTTGCTAACAGCAGTGATTTGACTAGAAAAAGCCTGCTTGCTAACAGCAGCGTTTTGGACTTCAACTCCCAGAAATCCTAACCGCTGGTAAACTGGCTGCGATTTCTGGGAGTTGAAGTCCAAAACACCTGGAGGGCCGGTAATTGCCCACCCCTGGTCTAAGACCACACCCAAACTCTTAACAGTAGCGGATGGAGATAGGGGAGCACCATCAAAGGTGGGAAGACGGTGCAGCACACCTACCGGGCAGCCAGGCCACAAGATCTCAGTCTTGGCCAGATTCACCTTCAATCTGCTGGCACGCAGCTAATTTGTCATGGCTTCGAGACACAAGATGAAACTGTCCGGTACTGAGGTTGCTCCAGGCTCCAAGTGTAGAAGGAGCTGGGTGTCGTTCACATATTGGTAACACTCCAGCCCGAAACTCCGCACTAGACTAGCAAGTGGCTTGACATAGATGTTAAAAAGAAGGGAAGGGGAAAGAGAATTGCACCTTGAGGCACCCAACAAGAGATTGCTGGGATTTATAGTTTATAGTTGTTGAATTTATAGTTAACCTACAATCAAAGAGCATTCTAAACTCCACCAACAATGGAATTGAAGCAAACTTGGCACACAGAACTCCTATGACCAGCAGAAAATACTGGAAGGGTCTGGTGGGCATTGCCCTTGAGTTTGGGAGTTGTAGTTCACCTACATCCAGAGAGCACTGTGGACTGAAACAATGATGTATCTGGACTAAACTTGGCAATAATACTCAATATTCCCAAATGTGAACACTGATGGAGTTTGGGGGAAATAGACCTTGACATTTGGGAGTTGTAGTTGCTGGGATTTACAGTTCACCTACAATCAAAGAGCATTCTGAACCCCACCAACGATAGAATTGGGCCAAACTTCCCAAACAGAACCCCACAGATTTTAAGAGGAGCCCCAGGTGGTGCAATGGGTTAAACCCTTGTGCCGGCAGGACTGAAGACTGACAGGTTGGAGGTTTGAATCTGGAGAGCGTGCGGATAAGCTCCCTCTGTCAGCTCCAGCTCCCCATGTGGAAACATGAGAGAAGCCTTCCACAAGGATGGTAAAACATCAAAACATCTGGGCGTCCCCTGGGCAATGTCCTTGCAGCTGGCCAATTCTCTCACACTAGAAATGACTTGCAGTTTCTCAAGTAGCTCCTGACAAAAAACACACATTGTAGTGCAAAAACATACAGAAGAACAATAAAACATATAAAACGAGGAAGAATTTTAACCAACATAAACTTACCAGTATTTCAATGGGAAGTGTGGTCCTGCTTTTAACTGATAGGATAGTCAAGTTAATTAGGATTGTTGTGGTTGTGTGCCTTCAAGTTGTTTCAGACTTAGGGCAACTCTGAGTCTAAACTTTAGGGCGGGGCTGGGGAAATGACATTGGAGGGCTACGTCTGGCCTTTGGGTCTTAGTTTGGGACCAATGTTCCAAAAGATCCATCTCTGTAGTCATTGGCCATAAAAGACCCATGCTCCTTTGTGTGACCTCATGTGTCTTGAGGGCTGAAGGACACGAGAGGAGATGAAAGGATTTCCAAGAGTGACAAAGTATAAGGGAAGGCTTCTTTTATGGACCCAAGGGATACATGTCATGGGGGCATCAGTCCACCAACCTGTCCATAACTACCTGGCATTTTGTTTTTGCTGCCTCAACATCTGACACCAACTTTTCTATAATTCCCCCCAACAGACAGAATTCTCTATGTTCCCCAGCTGTTGCCCTTTGGTGTAGCCTTGTGAAGCAGCAGTTCCTTTTGAAACAGGAATGAGCCCAAGTTGTTGGAAATTCCTAATTTGTAGGCTGCTGTCCTGTGCTCATAATGAATGGATCTCAGCGTAGAGCAGCTTCTCCACAAGGATGGCCCATCTCTTCCCGCCAGGGCATGAGAGCTTCACCAAGCGCACATTCTCCCAGCAGGCCCATCCCTCCAAATTAAGCCTTGCACATTCAGAATGAAAACCCTGGCACAGCTGGCATGATGCTTAACAATTTTCCAAGCTGTGCGCCCTTCATTCCATGTGGCAGGTTTTCAAATTCTCCTCGTGTTTTCATGGATCATTGCACCCCCTCTTTTCATAATTGTCTTTTATTGTTGTTTTTTAAAAAACAAATGTTTATGCCTTCCATGCTGTTCTTCCTCTAGTTCAGTGACTTTTAATGTGGGGTTGAAAGGTAACAAGGACTCTGGGGAAGAAAAAGCCAATCACATCACGGACCATTCACAGAAGACTGGAAGCAGTCACCATTTGCCATTGGTCTCCCTTTTGCTAACATCAAGCCCCGATGTTCATGGAGTCAGTCAATTTAATGCAGGGGTAAGGTAGCAGCACCTCATTATTAATTCAGCCTAGCTCATGCCGTGTCAAAATATGTGCTGCAGTTGTCTTTGGGAAACAATTAAGTTCAATCCATAATAATAGCACTGGAGGGAAATAAATGCACTTTCCCTTTTGAAATTTGCTACCCTTTTGTAGCTGGTGAATTCAGGAAAGAAGTTTTGGTGATCATTTACAGGGAAGCTTTTTAGGTTGTTTGTTTTCATGTCAGGAGCAACTTGAGAAACTACAAGCCGCTTCTGGTGTGAGAGAATTGGCTGTCTGCAAGGACGTTGCCCAGGGGACGCCCAGATGTTTCGACGTTTTACCATCATTGTGGGAGGCTTTTTTCATGTTCCCGCATGGGGAGCTAGAGCTGACAGAGGGAGCTCATCCTCACTCTCCCCAGATTCGAACCTGCGACCTGTCGGTCTTCAGTTTAACCCATTGTGCCACCGGGGGCTCCGATAGGTTTTTAGGTGTGGAATTTAAAAGGTTAGCCTGAGTCAGTTTGCTGGCTGAGACAAAGAACAAAATGGTAATTGATTTCCCCCCACTTTCAATCCTGGTGACAGAACACACCTGAAGGTAGAAGGCGGGCATAGTGGCACATGGCAAGCATACAATTCTTTCCCATGTAGCATACAGTTAGTTCCCATGACTCCCTGGCTGCCACTTTCTAGACTTTGAGGGACTCTTGCACACCATTCAGGTTGGATTGGCCCTGGTGCTTACAAAATTGACAATCTCTTGTCATTGTTAGCCTTTTTGTTTTAACTCTTCAAAATTTTCTGGCATAAGCACTGGCAGCACGGAATTTCAGCTTCTAGGAGGAGGGAAGCATGGCAGCAAAATGAAGTATCCATTTTTAATATATTTCCAAAAACTGTCAGCAAGGAGGTGGCAAACAATATAGTAGCAAGCTCTTGGAAAGGTAAGCAATTCTCAGAGTTTGGAAAGCTAATTTGGAAAAAGTTGCCTAGCGCAGCATTTCTCAACCTGGGGGTCAGGACCCGGGGGGGGGGGGGGGCGAAGGGGTTTCAGAGGGGTTTCCAAAGACCATCAGAAAACATATATTTGTGATGGTCTTAGGAATCCCTTTGGCAGAGAAGGCTGAGGATCTCTCCACCTGTCCTCTTCCTTTTTGGAAACAAACCACGAATCCTCCCACCAAAAGCCCTCCTTCACTATGATTGGCTGGCCTCTCAGTCAAGGGAAAGGCTGTTTCTGAGACTCCAAGCAGGGGAAGGAAGAGCAGGCGTGCTTGGTGCATGGCAGCATGGTGCACATGTGCGGGCGAGGGAGAGCGTGTGAGGCTGGAGGGAGGCTCACGCCAGTGAGTCCCTTCAAGAAATGGAGGTTCTGTGTGGGAAGTTTTGCCCAGTTTTGCCGTTGATGGGGTTCAGAATACACTTTGATTGTAGGTGAACTATAAATCCCAGCAACTACAACTCAAGGTCTATTTTCCCCAAACTCCACCAGTGTTCACATTTGGGCATATTGAGTATTTGTGCAAGTTTGGCCCAGATCTATCATGGTTAGACTCCACAGTGCTCTTTCGATGCAGTTGAGCTACAACTCCAATACAGTGTTCCCTCACTTATCCCAGGTGTTATGTTGCAGGACCACCCGCAAAAAGTGAAAATCCAAGAAGTACAGATGCTATATATGTATATCGCAGAAGCAAGGAGAGATTTAAAGGCACTGCTCACCTTTTTTTGCTAGCTATAAGGAAGGGGCTATTAGGCCATGATTTACATACCGCTTTGTATCTCCTCTCTCTCTCTTGATTGGCTGTCTCTCTCCCAAGGGTGAGGGTGAAACCCCCTTCCACACTCCATCATTGCCAGGAAGCGGGATTAGAATGCCGCTCTGGGCAATGGCAACGATTCATAAACTGGGAGGGAAAAACAGTGAGTCCACAAAAAGCGAACCGCAAAGTAGTAAGGGAACATGATACTCAAGGGCAATGCCCACCAAACCCTTCCAGTACTTTTTGTTGGTCATGGGCACTCTGTGTGCCAAATTTGGTTCAATTCCATTGTTGGTGGAATTCAGAATGCTATTTGATTGTAGGTTAACTATAAATCCCAGCAACTGCAACTCCCAAATGACAAAATCAATTCCCTCCCACACCCACCAGTATTCAAATTTGGGCGTATCGGATATTTGTGCCAAATTTGGTCCAGTGAATGAAAATAAATCCCGCATATCAGATATTTACATTACAATTCATAACAGTTAGAAAATTTCAATTATGAAGTAGCAATGAAAATAATTTTATTTTGGGGGGCCACCACAACATGAGGAAGTGTATTAAGGGGTTGCAGTATTAGGAAGGTTGAGAAACACTGGTGTAGCTGCTTTAGTAAAAGTTCACTGTTGCTTACTTGTTTGCTTTTGCATCTGTTTCATGTTTTATTAGATGGTGATGACAGCATGGTGCCCCCCCCCCCCCCGGCCCCTTCCAGCCAGGTTGTTGCTTTATTAACTTGCAGATCATTTTGAGCAATAGATGCTGGATTAAAAAGCAGCCTACAACACAAATTAATAATGATAAGTTCAATTATTTCTTTAGCTGTAGGCAGTACAAAATTATACATAAAACAAACTGTGTAGATTAAAAGAGAACATAGCATAAAAATCAATTATCTATTATTCAGTCAGCTTCCTCTCTCCCCCCCCCCTCCCCCCCCCACTTTGTTGACATTCATCAGCCACAGAATAGACCCAGGGGAGGGCAAAGCTCAGCGCCAGAACATATAGTTTGCATACAAAAATGTTTTTGAAAGTGGATTTAGGATCAAAGAGTTGGAGTAGGTCTCATAGGTGAGGACACCCAGAATGATTCTATACCCAACAGATGGCTGGCCAACCTTTGCTCCAAAATTCAGAGCCAGGAACAGCCAACCACCAGCTCTCCATGGAACTGGTTTCATTGTTGAAAGACTCCTACCAGCAAGATTGCTCTCTTTATGTTCAATGAGCAAAAGCTCATTCTGCCCTATTACACATCTTCTGTGTATAATAGTGGTGTTGCTTTCAGTACAGGGCCTACCAGTTCCCCATCCGTCTGTGAAAAGAATAAAGGAAAATGACTTACTTTAGGAATGGGGCAGTCAAACATCTAATGAATTATGTGGAGCAGTAAGCCTTGTGTGAGTTTCTCTAGAACTTGTAATAACTGCTGAAGTGCTAGGTAGTTTCAGCTGAAAATTAAACATGTTGTTGTTGTTTTAGGCAATTGAAATGATTTTGTTTTAGGATTTATTCATATTAGAAGTGGGCAAGGTGTTATCCTACAGATATTGGGTGCATCCTCAGAGGTTGTGAGGTCTGTTGGAAACTAGTCAAGAGGGGTTTATATATCTGGAATATCCAGGGTGGGAGAAAGAATTCTTGTCTGTTGGAGATAGGTGTGAATGTTTCATTTGGCCACCTTGATTAGCATTTAATGGCCTAGCAGTTTCAAGGTTTGGCTTCTTACTGCCAGGGGGAATCCTGTGTTGAGAGGTGATTAGCTGTCCCTGATTGTTTCTTGTTTGGAGTTCCCCTGTTTTGGAGTGTTGTTCTTTATTACTGTTTCTAATGTTCAGTAATGTTCTAATGGTTTCTTCCTTTCTGTGGAAATTGTCCACATGCTTGTGGATTTCAACGGCTTTTTTGTGTAGCTTGGCATGGTGGCTGTTAGAATGGTCCAGCATTTCTGTGTTCTCAAATAATATGTTGCGTCCAGGTTGGTTCATCAGGTGTGCTGTTATGGCTGACTTCTTTGGTTGAAGTAGCCTGCAGTACCTTTCAAGTTCCTTGATTCATGTTTGGGTGCTGCGTTTGATGAGGAAACACAACCTACAAACTATCTACAGACCCACTAAGAAAATCCAACAAATGCTACATTAAGCAAAGGACAAGAGGGATCTTCTCACCTCTGCAGAAGTCTACTGTATACCATGTAGCTGTGGACAAGTTTACTTAGGGACCACCAAATGCAGCCCACCACCAAAGTGAATGGCTTTCATACAGGGACAATACCATCCTACATTTTCTGTTTTTTCTCCACCACAGACCACAGACATTCCAGTGTTTCTTAGTCTCTCCATCGGTGTGGAATTTGCATGACCCCACCCATTGCCCCTCCCTTAACCCTTTCCTATTATTTTCTATGGCACACAGCAAACAGAGGAATTGATCTGCGACTGAACATACTAGAGAAGTTTGGGGAGAAATCACCATGATTTATAGGAGTTGTAAGTACTGGGATTTATAGGTCACTCTGAACTCCACTAAGGATGGACCTGGAACTAACTTGGCACACAGACCCCCCCCCCCCAAATGACCAACAGAAAATGTGGGAGGTCTTTGGAGGAATTTATAGGCGTTATAGTTCACCTACATCCAGAATGCACTATGAACCCAAACAATGATGAATCTGGACCAAGCTTGGAATGCATACCCGATATGCCCAAATTTGAATATGGGTGGGTTTTAACTGGAATTGGCCTGGACATTTTGGAATTGTATGTACTGGGATTTATAGTTCACTTGCAATCAATGAGCACTCTGAACTCCACCAAAGAGGGAATGGACCAAACTTGGCACACAGAGCCCCCATGACTACAACAAATTCTGGAGGTCTTTGGGATTCGGAGGAGTTGTAGTTCACCTACATCTAGAACCCACTGATGGATCTGGACCAAACTTGGCACACACACCTGATATACTGAAATTTGATTACTGGAGAGGTTTGGAAGGAACTGTCTTTCCTTTCTGGGTGTTGTAGTTCACCTGCAACCAGAGAAACTGCGACCTCCACCGATGATGGACCTGGACCAAATTTGGCACACAGCACCCCCATGACCAACTGAACCTACTGGAGGGTTTGAGGGAACTGACTCACCATAGTGGGAGTTGTAGTTTATCCTGCCATCAGAGATCACACTGATGATGCATCTAGAGCAAACTTGCCCAACATAACAAACTTTAAGTACTGTTGGAGCTTTTTGGGGTTAACCTGACATGATGTGAGTTGTAGTTCATCCACAACCTTGTATAAAATATATAATTTTAAAATTGACTTTTTCAAATAACCTGGGCAATGCTGGGTACCCAAGCTAATAAGAATAATAAGATTGCACAGACAGACTACAAGCAGAGGCATAACACCGTTGCTCAGATGTTTCATTGGAACTTGTGCCACAAATACCATCTGCCTGTGGCAAAGAACTGGTGGGATCACAAGCCTGAAAAAGTTTCAGAAAATGAACACTTCAAACTACTCCGGGACTTCCAAATTCAGACTGACAAAGTTTTGGAGCACAATACTCCTGACCTCACGATCGTGTTAAAAAACAATGTATGGATCATCAATGTTGCAATCCCAGGCGACAGCAGGATTGAAGAGAAACAACTGGAAAAACTGACATGATATGAGGATTTAAAGATTGAACTGCAAAGACTCTGGCACAAGCCAGTAAAGGTGGTCCCAGTGGTGATAGGCACACTGGGTATAGTGCCTAAAGACCTTGGCCTGCACTTAAACACAATTGGTGCTGACAAAATTACCATCTGTAAGCTGCAAAAGGCCACCCTATTGGAATCCGCACGCATGATTCGCCGATATATCACATAGTCCTAGACACTTGGGAAGTGTCTGACGTGTGATCCAATAGAACAGCCAAAAGAGTGATCATATTTGCTGTGTACTAATCTTGTTGTGTTTCAAATAATGATGATGATGATGATGATGAATTTTTTCTTTTTAACAATTAAAAAATCCTCTATCTGGTATCAGCAATACCAGATCACCTTGATTGTGAATATGTGAGGGGAAGAGAAGTATTTATCTTTTTTAAAAAAATACAGTCAATTCTTGTACGCTTTTGGTTCTAAGAGAAAGAATTGAAGGTGATTCCAATGCACATGCCCTGTTTTGTGAAATAGAGTTTACTCTCAAAGAAGCATGCAGAAAGGCTAATGATATAATCATATGCGTGTTTCTCCCAAGGAAAATCCACTAGGCTTAATGAAGTAAACCAAGTAAGCCTCATTAAAATAGTCTTGTCTTACGGAATGGAGAGGTCTCATTTCTAAGTCATTTGTAAAGAATTGTACATAAATAAACTAAAATAAAATGCGGACTACGTTGAGAGAGCTTGGGCATGCATTGCATTTCCAATATCTCTACTATGTGTGGAACTAGGGTTCAGATATCTGTCTCCTAGTTCTCCTCTACCAGATGAGATAATGGGATATTGGGACTGGAGTTTTATTTCAGAGTAAAGTAGATCAATATTATAATCCTGACTATGGATGAGGGGATTTTGGTCCAGGGATGCCTAAATCAGATCACCCAGCTGAAGCTCATCAATCCTATTTTGTGAAATAGGGGGAGTGGAAATTGTCCTCCCCCGGTGTATCAGTCATTCTGATTCATGAGAAAGAAGCTATAGACCAGGAACCCATTCCCAACACAGAATTAATAGCCCCGTGATTCTATTTGGATTGTCATGGATCTGTATAATGCTGGAAATGTGGGATTTCTCATTAAAGAGGGAGATCTCAGCCAAATTGCTCAAAGTTCCTCCCTCAATGACAAAGCCCAGGATCACACTGGAATTTATTTGTTTACTTATCATGTCAGGAGCAAATTGAGAATCCAGTTATAATGTATAGAAAAATCATAAACAAAGTTAAAAACCTGGCATTATAGTACATTTCCTTTGACCAGAAACTGGCCCCTTTCATTCCCTCTGGTATGTCTGTAAGGAGGTCCTGCACTATGCATGTGGTGGGGCTCAGACTGCATTGTAGTAAGTGGTCTGTAGTTTGCTCTTCCCCACACTCGCATGTTGTGGACTCCACTTTGTAGCCCCATTTCTTAAGATTGACTCTGCATCTTGTGGTCCCAGAGCACAGTTCTGTTCCTTCCAAGTCGCCAAGCTTTCTGTGTTCTGGGTTTTAGCCTGCCACTTTGGGACTTTTGCTTACTGAGATGTTCCTGCAAGTATCACTGTGGATCTTAGGAACCTGTTTCTTGATTTAAGACGTTATTTTAACAGAGGATGGGCTGGAGATGTCAATGCTTTGGTCGTTTCCAATTCTGGGCACTGCAATTGTTGACAAGCTGGAATGTTGGGCATGTTTAGCCTACAGACGAGAAGACTAAGAGGAGACATGATAGCCATGCATAAATATGTGAGGGAGGGGAAGTCATAGGGAGGAAGGAGCAAGCTTGTTTTCTGCTGCCCTGGAGACTAAGATGTGGAACAATGGCTTCAAACTACAGGAAAGGAGATTTCACCTGAACATTAGGAAGGCCTTCCTAACTGTGAGACAGAGCTGTTCAGCAGTGGAACTCACTCTCTGCCCTGGAGTGTGGTGGAGGCTCCTTCTTTGGTGGCTTTTAAACAGAGGCTGGATGGTCATTTGTTGGGGGTGTTTTTAATTCATTTTTTCTGCTTCTTAGCAGAATGGGGTTGGACTGGATGGCCCACGAGGTCTCTTCCAACTCTATGACTCTATGATTCTATTATTGGGTCCAGTATCCCTTCTCAGCAAGTGTGTGAATGTGTTGCTGAGCACTAAGCAGGGGTAACACAGTAATATAGCCTCAAGCAATGAGGAGAGATTAGTAATAATAACAACAATAATAATGTGTGTGTGTATGTTGGTTCAGGATCTCAGAATTGAGTCCTTAGGATCTACCTCTAGCTAGTTGATCTCATGGCTAATACTTGTAGTTACAGGAGTTCCTAGGGAAGGGCCATAGACCAGGCATCCTCAAACTGTGCCCCTCCAGCTGTTTTGGCTTTCAACTCCCAGAAGCCCTAACAAACTTGTTCAATTGTCAGAAATTCTGGGAGTTTGAAGACCCAAACAGCTGGAGGACCGCAGTTTGAGGATGCCTGACATAGATAATGAATTTTCTTGCATGAACCTTTTTTTTGCTTACTTCTGCACTATATGAAACAAAAAATATTTTCCTAGTTCATTCCCAAACTAAAGGAAAATCACCTTGTAATGCTTAGTAAGTATAAACGAATCTTTCTGTTCCACTAAAAAGTACTTGGCCATGATGCTAACAAGGACTCCAGGTGGCAGAGGCTGTGCTCGCCATCATAGTAAACTTTATTGCACACAGCCGTATTCCACAATGCATGGAATAAAACATGAATAGAATAAACACTAATTTTTTTCAATATTAAAACTAATTTTTAAACCATTTTGCAGAACCTTGTAAAACCAAGTGAAAAAGTGTTTAATTAATTTTCATATTACAATATGTTTAGTAATGAAGTGAGTATGGTGTTTCTTAGCCGTCAGTATAAACTGGGCTACTGACAAATATTAGCTATGTATCAGACAACAATGCTACTACTGTTTTCTGAACTGTGTATAGCTCAATAATGTATGGCACAAATCTTTGTCTAGGAGAAGAATAAAGGAGGCAGAATAACAAGTGATGAATTATATCAACAAACTGACGACAGCCCAATAACACAAAATGTGGAATACCTACTTTAAAACTTTAGTATTTGGTGACTCTGATACAGGGACGGCAAGACAGATTGAGTTTGCCATTGCCAAGCATTTGCAAATTAGATTGAATGAATTGAGCTCCATGTACATTCCTGCTTACACTGTGTCGCAAGCGTCATGGGGAATCTGTAATCACATTAATCAAGGCCATTAATAGGAAGAGTGCCTGATATGCTACATCACAGAGACAGTGCTAAGGGAGCTCTGGTCAAATTAAGATGAGACAGAGATAATTAAGGACACATGAGACAGGAGGTGTAAGCGTCGAGACCTGATCGGAAGGCTTAAAGTTACAAATCAACATGGAGAAAAGCCGATATTCTGGGCTGGATGTATATTTATCTCCTCCAATGTGTACTTGTCTACTTCCTTGTTTAATTTAGGAACTAATCTGTTTATACTTTCAGCCAGGAGTTTGGAAGGGGGAGACCCAAGATTCCAATGGATATAATTGACTTTCTCCACTATGCCAACTCTAGGGGCTGCGGTGGCACAATAGGTTAAACTGCTGACATACTGAACTTGCTACTGACTAGAAGGTTGGCAGTTCGAATCCGCAGAACAGGGTGAGCTCTCGCTGTTAGTCCCAGCTTCTGACAACCTAGCAGTTCAAAAACATGCAAATGTGAGTAGATCAATATATACCGCCTCAGCAGCAAGGTAAATGGTGCTCCATACAGTCATGCCAGCCACATGACCTTGGAGGTGTCAGTGGACAACACAGGCTCTTCGGCTTAGAAATGGAGATGAGCACCACCCCTCAAAGCCAGAAGGGGAAGCCTCTGTGTTTGGTTGTTTCTAGGCATTGAATCTTTGCCTTTGTGTTTGTTTATGCTGGAATTTGCCCCGAGCAAATATAAATGGAATATAAATAAATTATTATAATAATTATATTAAGTGTGATAAAATGTTAAAATCCTGACAAATAACTTTCCGACAAGCAAAGTCAGCAATAACAATACATCCCAACCAAAAATTCATTGATGGCTTGGTACTGATTCAGTAAATTGCATTGGATAGCTCTGGTTTCTTAGATATGGTTATCATAGTTTTCTGTTGATGAACAGATGAAAACTGGTAGATACCAGATGTTCCGTATCTCAAAAACTAGAGCTGACAGGGAGAAAACTGGTGCCATTTTTGGAATCAGCAGATCACATAGACCCAGAAACAGGTCTAATAGTTGAGGCACCAAAATATGTGTTGGCCAGGGAGTGAACCGTCTGGTGGAGTGTGTCCAAAAATGCTTGGCCAAAAGGATCTTTTTTCAGAACTGTGGCTAAAGTCATAAAAACGGCTCATAGTTTTCCAGTAGGTTTGTTTCAGTAAAGTGGAATACCTTGCTTATCTCATCGTCCCAATGAATTCTTTGGGTGACCCTGGTCTAGACACTCCTTCTGACTTCTTGGGACATTTAACTAACAAATAAATGAAACTATAATTCATTTGTCTGTCTATTTGTCCCACAAAGGATGTTACTAGGTGAAAGGTTGGCTGTTGGTAGGTGAAGTGCCCCCCTGTGATGTCACTGGGAAAGAAAGGTGACATGTGGATGAAGGGAAGGGAGGAAGGAACGAGAGAGCCACAAAGAGAGCCATGTCTTCATGGGACATTTTTAGGGAGGCCCTCTTAGAGCTGGAGAAGGGAGAAGGGGGAGGGATAAGAAAGGGAAGGGAAGATAAGAGGAAAAAAAGAGAGAAAGAGAAAAAGAAGAGAAAGGAGAGAGAGAGAGAAGGAAGGGGGAAAGAAAAAGGAGGGAAGGAAAGAAGGAAGGAACAAAGATAAATAAAGGGGAAAAGATATAAGGGGAGGGAAGGAAAGAAAGAAAAAAGGTATGAAAGGAAGGAGGCAGTGGCCCCTCCGATGCCCAGGCAATGCTGGGTATATGCTAGTAAATGAATAATAATTAAATATGCTGTTTGTTCTAAGACTTTATTACCTCGGACCCAGTAGCTGGAATCTTGTTGGTTAGGTCTTACAAACTAATCCATTCAATCATGAATGAGCCAACACAGGCGTAAATCCAACTGATTTAATGGGTTTCTTCCAGTTAACAGTAAGATTGAAGTCAATGCAACGTAAGCTGTTCTGCAGAATAAAACTCTTTTCACATGTTCTCCCCTTACTTCAGATTTGTCATACCAAAAGCATCTTGAGGGACCATTTAGAATGTCACCACAATGCAACACTTGTGCCAGGTGGATGTTTGATCTGCTCCTGTTTGTTATCTCTGGCTTATGTGGAGGCCATATGAAATTGAGCTATACTTAACCTTCTCTGGTTTGGTAGCAGGTGGCTGTCTTTGCGGTCTACAAACTGAAAAATCAGCCGCGCAAGTTGTTCCTCAATTTGGTCAAAGAGGAATGCAACGACAGCTTGTGGGGCTTGCATTTCTAACCTGTTCGGTGGGATTTGGTACTTCCTAAATGATCGGCAGTTAGGAGTTTTTGGACTGAAGGTCACAGCGTAAATGCCATCAGTCAGGAAGGTTACAAAAATATAAATTTTTACGCTTTGTTCAAATCTCCATCACACTGTGGCAACAACCATGGTTCTAGGAAGGACCATTTGCACATGGAAGACTTTCGTTAGATGCATGCTGAGATCTGTTTCCAAAATTTAGAATGAGTCATTGAAGGTGGAGCAATGCTAACAACGATGTCAACAATAAGAACAGAGTTGAAAAACATGTTGAATTTAGATATTCAACTAAAACCAGAGTTTTTCCTGTTGGGTCTGTTAGATTGTATCCCGGAGCTGAATACTGAAATTTTTTTTGTCTACTGCGTCACAGCAGCGAGAATGACCTTAGCTAATAAATGGAAGGAAGACACTGTCCCAAGCATTCAAGACTGGGCCTCCAAACTCTTCGAGATCATGAAAATGGACTCTTTGACACAAGCAATGGACCAAATGAGCAATTGCAGGAAAACGGACTGGTCAAAGGTGGTGGGTTTCTTTAAGCAAAACAAATTCGAAGGATGGTCGGAGATTAGTGTGTAAACAATTTAGATAATTTTACTAGGAACAAGGATGTTAAATAAAATACATCGGTTGTATATGTGATACAATTATAGAAGCTTACCAGATAACATCGCGAGAGATGTTACAGGTGGCAGTTGGCAAGGTTGGAAGTACTCGGTAATGTCTAGTGATGTAACTAGTCTGTCAGTCTTTGTATGTTTGTTAGTAATGTGTAGTCCATGTTAGATCCATGTTATATGTTGTTTTTAACCATTGTGAAAATTAATAAATATTATTTCTAAAAAAAACAAAAAACAATAAGAACAGAGTTGAAATATGAACAAGTGGGTCTTTCCCCCCTATCAATTCTCCAAATGTTGATGTAGTATCTGGAAGCCCATATTTAATTGTCTGGCATCTGTATATAGTTGCAGGCATTATTCCATTAAGAAAAAAGTCTGAGTTTTCCTCCAGGAACTTGTTACTCATTTCAAAATACAGCATTTCATAGTATGCATGACCTAATGTGGTCCTAACATATATATAGTCAGTTACCTGACTTTCTACTTCATCATACTGGAATAAAAATCTACTTAAAATCTGGTTTTGCCTCCTGCAGAATTCTGGGTTTGTAGTTTAGTGAAACTGTTAAAGGCTTCACCCTAAACTACAAACTCCAGAATTCTGCAGGAGGCAGAAACCGGAATTTAAGTGGATTTCTTCTCTAGTGTGATGAGACCCATAACATGAAA
The DNA here is from genome assembly GCA_030556195.1 of Anolis apletophallus. Classification (NCBI taxonomy): domain Eukaryota; kingdom Metazoa; phylum Chordata; class Lepidosauria; order Squamata; family Anolidae; genus Anolis; species Anolis apletophallus. The sequence continues at coordinate 78,836,117 of JARBWK010000011.1, forward strand.
ATGTTGCAGCTCTTCTTCTGCTGCACCACCACCAAATGTAATGTATCTTGAAGTTATTTGTTGGGACTGCAGCCAGTAGATGTAAAGGAGGAAACACACTCTCTGATCATTTATTGTCTAAGTACAGTCGAAAATGGCAATTACAAGACAAACTCAATTTATTCCTAAATGAAAACTAACATCAGTTTACTATCAGCAGAAACTCTCCAAGAATATGGTTCACAAACATAAATTTTAGATGAGAGACTCATTTTCCCTTGACCCAACAGCCCCAGGATATATGAGTGGAATTATGGCTTGGAGGTTCCACACAATTCCATTTTTACATCTCAAATTTTATCAAAGGATCATTTTATGACACCAGGTTTTTACTGTCCTTGTATATAAAAGGAGAGAGAGAGAGAGAGAGAGAGAGAGAGAGAGAGAGATCATGTTGCTTTATGAGACTCTGAGAGTGCTTTCCCCATTCCCTGCTAGCGTATGTCACTTTCTAAGTAAGTAAGCTTCTAAGTAAGCTGTAAATATAATATTTGATCAGCTTCAACAATGACATTCTTGTGGATCATTGTGTTTCTTCTTGAAAAGCTGTCAGACTTTGCCAAACATTGTGACGAGATTGCTGTTTTTTCAGCAGAGAAATGCAAAGTTGTGTTTAATTAAAAACAAAATACAAGCACAGTAGGTATAAGAAGAGTCTGGCTGGGGGAAAGCAAAGGTTCACTCAGTGGCCCAGTAAAGTCCAGAAATGGGCAGTGGGTGGTACATCCAAGTGCTGATACTTTTTTGATGCAGGACAGTGGCATCATCTGACACTCCCCTTGGGTTTGCATCTCCTGTCAGATCTTGGCTGCAGTCTTCACAGTCATTGGAAGGCGAAATGAGTTTTCTGTGCAGCCCTAGTCAAAGATCAAAGTGTGTACCAGAATCTCTAGTGCCAACAGAATTGTGACTTCATCTTTCCCTGTATGCTGCAGCCCTCTGTGCACCAAAAATCAACCCTTAAAGGTTTCCTAATAGAGTAATATAATATACTTTATTTATATTCCTCTCTAACTCCCTGAGGGGACTTAGAGTGGATTACAGAGTACATATATGGCAAACATTCTGCACCGTTATGCAATTAATAACAAAGACAGTCAGTACGTAGACAGAGGCAAAGGCTTCCCTCTTTTTCATCTCTGGCCATGCTCAACTTCTGGCCATGGGGAGGTGTAGTTGTTACATTTTCCATGCTGAGGAGCCATGGATGGCTTCCTAATCGAATTGCTGGCAGGTCTTCATTGACACTTTTTACCTCCCCTCCAAAGTGGTAACTCTAGATCTACTCATATTACTGTTTTCATACTGCTAGGTAAGCAGAAGCTAGGATTGACGACAGGAGCTCACCCTGACCTGTGGCTTTGAACTGGCAACCTTCTGGTCGGTAAGATTTTCTGCAGCTGGCAGTTTAACCCACTGTGCTACCATGGCCCCTGTGCATCTCCTAGAACTGTTGAGTTCATAGAGATGCAGAAGGGAAGCAGCAGAATCCAGCAGATACACGCTGTTGGATTCTTGTTAATGAGTTGCTATGAGTTGTTACTGTTAGAATCTAAATTATTTTGTAGCTGATTTCTCTTGAATTGGGAAATGATGGTGGTAATGGTGGCGGCGGCGGCAGAATTCCCTTGAGGGACATCAACATGAATGTTCTGCATTAGGACTGATGCATCCTTGGACTTATGCATCATGGGACCCAAAAACACATGCACAACAGACTCAAGATACAAAAGAGTCTAGTGCAAAATTTAACCTGATGCGAAATGGGATAGATGCACATCAAAACACATCTTCAAAATTAGCTACTCTGCTATGTAACTAAGTATGTGTAAAGTTATGCAACACAGACCATGATAGAGGATTCCAGATGATGGTGGTGGTGATGATTGTGATCAACGTGGGGAACAACAGGTTTAAATGCAACAGATGCATGAGTTTTAAAAACACAGAAAGTCTGTCTTGGCTTTTCTTTGTGAACGAAGATTCAGGAAGGACTCATCCCATGCTTTCTACAAGCGCGTTGATGATTCGGAGGTTGGATGTGTCCTTCGAGCCTGTGCAATTGATTTTTCTGGTGGAACGCAGCGTGCACAGAACTGGCCTTACCCTTTAAACCAAAGGTTTGTCTGCCGGGGCCTAGCAAGCTTCGACAGTGGCAGCGAGACCCTCAGGTCATAGGTTTGGTTTGAGTTTCCTTCTCTTAGATGGTTGACCTTACAGGGTTAAACGAGCACCATGTACCCGGGTTTGAAATTAGAGTTTTCCTTCTCCTGGGATGGTTGCCAAAAGGCTAGAGAGCCCATCCTGTCCATTGACGCTCTTTGTCAGACCCTTCGTTTGTGACCTGTCTGGCATGGGAGGCCCTACTGGTGACTATTTTGCCACCGCCAGCATAGCTCACAACTTCATTAGGGTACACAAGCCTCTCCCCCACGACAAGGGGGCACCAACGGAGTAGAAGAAGAAAGTATATAAAGCCGAGACATATGGTTATTATATGTTTTTAATGGTGTTTGTATTGTATTGATTTTATATTGATTTTATAATCCTGTTTTAAATGTTTTAATCGTATATTGTGGATTCTTGTGGCATCAAATTGGTGCTAATTTGCAAGCCGCCTTGAGTTGCCTTTGGGCTTGAGAAAGGTGGGATAGAAATATCGTAAATAAATAAATACAGTCATGACATATTTTACAAGGGTTGAATGAAAATTAATGCCTCCACCTTCGTTACTTGGGTTTGGATGGGAATATTTTAATAAAACAAATGCAGAAATAATCCTTAGAATGTGCTCTTTAACTACCACTATTCACTTTTCCACATAATCACCAAACAATTGAATACATTTCTGCCAATGATGAACAAGTTTTCTGAAACCGTCACGGAAGAAGTCAACACTGTTTCCGCAACCAGCGTAAGCATCCTGGGCAGCCATCGTGCACAGATCTTCCGATAGCCAAGCAAAACAATAATGTGACCCACACGTTCTTGTGAAATTCCGATAATGCTTGAAATTTCTTTCTGAGTGATATGACGATTGTCCTGAATTAATCTGTCAACCTTTTGCTTGTGAAACTCAGTGGTTGCTGTCACAGGACATCCAACTCTTTGTTTGTCATGCAAGTCAAATGTTCCCACCTTAACATCTTTAAACTTACACACCCAACGATGCACAGTACTCCCATCAAGACAATCACCATAAACAGCTTGCATTCTCTGATGAATCTTCTTTGGCTGTAAAGAATTCAATACTGCACATTGCTTAAGTTGCATTGACCAACCACCTGCGCACTTTAACAACACAACCGTTCGATGCTAAGGCTTCCCACCAAAATGGAACTGTAGAGGAGAGTCTGCTGAACAAGTCAGTACTGCCGGATACCAGTACTGCCATCTGTTGAGGAGTTACGATGGGGGAGGCATTACTTTTCATTCAACCCTCGTAAAACTTTTAATTTAAAAAGCATCTGGATAGGTCTGCCAGACGACATTGGTTTTTAATGCTGTTTTAAATGCAGGCAGCACATCTAGCTGTCAAATCTCTACTGGCAGGTTATTACTCAATCTTTGGACAGCTGAAGAAAAAGTCCTCTGGTTAACAATGTATTCCAGAGGACCTAAGTGAATGGGGTGGACTTTACGGGAGAAGACAATTCTGTGGGTAACCTGGAACCCAAATTATGTTAGGCTTCAAAGAGAATAATCAATACTATGTACATCGCTTGGAAACTATGTGGCAGCCAGTGAAGTGGCCAGCTACTTTACAAAGGGTCTGTTCCACAAGGAGATTAAGTGCTTTGTTGATTTGGAAGCACTTGCCTGCATTTTGGGGTTTGTCATAGGCTCTGGGACTGACATGCTAAGCACTTGCACTTCAAAGTGTACCATTGTACCACTGGAAGATGCTGGTTCTGAACAAAAATATTCAATTATGCAGTTGTGATTAATGGTCATGCATTCCCAGCGTAGTGTTGTCACAGTGCTGATATGGTAGATGGATGGGGAACTAAAATGTTTTAATTGCAGAAAAACTCAACTGGTTGTAGAGGAGTCCAGGGCATGTTTTAGGATACACAATCAATTTGTGAAGGATTTTAGCCTCCCTCTTTGCCCTCCTTGTAGCCTCCTGCGAGACTAGAATGCAACCCACTTATAATTATTTCCTTATAGCTTCACTTTGGAGGGGATGATTTGTGGTTGGAGCAAATGCGATACCACCTGGGAAAGCTTGCCTAACAATATTGGAATTCCTATTGAGGATCTCTACCTATATCTGGAGTAAACAAGGGATAAAAGTAAAGCAAATAAATTGATTAATTCATAAATATTTTTATGACATTAATGTTGGTTGTTATTGCTTTTGTGTTATCATTGAACTTTTGTATTTTGTGTGTTTACCACCTTGGAGCCACCCCCGAGTCCCTCCAGGAGATGGTGTGTGTGGTGTGTGTGATATAAAGATGATGATGATGATGATGATTATTATTATTTGAAACATAACAAGATTAGTACACAGCAGACAAGAACACTATGCTGGCTGTTGTATTAGATCACATGTCGGACACTTTCCAAGTGTCTAGGACTGTGTGATGTATCGGCGAATAATGTGTGCAGATCCCAGTAGGGTGGTCTGTTGCAATTGACAGATGGTAATTTTGTCAGTGCTGATTGTGTTTAAGTGCAGGCCAAGGTCTTTAGGCACTGCACCTAGTGTGCCGATCACCACTAGGATCACCTTGACTGGTTTGTGCCAGAGTCTTTGCAGTTCGATTTTCAAATCCTATTATTATCATTATTATTAAATAGTTGCAACTGATTCAGTCTTGGAACTGGCCAAACTGTTTATATGGACCCAAAGTCACAAATTGCTCTGAATTCTGAGGCAGAATGACTTTGGCTAATGTGAGTCAAGGCCACATTAAGGTGGCCTTGCCTTGCGTTATCCTAAAGCAGTTCTATGTATAGTTTGGCCGACATGGAACTGAATCAGAGACCCTTCACATTAAGTGTGCTCACAGTGTGGAAATCACAAAGCTGGATACTTACCTGGTTGGCTGGTTTGTGGTAGCAGGATGATTAGTTGGACAATGTGTTCAAAACCGGAGGGGGAAAATGACATAATTGTGGAGGAAACTGAGTGTATCATATTGGGGAAATTGGTAGGTGTCTTGCTTGGTTGATGGAGCCAATAGCAATTTCTTTGGAAAGCTTGTAGTAACTAGTATCCAACTCTATTCTCTTTATCATTAATCATGGGGTTTTGTTATTTGATTCGCTCTAAGGTTTCTGACAACTGCAACGCCATCTTTGTTAATGGGAAGGAAATGAAAAGCAAAGTGGACACCATTGTGAACTTCACATACCAGCATTTTACCACCCAGCTAGAAATCACTGTGTGGGTCCCGCGACTTCCTCTTCAAATAGAGATCTCTGACACAGAACTGAGCCAGATCAAAGGCTGGAGGATCCCTGTCACCTCCAACAAAAGGTACTCATTTCACACTTTAAGATATATTCTGGTGAGTTAAACCAATAGTTGCTCTAGAACAGCATTTATGAACAATGGCCAGTCACATGCCTGAGGGAGGTTTACAAACACTGTATGCTGTTGATAGTAGCCATTCCAGGCTGGTAATCCCTAGCATCTGGTAGTCAGACATGTACAATGGTTCTGAGCATTTAACATGCAGATCTGCTTCTGTAAAGATATATCTTTATATTTTATTCACTGTGCTAAATAACCAGCCAAAATAATGGCTAAATTTGGACTTAAGTGTGGGGTTTGAATAGTTTTCGCTCCACTTTCATTGACTTGTGATGAACTCCCATGGGTGTTGTTTACACTGACCCAAATGTAATATTTGTTGATGGATGTCTTTCACACACTGCAAATAAGAAAGCAAGATTCTTGAGTAGAATAATCCTTAGGATATGGATGCTTTGGACTTCCAGCATCCAGAAGTCTGAGGTTGCTAAGGGATTGTGAGAACTGTAGTCCAAAATATCTTAAGCTCTAAAATTCCGACTTCTGCTTTAGGACTGACTCTGCACTGTAGATTTAATGCGATTTGACATCTCTTTAACTGTCATGGCTTAAAATTCTGTAGAATTATGGGATTTTTCATTTTGTGAGGTATCAGCACTTTTTGGCAGAGAATGTTGTACTCCAAGCCTGGAAACAGCTATGACCACCACATCACACAAGAGTCCAGGAATATAAGTAAACAGTTTATTGTAAAAACATATAAAAAGCATATTTAAAAATCAGGAATAAGAAAGAAATATAATCCCAAAAAGGTTTAGCAACAGGTGATAATCCAAGAATAATCCAAATGTCTCATAAATTTCCAGAGGTGACAAAGTGCAGGAACAGCCAGGAATCACAGATACAGCACAGTCCACAAAGGTATAACTAGTAAAACTTGAACAAGAGTACAAGAACAGGAACATAGAAAATGTCAGGATATATTAAATCCAAAATCAAAGCTTGACTTGAACCAGGGACAAGAGAATTTAGGCATAGCTTCTCACTCTAACGCAGCATTGCCTGAACTGACCTTGCCTAAACAACTTAAGGTTTCGCTTAAGTTCAGTTTCCCACATATTTCCTTCATAACTTTCTCATGTAATCTCTCTGAATGAGGCAATCTATTTTAGGCTCTGATTTGTAAACAAATACTTTTGTCGATCCCTTTAGCCACAGGTGGGTTCCCTGGGAACCCTCCTTATTACTCAGCTCTTCACTCGATTCCTTATCTGCTGTTGCTACTTCTGATTCCCATGAATGCCTTGCACTTTCTGAGCCGGTTTTCTCACAGAGAGAACCATCATTTTCTAGACTTGAATTTCCCAGGCTTGAGAGCCCATCACTTTGAGCCACAGGAAAGCTCACAATCCTCTCTAAATTATTAATTAAACCATCAGCCTCAGGTAGATGATCTACAACAGATCTTTTAAAACTGCAATTTCCATATCTCCATAGCATTGAGCCATGACAACTAAAGATATCAAACTGCACTAATCCTACCATGCAGATGCACCTGTGGTCAAGTTATTCATGTGACTGGGCAGACATATCCTATCTTGTGATGTAACAATAACTTTCTTTTTCCACCCTCTGCTTTTATTTTCATTGTTTGCATCTCAAGATTTTTGTGAAAAATTGGCACAAATGACTTGCTGTACATTACAACCATTTCAAAGATGACATTTCCATGAAAAACGTTGGTTACATATGTGAAAACATGGGATTGCTTGCAAAATGCTTTTGATAGTGGAAAATCCTAAAATGTGGAAGATTGTTGGGAAATGTGCAAAAAGAAAATGGCCCACTGGGAAAGAAGCATTTGAAATCCTTCATTTGTATGTATGGGAAGATTTACATCCCTAAAGTGAAGAAGTGTGTTCTGTAATCTATAGCGATTAGAGGATTTCTCTCTGTGTTCTTTCTTTGTCCCCCGAGTCTTCTCTACCATTCTTTCTACTTCTGCTGATTCCCAGCTTAAGCAAGAGAGTTTTGCAAAATAATTGTGCAGCTTGATCATGTACAGTTGTCTCCATCTTTTATTTGCTGGAATTCCTTTGCATCTACCCCCCTGTCAACAGTATGACAGTATGCATTATTTAAACACTACAATAAAACAATCTCAACAAAATTGAGCAGGAACCACGGTGGCACAATGGGTTAAACCCTTCTGCTGGCCCAAATGCTGACCTTAAAGTCAGTGGTTCAAATCTATGAGATGGGGTGAGCTCCCATCTGTCAGCTCCAGCTTCCCATGCGTGGACATGATAGAAGCCTCCCACGGGATGATAACACATCTGGGCGTCCCCTGGGCAATGTCTCTGCAGATGGCCAATTCTCTCGCACCAGAAGCGACTTGCAGTTTCTCAAGTAACTTCTGACACGATAAAAATAAATAAATAAAATTGAGCACCGGTAAGTTTCTTGTGGTATTTTACAGGTGCACCTATGTGCAGACAGTGTCAGACAATAGGAATGTAAAGAAAGCCCAAAAATGTTCTCAGCCTTGACAGGAAGGTGGGCCTTGACACAGTGAGATAACTTCTGTGCTACTTTCCATTCCATAGTCAGAAGCAAGAACAGATGATATGGATGTCAAAAATCTAGGGCAAAATTTGGAGGAATTTCGGTAATAATCCCCATTTTGTGCTGAGATGAAAAGCAGCTAGGAACAGAGGGACATGTCTCATACTAGGTCATCCTGTTTGTCTACCTAACTTACTGTTATCTTCTCTGCCTGTAGCCGCTCTCCAGGATTCCAGGTAGAGAAAACTCTTCATCTCACCTGCTATCTCATTACACAGCCTAACAAAAAAAACCCCTTGATTTTTAGGATTATTTGGGGTGCTCATTCAGAAAATTGCATTGGATAGACACCACCATTCGTTTTTTTAGGTATGGTTATAATGATTTTCTGTGGGGGAACAGATGGGGACTGGAACATAGCATATGTTCTTTATCTGAAAAACTACATCTTATAGGGGAAACTGGTGCCATTTTTGGAATCAACAGATCAAATATACCCACAAATAGGGCTAACATCTGAGGCACCAAATTGTGTGTTGGCCAGTGTTATTTCACAAACTGGGGGTTGGAATGTAGATGTTTTGCATTTAGGCATGATCTCTCCAACTGTGGAAGCTATCCAAAGGATGTACCATCAAAACAGGAGCTAAGCGGTAACAGAACTCAAGTCGAGTGTTTGAATGGTTTGCATTGGCAGAAAACAAAAGAACAAACCCATCATTCTGCTGAAGAAGTGCCTCATCTGGTTGCCTCCTCTTTCGCCATATTGTTTGGAACTGAGTTACATCAATGATTTCTGAGCCATTTGCAGTGATAGATCCATTATAGGAATAAACTTGCCATCACAGACGTGACACATCATGCATTTCAGTGGTCATTAGCCAGTGTGAATGTTCTGACTCTCAAAGTCATTATGCCGAGTGTTCAGAATTTAGCCTCCCAGGTGTCTAGTTTATATTTACTGGGCCAGCTGAAATAAAGAGCATGGCTTGAGCAGCTCCACTGTTTGCAAGCTGGCAAGACAGCCTCACCAGCAGCTATCCAGATTACCACCAGGCCACTGGGCACATCTTGAGCCATTCATCCCTGCCTCCCAGCAAGGATTGGGAAAGGGGAAGCCATTTGCTATGAAAGCTACACATGCTTGCCCACGGTGGGGCCTGCCAACTTTGACTTTTTTTGGATGTGCCTGCAGATGTTCTTGCTTCCAACAGAGCTGTCAATATTGGTTTTCAAACTCTTCAGTTGTTGGGAGGAACTTGACTGGTTGATGAAGGAAGAGAAAGAATGCTAGAGCATAAGGTTGGGAAAAGCCCATGCTTTCAACCAGGGCTAGGGGTGGAGATTTTGCAGCAAAAGTGGGACGAAACTACACATAATTGAGCATTAGAAGGCCTAAGATTCACCTCTGGATTATAGATGGTAAAACAGATATAGACTGATGTTTATAGTGTTGAATATACCCCCCCTCCCTGCGGTGCCATCCCCACTACTTCCCATTAGACTGTCTTTGGATTATCTTGAGTTGGGTTTTAATAACTACTTGTATGTGGTTTTTAGCCTAGATTTTTCAATTTGTTGAAGTTCGAAGCATATAACCCCTTGGGTTTGACATGGATGTGCAGGATTGGGTCCTCCTGTTATGATCTATTCATCGACCATAATAAAGTTTACTTACTTACTTACAAATGGTGCAATTTGCATGTGGTTGACTCAGTGCCAGCTGATAGCTTCTACTATGGGTTCTCTTCTGAAAGTAGATGTCCAAGATTCTGAATGGTTATGGAAGCCACCAGCCATCACTGATTTAATTTATTGTCTTATCTGTCACGGTTGAATTAAGAAGTGCTACTCAGTTGAAAGCAATTATACCCAAATATCCAGAAGATCCGCATAGTTAAAGCAATGGTATACCCTGTAGTAACCTATGGATGCAAGAACTGGACTGTAAGGAAGGCTGAGTGAAGAAAGATAGATGCTTTTGAACTGTGGTGCTGGAGGAAACTTCTGAGAGTGCCTTGGACCACAAAAAGATCAAACTAGTCCATACTCCAGGAAATAAAGCCCGACTGCTCACTGGAGGGAAGGACATTAGACACAAAGATGAAGTACTTTGGCCACATAATGAGAAGACAGGAAAGCTTGGAGAAGATAATGGTGCTTGGGAAAATGGAAGGAAAAAGGAAGAAGGTCCGACCAAGGGCAAGATGGACAGATGGTATCCTTGAAGTAACTGGTTTGACTTTAAAGGAGCTGGGGGTGGTGATGGCCAACAGGGATCCCTGGCGTGGGCTGGTCCATGAGGTCACGAAGAGTAGGAAATGACTGAACGAATAAACAATTACATCCAGATTTAGGGAACGTGACCTGTTGAGACTACAGCTCTGAGCGGTGGCTATGCTGTCTGGAGGATTCTGGGTCTTTGTGGTCCTTAAAAGTAACTTTTTCAAACTCTGTTCATATCACACAAGAATGGTGATGGTCGTTTTCATAGTAAGCTATTAAGCTTACTGGGGCAATGATTGGCCAAGAACCATAGACAATCAAAATAGGAAACAGTGGAGAATGTGTTCTCTCCAGAAATTTTCTAGGTCTGCCAGGAAACTCTTGGTGGATTGACAAAGATTGACATTAATATTAATAAAATGTAATGTTAAAAGTCACTGTTTAAAATTGACTGGGTTGTCCCTCCTGGAAGAGATAGGTCTTAAATTGTGGCTGGAATATTGACAGTTCGTTTGGCCATTGGATCTCTTCCAGCAGTTCATTTCACCGTCGTCTTCTCTGGGTAGCCGAAAAAAAGGTCCTTTGAGTGATAGTTGCCTGTTGGCTTCTGATTGTCTGGAATAAACATCCCCAAGAAAACTTGAATGTCACATGGGGAGGATTATATGGGAGAAGGCGATCCTAGAATCATAGAGTTGGGAGAGACCTCATGGGCCATCCAGTTCAACCCCATTCTGCCAAGAAGCAAGAAAATCGCATTCAAAGTACCCCTGACAGATGGCTATCCAACCTCTGTTTAGAAGCCTCCAAAGGAGGAGCCTCCACCACACTCAAGGACAGAGAGTTCCACTGCTGAAAAGCTCTCCCTCATGTTCAGATGGAATCTCCTTTCTTTCCTATGGTTTGAAGCCATTGCTCCATTGCATCATAGTCTCCAGTGCAGCAGAAAACAAGCTTTCTTCCCCCTCCCTATGACTTCCCCTCACATCTTTATCCATGGCCCTCATCATGTCTCCTCTCAGCCTTCTGCGGGCTAAACATGCCCAGCTCTTTAAGCTGCTCCTCATAGGGCTTGTTCTCCAGACCCATGATCATTTTAGTTGCCCTCCTCTGGACACATTCCAGCTTGTAAACATCCTCCTTAAATTTTGGTGCCCAGAATTGGACACAGTAGGCAACCTAGACACAAACCATGTAGGGCTCTAAAGGTCAAAGCCAAGACTTTGTACGGTGCCCTGAAATTGACAAGGAGACATTAGTATGGGTGTGATATGTTCATAGTTGTTCCTGTAATCAGTCTGGCTGCCATGATTAATCTTTACAGGATGTTCTGGCACATATCCTCTTCAACTAACAGGTATTGCCTACCAACAATAACAACAATCTGAAATGTCAAGGAAATGTTCCATACATCTAGTTTTTATTTGGTATGAATTACTTGCACATTCAGAAGACCTACAAGTCACGCTAAACACTTTCGCAGAAGCATACGAGAAGCTCAGCCTGTCATTGAACATTGAGAAAACCAAAGTGTACTTCCAACAGTCACCAGCCAATCCCTCTCCAATGCCAGAAATACAGCTTAATGGTGTAACATTAGAAAATGTTGATCATTTCCACTACCTTGGCAGCAACCTCTCCTCAAAAGTTAACATTGACACTGAAATTCAACACCGCCTGAGCTCTGCGAGTGCAGCATTTTTCCCAATGAAGCAGAGAGTGTTTGAGGACTGAGACATCCATAGCGATACCAAGGTGCTTGTTTATAAAGCTATTGTCCTCCCAACCCTGCTATACTCCTGCGGGACGTGGACAGTCAACAGACATCACATTTATGCAACTCCTGGAACGATTCCACCACTGCTGCCTCTGAAAAATCCTGCAAATATCTTGGGAAGACAAGCGGACAAATGTCAGCATGCTGGAAGAAGCAAAGACCACCAGCATTGAAGCGATGGTCCTCCGCCATCAACTCCACTGGACTGGCCATATTGTCCAGATGCCTGACCACCATCTCCCAAATGGAAAACGGAATGTTGGTGGGCAGGAAAAGAGATTTAAAGATGGGCTCAAAGCCAACCTTAAAAACTCTGGCATAGACGCTGAAAACTGGGAAGCTCTGGCCCTTGAGCGCTTCAGTTGGAGGTGAGCTGTGAACAGCAGTGCTGTAGAATTTGAAGAGGCACGAATGGAGGGCGAAAGAGAGAAACATGCCAAGAGGAAGGCGCATCAAGCCAACCCCGACCGGTACTGCCTTCTACCTGGAAACTGATGCCCTCAGTGCAAGAGAAGATGCAGATCAAGAATAGGGCTCCACAGTCACCTACGGACCCACTGCCAGTACACAGACCTTGGACCATCACACAGACCATCATCCTCAGACTATGAGGGATCGCCTAAGTAAGTAAGTACTTGGTTCTTGCTTGGAACTAGCTTTGACTAAGTATGTTGGGTAGATCTACACTGCCATATAAGTCAGTTTGAATCTTTTTAAAGTTAAACTGCATTATATGGGTCTATACTGATCATACAATGCAGATTCAAACTGCATTATATAGCAGTGTAGGTCCAGTCTTGGAACTATTACTGTTGCTAAGTACTTTTAAAAAGTGACTATCCAAACTTCTATCCAAACCAGGCCAACAAAATTCCCCGAGAATCTATTGTTTCAGACTGCTGGTATATTGAAGTAGATTGACCAGTGTTTTGGTTTAGTATAATGTTCTGGCATGTATTTATTTTAATGGGCTTCAAAAGGGGTTATCCCTATGGAAGTTACACAGAAATTACTGGGCATTGTGTGATTGATTGTTCCCATAGATGTTCCTTTTGGGCTTTCCTGATGCTTTTACTGAATGCAAAATTAATTTAAAAATGTAATGAGGAAGTTCAGGATTTGAATCCCATATATTGAGGGAGATAATACAAATCTACCAGGAGAAATATGGGTTATCATATTAGACGGGGGACTTTTCTCCTTATTTGCAATAGATAGGAGAATCATAATTTAATCTGGGTATGTGCCACTATCAATATGAGCGGCCCACTCTTCCAGATGGAAATCTGCTCTCTAGATAGGTATGCGCTCATGACTAATGTACTGCATGGAACCCTTGAGCGGTGCTCGGCTAATAGAAAAATCTACTCATGAAATGAACAGTCGAAAAGCCTACAATCGCAGCAAATGAAAGGAATAAATTTAAATTAAAGTCAAATAAGAGAGAGGAGGGTGAAAGGGAAGTCCAGACAGGCAGAGACCGATGTTCTTAACAAGAACATTTATTTTGATTCATTATGCAGCCGGAAAATAATTATCCCCTTGCTGAAGTTCAGGCATTACTTCGATGGGTGGCGATCTAGGTGGGAAGAAGTGACTTTGGTTCATTTCTTCTAAGGATTGGTGAGAAAGTCTCATTCTGTAAGCTGGATCTCCACACATGCAAAGCCTAAATGCTGTCTGCCTGTTTTTCTCCTGCCACCTGAAAGCTGTCCCTGGCTATTGACAAATCTCTTGGGACATCACAAAATATTTACAACTATTCCGTGACTGTAAGTTTTTCGGGCTGTCTGGCCATGATCCAGAAGCTTACTCTCCTGACGTATCTCCCATATCTATGGCAGGCATCCTCAGAGGTTGTGAGGTCTGTTGGAAACTAGGAAAATTGGGTTTATATATCTGTGGAATGTCCAGGGTGGGAAAAAGAACTCTTGTGTGTTTGAGGCAGGTGCAAATGTTTCAATTGGCCATCTGGATTAGCATTTCAAGATGGCCACACTTTGAAACTGCTAGGCCATTAAATACTATTCAGCCTACACAGAGACGCCATTGAAATCCACAAGGATGTGGACAATTTCAACAGAAAGGAAGAAATCATGAAAATGAACAAAATCTGGCTACCAGTATTTAAAAAAACCTCTAAAATTAGAACAGTAAACAGAACAACATTCAAACACAGGGGAACTCCAGACAAGAAACAATCAGGGACATCTAATCACCTCTCAACAAAGGATTCCCCCAGGCAGTAACAAGATACACCTAAAAACTGTCAGGCCATCAAATGCTAATCAAGGTGGCCAATTGAAACATTCACACTTGCCTCCAACAGACAAGAGTTCTTTCTCCCACCCTGGACCTTCCACAGATCTATAAACCCCACTTGCCTAGTTTCCAACAGACCTCACAACCTCTGAGGATCCTTGCCATAGAAGCAGGCGAAATGTCAGGAGAGAATGCATCTGGAACATGGCCATACAGCCCGGAAAACGTACAACAACCCAGTGATTCCGCACATGAAAGCCTTTGATGATACATATTCTGTGACTGCTGGGGTGGAATGCAAAGAATGCTCACTAATTTTCTCCTCTTTGACATGAAACAATGTCTCTTCACAATGTTGAGAAAAGCGTCAACTGTGCAAGCTTTATTATAATGAGGGAGGTATTTGGCGGAGATGTTGGGTGAAATATCTGTTTTGCATAAAGAAACTTTTGAAATGGGTCATCTGTACATGCAAGGGTAAGAGTGAAAAATTACATCTCTCTATTCTAGTAGATAGAGTGGAAGGTTATTGAAAATGAAGTGATCTGCAGTAACCAAATTGGGGAAGGCTTTCCTGGAGAACTAGGAATCATGGAGGCTAAAGGAACACTTCCAACAGTATCCCAACATAAAATCACAATTGGGTTCCCCTTGATAGAAATCCTGCAGAGACAAATGGCACCTTTTCAAGTGGTAATCCTAAGGCATTTTGTGTTTCTTGATTCAGAAATAAGGTTCTTAGTGATATGCAATATGGAACTTAGATATAAAGAGAGGCCATTAAAGTTCTTATTTGCTTAATTTTTAATTTTAGCCACCAAAAAGACTTTTTGGTTATAGTTTAAGGGGGAAGGAGGGTCCAAATAAGACTCCTGCTACCCACAATGAATTTCCTTTCAGTCCCCACATTTCTAGCACTGCAGTGACTTAAAACATGAATTGAGCATTTGGAAATACAGTTTTGCCATCTAAAGGAAAGGAGTAGGCAGAGTTACCCAAGAAATGTAAACACAGCAAATAGTAGAATCCTAGATGTGAATGATTTTCAGTGTCATATTCTCTGAAGTGCTAAAGAACCAAAGGAAAATGCAATGGCATTTGGCACAATTTGTATTTGGGGTAGTCCCCTCATTTTGTACTCGGTCGAGCCACCTATTCCTCATAGTTCATATAGAACAGTGGTTCCCAACCTTTTTTTGACCAGGGACTACTTTGACCAGGGACCACTCTCCAACATTAGTATCAAAACAGTTACAAATCAGTTTTGGGTCAAATTTAGATTTGGCTTGGTTATTTGGGGTGCTGATTCAGAAAATTGCATTTGATCAGTTCTAGTTTCTGATACAGAACATATGTCATCCAGTAGATGTCATCTACTTGTTCACAGAAAACCATATTTAATAAGCCTCGGCACTATAAGAGGATTTTGCGAGACCAGTCACTCTCATTGCAATGGTGTAGTAACAGTGAGGCTGCAGACCATATTTTAGTACTTGTGGACCACAGTTTGGGAACCACTGATATAGAACAATGATGAGATTTAGTAAATCCAATCAGCGCTGCCGCCACCCCCACTGTGTATGTTCTCAGCAACATATTTTAAGATCCATGTCAAAGGAAAATGAATGGGGCTTCTTGGCTGACAAGTCACTGTGGAAAACTACACTTCCCAAGTACTGTTATGTTTGTATTGCAGGCCAACACGTGACAGTGATGAGGAAGAAGATGATGAAAAGAAAGGCAGAGGCTGCACCCTTCAGTACCAGCATGCCATGGTGCGAGTCCTGACCCAATTCGTTGCGGAATCACCAGACTTTGGAGGCCAACTGACCTACATGCTTGGTTCCGAGTGGCAGTTTGACATCACAGATCTCGTGGCTGATTTCATGAAAGTGGAGGAATCCAAAGTTGCCAAGTTACAAGAAGGGCGTGTTCTGGTTGGCCGTGAGCAAGGGATTACAACTGTTCAGGTGCAACACAAAGCAAATTCCAATAGAAATGCTAGCTATGTGACACTTGAAACGGAGAGCACAAAACAAGAGCAGAGCTTTACTAGTAGTTATTATCATGGTTTGCTTTCTCTTCCTAGATAGGCAGTCTGACCGTTCGTTGCAAAGAAAAGTCTCATTGTCATGCAGATAGTACTTTATTTGTTAACATACAGCAGGAATTATCCTACATGGCATTCATTGTCAGAACTGAGCAATTACAATAGTACAATCCTTATATAAGGTCTTGCATGCTAAACTCCCTCTGGAAAAGTAAAGAAAACATCTCAATTGTTCATTAGTTCATAAATCATGCCTTTAGCTCTTTGTTCTAATGTAACAAGGATTCAATTTCTCAAACTCATCCATTCTAAGTATAACAGTCTTTTATTGTTTCCTCCATTCTTTGAGTGTCTTAGCGAAATGTTTTGGACAAAGATCTCCTCAAAACCTTGTATGTCACTCAATAATAATAATAATAATATTCTTCATTTATATTCTGCTATGTCTACTCCTATCAGCCTGCATGAGCCCTGAGATCATCAGGAGAGGCCCTTCTCTCAGTCCCACCACAATGATACAAGAGTACAGCATCATCCCCCAATCCAAGCAAATAAACAATTACATAAACAATTGCATAAACCATACAAAATAAGCATAATAAATAACAACATTTATCATTATAATTAAAAATCCCTGGGCCACAGGCCACTGAGGTTGTCCTTAAAACATTGTACTAAAAAATCTCGAAGCTCCAAATCTTTGGCCATATGAACCTTGCCAGGCCGAAATGGCCTGCTTATTCTGGGTTGTTGGGGAAGGCCTGTTTACATAGAAAGATTTTAACCTGGGAGCAAAAGGCCATTAATGAGGGAGCCGAACACACTTCTTTGTGGATGCAGTTCCAGAGCTGCATGGCCACCACCGAGAAGGCCCTCTCTCTCCCTCGTTCCCACCAACCATACTTGTGACGGTGGTGGGACTGAGAGAAGGGCCTCTCCTGATCATCTCAGGGCTCATGTGGACTGGTAGGAGGAGATGTGGTCCCTCAAATAGGCTGGGCCTGAATTGTTTAGGGCTTTATGGGCTAAAGCCAGGACCTTGAATTGCACCCAGAAACAAACTGGAAGCCAGTGTAGCTGATTCAGGAACAGGGTAGCTCTTTCTCTATATCCCGCTCCCGTGAGCAGTCTAGCAGCTAACGTTTGTACCAGCTGAAGTTTCCGAACAGTCTTCTGGGGCAGACCAATGTAGAGTGCATTAGAGTAGCCTAGTCTGGATGTGACTAAGGCATGTATTACCTTGGTCAGATTGGGCTTTTCATGGTATGAGCACAGTTGGCGCACAAGCTTCAACCTGTGCAAAAGCCCTCCCAGCCACCGCCAACACCTGGGCCTCCAGGGTCACCGCTGAGTCCAGGAGGACCCCCAGACTGCAAACCTGTGCCTTCAGGGGGAGTGTGATAGCCATCTAGCACAGGTTGGAACCCACAACCCTGATACGCCCTACGACTGACCAGTAGTACCTCATGTCTTGCCTGGATTCAATTGTAATTTGTTCATCCTCATCCAGTCCCATCACATCCAACAGGCACCAGTTCAGGGGTGGGACAGCATCCTTGGAATCAGGTGGAAATGAGTCATAGAGTTGGGCGTCATCTGCATAGAGATGGCACCAAAATCCAAAACTCTGGATGATCTCTCCCAACGGTTTCATGTAGATGTTAAACAACATGGGGATCCAAAAAGAAGAAAGCCATAAAAAGTGACACAGATCGTAGTGCATTACCCTTTTAAACCCTGTAATTCTTAACAGAAACAGATTACTTCTTGAACACTGCAAAAGATAAAAGCAAATAATTACCATAACTTTCCAAAGGTTTTGCGTTGTGCTCATCCTCTCCTCTCTCCCCTCTTGTAAAGGTTCTTTCTCCTCTCTCGGATTCCATTTTGGCTGAGAAGACCGTGATTGTACTGGAAGACCGAGTGACCATCACAGACCTTGGGGTACAGCTTGTGGCTGGCTTGTCCCTCTCACTCCAGACAAGTAAAGGAAACAAGAGAGTGATTGTCACGACTGCATCGGCATCAGATATCCTTCATTCACCTAAACAGGTGGAGTAAAGATCAAAGGCTCAGTATCCAAATTAGTTTAAAAGCAGAGAGTAATATAATTTCATGAGAACATGGAAGGCAGCAAGATAACCAGTTGAGTTTAAAGTGAAACTAATGCAAAGGGCATACTTCTGAATTTCCAATGACAGAGCCTGGAAAAGTTACTGTTTGGAACTACTATGCTATTATCCATTTGGTGGATAATAATTCAAAAAGAAGAAGAAGAAGGGAAAGCTGTGCCCAGTGAAAATGCATTATGTAATTACTTTTAGCTTTATTTTTCTCCAGGGCTATCTCAGACTTACTTCTGCTGTATTGAAGTCAATATGGCTGCTTAGAATTTAAATAGCTATTCATAGACCTCTTCTTCTCTTCGATGCATTTGTCTAATCCTCTTTTAGAGCTGTCTGGCTGCCCATTTCAAAATGTAATGATGATTTGTGCCAAGAAGTTCTTCCTTTTACCTTTTTTTACCTGAATGCCTTGAGAATTGTTTTATTGGGGTATCAAGCTTCAGCATTAGAAATTGCCAAGCTGAATAAAAACGAGCAAAGTGCCTCCATAGTTGGTACTAGACCTGGTTGGGTACAAGCCACTCAGTTTAAGTTCTTGGTCATTGGAAAGAAGACATTGTAGAGATAGGAAAGATGCATAAGCAGTGGTCGAGATGACCAGGGCATTTGAAGCAACTCTTCTATGAGAAACGGTTACAGTGTTAATGACTGTTGAACTGAAAGAAAGGGAATCTAGGAGGAAACATGTGCAGCTTCTATTGGTTAGGGCAAAGAATTCTGAGAGTCAAAGCTGAGCACTAAGCTAGGACACATGGAGATCCAAGTTGAAATCCCCACTTGTCCAAACCTACTGAGTGACACTTTCTCATCTATAGAAGAAGGCAAGGGCAAACCCTTTCAAACAAATCTTGCCAAGCAAACCGATTACAGTGTTCCCTCCCTTATTGCTGGGGTTAGATTCCAGGACCTCCTGCAATAAGTGCAAAACCGCGATGTAGGGATGCTCTATTTATTGTAATATTTATACATTGTTTTAGTAGTTATACACTATTTTAAGTCTTTATAAGCCTAAAATAAAGTGAAGGAAAAGAAGGAAGGCCCTTCAAGGCTGGAGGGAGGGAGGACTGAGGAGGGAAAGCGCCTCAGAGAACAGTGGCAGCAAAACCCCACAAAACAGCAAAAATACCATGATATATATTTTAAATTAATATTTTTTGAAATCCGTGAAACATCAAGTCTGCAATAAGCGAACTGCGAAGTAGTGAGGGAACACTGTATAGCATTGCCTTCGGGTTGCCATAAGTCAGAAATTTCTTAAAGGCACAGGACAACAAAGGCCCCTTCCATGCAGCTGTAGAAAATCCACATTGAACTGGATTATATGGCAGTGTGGACTCAGATAATCCAGTTCAACGCAGATATTGTGGATTGTCTGCCTTGATATTCTGGGTTATATGGCTGTGTGGAAGGGCCCAAAGAATGTCTTCTTATCTTAGAATGCTAAGAAGGCTTAGAATGCTTTCAGCTGAGGCCATCCAGTGGAGATGAATAGTGAATTCTAGAGAGGTAAATGAAAGTTCTTCTTCACGCTATGGAAAGAGAAACTTTGGAATTTGCTACCATGGTATGTGCTGATGGCCACCAGTTTGGATGGTTTTATAAAGCAACAGGAGAAATTCAAAGAGGATCAGGGTACAGATAGGGTGAAATTTCAGTGGCATTTTCCCAAGAAAAGGAAGGCATTTCAATGGTTCAGAAGGTGGACGTAAAAAGATTGGGACCAAGAATAAAAGCATAGTTTCGGTTTTCCAGGCAGTAACCAAACTTAGCAGAAACATTTCAACTCAGGGAGGAGGAGGAGAGGGAGTAATCTATTGAAAAGTTAGAACACCAAACAGTTGATTTGTGAGAAAGGCGGTGTAGCCATTTGAAGAAGCCCTGTGGGTTGGGCCCCTAGAAAGTCTGATTTTGGTGCTGAGGTCCAAGGTTCCTCATCCCTGGTATAATGTTTATATCAGCTGTGTGTTGCCTTTAGTATTAAAGGCAGTATGCCTCTCTATCCTAATTGTTGGAGAATATGAATGGAAGGGTTCTATTGCACCCATATCCTGCTTGTGGATTTCCCAGAAGCATCCAATTGACCACTGTGGAAACAGAAGGCTGTACTAGATCAACTGGGCTTCTCTTATTGGGCACATATTTTCTTCAGTCTAGGTTACCTCACAGTGTCATATATACCTCTGCTTCATAAACTGTGTGTCCTGACCCCAGTTGGGTTCCCCTTAGCTCAATATTTGGGATCCCAAAAAATCTGCCAACAGTAAATGTTTTCTGAATGCCACCTAGTGACTGTTTTAGATATTTATACGAATCTGTGGACTCTACAGGAGATGCTTCAGCTGTACTTCATATACAAGAAAAATCAGCCTGTTTTGCAAGCCTTGCAAACGTTGATTTGTTATCAGTAAATGTTTTGATTTGTATACCTATTTTATATACCTATATCGCCCTCGGAGTCATGTAAAATATTATTGGGCAGAAAGGGGTATTGAGTGGAAAAGTTTAAGGAGCCCTGGTATATACCATATATGGGCTGGCATCCTGTCCACTCTGTGGCTCTTGAAATAATTATATAATTCCTGATTCATTTATTTAATGTTTGTACTCATCTATTCTCTTGCCTCCTCTTTTTAGGAAGCTGTTGTGAGTGCTTGGATTCTCTTCAGTGATGGCACTGTGACACCCTTAGACATCTACGACATGAAAGATTTCTCTCTCACCATAACATCATTGGATGAAATGGTGGTGTCCATTCATGAAAGCCAAGAGGAAGACTGGCCCGTGGTGGTGGCCGAAGGAGAAGGTCAAGGGCCACTGATTAAAATAGAAATGGTGATCAGTGAGCCTTGCCAGAAGTCCAAGCGGAAGAGCAGCTTGGCTGTTGGGAAAGGAACCATCAAGGTCAAGTTTGGCCAGAAAGAATCCGATCACAAAGGGGACACCAATGACGTTGAAGATGCTGATGCTGATTTTAAAAGCCAAGGGGGTAATGGCGTAGAGAAGTCGTTGGAGCAAGAGAGGTCAGGGCAAGACTGGCATAAGTATGGAGTTTCCATGAATCATGAAGAGGCTAGCAACCAAAGCACAACATCCAAACCGTCTATTCATCACATCACACGTGGAGATGGCCAACTCCAAAACAGTCCAACTTCTTTTACAACCTTTCCCATACAGGTTGACATTCCTGGGCAGAATCACCCAGGGGATCTCATTTTGACTCCCAGAGGACTAACAGATCTTGAGATAGGCATGTATGCACTACTGTGTGTCTTCTGCCTAGCAATTTTGGTCTTCTTAACCAACTGTGTGGCGTTTGCATGTAAATACCGGCACAAGAGGTTCGCTGTTAGTGAACAGGGCAACCTGCCACATTCCCATGACTGGGTGTGGCTTGGCAATGAGACCGAGCTCTTGGAGAATACCGTGGACATTTCACTCCCATCAGAAGAATGCACCACCATGATCGACAGAGGGATGCAATTTGAGGAAAGCAATTTTCTCCTCAATGGGAACTCTCAGAAGAACCTCCACAACCAGATCCTCCGCTCAGCTGAATACGGTTGTGAGAAAGATCTCTCAAACGAACCTGTCAATCCCCCTGGGCCCAAGCGGAAAAGGGTTAAATTCACCTCCTATACCACAATCTTGCCAGAGGATGGCGGCCCTTACACCAACTCCATTCTTTTCGACAGTGATGATAACATCAATTGGGTGTGCCAAGATATGGACTTAGAGGATTCCCAGGACCTTAGAGACTATATGGAAAGGCTGCAAGACAATATGTAAAAATGCAAAATAAAATTATATATAAAGAAAGAAGAAGAAAAAAAACTTTCTTACGTTTGTATTCACCTTTATGCCTTCTGTTTTATGGATAATGGAACAGTCAAACCAGCCAGCAATAGAAGACCCTCCAATTCTTTTGGAGGTTCAGAGACAATAACTTCACATCATTGTGATCAGGTGCAAGAAAAATCTGGCTGTGTTATCCTGTTTTTGTCAGATACAAGGGTGTGTGCTATACCCTCCAAACAGCTGCTTAACAATCATAGAGGTAATGGTGCCCACCCAGCTGTTTTTCTTATGTCGCCTGATACTAGTAAATACTGACCCAGCTACGGCTAGACTCAGAAGATGGTTGAGCCTATCATGTGACGACAAGCCGTTACTTTGGAAAAAGGGACAATGTTGTTGGGTGGGGTGGGGGAATTTTTTTCCAAGAAAATACTCTTTGTAAAAGCACAGTAGACATTCTTTGCTTACGGCAGGAATCTCAGCTCCTTTTAAAGGATCAGAATGAATTGGCCTAATGTAATCTGTTTATTGGAAGTACAGGCAAATATATCTTTTTGGGTTGTCTTTTTTCTTTTCCTCTTCTTCTCTTCTTCCCCTTCACTTTCACCACCACTTTTTCCTTTCCTTTTCTTTCCTCCTTCCTCCTGCTCCTGCTCCTCCTCCAAACCAGTATTTATCACTGTGGTTAATTTGTTTGACTGTATCATTTATATAGCTTTCTTGATTTTATTGGTAAATTTGCTCTTTTCTGCTGGGGAGATTTTTTTTCCCTCCCTGGTTGTACCAAAGTGTGCTACAATATATTCTGATTAGGGCCGCAACGTTTAGTCGATAAATCAAATAGAGACATTGTGAATGAGGAAGAAATGCAACCCCCCCCCCCCCAAAGTTAACTGGGAAGCAGATTCTTTTTTTAAAAAATCAACAGCTTTTAGTATGAATATTCCAAAGCATCTTAGCAGAGGCACATATGTAGAGGGTAAAAGAAAAAGAAGAGCAGGGCAGCTACATTGCTGTATCCTCATTCCTCAAACAGGGACCCTGACCCCATTTTCTAAAACACCAGGCACCTCCTTGTTTTAGGATGTGAATGATACTTTTATAGGTATTTCCTTTCTTGTAGCTGCTATACAGGAACAAAATGAGCAAAGTGAAAACCTTCAGAAGTGTTGGACTCCAGCTCTCAGAATCCCGTAACTTTTGCTATCCTGTATAGGACTGTGATTCAACGAAGCTGGAGGGCTGTGCTTTGTCCACCCTGGATATAGGAAACCTGAAAGCTAGAATAATAACTAAGCTGTCATGCAGCCATGCCAGCCACATGACCTAGGAGATGTCTACAGAAAACGCCGGCTCTTTGGCTTAGAATTGGAGATGAGCACCACCCCCAAGAGTCAGACTAAACTAGACTTAATGTCAAGGGGAAACCTTTACCTTTAGGGGTGGACACTTCTTTCCTTTCCTTGGATGATATTGGCACTCCCCTCTTGCAGTCTGAATTGTAACACTCCTCTGCAAGGATGTGTTTATTTCTGATTAAAATGCATTCGTGTTTAAAAACACAGTGGCCTGAAGCAGATCAAATATTAAAAGCTCAGCAACCAAAATCTAACCTCTTGTCTCAACCAGGGCTTGTTTACATTAATAAAAACAACTGAATTCACCTTGACTCTAGCACTGGAAGTCTTCGGACCTTATCACATTGGGATCTACTTTTCTGAGACTTTTTGAATGGGATTCCAAATGGGAATGTCACATGACATTTGTCCCATTCTGTCATTGGAATTTGTCTTAAAAACATTGCAGAAATGGAGTAATTGCACACAGGATTCTAATGGTGTTTTTAAAAATTGAAAACGGTTCTGAGGTGCTGTTTTTATGTGTGATCATCAAGTAGTTAAAATCTCGTGATAGCTGTACTTCAAGACTTCCAAACTACACCTCTGCACGATATTACATTTTTTTTACATTGGGAGGCATTTGAATGGATTTGGAGAAGCTAGCCTTCTGTGACGTGATGAGTCAAAATGCAACATTTTCAAATACTAAGAATGCAGTGTGGTAGGGTCAGCATGCAGCCCACCTGACTACAATATGCATCCTGTCCTAAAAAAATAATACAGGGTGCATACTGATATAAATGAAGTATATCCCAATGTGTTAATATCCTAGAAGGCACACACTGGAACTCCTAGTAAATATTTATTTTATTTACAGTATTTATATTCTGCCCTTTGCACTCCGAAGGGGACTCACAGATCACATGTATGGCAAACATTCAATGTTGTTATACACTGATAAGACAGACAACTGTACATAGATAGATGTATATATAGGCTTTCCCATCTTTGGCATCTTGGAAGCTGTGCTTGGTTCCAGCCATTGGGGGTGTTGCTGTCTTGCTCTAATGAACAAGAACTTTGTTTGTAAACTTCCTCCTTGATTGAATCAGCATTTTTCTGGCATTTCCTTATGGATGCCTTAAAATATCTCCCTGCTTTAAAGCGGTATCTATTTATCTACTCATATTTGTTTTCAAATTGCTAGGTAGGCAGAAGCTAGGCTAAAGGAGAGGAGCTCATCTTGACCCAGGCTTCCAATTGGCAACCTTTCAGTTGGCAAGATTTACTGCAGCTGGCAATTAACCTGCTGTGCTAAATCCTGTTCCAAGTCTCTATAGAGTTTTTTTGCCCTTAACCATTGTTTTGCGTATCTATGGGATTTGTGGCCATTTGGGCTGTTAGATCATGTCTGTTTCAGCTGCTCCATTGGCCAAATGCATATGGCCACCACCATCTTTTCTCTGTGCTGATCAGTGCAAAGGAGTTTTCTGCAAGTGCCTGGCCATCGTGGTTGCATCTGCAGAAGTTGGAATGGAGTGCCTATCTGATGAGGAAGAAGAAAGGGGCCCATTTTACTTATCCAATATTGGGTTGGCTGGACACTAACACAAAGGGTTCACAGTGATCCATGTGGCCTCCATCATGGCTGATTCCGAGCCAGTCCAGTGCATAATGCTAGAGTCATTCAATCAAGGGCTAAATGGTGAATGAACACTAATGTAAAGCCCATTGATTTAATTATTCTACTTTTTCATATCTCACAATTGGCTTGAAGCCAATGGGTTTTATTAGCTGAACTCATGCAGGAAACACTACTGAGTCCAATGGAAATTTGTCCAAAGTGACTGTGCACAAAATTGTAATCGTGCTGATTGTAGTAGAATGGATAATATGTGATCTTTTTGGCAGGTGGAAATGTTACATTTGAGGGGCCACAAATCCTAGAATCACCCAGCTAGCAAAGCCACTGCCTATACGTTATTTCTGCTCTGGGGAAATTGCGTGTGAATGTTTAAGTGAGTAGCCACACTGGCATCATGAACTTCCACACTTCAGAATTTACCTGTTCACCACAAGATGCCTCTTCTAAGATGTAATGCCATTTAAAGGAGATAGGGTGGAATAGGTTTTCTTCTTTACGACAATCGTACTTGCTTATATGCAAATATGTGCAAAACTAATTAATTAAGTAGCTGGTTAATCAATTAAAACTCATACAATTAATTGACTATAATTTCTTTAAACTGTGTTACAGCCCTAATTTCTTTGTTTCAGGGTATTGTTTGCTATCTGCTTGGCATTGTTTCCCAATTGATTTTCCTTCCTTGTTTCCTTGCTTCCTTTCATCCATCCTTATCTGTCCTCTCCTTCCTTCTTTTGCCTACCCTTTCTACAGATCTTTAATTGGGAAAATAAAGGTTTTATCTGCTGACAGGGCAACTGTACATAAATTAATATCTTGCAAGGATGGCTGAGGGGAGGAGAAAAAGACATTAAGTAGTCATTCTGTCTAATTGAGTCAAAGATTCAATTGAGTCTTTGAAGACAAGATGTCTTCTTTAGTGGTCTCCGCACTGCTTTTGTTGATGAGGACAGGAAATTTGGGAGGGGATAGGTGTTTCTGTGTTTGCTACAGCGATTTTGCCAAGGAAAAGAGTAAGCAGCATTACTATTTGACATATTAGGGAAATGTATGTTTCGTCTAACTGGGCAAACAGTTGTATGGAGGATAGGCGTGTGGTTGGGTGACAATCAGGAAAATAGCACATGGAGGAAAGGCCAGCACTCCCCCTCCGCACTCCAACTTTGAATTTAATCCTTCCCCTTCTTTTACAAAATGTCCAAAGATGGACATTGACTCTTCTCAGTTGTCCCTTCTATAAATTGCTTAACAAGCAACTGATAAGAAAAATCAGGTCTAGAATCCTGACATTGTTCAGATTCCAAAAGCGAATCAAAGATGCAGGTTGCTTGGAAGCATCAGGCTCCAATCCAACACAGGGTACTTTAACCAACTGAATTATATGCCAAAGAGGACGATAGCTTGTACTAGGCCTTGGGATCAATCCACAACATTGCCTGAGAAAGAGCAGGAGCCACACATGAGAAGATAAAGATGACACCACCTGCATTTCCAGTACAAAACCTGACTGGTAGTTGAGTCCACGACAGTGTGGTAGTTGTTCCACAATGTTGATGGGGCAATAGCCTCCGACATAACTGAAGGCAGTTGGCTAACATAAGTGTGCAATGCAAACCACTTAGCTCATAGCTGTCTTCAAACACCTTGCTACCACTGCCTGGCATCTGCCACTTGAGGCAACTGTCTCATTCTGCCTAATGTCAGAGCTAACCCAGCAGTGGAAGGACTGGTGGCCTGACTCAGGCTAACCATGCATCTACATTGTAGAATTGATACTACAGAATCCTTGGAGCTGTGGCTTGGCAAGGCATCAACACTCTTTGGCAGAGCAGGCTAAAGATCTTGCATAATGTCAGCTCCTGTGATTTCATAGCATTGAGCCATAAAGTGGTATCGAACTGCATTCATTCTACAGTGTATATGCACCCTATGACTGGGATCTTCTTGATGAACTACACCAATGAACCATGCTGCACAAAAGTTGGGGTCAAGAAAAAAAATGCTGCAGTCATAAGGGGAGTCATGCAGTGGCAAAATTGGTTGCTGTAAAGGAGAGATAGTTTGTTAGGCCAGTTCCTGGGGTTCAGAAAATTGCATTGGATAGGCCGCATCAGCTCTTGTTTCTTAGATATGGCTATCATGATTTTCTCTGGGCAAACATATTTATTTTTCATGTCAGGAGTGACTTGAGAAACTGCAAGTTGCTTCTGGTGTGAGAGGAGGACATTGCCCAGGGGACGCCCAAATGCTTTGATGTTTTACCATCCTTGTGGGAGGCTTCTCTCATGTCCCCACATGGGGAGCCAGAGCTGACAGAGGGAGCTCATCTGTGCTCTCCCCGGATTCGAACCTGCGACCTGTCAGTCTTCAGTCCTGCCAGCACAAGGGTTTAATTATTTGTGCCACCAGAGAAAGCAGGTGAAGACTGGTAGATGGCATGTTTTCTGTATCTCAAAAACTAGAGTGGATAGAGGATAACTGGTGCCATCTTTGAAATCAGCAGGTCAAAGATACCCAGAAACCAGACTAAGATTTGAGACACCAAAATGTATGTTGGCCAACATAAAGCTGAAGTCTTGTTAGTCACATAAGTGTGGCTTATGTCATGTGCTCATTTTTGGATGGGCGGCAAGCAACTACTCTGTGAACCCAAAGCCTCTGCCCAGCAGCTTTCAAGCTCAGGGAGGAGCTGTCACTGCTGCTTACCAGTGCAGACAGGACAAAGGGGAGGCAATTGCAGAGATGGTGACGTTTTCTGAATTATCCTAATGAGTGCATCCTTTTCGCCTTCCCCTTGAAGACCAGAGCCTCTTGACTGACAGAATTGCCTTCCCACTCTGTGACCTCCTCATGCAAAAGCAGCAGGAGCAGCCCCTTCTTGGGTCTGAGATACTGGGATGGATAGAGGACAGCAAACTAAGTGGGCAGATCATTGCACCCTGCATTGCTGTTGAAGGATCTTGGCCTTTCTGTGCCTTCTTTTCCTCACCACCATTGTAGGAGCAACAAGAGGTATCTAGAGGATTTGGGCAAAGAGCATCTCTTGGCATTCTTAAATCATTTCCTTTAACTGAATGAAATGAAATAAGCAACAACCCAAACATTTCCCATCCTTTCCTGAGATTAAAAAAAAATGATGCACAAGCTGGTGAGCTTTTTCAGCCATTTCTAGATGTAACCATTTATATTGGAACAATCACTGGTAGACTTTAAAAATAGAGAAGTGGTGTTCATTGGAGTGTGTGTGTGTGTGTGTGTGTGTGTGTGTGTGTGGGGGTAAGCTTTCTGAATCCCCAAGAAGCAATTAAAATCACCATTTTAACAAGGATTTCTCAAAAGGATGTGCGCGGCTTTGAAACTGACAAGATCAAAAGACATCTAAAGTGTGGTACAGTTTCTAGATTAAAATTGCATTTAAATTGCTTTGCTCTCCAGTAGATGTTGTATTACCCTTTCCTGGGAACAAGCCTATAAAGGTGCTTTTTAGGAGTGGTTAATTATTTAAGTAGTGAAAATGGACACACTTTGAGAATATTGAAATCCTAGAAATCGGAAATTTATTTATTTATTAATGTTGAATGTAACATGAAGCACTGTGAAATGATTTTTTGAAGGTTTTCTTTGGGGGGCGGGGAGCTTTGGAACTACAACTCCATGTGACCAATTCAATTCCGGGTTTGTTTCCAAATGTCACAGACATGGAGGTGATGCATGCATGCACACTTCCAGCATAACAATATTATTGTGTCAAGGCTATGCACAATAAAGATTCCTATCAGCCATATGGGTTGACAAATGGAGCTCACAGTTAATGAAATTATATATTCGAGATGTGAAGAACACCGAATGAGAACAAAATATTCTGAGTGTTTTTTTATTTTTGAAAGATGTTTATATTATAATCACATACATCATCATGTAATGTGCACCCAAAGGATTATGTTAAACACTAGCTCCATTGTAACAAAGCCTGGCAACAGCGTGTGGCACAACAGAAATATTATGTTCTGAATAGATTGCAACAAGCTAGAAAAGTTATAACTCAGAGAAATTTTCCCCATCATCATGATTTTGTCATACGACCCATTTGTTAAGAAAGCTTGCAGCAGGACAAGTCCCGATTCAAATATAAATCTGTCACATTGTTCTGGGATGCACCTTACATGATGCTGTAATTCTGTGACAATTCACTTGCTTGTCAGAGGAATCAAACAGAGAGTTCAGAAAAATGACTTTAGGATTGCAATCTCCAGAAATCGAGGTAAACTTAGATCAAGCATGGCCAAACTTCAATTCTTCAGGTGTTTTGGACTTCAACACCCTACTGGCTGTTAGGAATTGTGGGAGTTGAAGACCAAAACATCTGGAGGGCCAAAGTTTGCCCATGCCTGGCTTAGAAACTACCAATGGGAATTCTGGGAGTTGGAAATTTGGTCACATTTCCAAACTCTTGTCAAGAGACAGTACCAGTATAAGGATAGTTTAGTCCTCAAATTGGAAACTCCAACAGCTATAGGCTATTTTAAAATTAATGGATTTCAACCTTTTGTCCTCCAGATTGTTGATACTTGAACTACTATAATTCTTGACTGCTCACCATGCTGGCTAGGCAATTGGTGAGCCGAAATTCAAAGCATCTGGTAGCTGAGGATGACAAAAACTGATTTTGACCATGTGAAACGGTATATTCAGTGAGTCATTCTCCATAACCAAAGTATCCTACCTTTCCCCAGCCCCCTACAGCTAGAGCTCTGGGAAAGAATGGCTGAGTGTGAGGGCTGAGAAGAAAAGTTGCTGTATCTACGCAAAGAGAAGAACTTTGAGGGTCTCGATGCTAACCTCATATTTGAAGTGACCTTTACAGGTCACCAATGGTTCATCTACATCAGTGGTTCCCAACCTTTTTTTGACCAGGGACCACTTTGACTAGGGTTTCCTCTCCAACATTAGTACCAAAAGGGTTACAAATCGGTTTTTGGTCAACTTCAGATTCGGTTTGGTTATTTTGTGTTCTGATTCAGAAAATTGCATTGGCTAGACCACATCAGCTCTAGTTTCTGATACAGAACATATGCCATCCAGTAGTCACTATCTGCTTGCCCACAGAAAACCATATTTAATAAGCTTTGGGACTATAAGAGGGTTTTGCGAGACCAGCTGCTCTCATTGCAATTGTGTTGTAATGGGGAGGACGTGGACCATATTTTAGTTCTTGCGGACCACAGGTTGGGAACCACTGATCTACACCTACCCTCCCCCCCCACCCCCCACCCCCCACCCTCCAAAAAAGGGCAGTGTTGAATTAGTTCTACAGAGGCTGCATGACAAATGGAAGTAATTTGTGTTAATAGGGGCCAAGGCCACCTGATCTGTCCTTGAACTAACTTAACAAAAGTTGTGGATTCATGGAAGCTCCAGATCTCATCCACATTTTGGCCAGTGTAAGTTGTATTGTTTTCTCTTTGGGAAGCAACCCCATTTGTTTGCACCACCAGTCCAGGGCCAGATGATGACATTTACCTTGCTGCGTCATTCTGGGTTTTGTGGTGCCTATTGGGCACAAAAATTGTGATATTTGTTGCTTGGTCCCTGTAGTTACACTAGCCAAAGTGACAAGGTGACTGGAGAAGGGAAAGGAGGCTCCCTCATTTCCTCCATCTCCTCTTTCACATCACTTTGACACCCTGGATATTGTCATTACAGGTGCCAAGCAGTGACAAGCACCATTTTCATGTCTGGTGTTCACTCCAAAGTCCAGAACAATGGAAACAAGCAAGGTGATGGTCCACTAAGCCAGCTTGAGGGCATGCAAAGCCAAAGTGCCAAGGTGATTGGAGAAGGGAAAGGGGAAAGGAGGCTCGCTCATTTTCTCCATCTCCTCTTTCATGTCGCTTTGACACACTGGCTATTGTCATTACATGCCAATCAATGACCAGCACCATTTTCGTGTCTGGTGGTCACTCCAAAATCCAGAACAATGGGGACAAGCAGGTTGGTGGTCCACTGAGCCAGCTTGGGGGCATGCAATGCAGCCACCATCTATTCCTGAGCTGGCTCAGCATCTCACTGTGCAGATCATGGGGACACTAATCTAACATTTTCCCCTCTGGGTCAGCATTGCTGTTCATGGTTCATGTCAATGCACCTAGAACTTTTCTTTTTGACCAGAAAATAGGGAATTTTGTGGTGACCACCACAAACTTTAATCATAACATTAATATCTCTGAGGGATTTTTCTTTTATCGGTATGACAATCACTAGGATACCAATTGGTGCAAAAAAAACTAAGCCTTTGATGAACACATAAAGAAACAGATATTGATTCCTAACTGTGGTTCCCAAGTGACATCTATTTTGTCCCATAGAACCATTAACAACCAAGACTGCCGTTATCTAGATAGAATCCAGACTGTACAATTTATTTATATAGCCTTAATCTGTAGTTTCTATATCATGTTAGGTGGTTACCCCAGCCCTGTAGTAGACTGGCTTGCCATCGGAAATGGTCTGGAAGTCACGTTTGCTTGTGTCTTCCAAGTACTGGCTGGCATTTTAAGGCATGGGAGTATTGTTGCCGTTCTTGTGTGGGTCTACAGGTGTGAAAGAGCAGTTGTCTTTCAGGTAATTTTTGCCTGAAGTATTTGGGCTGTGTGAAGAGTTTTAGAGTTTTGGTTGTGGGTGTGGGGAAGCCTGTGTTCCACATTTTACTTTTATCTGTTTTAGTAGTAGGGCCGAAATCATGTGCCCAGTGTCCTGAATTCAGTGGAATTTATTTTTGAGAAAATATGTGTAGGGTTGCACTGTAACTGTAAGACGCTCTAAAAGTTGTAAGGCTTTCCCAGAGTGCATTGGGCAAACATCTGTATCATGTCATATAAAAGCTATACATTATGTTCACGCTATCAATCATACCCAGTTATTGGTAATGTAGAGAAAAACATATCTATGTAGAAATCTGGAAATGTACAAAAACAGAGCTGTAAATTAAGACAATGAAAGAGGACTTTTTAAAAGAACATGTAATTTGTATATCACTTAAGTTATATATGCCTTGGTTTCCTGCCTTTAATTATATGAGCTAATTCATTTCTTTTTTGACAGGCAGATATCCAAACTATTACTAAGTGGCACTCTCTGGCTCGGGAAGAATAGAGTGACATTGTAAAACATTTAATGTGGGAAAATAAAAAAATGTTCCTGTACTTCTTAAAACGTGGATTGTCGGTTTAATTTCACAGAAACAATAAGGAGAATCAGATATGTGTTCCATTGTTCTGTGTTGCGATAATCGCATGAATGTAAGCCTACATGTTCCCGGCCCACTCACACACTGTCAGATGAGCCACCTGTTGTCTTGGAAGATGGAGAGAAGTGGATTCCTGAAATGGTCAAGAGACACAAGGTGAAGCTGATCTTCCTCTAGAGCAGAGTTTTCATATTGGTGACATGCATCATGTCACAACACAGCAATTCAGTTTTATCAGCAAGCAAGCAAATAAATAAATAAATATTATTAATATTATTAATAATTGGAACACAATACATTGTAGAAAAGAAAAAAGTTTGGATTATTGATGTTGCCATATCAGGTGACAATTGCATTGAGGAAAAACAACAGGAAAAAACCCTGCCATTATCATGACCTCAAAATTGACCTGTAAAGGATCTGGCATAAACCAGTACAGGTAGTCCCAGTGGTAATTGGCACACTGGGTGCTGTGCCAAAAGATCTCAGCCGGCATTTGAAAAAATAAACATTGACGAAATCATGATCTATCAACTGCAAAAAGCCACCTTATGCATCATTTGAAAATACATCACACAGTCCTAGATGCTTGGGAAGTCTTCAACTTGTGATTTTGCAATACACAATCCAACTTATATATCTGATTTGCTGTAACATGCTGTGTTTTTGTGTCAGTAAAATAATAATAATAATAACAACTTTATTTGTATTCCGTCCTATCTCCCCGAGGGGACTCAGGGTGGATTCCAACAACAAAAAGGCAAATATTCAATGCCTGAGACAACAGTGAATAACAAATACAGATTATATAAAACAAAACTAAAACCCACAGCAAAACAACATATACTGAAATAAACCGACAAATACCAAATTAAACCCACATATAAAACCAGATTTTAACATATGAACTATAAATTAAAGTTCAAATTATATTTAACTTAAAAACAAACCAGAGGTTAAACCAAGCCCTTATAAGAGATACACATGCATAAATTGTAATAACAAAATGTATGGAAAACCTGTCATTCATATTTTTAACTATATGAATACATGAATAACCATATAATGGGCCCATTTATAACATCTGATGGGGACTCTCTGGATTTGGGTGGACTACAATCCGTATTTTAAGTTGGGCATGTTGAACATGTGTGGTAAATTTGGTCCAGATCCATCATCAGTGGGATAGACACGGCTCTCCAGATGTGGACTGCAACTCCCATCACTCCCCTCCAACAACCTCATTAATATTTTAAGTTGGATCATGATGGTTCTGTATACCAAGTTTGATTCTGATCCCTCAAGCCACCTAGAAGCTATCTCAGAACACACAAACTTATTTTCACTTTATATATAGAGAGGGGTTGGGGAGAGATTGAGATTGAGATGAATAATCTTCATTTTAGGGGGGAACACCAAGGAGAAACATTAATTACATTATTTGGTCACCCTTATCATAGAATCAGAGATGGAAGAGACCACATGGGCCATCTAGTCCAACCCCCTGCCATGCAGGAAAAGCACAAAGGACCCCCAACAGATGACTACCCAGACTCTGTTTAAAAGCCTCCAAAGAAGGAGCTTCCGGAATGCCATGAGGCAGTGAGTTCCACTGTTGAACAGGTCTTACAGTCAGGAAGTTTTTCCTAATGTTCAAGTCGAATCTCCTTTCCTGTCATTTGAACACATTGAGCAATTTAACACAGCACTTCCCTTGCTAGGCTTCTATTGCAAACCTCTCTTGTGTTTATGCAGACCTTGGCATGTCCCACACTTGTTGGACTTTTACTACCTGTAAATCTACTGGCAAAGGAGTCAGGCAATTTCAGTGGTCAGCTTTCTGTCTCTCATTTACTCCAGTGGCTGAACTTGTGCTAAGAGAGAGCTCATGATTTCTGGATAGAAATATGAGTGGATGAATACACTATCCCTCAAAATATGACAAGATCTTACCAATTAGCAACAACACAGCAGAAAAACAGAAGCAAGGCATGGATTAATGTGTCTGGGTTTTTTGCATTCATTTTAAAAGAAAACATGTTCAAAGCTATGAATAGAAATACTATTCTGCTTATTATAACCATACTGGAGCCTTTGCAGTGGTGAAGAATTATGAACTTATAAAAATACCAACAAAACTCTTCAATCAACAGAAACCATCATGGGAACAGATGTCACTGAATGGTACTGCAGAACTCGTGCTCTGCTTGTGGGAGGGACAATAACCTTCCCTCCACGCTAAATTAATTTTGACGGCAGACTTTATTTTATCTCCAGTAGATGGCTTAACACTATGTTTTATAAGTACAATTTAATTCAGTTTTGAATCTAATGGAAGATAGGAGCTCCAGCTGGTTTGTTTTAAGCTCCCACCATTCACCCTTTCAGGCAAAGAATATGAATGGAAAAGTTGGCAGGTTCCACAGAGACACACTTATCATGAAAAGTTCCATAGGCATATAAAAGAGATGAAGGACAACACAATGTTTGTAGATTACAAGGATTACAAATTATTTAGCTAATTCACAAGATCTGTAGTACATCTGAACAGTCCCTCTTATCCTTGGGGGCACACAGTTGGCCACTTCCTAGCTATTCACAGAGAGCAAGTTTGAAGCATTGGATGGTCCTTTGCTTTCTATTTATGGAATCACTGGACTAGAACCCAACCCTTTGTTGATGCGTAGCTAAAGCATCCCTACAGATAGGTACCCAACCACCGTTTAATGCTGTCCATCTCTCAGGGATTTCCAATAACTCACTGGAGATTAGTAAATGTTAGGGAATTAGATTTATAAAAGGTCCAGCCGTTCAAAAAAACCCCCTCACATCCAGCCTTTTCAATGTTTCATTGACCATGCATCCTAATTCTTTGTTTGCGGGCTTATCTTTCACAAGAGAGTCAGTGTAAGAGTGTGAGAAAGAGGGAACCACCCTTAGGAAAAAAAAACATACACTCTGGTTTCAACAGAGAGATATGTGAGCCCAGAGACTTTCATAGAATCATACAGTTAAAAGAGACCTCATGGGCCATCCAGTCCAACCCCCTGCCACGAAATAGAAAAATTGCATCCAAAGCACCCCCTGCTGAGTAAATTGTAAGGTGAGTAAATTGTAGGGAAAGTGTGTGTGAATGGTGGGGACAAGGGGAAATTAAAAGGAGAGACAAGGAGAAGAGAAAGGGGGGAAGAGGATGAGAACGGACTGGAAGATTTGCCCTTAAATCTCTCTGTGATTAAGACAAAATAAAGGAGCTGTTGTGAATCTCTTGGCAAGTTTGCCTGCTTTTGCTTGAGGACTATCTGGCTGGGTTTTATTTACCCAAATGTCAAAGGGAAGCTTTCACCATGCAAGCCTAAGCTTATACAATTCCTCTCCCAATAGAAGAAGATCAAACTGCAGTCAGTTTCTGAGTTCTCACCTGTCTTAGATGTACACACTAGGCATGCTAAAATTGAAACGGAAATCTAATTGATTCGTTAGAAATCCGTAATTAATGGGACTTTTGTTGTTTTACGGATCGCTGCCCCGAACCAGGAAGTAGTCTTCCTTTTACGGTCCGTGAGGCCAACAATTTGCGTTAGGATCGTTAGAAATTCTTAATTATTAATTAATTAATTATTGTACTACTCACTTCTCCCGCTCATTTCCTTCCCGCCTTCATTCAGCTTCTTCTTTTTCCCGCATTTCTATGGGGAACTGGAAGTGACGCTGCTGCTAGGTAGAGGCAATGCATTCTGGAAAGTGATTCACACACACACACACACGCGCACGCTTCTCCTCTCTCTCCAGGCTTCCCTCTTCTCTTCCCCCGTTGCTCTGCTGCCATGCATGCCCCATTGCAGGGGCCTGCTTCACACACACACACACGCCGCAAGACGCACGCTTCTCCTCTCTCTCCCGGGCGCTCTCAGATGCTTCTCTTCCCCGTTGCTCTGCTGCCTTGCCCCATCGCAGGGACCAGCTTCAGCCCTCCAGGTACGTGTTTTGACTTCAACTCCCACCATTCCTCACAGCCTCAGGCCTCTTCCTTTTCCTCTCAGCCTGGGCAAACTTGGGCCCCGCTCCCTCAGGATCGGGGTGAGAGAGGCAGCGAGGAGCGAGGGGGGCTCCTCCTCCTTTCTTTTGCTGCTTCCAAGAATAGAAAACCCCTCCCTCCCTCCCTTCCTCTTTCCCTCCCTCCTTCCTATTTGGAGAGTCCCATCTAGAATTCAGTGTGGTTTATTCAAGTTTGTTTACAACTCCCAGAAATCCCAGCCAATTTACCAGCTGTTAGGATTTCTGGGAGTTGTAGGCCAAAAACCATCTGAATGCGCCTGCTCTGGCATACGAATTTCTAACGAATTTCGTTAGTACTTAAGTTACATTTCCGAAAATTTTGGGAATTTTTTTGTAAGTCTTTGATATACTAATCAAAAAAAAAATCCCCCCCCATTTGATTTTAGAATCGCCATTTTTCGATTTGTTATCATGCCTAGTACACACAGTCTTTTATGACTTCCTCCATTTCTCTGATTCCTCCTGACGAATGGTTGGACAAATGGTCTGTCCCTGAACCCTGTATTTTACTGTATAACCCATAACACAGCAATTGTATGTCCCATGTTGACATTTATGGCATGATTTCTAATGGAGTCATGACCATTGGAAATTGGTGAGAATGAACAGCGTACACCACTCTGTCTAAACTCCTTAGCAGAAGGATTGGACAAACATTCTTCATTCATATGAATGGTGAGAGATAAAGAGAAAGAGAGAGAGCAATTTCCATAGCCATCTTGATTTTAGAAGAAAAGTAGAGATTGCCTAGTTTGATTTTGCAGGTGCCAGACAGAAATAAAAAGCAGAGTCCAATGACTGATTCATTACACACGCCTGGAAATATGGAAGAAATACAGTGGCATGGAGTACTATAAAGCACTAGCTCTCTACTTGCACTATAAACATCAAGATGTATGATATCAGAACTCTCCAAGAATCCAATGCCTATTCTACACACTCCTGCTTAAATGGGAAAAACACTGTCTGTCATTTCTTCTGTAGTCATGGTTTAGTGACCCATGAAATCTGAACCAGTTCACTGAGCAGGAGAGCAAAACTCAAAAACAAAACCCCAAATGAGCATAAAAGAGGGAGGGGGGAAAGGGAAAAGAGAAGAGGATGCCTCGGGCTATAGCTTTTTATTTTTTAACATTTATTCTGCTTAATGTTCCTGATTAGTTATGAAACAATGCAGCTGCCTCACATTTGGGCTTTTCTATTTACTCCCTCCTCGAAGCCAAATGAGCCTTCCAAGGTAGATTAAAAACAACAACAGTGAACGAGATTTTTTTTAAAAAAAAACCTTGAGTTTTGCTTTTATTCAGCAGAGGGGAAATCTAGAAAAAAAAATAGGATAGCTGTGGTGGTGGTCAATAAATATGACAGAGGCTTAGAAACCAGTGAAAGGAATATATCAGTTATTAATTATGTTTTCATTGAAACAAACTAAGGATGGTTCACATTGTTCTGTGTTGTTTTCCACACAACTGACACTGTGGACTAAGTTAGTCTGGAAGATAGTGTTTGGTTCAAGGTTACATGTGGGTTGTTGTTGATTGATGTATTGTTGAAGGCTTCATGGTCGGAATCACTGTTTTTGAAAGTTGTTCTTGAAAGTTGTTCTTTATTCATTGTTATGATTTTAGAGTTTAAAAAACCTCTAAAATCATAACAGTAAATGAAGAACAACTTTCAAAAACAGGGGAACTCCAGACAAGAAACAATCAAAAAATCACCTCTAAAAACATCATAACAGCTGAATGAAGAAGTCAGCATTCTGTATCAAAAGTGGCCCACCAGGGGATCTCGAGAAGGGAGGGCAAAACCTGAAACAACCACAACCAAGGACAGCTAATCACCTCTCAACAAAGGATTCCCCCAGGCAGTAAGAAGCCACACCTTAAAAACTGCTAGGCCATTAAATGCTAATCAAGGTGGCCAATTGATACATTCACACTTACCTCCAACAAACAAGAGTTCTTTCTCCCACCCTGGACATTCCACAGATATATAAACCCAATTTTCCTAGTTTGCAACAGACCTCACAACCTCTGAGGATGCCTGCCTAGATGTGGGTGAAATAGCAGGAGAGAATGCTTCTGGAACATGGCTAAACAGCCCAGAAAACTCACAAGCAACTTACTAAGCCATTTGTGAGTTTAAGTCTCTACTCACCTATAGAATGGCCTTGGGCAAATAATGTTGTCTCGCTATAACCTCACTAATTGGCTTCATTACTACCATAAATGGAGCTAATCTTTGCTGTACTGTGATATGCAGCTTCAAGAAAGAATGGGATAGGCAGGCCATGGAGGTATGGCACTTAGACTACTGAACTATGAAGATTGCAGAGACACTGGTTCACATCCTTCCTTCTTTACGAAGCCGAAAAGGCAACTAGTCGCCATCTCTCACAGGGTTGTTGGGAGGATAACATGGCAGGAGAGCCATGGCCTTGTATTACTTTACAACTTTGTTGTGAAAATAAAATGGCCAGAAAATGATGTGTGCTTGCCTTGAGGGAAACTTTCCTTCTTGGGATCAGAATTTCTTGGAGCTGTAGTCCAAGAAGGTAATTTTGCAAAGCCCTGCAATGACCTTTCTTTAAATCCCAGTCTATAGTTCCTGGCTTGTGTGCAAGGTTGAGCCTTTATTATGGAGAGCATTCAATCAAACTGATCAATAGCACTAAAGGAAGTGTGTTTGTCCTCTTCATTGGAGTGCCTGTCCATTTCAGAATCCGCGTTTCATATCTCAAGCTGGTGCTTTTATCAGTGCTCAATACTTCTGCATTCACTACACTAATTCCATTCACAGGAGAGAATGCTTCTGGAACATGGCCATACAGCCCGAAAACCTTACAGTAACCCACTGTTGTTGTTTATTCATTCAGTCGCTTCCGACTCTTCATGACCGCATGGACCAGCCCATGCCAGAGCAAAAGGATAACACTTCAAGGATAACATCCATTCACTTTGGCCTTGGTCTGCATGCGGGTGTCAATGACTTTAGCCCACCACTCTTACCCATTAAGCCACACATATGCCACATTTTCCACAGTCTTTTCTTTCATTGACCAGGTAATCAAAACATTGCCCCACTCCCACTCTTTGAAAAATCTTGATTTTTTCCAAAGCAAAGCCATCATTCAATTCAAACAAGATATGCCGGCGTTCCTAGCTAATGAGATTTTGCTGTGCCTTCTCCACCAAGCAATCGGTTTTTCTAACAAGTAGTTTTCTCATATACTCCAGTTCCCAAATGCATATATGAACATTAAAGCATGTACAGTGTATGTTGCTATAGCTGACTATATATGGTAATATAACCAAAGCATGTTTGACATGGGCACAGTGACCAAAGTGGTACTAAAGCAGAATTGGTGCTTTTAGCAGAAGTACAGTCAGAGGAGAGTGATGCACAAACACAGGCCTTAGTATAGCGAGGTAGCTTGCCAGAAATCATGCTGGCAGCCAAGACGAGAATAATGTACTCTGATTGGTACGTAAGGCACACGCAGTGATTTGCCAGGGAACATCATGTGCCTTTCTTGATAATACTGGCCGTGATTGGCCTAGCTAGCACCCAGCGTGCGTCTGTTTACATTGTTACTGATTGGTAGGAACCGCGCATGGGCAAATGAAACCGTTCCTCCCTGCTGGCACAGAGGGACGGCGTAGAATTGTTGCAAATTAAGGACAGGATGCCCATCTGGCAGATAACATACTGTGGGAATGAAGAATTAATACTGCGCAATGCTGTTTAGCAAATAAGAATGCAAGTAGAATGTGATGCCAAATAATATGTTGTTTAATTGGATAATAAAAATGAGTTGATGCTGTGAACCAATGCTAATGATGAAGAAAGGAGGGACAAGGGGTCTGCCGCCATAGCGTGTATATAAGGGATAGTTGGAGATTGTACGGGGCTCTTGCCCTGAAGCAGCGAGTTCTGTGGGCAGACCCCGTCAGCTGATGTGCAAATAAACTTTGGCTTCATTGACTGCAGTACGGTTGTTGCGTTTTCTCGTTCCTGTGCTTGCACGTATACGCCGCCAGTAAGTAAAAGGTACCACCTGGGAGTTTTGGGACTCCGGATTTGCTGCTACAGTACTACATAACAAAAGCAAATGCAGAAAAATAGAAAGCATAGCAAGAGTTAAGAATAGGATGCTGACATGGAGACAGAAGCTGTTTCCCAATGTCTCCTACTGTCCTTCCTGGCCAGGTGGGGGGCATGACCTGAGACTGACTGTCCATTGCATCACACCAGACTATCCAGTTGATTTTTCTCCCAGGATTTCAACGTGTCGCACTTCTAAGAGGCTGTGGTGTTTCAATAGAAACATTGCACTTGATGGCATTACTTCTTTCCTATTCCTGAGTCATCAAGCATCTGTCCCAGATATTGCAGCAGCACCAGAGAGATCCAATCTCATTTCCGAGTCCTCTCAGGCCCTATCCGACAGGATTCAGTTGACAGCTGCCATCAGCACTCCTTAACTGCTAGCAGCAAGACAAATTTGAAACACAGCGCAGGCTTACAACATGCAAACACACAACCCTCTATAACACAAAATCACCCACTATATACACCCACTCCCAAAATCATGCATGCATTGATGATTTGATTGCAGTAATTACTATGAGCAGATGTGCTAATGAAGTCTGGACTTTAAAAAAAATACCCTCTAAAACACAACACAACGTCGCAGGCCAAATGAGCCACGTGGACACGTTCCAATGTTCCAGTACTTTGCAACAGTTTGAATTCTGTTAACTGAATCTCCAATGGGGAAGAGTTGACTGTTTCTTCCCCCATCACCACTTGTAGACTTGTGGGGAAATGTCTGCCTTGCCCTGGCAATGGATCGAGATTGATTGCCATCATCATAGGAAGAGGAAACAGGGCATGGCCACTGCCTGTTCATAGGGATGGTGAGTTTACCACCTGGCTGAAGGCACAAGAGGCAACAGGATGAATTTTTAATCTCCACAAATTGCCTCTTCCTCCGCAGAAGGTTTCTCATATGTTTCCCCACTTAAAATATTGATGAATTGACGGCAATGTTCTCCAGATGGGAAAGGGAACGTCTAGTGTCCAAATGAAATCTTAACCTCACTGGAAAGCTCTGTTTTCATGGCCATTTGTAATGATCACTTTAAAAACTATCCCAATTACCAGCATGGTTTACAGCAGAATAAATGATCCCCCATGAAAGAAAAGGAAGGTCTAAGGGCCCATCCAGACAGTACCTTTATCCCAGGAGCTTCCACAGCAAACAGGGGGGTGGCCAGATACCATTCCCTGTAAACACAGAAACAATCACTACAAAAGGCAAAAAAGCGAGATTTTCAAATATAGTACTATTGCAGTTTTGAGCCAAAAATGTGGATCTTTGCATGTCTGTATGTCCCTGCAATCAGAAATCACAGGATTTTTTTAAATCTTGGTTTGTTCCTGGGTTCTGGATCTTTGTTCCTGATTGGTCAGTTCCTAAAAATAAGGTAATACTTGAGTAAAAGGCAAAAACTTTCTTTGTGTGTCACAAACATCATGAAACATGTGGAGGGCACAGTTTCTCTGGCCAACACAAAGTTGTGGCCCCCTAGTCAATGTTGTACATCATTTCACAAGAAGAGCAATCAGGAACAGCCACATATTACCCAGGAACAGCACCCTGTTGTTTGATGCTACAAGTACACAACCAGGCAACCAGGCTGTAAAAAGTGTCAATAATGATAAAGTTCTGTTCCTGGCTTCAACGTGTGTGTTCCTGTTTGGATGTGCAGTGCTGACTTGGGCAGAAGTGGTCCTACCCTGTAAACTTTATTTTCTGTGGCAGATACTTCACAAAATGTCTGGAGGGCACAGTTTCTCTGGCTAGGACGAAGAACAGAACTATTGCAGTGATTTGCAGCAGTGATTCCCCTCATATCCGCATATCTGCATCTTGTGGGTTTTTAAAAAAAAATTGCCAAAGTTTCTGGTGGAAGTCCCACGGTAGCCATCTTGGGAGCCTCTAAATCTCACAACAAAGCATCAAGTCTGGACAATGGAGGCAGAAATCCCGGGACCAACATGTCTGTAAGTGGAATTCTTCTGAAGTCACGGGATTTTTCACCTGTGATTTAGTGCTGTCTGGAAATGCCCTAAGTCAGGCTTGTCTTTCCCGTGGCTCATGGGCCACATGCTGCCCAGGACAGCTATGAGTGCAGCCCAAAACAAAATTGTAAACTTACTGAAAACATTATATGATTTTTTTTGGCGACTCTATTTTGTAACTCAGTTGCACAGTTTTTGAATGTGAACTTCGTAGATGGGAATGGAATGGAGTGCTCAGAGTAT
The DNA here is from genome assembly GCA_030556195.1 of Anolis apletophallus. NCBI lineage: Eukaryota > Metazoa > Chordata > Lepidosauria > Squamata > Anolidae > Anolis > Anolis apletophallus. The sequence continues at coordinate 78,879,062 of JARBWK010000011.1, forward strand.
GTTACATCCACAAATATTATTTATTTATTTATTTATTTTATTATTCAAATTTATATACCGCTCCATTTGCTTAGATAAAAGCATAACAATTTCAATAAAACAATTTAACACTATATAATTAAAACGCTATAAAACTACTGAACAACTGTCCAGCTTGTCACAATACCAGAACACGTTAAATGCCAGCACAGATATAGGACAGTCAGTTGGGACCATTGATGTTAAATGCTTGTCAGAACAGCATTGTTTTACAGGCTCTTCTAAATACCGATATTTCTGTAAGAGCCCGAGTGCTATCCGGCAGAGAGTTCCACAGTGTCGGAGCTACAATAGAGAAAGCTCTTTGCCTCGTAGAGGATAGGTGGTAAGTTTTGACCGAGGGAACCATTAATAGGTTTTGATCTCCAGACTGCAGTGATCTCTGGGGAATGTATGGGGAGAGACGGTCCCTTTCATTATGTATGTATGTATGTATTTATTTATTTATTTAATATCCTGCTCCTCTCACCCCAAAGAGGACTCAGAGTGGCTTACAGTATGGCAATATCCAATGCCGCATATATATCAAGTAAAATACAATATATCATATACATAAAACAAAATAAAAACATAGAAATGCCATAAAATGGTTAAAATCGTGATACTTAGTCCCGGAGTCATCAACGGCATTGCTACAGTTATGCCAGTTCTCTTTGCACTATTCAAACACCTGATCCCACAGACATGTCTTCACTCTTTTCCTGAAAACCAGAAGGGAGGGGGCCGGCCTGATGTCACTGGGGAGGGAGTTCCACAGCCAAGTGCCACCACTGAGAAGGCCATGTCTCTCGTCACCACCAATCACACTTGCAAATTGCAAACAGTTCAGCCCAAATTTATTCAGTGATTTTAAAAGGCTCTCCAAATAGGGTGGTGTATAATTAGGATTATATTCTTTTTTGCTTATCTGTGGTGGTCAATATCACGAAAATTATGGATTATGGGTGGACCTTTTTATTTTTGCTCATCAGCTATTATTACTGTTAGTGTACTTTATGTGTTGCTCAAGATCATTCTTCATCTTCCAATGTGTCCCAGGGAAGCCAAAAGGTTGGACACCCCTGGTCTATACTATTATTTGTCTCAACTAGAGTGGAGCCATTGAATCAACTGGATTTCTCTTTGTGGGAACTCATTATTCGACAATTGATTTGGCTATTCTTTCTCTAGTTAGGACTATCCAATAGGATTCCAGCTGAAAACATAACAAGCCTGATTGATCAAATTAAAGATCCAGTCTAACCAGCAGCTTTCGTCTCCTCATACTCACAAACATGGCAAGACTGAACAATTTTTTGAAAAATGGCTTAAGTGGCAAAACATTATCTGGACACTTGAATGCGGACAGCTGTCTCTCTCCATTAACAATAATGCATCACGGAGTCATAAAGAGTTATTTACCTTTCCATTTACAGAGGCCAGAATAGAAATTGTCTCTGTTGGGAGAGGAAAAAACATAGAGGCAAGAAATGGCGGTTTGGGGTTTAGCAGATGGTATTAAAGGACAAACTTGCTAAGCAACAATAATGGATGAGACATTTGTTAACAAACCAATGGTTTCTATTAAACTGAGCAGAAACTGATTTCATCTGCTGACCAGTGGACAGCACCATCAGACATGCATACAAACAGGTGGCAGGATACTTTGAGATGATCTAGCTTTACCATAATTAATTTATTACCAAGTTGCGATAGTTTGCTAGGTGCTGGATTTCAACTGTTCCAATTATCAACTTACTCTTTTGAATTTAAAAAATAGTAAAATAATTTAAAACTTTTCCCAAAAGGGGGTGGGGAAAGAATCGGAAGTGTTGAGAACAAAGTTTCGGTTTGTTGCTTCCTGCCCAAAGTTTGTAGATGGCAGGCTTAGGAAAACACGTCAGCTGAGACCACTGCCACTTGGCCTCCTTGAGATATCTTGCCAAGTAAAGGCTCATTATAAAGTGGAACCTTGAGTCACATATTTGGATTCCCATAGCTCAAAGTTGGCAACCATGCTGTAATCCTTGTAGCAAACCAAGAGTGACCGAGTTCTCTTCCATAGAGGCTTGAAAACAGTGTCACATGTACAAGCTATTGAAAATCATTAAAATCAACTCTTTTTTCTCTGCACAGGGCAGGTTAGGTTATTTGTCAGCAGGTTCTGGCAATCTTTGTGTAAGTATAGTGGCCCCCTGGGCTCCCGGGAGCAGGCTACCATGGCACATTACTTGTCTCTGACACCTGATGTATTGAATTAATGCCATTCAGAGAGGCTAAACCTTTCTTTAATATAGTGTGTAGCCTAAGGGGGACAATTCCCCATCAAAGTCAGCTTTTATTAGTAATGCCGGGTTCGAAAATAAACTTAGCCTAGCTCTCATTTATTCTATTAGAGGTAGACGAGGTATGAAAGGTAAAATTGTAACAACCCAATGCCTATGTACACGTTTGTGTGCATTTCCAGCAAGGCATAATCTAACAGTGTGTTTATGGCAGTGGTTCTCAACCTGTGGGTCCCCAGATATTTTGGCCTTCAATTCCCACAAATCCTAACAGCTGGTAAACTGGCTGGGATTTCTAGGAGTTGTAGTTGGCCAAAACACCTGGGGACCCACAGGTTGAGAACCACTGGTTTCTGGCTTCAATTGTTGCAATCCTGTTGGCCAGCAATATCTATGCTGCTTCAAGTGGTGGAATCAACTTAGGCCAGTGTTTCTCAACCTGGGGTTTGGGACCCCTGGGAGGGGGTCATGAGGGGGTTTCAGAGGGGTCACCAAAGAGAATCAGAAAATGCATATTTCTGATGGTCTTAGTAAACCCTTTGGCAAATAAGATCTCTCTGCCTGTCCTTCTCTTCTTTTTTGTGTTGGTGAACTACAACTCCCAGAATTCAAAAACAGCCTCCCCCAACCCCAATAGTATTCAATGTTGGCCAAGTAGTTAGTGTGCCAAGTTTGGTGCAGCTCCATTGTGGGCTGGGTTCAGAATGCTCTTTGATTTATAGGTTAACTATAAATCCCAGCAATTACAACTCCCAAATGTCATGGGCATATTCCCTCCCCCCATCCTAAACTGAAAGTCTGTCCAAACCTTTTCATTTTCTTGGGCCCCCTCATTTGTTATCTCCTACTCCTATCACACCCAGAGTTTTTATCATTTTATTGTGTCCACTTGGCCTGCCCATTTTATTCGGTTCCTGTGTGTGAATTTCTTGTGTCACTTCATTTGTTTTCTAATTGTATTTTTAAATTATTATTTCTGATGTATTTTGTTTTGTATTTTGTATTTTACTGTTTTGTATTGTATTTTGGAAGGACTTGGCCTCATGTTAGCTGCCCCGAGTCCCCATTGGGGAGATGGTGGCAGGATATAACTAAAGTTTTTTATTATTATTATATTATTGAATATTTTTGCCAAGTTTGGTCCAGAATCACTGCCTTGGAAGATAGAAGCTAAAAACGTAATCAATGAAGGAGAGGAACCTGTGCTGGCATTTAACATGTACCTGAGAGTGACACATGGTGAAAGAGGAAAACGTCTTTCTTGTGCATCTTTTTTCATGATGATTTATCCTTTTCTGTCCCGTATTCCCCTGAAAGTCCCAACACTTGCATGTTGAAACTGATAGATTGCAAGTGTTTAAATGGACAGCTTGATTATTGCTTTTATTCCTTTTGCCTCCAGCTCTCCCTGAACCATAGACTGCCATTCGGTTTTGGAGATGGCACAACAGAGAGGGGGAACACTCTGCTGTAATGAGTCTCCTAAAGATGTCACTGGAGCCTGCTCCCATGACAAGTGGGGTGTTGAAGATATCCGTTTATACCTAATATTAATGCCACCATATTTTGAAGAGACGGGTAGAATTTAGGCTGTCAGCAAAAGCCTCACCACCCTCTCCTGTGATGTGATGAATCAAAAGGAACTCTGTCGCAACTTGACAGGAGACTCTCATTAATGGAGGCAGGGGAAGAAGAGGAGCGAGACAAGGAAAAAAGGGGGAACAGAGAACTACAAAAAGCAGAGAATGGACACATGAAACTTTCCAATCAATTATATTTAATGTCGAGAAACAGTGTAATGTAGTGGTGTCAGCACTGAACTCTGAAGACTAGGTTTTGGATCCCCAACTGGGTGACCGTGGGCCAGTCACATTTTCTCAGCCTCGGAGGAGGGCACATGCAAACCTCCCTGTGAACAAATCTTGACAAGGGTCACCATAAGTGAGAAATAATGTGAAGAGAAAAAATAACAAGGGTCCCATCAAATGACGCAAGGTCTGTTTCAACAGTAACCCATAAACACTCGTACATAAAGAATCTGTCAACAGTATCATATTTCTCTCTGTGTGTGTCAGAGCTGTGTTTTTGTGTGTGTGGTCGTACACCTGTCTGCAGCTCATCCTCTGTGCCAGTGATGTGTCTTTGGAGGTGGTCAGTTTATCCTGCTTAATTCTTCTTTGCTGAAATAGCTACACTTCCGGTATTAGTCAAAGACAGACCATAAGTAAAACCATAAATGTTTTCCACTTTCCTTTAATTGTTTCATTTTTGAAATTTCATTTTTGAAATCTACACATCTCCATACAAAAAACTACACATCTCCATAAAAAACGAAAAAGAAATGTTTTAACATTTCTCCATTAGGATGAAAGACTGGAATTGCACAATATGGTGTTGGAGATCAGCCTGAGACTCCTAAGGCTGATGGGTTCACAGATGATTTAGAGAGGATTGTGGGATTGCCTGTGGGATTGTTTGGGACTCAAAATGATGAAGATTCAAGTCAGGGGAATGATGCTTCTCTCTCTGAGAAATCTGACTCAGAAAGTGCAGGACTTCAAGGTCAGTCAGAGGAGCCAGAAACTGCAACATTAGATAAGGAGTTGGGCGAAGAGATAAGTGATACAGAAGGCTCTCAGGAGAAAACACCTGGAGCTCAACAAAGGTCTTTGTTTACAGATCAGAGCAGAAAATAGGCATTGTAAGTCCGAGTGCTTACGTGAGAAAGTTGAGAAGAGATTTAGTGGGGGGAAACAGGACTTCATGGGTGCCTATTAATTAGCAAGTTGTTTCCTAAGCAATGTAGCATTCAAGTCAGAAGCAAGTCTTGAGTTCTCTGGTTCTTGTTTCAAGTCAAGCCTTTGGTTTTGGATTTTAGTTTCCTGGAAGTATTCTATGTTCTTGTTTTTATATTCCTGCTCAAGTTTTACTAAGAATACATTTGGCTTGTGGACTTATGCTGTACTTGTGACTTTTTGGCTAATTCTGGACTGTGTTACCTTGGGATCTGCATGAGAAATTTGGATAACTGTTTGCATTATCATTTATTGTTAAACCTTTTTGGATTATACCTTTGCTTTCTTTATTCCTGCTTTTTTGCCTACACTTTTAATGTGTTTCTACAATAAACTTTTTGCTTACATTCTGGTCTTTTGTGTGGTGCTGTGTTCATAGAGTTCCCAGACCTGGAGTGCAACATATATCTGCCAAAACACTTATTTTTTTAAAAAAAAAGGAAGAGAGGGATGTAGGGAAACATCAGATGGATTGGGAGGAGTTATCCCATAGATGTATGATAAGTCAAAGGCACATTATTTTTTTAGATATGGAAAGGAGAGAACCAGGTGTCATGAGATGAGGATATATCCATTAGGCCTGGGTAGGTTGCCGGATGTCAAGCTGCAATCATTTGTCCAAAAGCTGACATAAAGTGCAAGGCAATTCATTACATTTTTATAGAAAAATAGAGCTGTCAACGTTCAAACTTCCCGCCCCCCCGCCCCTTCCCCTTTGCCGGCTTCATGCTGATTGGTTGGAGTCATCAGCTGGCTGGGGGGAATGACCGGCTTTGCCGCACCTCAGCCAATCAGGAAGCCAGCACCACTTCGGGCTCTCATCCAATGAGAGCAAAGGAGGCAGACCAAGCGGGAAACAATGGACCGGGAGGAAATGATGAGTGGATTAAGTCATTAAATGTTTGTCCAAGTGCCGGTGATTACCCCAAGGATCCTCAAGCTAGCTTTCATATTGTCCCAAGTGAAGGAAATAAACTTTTTTGGTCTGGCACGGATGCCAGACCCCAGTAGTCCTTAATCCTAGATATGGATCTATTGATGGTATCTTGTCATTGGTTTCGGCCAAGGGGATGAAACAAAGGGTGAGGCAGATGGAGCATCCAAAGCTTTCTGAAGGCAGGATGTCCCCCTTTGTGAGAAATGACAAAATCACTATGTGGGACATCCTCCAGATGGGCCGGCTCCGATGTCTGAAGATCCGTGGCCAAGGGACATTCCCTTCAAATGGGCCAATTTTGAGGTTTGAAGGGACGTCAATTATTATTGTCCATGCAAATGTTCTTGTTGAGTCCGTATTTGTTTAGCGATTCCTAGCCCAGGAGATTCCCTGAGCCTTGGTATGCTGGGGTCACGAAATGGTGGCATTTCATATTTTCATATAGGAACACAGAGAAGGGGAAACATATAGGGAATACATTCATATAGGAGGGAGATTTAAGGAGAGCTGAGTTTTCGGATTCCATTTGAACAAATCCAATAAAAAACAGTCTATTGTTGAGCTGGATGGCCCTTGTAGTCTCTTCCAACTCTATGATTCTGTGAATAGAAAACTGTCCACTGGACTCATCAAAGCTCCAGAAAAAGCACCAGGTAGTTTTATACTTTCTGACAGCTTGAAATGTTCCTCCCAAATACTCACTCTAACACACACACACACACTTCCACAGTTCATGAATTCAGCCACTAAAATGTGGCAGCCATTTCTCTTCATCTCTTGCGTCTTGGGGAGGAAAATTGGCATCTGATGACACAAGCTTTAATCTATGAAAATAGATACCTCAATCAGTCTGTTAGCCTTTTAGGCTGTCATAAAAGTCCACCCCCCCCTTTTTTTGGATGTTTGCTGTAACAGAAGACCACAGCTCCCTTTACCAAACAATATTATGATACTAAACACGATATGACAACTAGTAACATTTTATGGAAAATTGCAGCAGATAGTTTGACATGAGGAAAATGGGTAAACTTTGACATTTCCAGCTTCAGCCAGCAACTTCTCTCAGATCTTCCAAAAGGTTTCCAATGGCATTTCCCTCCATAGGCTTTCTGAGGATAATCTGCTAGTTCTTCAACGAGGGGATGAAACCAATTAGCCATTTTTTTTAAAAAAAAAGTTTTTAAAAATATGTAAAACCAGCCAAACTAATGTGTAAAAAGCAGGAGTAGAGGAACAGGATGGGAGAGAATTATAATAATTAAGCCAGCCACTGCAAAGGAGAAGAGCGCTGATATTTCTTTTAACATTGAAAATGATAACGTGAATCATATTAAACACCTTGAATTGGTGGAAAGCAGTGTGTATTCCCAAAAGCATCGCAACTAAAGTAAGATGGACCACTACTAATTGCTGTTTAATCACTGTGTGGTAGTAATTATAATGTGTGCTTCATACTGTACAGTTTATACCCTGTGGCTGGCAAAAAGGGGAAAAAACATAACACTGGCATGTAATTTGCTGTGGCAAAGTTAATTTGTGTCAGTCTTACTAAAGGATACCTTTATGTTCTGATGCAAACAATTCCTTTGTCTCCCTCCCACCCATCAAACCTCTCACGCCCACCACTTACTTCCCTTCATCCGCTCTCTAAAAACATTCACTTTACTCACATTGTGAAGCAGTAATACATTTCAAGGCATCTGGACCAGTAAAAGTCAAATAAAACTAGGGAGCCCAATGCAAATGCACAGTAGAGATGGTTCTATAGAGCCTACCATAAATCCTCCAAAATTCCACCCAGATTTTAAGAACATAACAATCTGTCCTATTAAGTGAAACAATTTATGCATCCTGCCCAATTGTGGTCCATGCTTTCCATGTTAATGGGATAATTAATCAAGGTTTTTTTTCTTAAGGAATCTAAGAAATTAATTTCAGAGATTGAATGCAGCACCTTTGAAGTCCAGACTAAAATGTGGAGCAAATTCATTGCCCCTGGTGGCACAATGGGTTAAACCCTTGTGCTGGAAGGACTGAAGACTGACTGGTCGGAGGTTCAAATCAGGGGAAAGCATGGATGAGCTCCCCATGTCAGCTCCAGCTCCCCATGCGAGGACATGAGATAAGCCTCCCACATAAAACATCAAAATATCTGGGCGTCCCCTGGGCAACGTCCTTGCAGATGGCAAATTCTCTCATGCCAGAAGCGAATTGCAGTTTCTCAAGTCGCTCCTGACACGAAAAAAAATTCTTCAGTAATATGATGGCAAGGGTATAAGGGTGAAGTTAAAACCTTGAACCTTATCATACACACTACAGAAAGTGCCTTTTAAGCAGGCAACCCATGGTTTAAGAACGCTAGATTAGAACTGGATAGATACTGGATATTAGGCCTGTTTGATTTTTTAAAAATGGTTCAAAACTTTTTTCGGATGTAGGGGGTGCTGGCGCATCGAATCTGAATGACTTCCGAAATATTCCGAAAGATTTTTGGAATTTTTCCAAAAAATTATGAAATTTCGGAATGGCTTCCTTAATGGTGGACACGCATGTGCAGTAGGAAAGAAACAGCACCGGCATTGGGGGAACTTCAGAGGATTGTCCCTCCCTCATTCTTAGACCAATCACGATTAAACTTGCTACAGTGGTAGAACGCATGGACCACTGTTAGCTCACCAAATGTCATAACTTTTGACTTATCCATGGATTTTTGGTGAATTTTCAATTTTTTTATAAAACATTTTATAGACTGACCCAGCTTCCCATTGGTAAGTGTAGTACAAGTTCTGAATGGAAATTTTCTTTAGGCAACTGTGGCTCAGGGAGAGTGCACCTGCCCCACAAGCAGAAGGTCATGCGGTCAATTCCCCCTGCCAGGGAAAAAAAATCAAAGTTTTTTTAAAAAGTATTTTTAAAATAGTAAAGGAAATATGTTCCTGGTTTGAATTTTGAAAGTGTTTTTCCTGTTTCTTTGTGTGGTCTTTACTTTGAAAGTAGTTGTTCTACTCCAGAAACTTTACTGGCACTCTGCGCATGCTCGGGAGCCCCTTTTGGCTGGGTCCTGCACCTTTAGGCTCTTCAAAAGCCTTGACCTGGGCAAAGGCACTCTGCTGATGCTCAGGAGCCCTTTGGGTACAAACCTGCTCTCTGCACCTTCTCTGAGGCCCTTTCCTCCAGCTGGGGACCCCTCAAAAGCCTCGACCTGGACAGTAGCACTCTGCCCATGCTCAGGAGCCCCTTTTGGTTGGTTCCTGCAACTTTAGCCTCCTCTAAAGCCTTGACCTGGGCAGTGGCACTCTGCTCATGCTCAGAAACCCTTTGACCAAACAGCCTTCACAGATGTGGAGGCCAAGGGCACTCTGCTTGTGCTCAGGAACCCCTTTTGGCTGGTTCCTGCACATTTACAATCCTCTAAAGCCTTGACCTGGGCAATGGCATTTTGCTCATGCTCAGGAACCCTTTGAGTGCAAAGTTTTAAAAATAATAATAAAGGAAATATGTTTCTGGTTTGAATTTTGAAAGTGTTTTTCCTATTTCTTTGTGTGATCTTTAAGTAGTTGTTCTACTCCAGAAATTTTGTGTGTGGCTGTGTTTAGCCATGCCCACCTCATCCCTCTTTGCATCACCACTGTTAAACTACAGGACCTTATGCAATCTCTACGGTGGCCTGCTGGGGGCGTGGCCTTCAAGAATAGCTGCGTTTAGCCACGCCCACCTCATCCCGCTTTGCATCGCATCGCCACTCACCAGGGAAGGGAAACCTGTTTTAACTGCTGTAAAACTACAGGACCTTTTGCAATCTCTACAGCTGGTTGCCTCCAGCCAATGAGGGGGAAGCTCATTGGGAGGGGCGGGAATCTAATGCCGATTCATTTCTGAAAATGGTGGTGGCAGCTTCGAAATGACAAATTCATTTGGACTTTAGAAGGAACATCTTGATAATTGCAGTTAAACAATTGCTAAACAGGTGATGACAGCTGGACAACTACCTGCAAGGCATGCTTTAGTTGGATTCCCTGTATTCAGTTGGGAGTTGGACTTGATGGTCCATGAGATCCTTTCCAACTCAATAGTTATATGATTTTATAATTGTATGGTTCACCTTTGTATCATAGAAGATGATTATTTGATAAGCCCGGTGGACCCAAACTCAGGGGATCAAGGCAAGATGTGACTTATTCCTATTGATCCAAAATTCTAAATATGCTTCTGGGGCTCGATTAAATAAGACTGAAGGCAATATTTGGATAGCTGTCTGTTTCCATGCTACTACTCTTACCTTGTCCAGCTCACTTCTCTGAGTGTGTTTGTTGCTTATTTCCAATGTCTTGGGAACTGAATTGGCTCTTCAAACAAGAGAGACAACATATTTTAGCTGCTCTTGAAATCAGAAATCTGGCTTTAGCAAAATGTCAAGCACATAATTTCTGTTTGTTTGCTTCCATTCCATTCAGCATGAACTTGGAGGGCTTTGTGATTATACTTTGGTAAAGTTCACGGCCATTCTGAATAGGGTACAGTGTGGAATTGGGGCACCCTGGGGAGACAAAGCTTCATAGCGGTGGTCCCTGTTCTCATCTTTCATCACCCCACTGCTCAGTTCTAAGCATTATCCACCTGTCTTCGATCCCTAGGTGTTCGGTGAAAGAAAAGTGGGATATATTGTTGCCACCACAGTTCTTCTCAGTCCTTTATTTCCTGAGTTTTCTGACCCTCCCAGCAGCACCACTACTATGAACATGACCTCTGCCCCATGGGAGCATGCAGTCCTATCACCACTGAAAAGTAGTACATGGTTGTTGCTTTAACATTTACTTTACGAATGTTTTTAATTGTACTTTTGAACTGTGAGCTGCTTTGAGTCCCTGTTTTGGGGGAAAGCAGGATATCATCACCATCACCATTATAATCATCATCTTCAACAATAACAACAAAATGCAAAATAAATTTTGTTCATTAATTTTCTGACGGCAAGCTCTAAGCATTTCATTTCATGGTAAGAGAAGGTAAAGGTTTTCCCCTGACATGAAGTCCAGTTGTGTCCGACTCTGGGGTGTGGTGCTCATCTCAATTTCTAAGCCAACAAACCGGCTTTGTCCATTGACACCTCCAAGGTCATGTGGCCAGCATGACTGCATGAAGCGCTGTTACCTTCCCGCCAGAGCGGTACCTATTGATCTACTCACATTTGCATGTTTTCCAACTGCTAGGTTGGCAGAAGCTGGGGCTGACAGCGGAAGCTCATGCCTCTCCCCGGAATGGAACCTGCGACCTTCCGATCAACAAGTTCAGCAGCTCAGCGCTTTAACCCACTGTGCCACCGGGGGTTCCAGTAAGAGAAAGACATGCTAAAAACAAGGAATTTTTTTTGTTACAAAGGATACCCATGGATTTGTTTGACATATCTTTTCCACCTTATACCTTTTTTGAGCAGTTGGAAAGGGCTGTCATTCTGTAGCAAAATTAGCCATGTCTCAGGCCGAGTTGAAGGCTAGCTATTAGAGTTGTGCATAATTTCATTTTTAATTCGTATTTCGGATCAAATTTGTTAAATTTGTGCATACAAATCAATGTTAGAAACATGCAGGAAAAGTGTGGGGGAGTGAAACACCAATCATTTTTGTAAAGATTCTGTAACATTCAGATGCGTCCCAAGGTCAGTTTAATTTTCAGTATAAGCATTAAGCAACTTTGGTAAAGCCAAGAAAACAAAGTTCTTCAAAAGCCAATTATTTTCCCTTGGCCCAATTGCCAAAAGGCAGGCACTAGGGATGGGACTAAGGTTATTTATTTATTTATTTATTAGTTCCGCTTAATATACCGCTCTCTCTGGAGCCCAGAGCGGTTCACAAGGTTAAAATGACAGATAAAAACACATAAAACACAGTAAAACCCGATTAAAACCCCCAGTTAAAATCCCATTTCCAACAGTGCTGCAGGACAGCATAGGAATAGTCTAGGTACAGTGGCGGAGGCACGGCAGAGTGCTGATTGTAACAGGCACTGGTTATGGACCAAATGCCTGTCTAAATAGCCAGGTCTTGATGGCTCTGTGGAATGGGCAGGAGATTGAGAACACAGCCATCTTAAATGTAGTTTGCGAAGGTGAGGCCCCTGTGGCAGAGAATGCAAAAGGCCCTGCCCTAAACTACATTTCTCAGAATGCAATGCTCAGCATCTGAAAGCCCAATGAGGGCTGTAGCAGCCGGTCATTTAGAGTCAGTCTAATAACAATAAATAAAATTATTGAATCTACAAAGAGGACTAAAGTAAGTAATAGTATAAATCTGTGCTACGTTGAAGTTATGTGGCTGTGTGACAAAAGGCAGACTGACATTCAAGGGAATTGCTGTTGTCGCATTTTGGGGACAAATTGTTTTGGTCTAAACTTTAAAAAACCTCCAAATATCTGTAGATGTGTGAATCTTTCTAAAACTTCTTGGGGATGATGCCCTGGTTATCTTGCGCATTGTATATAACATTCAAGTAGATAGCTCTTATATGTTTTTTTTTAATGTTTAAAATCTTTTGAAAATTCCCCAAAGAACTGTGGATAAGTGAAACATGCTGAAATTTGGTGGGCCAACAGTGGTAAATGTGTTCTACCACTGCAGCAAGTTTCACTCCAATAGCTGTAAAAATTAGGGAGAAAGAAGTCCCTGAAACGTCCCAATTATAGTCATTATGCGCAATTACTACAACAAAATAGTAATGAAAATGTGTTCCTCTTGTTATAGTAACAATTTTTTCACAAACTATACTTTAGAAACACCTTAGAAATGAAGCACCAGCACCCACCTCCATTTTTAAAATGACTTTTGAACTACTTTTATAATGGGTCGCACATCTCTACTAGCTAGTTGAAAGGAGTGGGTGGAAGAAGAACTAACCTTAAGAAAAAGCAATTGTAGCTGCCATGGAGGAAGATGTCAACAGTGTGAAGTGGTGCTTTACACTTCTTGGCTTTCCTCTCCCAAAAAACATTATTTTTGTACCCCACCTCCATCTCCCCGAAAGGACTTGGAACGGCTTACATGGGGCCAAGCCCGATCAACAGAGTTTAAAATGTAACACATTAAAATGCAAACAATAGTATAAAACAACATTATAACAATAAAAAACCAAGGCTTTTAAAGGATAGCTGGGTGTCCCAATGTATAAAAACCAAGACTGTTAAGGTGTCCCAATGTATGATCCCAGCCCAATGGTTTGTTATTATATTACTATATTATTACCTTTGAATCCAGGCAGAGCCTGAATGATTTTTGATCTGCTGGAGAGCGAGGCACTCAGTGATGATCCAGCCCTCTCCTGGTAGCAAATTGCAATACACGAAGCAGCTCTGACATGATCCCACAGGGAACTCTTGCTGCTACACATCATAGTAGGGATACCGTTGCTACTTTATAAAGCCATTGTCCTACCAATTCCGTTGTACACCTGCAAAACATGAACAATCTATAAACATCACTCTTGACCTCTGAAAAGATTCCATCAGCATTGTCTTTGAAAAATCCTGTAAATCTCTTGGGAAGATTGGTGGACAATGTCAGTGTTCTGAAAGAAGCAACGACCAACAGCACTGAAGTGATGATTCACCATTATCAACTTCACTGGACCGAATGCCACATTGTCCGAATGCCAGATCACAGTCTCCCAAAGCAGTTACTTTATTCTCAGCTCAAAAACAGAGAACAGAATTTTGGCGGACAGCAAAAGAGATTTAAAGATGGGCTTAAAGCTAACCTTGAAAAATGTGGCATAAACACTGAGAACTGGGGAGCTCTGGCCCTCGAGCATTGGAACTGGAGGTCAGCTTTTACTAACAAAGCTACGGATTTTGAAGAGGCACAAATAGGGGGCCAAAGGGGCCTTGGTCAGTGCAAAGGTACAGTGACTAGAAATTCCAATGGTGATGTTGTACATCTGGATTACAATATTTCAAGTCTAAAAAGGAGGCCAGCCTTTGCATTTTGTGCCAAATAAGGATCAAAGCCCTATCTCTTCTGTCAGGTCTATCCAGTCAATCTTAAACTATGAATTTTAAAATTGCATTCTACTAGTATTTTGTTTTAATATTGGCACTATTTTAATATTTGTAATTTGTGGCATTGTGTTTTATCTGGGTGTTTAAACTGTGTTGTATCCCGCCTCGAGCCGGGTGGTAACAAATAAAATGGATGATGATGGTGCTAATGTGTTTGGCCCTCAATGTTACACCTCTGCTTACACACACACACACACACACACACACACACACACACACACGTCAGGTGGTGCAATACCAGTGTAATTTCTCCAGTGATGTAGGGCGTAGACATTCTGTGTCTCATTAAGAGCCACATCCACTGTTTTAATGTGGTGAGGTGTACTACACGCTGGGCATGCATACTCAGCAGCAGAGTACACCTCTGTTGACCTGTTACCACCCATGGCACCAAATATATTGGGGAGGACAGGGAGCACCCAGGCAGCATCCAGCTGTTTCTGCAGCTGGACACAGGAAGATTTTTTGTTTTTATTTATTCATCCAGTCGCTTCCAACTCTTTGTGACCTCATGTCACCACCCTCAGCTCCTTCAGAGTCAAGCCAATCACTTCAAGGACACTATCCATCCATCTTGCCTTTGGTCGACCCCTCTTCCTTTTTTCCTTCAATTTTCCCCAGCATCCATCATCTTCTCCAAGTTTTCTTGTGGCCAAAGTACTTCATCTTTGCCTCTAATTTATTTATTTATTTACGATATTTCTATCCTGCCTTTCTCAAGCCCAAAGACGACTCAAGGTGGCTTACAAACTGGCAGTAATTTGATGCCATAACAATCCACAATATACAATTAAAACATTTAAAACAGCATTATAAAATCAATATAAAATCAATGCAATACAAAAACCATTAAAAACATATCATAACCAAGGTCTTCATGTTAATCTCACTTTCCAATAGCATTGTCTAAGCCGTTCCCCGTTTCAAACTTACATAATTCCGTGTTTGTCTATTGCACTGCATTTCCAAAGACTTGTTCAAAGAGCCAGATTTTTACTTTTTTGGAAAGTTAAGAGGCAGAAGGCCAATCTAATATCCCTAGGGAGGGAGTCCCACAGCCAAGGGGCCACCATTGAGAAGGCCTTGTCCCTGGTCCCCACCGAACGCACCTGCGAAGAAGCCGGGATCAAGAGACTTAAATTCCTAGATCAGGGGTGCTCACACTTTTTCATCATGCGAGCTACTTATAAAACAATCAAGTAAAAATGATCTACCTACCCACTACAAAAATGTGAAACTTATAACACAATATCTGCTTTGAACTGGGTTTTCTGAGTCCACACTGCCATATAATCCGATTCAAAGCAGATAACATAGGATTTTATTCAACTGTATGGAAAGGACCTCAGATAACCCAGGGCCGGCAGCCTGTGGGGCAGGACTGAGCCTTCCTCCTGCCGTGCCTGCAATCTACCACAACGCCCTATGCGATCTACCAGTAGATCGCGATCTACTGTACCTAATGAGCACCCCTGTCCTAGATGGTTCATAGGGAGAGATATGTTTGGATAGGTAAGCTGGGTCGGAACCGTTTAGGGCTTTATAGGCTAAAGCCTATAATATCCTAATATCCTTCCCTCCAGTGAGCAGCTGGGCTTCCCCCCCCCCCCCCCTGGAGTATGGACTGGTTTGATCTTCTTGTGGTTCAAGGCACTCTCAGAATTTTCCTCCAACACCACAGTTCAAAAACATCTCTCTTCCTTCACTCAGCCTTCCTTATGGTCCAGCTCTCACATTCATAGGTTACTACGGGGAATACCATTGCTTTAACTATGTGGATCTTTGTTGCCAGTGTGATGTCTCTACTCTTCACTATTTTATCAAGATTGGTCATTGCTCTCCTCCCAAGAAGTAAACGTCTTTTGATTTCCTGGCTGCAGTCTGCAGTAATCTTTACGCATAGAAATACAAAGCTGTCACTGACTCCATTTTCTCCCTCTATTTGCCAGTATCCATCAGTCTCGTTGCCATTATCTTGTTTTTTTTAATGTTTAACTGCAACCCAGCTTTTGCATTTTCTTATCTCACCTTGGTTAGAAGGCTCCTCAGCTCCTCCTTGCTTTCAGCCATCAAAATGGTATCATCTGCATATCTAAGGTTGTTAATGTTTTGTCCAGCAATTTTAACTCCAACCTTGGATTTCTGGACCTCATCTGCAGAGAGAGAAGGAGAAACAGAATGTTCAAAAGGATTTTAAAAGAAAGCATTATTTGCTTTCATGACAGTCAAACATTCTAGACTTAGTGAATTTCAGAATCAGAAGGCTCTGATGCAGTAATGATTAACAGCTATTAATGAGTAATAAATGATAACAGAAGTTCATGCTTTTTGTTCCAGCATTTCTAACCTTTTAAGACAAACTTAGCAAGCCACGTAGCACACCATGACAGTCTTCCGACCTGTCAAGCATTTACGATGAAAAATTAACAGCATTATTCTCTCCCACCTATCATTAAAGGAAATACATACATCAAGACCATTGTGTGGGTGTTGTTCATTTGCTTGTGATGAAGGGATGGCGTCACTCTGCCAGCACATCATCCCTCATGTATTTTGACAATGCGCCTTGCTTTAAATATGATAAGCATCTCAAATCCAGCCCAGTTAATCTCACTAAATTATATCTTATCCACCTGCCACACAGTCATTGTTTAATGAAATATGTACTGCCTTTTCTTTTTTTAAAGAAGCATTGTGTGAATGATGAGTGATGGAAGTCTTGCAGGAAGTGTTTAGAGTATAATGCAAAGAGTAGCTGAATGAAATGTTGAATATCCATCTGGACAACTAGTTATTTTTGTAAAATACCCTTCCAAATTGTCAGATGTGGAATATCTTTCCCTCCAAAAAAATTAATAAGCCTTATCACGCTTCCATTGGTTCTTTTGAAATTTGGAATTTAGGAATGGAGTGGATAGATGGAGACTGAAATGGCTTCTAAAATTAAATTAAAGGGAAACACAAAAGACAACTGGGTTGTTGTAGGTTTTTCAGGCTGCATGGCCATGTTCTAGAACAGGGGTGCTCATTACGGTGATCGGGAGCACCTAGGTGATCTTCGGCCCTCTTCCAGGTGATCTTTGGGCCTAACCAGCCGGATGGTGCGCTCCTGCCATGCGCCACAAGATGTGCGCTCCGCCGCCACCTTCGCGGGGCTTCTTTTGCCAAAATGAGGCTTTAGTGGGCGGGCCCTGGCGCTCGTCTTGCCACGCACGGTGTGATGACATGACCGCTCATTGGTTGCTGCTGGGGGGGGGGGCGGGAGCAAGGCGAAGGCACGTGCACGGATAGGATGTAAGACTGTGGGAGGAATGGAGGGAATGTGTGTGTGCGAGAGAGAGAGAGAGCCAAGGAGAGAAGAAAGAAATCCGGAGAACTTTTTCGGATCCTTTTGGCAGGCAGGCAAGCGGACGCTGG
Source organism: Anolis apletophallus (assembly GCA_030556195.1). Lineage (NCBI taxonomy): Eukaryota > Metazoa > Chordata > Lepidosauria > Squamata > Anolidae > Anolis > Anolis apletophallus. The sequence goes on from JARBWK010000011.1 coordinate 78,896,561, forward strand.
AAGGAGAGAGAGAGAGAGAGAGAGAAAGAGGCGAAGGAGGCCGAGCAAAGTGGGGCAAAGCCAAGCAAGCCCAGCTGCAAACCCTGCTGCTGCCCTCGGGACTCCCATTCCAAGCCGAGACCTGGGCGAGCGAGCTGTGTGGGGCTGCTTTCTTTCCTTGGTTGGGGGCGAGAAGGGAGGGCTCCGCCGTATTTCTGGGGCTGAACCCGAGGAGGAGAGGGCTGCGGGGATGGAGACTCCACTTGCTGTTGCTGCTTGTGCCCTCGCCGCCTTTATCTGCCTTGCCCTCCCTCGAAGGAGAAAGGCGGCGAGGGCCCATGGGAGAGAGAGAGAAAGAGAGAGAGAGAGAGAGAGAGAGAGAGAGAGAGTGCTCTTCAGAGCCGGCTACGAAGAGCCACCCTCTCCCCCCCCCCCTGTGGGCATGGACTGCCACCAGTGAGAGGGGTCCTTCCTGCCAGCTGTCCACTTGGGCGTCCTTTCTGAGTGACACCCTTAAAAGGAAGGAAGGGCACTCCCCCCTGCTGCAGGTCACTTTGGGGAAGCACCTCTTCCACTCTTCCTTCTCCTGCCCAGATAAGGAAGCCTGGAGGGAGGGAGGGGGGGGAGCTGTGGGGAGGCTCCAGCATCACATGGGTCCCTCTCTCGGTTGAGTTTCCCGGCCCAGGCAGCAGCCAGGCGGCCCCTCTTCCCAGCCCTGTGCCTTCCGAGCCGCCACCGAAGCCATATCTGGCCGGAGCACTGGCGGGTGCACCTATAAATACCCTCCTGTGCGCGGGAGGGGCCTGCTGTGCACGCAAGAAGCAGGACGGGATGGGGACTTCCTGCTTCACGAAAGCACGCAGCAGGAAGGAGGAAGGCAACGAAGACATTAAGAGAGAGCATGCGCACAGGCAAGGGGATCCCCTTCCCGGGTGTGCATGGCATGTGCAGGCAAGAAAGAAGCCCCGTGCGGTAGGAGCATGCACATGCAGGCTGCAGTAGGAGCATGCACGTGCGCGCTCACATACACAACAGATGATCTTTTCAACTTGATTGTTCATATAGTAGCTCGCATGATGAAAAAGTGTGGGCAGGCACCCCTGGTATAGGTCATATAGCAGTAGTAAGGATAAGAGCAATATAAAAAGGGTCATTATAACTTTGGATACAACATTATCTCCAGATTACATTTGTTTTAGGTTTCCAATCCTTTTCTAAAAACTGATTTTATTGAAAAAGTAAAAACCATAATACAACTCTAACTAAATAGATAAACAAATTATAAAGTTATACATTTAAGAAAAACAGAAAACTACTAATCTACACTCTAAGTAATACTACTACAGAACAAGTAAATATCTGCTACAAATGACAACACAAAAACAAATCAACACAGAAAATAAAACAAAACCAATAGAGATACACACAGAACATGCATACTAAGGTCCCTTTTACACAGCTGTATAAAATATAGGTTTGTGCGCAGAATTTGTTTCTTTCGTTTCCTTCGGTACCTTCCATACTTGCGAAGCCCGTAATGGTAAGGGTCTTCTCAGTACGAAAACCCACCCACAACGAAAGCAAGCAGAAGCTGATCTTGGCTCCTCCTCTGCTTTTTGGCATCACAGTTTAATTTTTTTATTAATCCTCCAGCAAACAAAAAGAAAACTCCAATTCCCTGAAAACTACTACCAGTTACGTCTCCTCTAGAGTAGAAAGTAGAAACAGTTGTAAGGAAGCATTAAACCCAAAGCAGGAAGGAGATTGAAGTCTGCCGGGAAAAAAGGGGTGTTTTTAAAGGAAGCCCAGGGATAGCTCCAGGAGATAATCACTCTTCCTTACCTGGAAGTGGGAAGCTTCCTTAAAATGCCTTGGAAAGACTGTGTGGTTGCTGACATGGTTCAGGCCCGGAAGAGAAAGCACGCATGTGCTTGCTTGCCTGTGCCCTGCAGCACATCTCCTGAACAAGCAGCCGAGCGCCTCTCCTCCAGACTAGAAACAGCTTTAAGAAGAACTTGTCTCCTTTAAATTCCTTGGAAAGAGTGCATGTGGCATGCAGGCCTGAGAGAGAAAGTGCACATGCATGCATGCCCGCAACACCTCCCCTCTAGAGTAGAAACAGGTTAAATGCCTAACATGACAGAAATGACAGGCCAATAGAAAATGGGTCTTTCAGCACCCCAGAGCAAAAACAGATATCCACCCTCTCAGATTTGGGAGACTCTCAAAAAAACACATCAGGGGCCCCACTAAAAGCCGGACACCAAAATGGATCAAGGTTTACCCAGATTGCACAAACCTAATAAAATCCAGATTATCTGATTTGAACTGGATTATATGCCAGTGTAGACTCAGATAATCCACTTCAAAGCAGATAATGTGAATTATCTGCCTTGATATTCTGGATTTTATGGCAGTGTAGAAGGGCCCTAAAACAAGAAGACTAACAAGCATAGAAACAAATCTCTCTCTCTTTCTGTGATTTTTAAAAATTGTAACTGGTCTGCTCCATTTAAGATATATTATATATCCATACATCTACATTGAATAACATGCTACTAATTCATAAATCCCACAATTGATGAATCCTTCCATCACTGTTATAGCATATTAATAAATAAATCCCAAATATTTCTTGAGGCTAGACAAATAGTTCTACTCCATCAGCCTATTCAATTTGTCCATCTCAATTAGTTCATAAATCTTTGCCTGACACATCAAAGTCTACTTCCAATTCATATTTATTGAATATTACTTGTAACAGAGTGTACTGATATTGAGAAATGGGACCCCAAATTATGAAACAGCATAAAATAATATAAATAGAAGCCGCTGCTCCGCCAGGTCCTAGCGAGTGTGCACTTCTTTCTCTTACATTAAGCTTTTGTAGGAAGCTAGAAGTGTCTCTGGAATGCTGTCTGATCACACTCAAACTCATTTCTTTTAATTTCCATAATTCCCTCACAATAAACTGGGAAACATGGGGGGAAACACTCAATGAATTTGGATTAGAGTTCCTGGGTCCATTTCCTGCTCCCATTTATAAGATCGGGGCTCTCTGTGGGAAACATCCGGCACCAATGCCTCAAGTCAGCCTCACCTTTTGAAATGGTCATCATCCCCAAATATCCAGTGTGTACATTGGACTAACCCTATTGTGTTAACCAACCAGAGCTAACCCATTAAGCCCATCAAGGACTCGTTTCCCAATGCCACATTGCATTCCTTTCTGACATGGATTGACACTTCTCCAATGACAGTTTATTGAATTTCCCACCACACAAACAGCCAACCAGAAGTGAAGTCCGGTGGAATTCAGAGCCACTCAGGACGTAGATCCTAGCTGGACAGTTTTTCAGCTAATTAGGAACTGGTGCTGGTTTCTTGAATAGCTGTCAGATGAAATTGAAATGCTTTGTATTTTAGATTGTGTTTTGTTAGTACTTTGGAGTGCTTTCCCTGCTGGTCATTGAGAATAAACTTCTGCTTTTGCCTTTTACCTGTCTGTATCCGATTTGGCCTTCCAGGAAGCTAGACACACAGGGTCCACTGAACCTGTGGTATTAGTGGAACTGAAATCGCTCAACAATACAGCCTTGCATGCAGTTTTGACCTGAATGGAGCCATTTTCATAGAAAGGAGCTCCCATGTCAATGGTGCATGAAACCTGCTTTGGTTTATAGTCTGAACCTCAAAGGCGATATTCAAGGTGTTCAGCATTTTGGATATCCCCTTTAAAGTAAATCCCACAGTGGCACCTCTGTCCCCCTGACATGGAAGACACCAGACACCACTGGGTGTTACAATGTTGTGTTACGTATGATGTAGCACATTGTAGCATCTTCTGAAAACATCTTCCCCGTCTTTCCTGTAGAGATAGAGAATAAGTTTCTCCTTTTGTATATCTCAAAACCTTTTAAAAATGAGTTGGCTGTCTCCCAGTGAAGGTGGAAGGAGGTGAACGAAGCAGCAATTTTAGTGCTATCTGGACTTAAATCCTTTGCTTTTGGTTTCGGAACATTATTCTAGCAGCCTCCACTGAGCGTGTCCAGCTGCCTGTCAACTATACAATAACAGAGAAAGGAGGTTGGCTCTGGTATGTAATAAGAGCTGCCAGCAGTTTACTCTCTGCACCATGGAACAAAATAGTCTTTCTGGCCAAAAGTCACAAAGCCAGCAATAGTGAAATTCACTATTCTGTTCCATCCTTTAAAGGAGGTTTGGGAGAGCCTTCCTTTATGCTGGGTACCCTATAATGACATCTCTATAACAAGAGAACTGTAGGAACCCCAGTGAGCCAAATGAAAGGCTCATCTAATACCGTGGTGGTTAGTGGTGCCACATGGGACAGTAAACCTGCTCCAGGTTACAATCCTAAATTTAAAAGCACTACTGTAATGGTGTATGAAGATACCTCTGTTAGATAAGATGAATAAGCTGGTGATGTTGATCTCCCTGACCAAGAAAGACTGAGGGCAGTTCCACACATGACTTTAACCCTGGGCCAATCGGGTTTTGAAAACCTTATTGAGTCGGGGTTACAGTTCATACACCTCTCCCCAACGTCTGCAATTTCTGGGGGGAGGGGATGTCCAGATGCCTTGCCGGACTTTCCAGCAAGGCACCTGGACACAAAACAGCTCCCCCCCCCCCAAAACCTTAAAACTCAAAAATAACTTACCGTGCTGCCATTCCCCCTTCTTCAGGGCTCTCCTGGTGTGTAGAGAAGATGCACCAGGAGAAGGTGAGTTTTAAGGCTTTTTAAAGGGGCTTTGGGAGGGGGTGGGGCTGTCTTGGTTTTTTTAGCTCCAGGAGCCCAAAAAACCCAAAGACAGCGGTGAATGCATGAATTGTTTATTGTACTGGCCATAAGCCAAGACAGCTGTGTAGATTGGGAATGGAAGCCATGCGACGTGATCCCAGGAACCAATCTACACAGTGCCCACACCTGGAAAGGCACGGGTGTCAAATTAATTCCTGCTCTGTCCCAACTTAATTCATTTTTACCTGTGGCATCATTTGGATATCCCAGGGAAAAACGCGGGTGTTCACGTGTTTCAGGCAATGTTTGGAAGCGCCCTGAGACTTACTTCTTTTTTCCATGGGGACAAACTATTGGCTTTCTTATTTAAAAGAGTTTTATTAAAAGTAGAAAGGTAGTTATAGAGATATATTATAAGGGAACAGAACACTGAGAAGTTAACATCAACAAGCAGAGTGTGAATTTTAGAGATTCGTTTTTATTGATGTATGTGTAAATGTGCTTCAGACATGGACTGTGTGGGGTTGTAGTGACTAGGTTGATTGTTTTAGATTCTGTTAGTTGTCGTTTACTCTTTCATATTAATGTAAATGTATTGTTTTTTGCTTTGTGCATTTTGTTTCCTTGGATATGTTTCTGTTTGTTTTTTTTTATATATATATATTTAAAATAGCTTTATTGAGAATATACACATAAAAACAAAGATAGAGACAGTACACAACCCATATATGGCGGCAGTTGTTCCACTCTATATATAGGAGTTACGTAGGGATAAAGAAAAGAAAACATAGGGAAGAATCAGAGGGAAGGGGGAGAGAAAGGGAGGAGGGGGAGAGCAGAGTAAGGGTAGGGGAAGAAAAGAGAAATTGTCTTCACATCTCAGACAGGAAATATCAATCTTATTTTCCACATTGCAGCTTTCCACATATTTAAATTATATATTTCTTTAAATTATATATTCATACCCTTCAATAAGACATTTTTTTTGTTTTTCATAAATTTAACAAAGGGTGCCCATATTTGTTCATATTTTTCTAGGGGTTTTCCCTGAAGAAGACAGGTAAGCTTGTCATTTTCCGCAGTGTCCAGTACTTTCAGGAACCATTCATTTTCTTCTGGAATCTCCGTGGACTTCCAATACCTTGCATATGTGATTCTTGCAGAGGTGATAAGATAGGTTATGAGTCTTTCAGTGTCACTATTCTAGAATTGTCCTGAAATATTTAATAAATATAATTCTGGTTTTTGAGGAATTTTTGTTGTAATATTTCCTGAATATTATTATGTACCATTTTCCAATATCTATCAGCTTGTTTACAGGTCCACATTTGATGAAAGAAAGTGCCTTTCTCTAATTTGCACTTCCAGCACATGTCGTTGTTATTTTTATTAATTTTTGCCAATTGATTTGGGGTAATGTACCACCTGTACATCATTTTATATAAGTTTTCCCTCAAGCAATAGGCATAAGTATATTTCATTTTTACTCTCCATAAGTTTGCCCAGTCATCTAATGGTATATTGAATCCCAGATTTAGAGCCCACTTTTTCATATAATCTTTTTCCAATTCTTTTTCCTTTCCTGAATCTGATAAGTATTTATAAATTGAAGACACTAACTTTTATCTGATTGTAGCCAAATCTTTTCTAATTTGGAGGTTTTCCAGTCCCATCCTATTTGTTTGTCTATTCTAAATCTTGCATTTAACTGACTGTATTGAAACCAGTCTAATTTCCATTCTTGCATTTCGTCTTGTTTTTTTAAAAGGAGGTTAGGTCCGTCCTTCTTTAACAACTCTTTATACCTTGGCCACTGCTTCTCATTAGTTATTTTTATTTGGAAAGCCTCACAGGGGGACACCCACAAAGGAATTTTGGTATATATTAGATGTTTGTTCTTTTCCCATACTCTGAAGATAGCTGCCCTAATAATATGATTATTAAAGTTTCTATCTTGTTTTACTTTATTATAAAACAGATACCCATGCCATCCGTATCTATTCCCATGTCCTTCTATATTCAACAATTCTTTATTTTGTTTGTTTTTCTGTTTGTAGGTTTGTTTTCTTGAATAACAATGTTAAAAAAGTAGCATCATAGGCTGGATTCACACTGCATCATACAATCAGTGTAGACCCACAAAATACATTGCAGTGCAGTTCAAACTGACCATATAATGCAATTCAAGCTGCATTATATGACAATATAGAATAGAATGAAGTAATTATCAAAGGTAGCAGATGTTTGTGGAGACAGGAGTAGTCAACTCCCACTATTTCTCTGGCTATCTCCCTTGTTGCTCTGGCTTCACTCAGATGTGGCAATGCTGTGCCTGTATTGGTTATAATGTAGGGTTCAGCTTGTCGTTTAGTTGACTTTTCTACTCAGAATGAGGAGAGGATGCATTAGCAACCCTCACTTGAGATCTTGGGTCAATTGTGCTTGCGGAAGCTGAGAAAGCCAAAGTTCTTCATTGTCACACTGTAATATCCTTCAGGAGATGTAGTTCTGGTGATCATATATGAGTGATAGAGATCTAGAGTGTATTTTATAAAAGTGACAGCAGAAGGTAATTTCCCAACACTCAGGCTGAGATAAAAGGCAATGATGAAGATAATGCATTTTCCAAGTTTTGAAGTATGAACAAAGTTAACATAAATCACTGCGGTGTTTTCTGTGTTAGGCTCAGCTGTTTTATTGTTGCCATTTAGTTATTCTTACAATAACAAAAGGGAAAAACTAAATAAATAAAGCATGCACTTATTCTTGGATCCAGAAGGCCTTGGAGCTGCCACTAAAGGGTGCTACTGACTTCAAATAGCTATTAAATCCTATACAATTGCAATGCCAGATAGAAATCTATCTCCATATTTTCAGGGTTTTCTACCATCTTTGACTCAGATATAAACTGAGTATGTCACTGAGCATGCATAACAATGCTGATGGTATTTTCACTGGGTGAATGGCTGTTGCTGTTCCTAAATTTACACTTGTCTTGTGTTTTGCACTTATCTATTGATAATGGATTTCCACAGCATCACTAATTCTAGTGCTTTCAATGGGGAAAGCAAAGAACAGAGACAAAAGCAACATATTATCTCTGCTGGTGGACTGAACTCCTTTCCCTTTGCTGCCCTGCCACCAGAGATAACCTTAAGCAGTGGTTCTCAACCTGTGAGACCCCAGGTGTTTTGGCCTACAACTCCCAGAAATCCAAGCCAGTTTACTAGCTGTTAGGATTTCTGGGAGTTGAAGGCCAAAACATCTGGGGAACCACAGGTTGAAAGCCACTGACCTTAAGAGAGGAAGATGAAGACAGCATCTCTTCTCTTCCAGGTTGTCCGAAAGGGCAAGGTGCTGGTCACTCTGCTGTAAGAACAACAGAAAGGTCCATAGGAAGAAATTGTCAAGATTCTTTGGAATATGGAATCATGCTCCATTACTGGGGACAGTTGATATATTGGGCACATGAACAATCATACAATCATAGAGTAGGAATTGATGCCAAGGGTCTTCTAACCCAACTCCCCACCATGCAAGAATACACAACTAAAGCAGTCCTGAGAGATGCCTGTCCAACCTCAATTAAAAAAATTCCAAAAGTAGAGTCTAACACCCTCTGTGGCGGTAGAACAGTCCTTATAATCGGACAGTTCTTGCTAACATTGGCTCTCTTTTCCTATAACTTGAATCAATTAGTTTGTGTCCTAGTTTCTGCAGGAGGAAAAAAAACAAGCTCAGCCTATTGTCTACACCGTAGCACTTTATATATTTAAAGGTGACTGCCATCTTATTTTTCTTATTTCCTTTAGAGTAAACACTCCCAGGACATTACACCCTTAGGGCTGGGTTTGCAGAACTTTGACCATCTTGTTCACCCTGCTCTGGATTCATTCCATCTTGTCACTTGTCACTTCAACTATGGTGCTTGGAACTGGACATGCATATAGATAAAACTGTTATGGAAAAGACTGTAACAGGTTTAAAATAATCCCATTGTTACATGTTGGGAGGTATATTAGGCTAAGTACAGCTTCCGACTGTGTTGAACTCTTCACCCTGTGTGATGTTTTAGAGATAAATGGCTTCCCCGCTACAAATAGCTGGATGTAATACGCCTCTGCTGCTGTGGTTCTTCCTTTCCTCTTCCCTTGTCTTAAAGTCATGGTCAAATAAAGGCTTGTTATGTTGTAGATGTTGGGTTTTGGCTATTTGTAGAAGATTCTATGATGATTGAAGAAGGCATAAAAGGACCAGCTTTTTTCACACTCTTGCTGGCATCTTGTGAGTGGCATTAACAGGTGTACATTAATCCTACAGTTGTCTATGTCTGTTTTTAAACACTGTGCATATTGATATTTCCTTTCTTGCTGCAACCAAAGTCCCACTGAGCGACCATAACCCTGCCTATGATCATTCATTCCTTCAGAACTTTAAGAGAGGGATCACAGAAGTGTCTGGTTGTGTACCTGTAAGCCAGACATGAAACAATTAAATCAACTGCGGAGACCTCTAGAAGGCCCCGATGGACATCAGTAGATGATGTAATAGCTTCACATTTGAAGATTTGATTTCCCCCCTCACACTATCCCCTGGGTATAAATAGGGACTCTAGTAACTCTATAATGGGTTCATGTGTGGTCAGTGCCTTAGTTTACCTTCTGTGCTATATAGAACTACTATGCCATGTGGAGTCATGCAGGATTGTAGTCCTCCAGCATCTCCCCAGGGTAGAAGTACTTGCACATGCTTCAGACATTTGTGGGCACATTCCTACACAATGGGTGGAATTATGAGTTTTCTATGCTGTGAGATTGCTCCGTTGCCATCAGTGACATCTCCTTCTACACAACAGCTTTGTCAAGTGTTGTCCATGAATTTCAGGATTCCCAGAAGGGAAATGAGGTACATACTGTCATGGGTGCTATATTACAAGGATTGAATTAAAAGTAATGACTCCACCTTCGTTACTTGGGTTTGGATGGGAATATTTTGGTAAATCAAATGCAGAAATAATCCTTATAATCCTTTAACAACCACTATTCACTTTCCCACATAATTACCAGACAATTGGATACATTTCTGCCAACGATGAACAAGTTCTGCAACCCATCGTGTACAGATCTTCCGATAGCAAAGCAATAATGTGACCCACAAGTTCTTATGAAATGCTGATTATGCTTGAAATTTCTCTCCGAGTGATACGACTATCGTCCTGATTCAATCTGTCAACCTTTTGCTTGTGAAACTTGGTGATTGCTCTCACAGGACATCCAACTCTTTATTTGTTATGCAAGTCAGATGTTCCCACCTCAACATCTTTAAACTTACTTGCCCAACAATGCACAGTACTCACATCAACACAATCCCCATAAACAGCTTGCATTCTCTGATGAATCTCCTTTGCTGTCAGGAATTTAATGACTGCACATTGCTTAAGTCACATTGACCAACCATCTGTGCAGGGTTCCATACTTCACACTTTAGCAACACAACCGTTCAATGCTAAGGCTTCCCACCAAAATGGAACTGTAGATAAGAGTCTACTGAATAAGCCAGTACCTGCTACCATCTGTTGAGGAGTTACGAAGGTGGAGGCATTACTTTTCATTCAACCCTCATATATATTATATATACAGTATTTAGTGCTATATTCACCTGCCTTGCAAACTAGGTGAATAGAGCACTAAATGAGGCTTGTAGAATAATCACAGGATATCTCAAACCTAGACTTGTTGATAGACTCTATAACCTAGCTGGCATTGCCGCCCTGATTACAATGACACCTGTGGTTAAACCTGAGACACTGATCCTATTATCACTTAAAGAAATGCTATGTAACCTACAAATACAAACCTGACACATACAACACCATCCTGTTGCACTCACACATCCGTATGTTACATAGTATTGCAAAAACAGGATATCGGTGGAAAGTATGCATTTGGGCAGGGTTGGATTACCTCCTGTGGCCTGTGGACTTGGTAGGATGGTGGAGGGAACTCATATTTGACTTCTGGTATTTTGAGAGAAGTCTTGATCAGATCTAAGGAGGGATATAGGTCTACAATTTCAAATGGAAATGAACTCACTTTCTGCTGGGGTCCTTCCTTGGTGGAAACATCAACTGGGACACTCCTCTTCAACCTGTGGCACTCAAGGTGTTTTGGAATTCAGCTCCCGAATTTCTGACCATTGAACAAACTGGATAGAGCTTCTGGGAGTTGGAGACACAAATACCTGTAGGCTCGTAAGATGAAGAGTCCTACTTTAAAGACTGCCTCCGAGTTAGATCATTTCTAGTCTTGCAATTTTCAGTCAAGATACAGTCAAGTTGACAACAATTAATCTAGGATCAGTAATCCAATGATGTCATAGTATTCCATCTAGCTCCATTTTTCCATTTCCACTTGATTATGAAACTTGTGACCACGAAGAAGAAAATGATGTATACTGGAGATGTTATATGCTGGATATGTTGTGCTAACTTCAGAACACTCTAAACAAAACTGATAGTGAGCAGAAAACTTTTCACCTCTTATTGGATTAGTCAGGAAATTAAAGGCAAGACTGTAATGTTTTGTTTTGCCATTGCTCGAATGAAAAGGTACACCAAGGGAACTCTCCACAGATGTACTAGTCTCACTTTCAGGAGAGCTAGAAGGATTTTTGCCTCTCCAAGACAGAAATTAATATCCCACACATATTAGAAAAGAAACAGGAGCTCAGATATGAACTGGAGACATTTTGGCCTCAGAACAATAACTTCCCTGGTTGAGTTAAATGCATTTTGACTCAGTGAATGCTAGGTTTCTATTGACAGGAGATAATCACATCCTACAGCACAAAATGATTATAGGTGTGGATGCTGAGCTGGGACTTTAGCCATTCTGGAAGGTGTGAACATTGACTTTTTTGCTGGTTGTTTACTGATGTTTTAAATGTTTAGAATTTTCTCAAAGCACTGTAGGTCACCCATGCTGGAGTCCACCTGGACAAACATACACAGACTAAAATAACACATTTACAAATTGGTTGAAAATCACTGTTTCACTGCCAGGAGAATAGAAGTAGGATAAATGATAGAATCCCATTATTTTATTCTGTTCATTCAAAGTACAGAAGGAATATAATTTCGACATGCACTTTATGCCACCCTAAGCACATTCTGCTGGTGGAAAAATAGGTGACTAAGACATTGAGCTAGAATGCCATTCACTCTTAAACTGGGTGTTCTTTTTCAGGGAGCTTTTCTAACCAAGAAAGTGTTCAGAAATGGTTCACAATGCCAATTTTCACATACTCACATGTAAACAGCACCTGATATTTGGGAGGAATTTTCAGATTAATCTCTCAACATTTCCCTTTTTCTGAAAACCAGGAATAAGCTGAAATATGTTTGCTAAAATCCCATATCAAGACCACGGATCATAATTTTACACTCAATAGCAAATTATGACATTGCACAACTCGATGTGCAATCCACTTCCTTGCCTTTGTTGGAGAATGTTGGCAAGAGTTTGATCCACAGGGATAAGGCAATTTGTCTACATTGCAAGTCAATATTTTCTTCAGACTATGGTTGCACCAATATGGGAGTGTGGATATTGATGGCATCTTCCTAGGAGTACTCATCTGATCCATATCTTACCCAATCTATAAGGTACTGCAGTTAACCATGTTACATGCAGAAGTCAATCAGCTCAGCTGCTTCATATTCTTCCTTCCCTCCTCCCATCACTGGAGAATATGGAGGTGTTAATGGGTGTCCATTGCAGGGACCAGGAGAGAGTGGTGAAGCACAGGGTGGACATGAGGACTTGCAGACAACTGTTGGCAGAAAGCCATCTGATTCACTTGCATCATTATGGGACAGGGACCTATGAAATGGAAATCCAGCTGGACATCCAGCTTCCAACATGGGCAATGATGTGGAAAATGATGATCTGAGAGCTAGATCCGATCATTCTTTTAAAAAGAAGATCTGAGCAGGCACCTAGCAGCTAGAACTCCTGCTTGGCCGAGTCCAGTTACACTCTCCGAAGTGACTGGGTGACTTGTAACCCCTGAAACCATAGCTATGCTGTAGGTACTGAAGATTATGGGAGATATAGCTGGAAACATGTGTGAGTGGAAACCAAAGCCGACAAAAAAAGGGGGCCTGCTGAGTTGAAATATGGAAAGAGTTGCATGCAAACTGCCAGTGGCAACAGCTCGACCCAACAAAAATGAAATAAATAAATAAACAAATACTTTTTTCAGACTACTTTGGCAATGGCTTTTTACCTGGGTTGTCCATTTAGGCCACTCCAGTCCATCATCATTGTGTCAATGATGAGCAAGGAGCCTTCTTCTAGTTTCACCACTCTTAGTCACCATATTCCATGCTAGTTTAAGAAAGGACCAATGGATTTCATAGCTTTGAGGTAGTGAGCCACCCAAATTGTATACCATTCCCATTTTTCTTAAGTCAGTTCTAGAACTCAAAAGAAGCATTTTCATCCCTTTGGATCAAGGGTACAGAATTCATCACACACGCTTTTCTCTTTTCCATATCTAACAAAATAATGTACCTTTGACTTATCACATGGCAGATAGATGACGCCTCCCAATTCGCCAGATCTTTTTCCACATCACTGTCTTCCCCGTTTTATTTTTGGGGGGCAGAGCTTGTGCAACCACCCAATGTCCTGAACTCTGTTCAAATAGAGAAATGAAAAAACAACATCTTTTTGGTCCTGTGGAGGTATGCCGTTCTGAAATTTAAAAACACAAACGACAAAAGGGAAACACAACTATAGATAACTGGAACATGTATGGTCTTTAAATCATCTATTTCAGCAGGAAACATATGATCTGCTAAACCAGTTCTAGCCATGTAAACACCACCCTCTGTTATTGAAAAATGAGACACCCCCCCTCTTCCAAAAGATGGACTCAAAATGAATTCGGAAGTCATATTTGAACTACAACCAAAAACTCATGGTCAATGCCCACCAAACCCTTCCAGTATTTTCTGTTGGTCATGGGAGTTCTGTGCGCCATGTTTGGTTCAGTTCCATTGTTGGTGGAATTAATAATGATCTTTGATTGTAGGTGAACTATAAATCCCAGCAACTACAACTCCCAAATGACAAAATTAATGCCCCCATGCATATAATGAATTCATGTCCCAGCATTAAATGTTTACCATTTGTATATTGTGCTCCACCCTGTGTCGAGACCAGACGCCTTAAAGGGCCAGACCAATAGGTGGATCCAAAATAGAGTTTATTACAGTCTTATCAAAGGGTTGTAAAATCACCCAAAAACTCAAAAAACTCTTCAATTCAGTGCAAAATGTTCTTTCAAACACCAAGTAAGTGGCAAAACAAACTTACTTGCAGGTAAAACACACTCAAAAACTCAATTTGAACAATGGAACAGAATGAAACAGGGCAAGAAGGACAAACAAAAGATCATAAGAAGTGTCCCATGAAGATAGAAGCGTCGTCCAAGCAGTCCAGAGTCATCATGGGGGAAGCAGTCCTAGCGTCAGCGCCCACACACCATGCCATTCCAAGTCCGCAATACGAGAAGCCAGTCCAAGTCAATATTATTATTATTTATTTGGCTTCTATGCCGCCACTCCCGGCGGGCTCGGGGCGGCTCACAACACCAAAACAACAGTGTAAAAACAACAACACAGATTAAAGCATTAACAGTCAACAGGAGATCAAAGCAAATATCAGCACACCAACACCAACAGGCAGCAGCAGGTTCCCAAAGAGTTTTCCCAGTACAGAGCATACAAACACCATCAACACATTGCCACCTGCAAATTCCCATTGTTCCTGAGCCTACTTTTATCTTACAAATCCTCCTCAGAGGATGAAATGGCCAACGCCCGCTCATTATGACCCTCAGCTACAGCCAAATCTTCATGTGAAGCTCCTTGCCTTCCTTCTTCAAGTGCCCCATCTTCTGTCAAGACTTAGTTCTCCCCAGGACTCATTTGGATCCCCATAATGCCAGTCCTCACCCACAGAAAACCCCTCAAATGTGTCACTACTTGATGGTGCCTCGCAAACAACCTGCACCTCTCTCACCCTAGTCCAATCCAGGCCATCCTCTGTTTCTTCCCCATCCCTTTCCATGCTTTCTTCTTCACTCTCAGACCCATCAATCCCAGAAAATCCCTCAAAAGAATCCTCATCTGTGAGCTCCATAAGTATATCCCGGATCCTCTTTCTTTGTTGCTCATCTCCTGAGACTTGCTACCAAGTAGCTCTTTTCCCTACCCTTGCACCCATACTACTGTTTGCAACAGGCTCTTCTACAACACCCTGAGACCCCTTCGGGGTGAGAAGGGGGGGGGGATATAAATGGTTTAAATAAATAAATACACTCCATCAGTATTCCAATTTGGGTGTATCGGGTATTTGTGCCAAATTTCATCCAGTGAATGCAAATACATCCTGCATAACAGATATTTACATTTCACAACAGTAGCACAATTGCAGTTACGAAGTAGCAATGAAAATAATTTTATGGTTGGGGGTCACCAAAGCATGAGTAACTGTATTAAAGGGTCGCAGCATTAGGAAGGTTGTGAACCACTGCACTATTGACTAGTTTTGTTTCAGTGACACTGGACTGATGAATACAGGTTTTAGCTCAGAGTTTATCAGAGCTCCTCAAAGTGTTGAACCCTAATAGGCCAAATGCATTTGATATTTCCTTTAAAACCCAGATTAAAGAAATCAAAGTTACTTCAATATCTTACTGACATAGGAGCCACCAGACCCTGGTGCTTCTGATAAGCAGCCATGTCTTATCTTCATAGCGCTACATAATACACTTCGCTTACTACCCGCCATTTGCAGTGTAGAAGTACAGGCAGAACAAGAATATAAGACAGTGGTTCTCAACCTGTGGATCCCCAGGTATTTTGGTCTACAACTCCCAGAAATCTCAGCCAGTTTACCAGCTGTTAGGATGTCTGGAAGTTGAAGGCCAAAACATCTGGGGACCCACAAGTTGAGAACCACTGATATAAGATCTGGTGAAATGTACAAGATCTGCTCTACGGTGAGATTGCTTGTCATTGGCCTTCAATTCCTCCAGCACACATAGGGTCTTGTCCATTTGTATTCTTAGAGAGAAACAACCTGCTCTATTTTAAACCTTTTTTTTTGCTATGATGAAGGTCAAAGGCAAGGAATGTAAAAGGCAGCAGTTCCTGTGGTGGTACCCTTGAAATTCAACCATGGATTTATGGATGAAACTTTGCCCTGAAATATGCCCACCCTGTTCTCATTTGGGCAAGGTTTATATCCCCTTTCAAGCAGGTTCTCCATCAATCTTGTACCATAAATTGCAATAAACAATGTGATCAGTGCTCTCCAAATGTTTTTTCTGGGAGGTCTCTGTAAATCATCACTTTTAAATATCAGTGAAAGAGGATGACAACTGCCCCCCCCCTCTGCTTTCCGCTTGTGTCTCTCCTTCCCTCCAGCAAATTCACATGCCTTTATTCTTAACAAGAGATAATTTTCCCTTTTCTTTTTATTTGCCACCATGAGTAATTTATTTTTTTTAAAAAACATTTATGGGGTGAAGAAAATTATATATGCTTAAAGCACGCACACACACACACAAACATTCATCTTTCATATTAAATGAAAAGTCAATAGTTTTGACTGGAATATTTTTTTCATTTTTTAAAGGACTCATTCTCCCACCCCTTGTTTGCTTTCTCATCATCTGTGGGCAGCACTGAAATTGTAAAGCAATGGCAGAGTCTTTATTATGTTTGCTTTTGATAAAAACCAGACAATTCTCATAATTGCTTCCCTCTGCCCCTTGTCGCCTCCTTCTATCTTGAGGGAATAACAGCTCTTTGGAGTGCAATTTTATCTACTATCCGGCAATCTGATCTAGTTTGAACATGAATTTTGCAGTGCCAGTTTCAATTCAATGGGTAAGGCAGACAATGAAGAGCATGGCCTGGAGTGTGTTCTTCCTTGCAAGAGAGATGTGTGGATACTGTCATTATGCGCCATGATCACTAGGTGGCAATAGAGTGAGCCCACTGCTTTAGTGAGGGGCAAAAAATCTCGGCACTTCAGGAGAGGTTCTCATACACATCTGTTGGTCCTGAGATTTCTGCCTCGGTTGTCCAGACATCATGCTTTGTTCCGAGATTTAGAGGCTCTCAAGATGGCCACCGGAGGCAGGACTTCTGCTGGAAACTGGCAGTTTTTTGAAAAAAAAACACAGTAGGATGCGGATATGTGGATATGCAGACATTTGGATATACAGCAAACCGCAAAAGTTCCTTTTATTTATCCTGGTCAGAAAAAAACCTTTCCCTCCAGATGTTTCATGAAGTATCTCCCACACTTACAAACCTCATGGGATAGAACCACTACTGCCCAAGTCAGCAGTACACAAACAGGAACATAGCTTTGTCATTATCTACTATTTTTAAAGCCTGGCTGCCTGGCCATCTGTCTAGACAGATTTGGTTGTGTACTTGTGGCATCAAATAACCAGGAGCTGTTCCTGGGTTACACATGGCCTTTCCTATTAGCCACCTGCATGACTTCAGCTCTCAGTATTTACATTCCTCTCCAGCTCATCTATGTCCCAACAGCCAGTAGTAAGTTTTTGTCATGAACTGTACACATGTTATCAGCATACACCCAATGAGGAACCAACATGTATAACCCGGCAACACCATCCTGTCGTTCCCTGACACAAGTACATCATGAGACCTGTCTGCACAGATGGCCACACAACAAAGTCTGAGTAATTATAGTAATGATGACATTCTGTTCCTGGTTTGGATGTATCTGTTCCTGTTTCATTGTGTACTAATTACTGTGAAAGTACTTGTTGCACACCAGGAATCTTATTTTTCTGCCACAAACTTCATTAAACAGGTGAAGGATGAAATTACTCTTTTCAGGACAATGTTTTTGCCTTCTACTCAAGTGTTACCTTCTTTTTAGGAGCTGACCAATCAGGAACAACCATCAAAAACCCAGGAACAAACCAAGATAAAACAATCCTGTGATTTCCAATTGCAGGGACATGCAGACATGCAAAGATCTGGATTTTCTGCTAAAAACCACAATATATCTGCACCTTGGAATCTTGTGTTTTTGCCTTTCGTTGCCATTACAGAGAATGGCATCTGGCCACCCTCCTCATTGCTGTGGGAGCTCCTGGGATAAAGATACTGTCTGGATGGCCAGACCGGTTTCAACTGTCTAATGTCTTCCTCAGGTGGAGAAAATATAAAGAGTACAATGAAGTGGACGTCAAGTTCTCCAAAATATCAAATCTTCCTCGGGTGGATAAGTATGAGGATACAATGAAGAAGTGGATCCTTTTAGATCCACTGAGGAAGACGTTAGACGGTCGAATCCGGTCTGGAAATCCTCTATGTGGATATCCTCTCGCAAGGGACTGGAAGCTCCACTCAATAGTATTTTTACAGAAAGTAAGGGATCTTATGCCCTTTAGAGAAGTCTGATTTACAGCAAGAAAGACTACTTTTGTGATTGATGTAAAAATCACTGTATATATAACAGCTTTTTGTTCCTTGTATATCACTCAATGCTCTATTATATAAGTTGAATATATGTTTAATATTGTATTATATAAGCTGCAAAAAATTCACCTTTGTGATTTATGTACTACGGCTTGTAGTGGATTTGTGTTTCTTGCATTGAATATGAAACTGACTTTAGGAGCCTTCCGAGATTTACAAAGCTAAAATGAAAAAGAATGGGGCAAGTTTCAATTCTAAAATATTTAGTGTGGGCCAGGCAAACACTTATAATATGTCTTCCAACTTACAAAACTTCTGATTTCTGAAACTTCCATTTTTTTGTGTGCACAAGATTAGTACCTACACATCTCTCTTGTGATCTTGCTTTTCTGTTTTCCTGTTTCAGAGACAAATCATACACACTCAGTAACATGCAATTTTCTCCAAATTAAATTCCTAACAGATCACTATGGTCCTGGGATGACATCATTTCAGCCATTTGGGCTTAGTTCCTTTCTTTCCCTCCCCAACTCATCCCAAACTGCACTTCTTTTTATACCTTTTATAGTGTGAAATTCCATTTTACTGTGGAAAGTCTTAATTTTCCTTACCATCATTGGAAAAAAAAGAAAATTTTAAACAGTACAAAAGATTAAAGCACTCCCATGCTAATGAGGGCCATCTGTTTAGTTCTTCCCCTTCTAAAAGCTTCTCTCTTTCTCTTTTACCCCCAAAGGATGTTGGGGGAAATCAAAAAGCTTCAGAGATGTTTTCAAGTTTGGAGATGTAGCAAAGAGGTGCAGGAATGACAGCTTTCTGTTAATGAACTTTCCACAAAGAAAGAGGTGGGAGGAGATCACAGCAGTAAAAAAAAAAGTATTCAAGAAATATGGTGGCATCATCACCTTGTCACCTTTTGTTTATTCGCTCCTGAATGTTGCTCCTCACCAAGGTCACCAGCTTTGGTGTTGTTTTATAACATGGAGACAGTTTTTCAGAAAGAGTGTTTATAACATTAGAAATCACCTGGGTTGGACTGTTATTGTTCATGATAGAAACAACAAGAACTGTTAATAGCAGTTACCTGCCCCCAAGTGAATGGAATTCCACCAAATTAGTCCGAAGCAAGTATAGGAAAGGAGGAGGATAAAAGGACCCCAAAAGGCAAAGTGTAGAGCTTTGAAGAGAAGCTTGGTGTTTCTGGTTGACAGCCATAGCCTCCAAAGAGGGGCCAAAAATAGCCCAGGTTATTTGTGGAGATGGTGAAGAGTATTTCCTTTCTCTCTTGCTACTTTTATAGAAAAACTGTTCAAGGAGCTTTATTGCAATTCAGTGAAAATTGCCGGCCCCGTTCAGATGCGGAGGGAAGGTGTGGGCTTCCAAATCCGGTTAAAACACCCAGT
The DNA here is from genome assembly GCA_030556195.1 of Anolis apletophallus. NCBI lineage: Eukaryota > Metazoa > Chordata > Lepidosauria > Squamata > Anolidae > Anolis > Anolis apletophallus. The sequence continues at coordinate 78,916,245 of JARBWK010000011.1, forward strand.
TTTTTAAAATAATATTTTACTGTTTTATCATGGTTCAATACATTTGTTATACATTGTTTATTTTGCAGCAGAGATACATATTATTCAATACAACCTACCATACTTTAACTTTTCACATCTAGTGTTAATCTTTCTGCTTGTACATATTTTCTATCCCTCACCACTGTGCTCCGCTCCCCCACTCCACAGCTTTTACATATCATCGGTTCAAAATTTCAATTCCTCTTGTGGAGATGCCTTTCCTTCTTTCTTTTTAAATCCTTTTTCAATAAATTTTCTCCATACATCACAAAAAGCACGTTGTTTCCATATTCCTCTTTTAACTTTTAGTTTACATGTCAGCTTATCATTTATTGCCAATTTCCATACTTCCTTGTACCACTCTTCTGGTATATTTATTTCTCTTTTCCAATTCCTTGCTATAAGCAGCCTTGCTATTGTTAATACATTTGTTATCGCATCTTTATCCTCTTTTTTCAATTGTTTATTATTATATAATGATACTAAAGCTATACTAGGACTTCTTTCTATTTTAATGTTCATTATATCTTCTATTTCACGGAATACTTTCTCCCAAAATTTATTTACATATTTACATTGCCACCACATATGTATATATGTTCCTGATTCTTGACATCCTCTCCATCAATTTTTTCAGTAGTTTTTATTTATGTTTGCTATTTTTACTGGCGTAAGGTACCATTTCCATATTAACTTATAATAATTTTCTTTAACCCGCATTGATAAATTCCAAACACCCAGTTTGGAGCGGATGCTGTCATGTTTAAACTGGGTTAAACATGTGTGTCCGCCATTATTGAAGCCATTCCGAAATTTCGGAATTAATTTGGAAACATTCCATTTTTTTTGTGAAAATTCTTGGAAGTCTATCAGAATCGAAGTGCCAGCGGGGCGCCTACATCTGAAACGAGTTTTGAACCATTTTTTTCTTGATCAACCAGGCTGGCCTACATATTCAGTCCCGTAATTTAATCTATATTTGTTGTTTATTTCAATGAGGTTTTGTTGATTTCAAATATTATTTTAGTAGTAGTTTCATTAGGCAGTTGGATTTTCCCTGCTCGCTTTTGGCCCTAGGAGGATGTTTCCGTATCTGTGTGTTAGGTTTCAGTTTGTTTTCAATCTGTGTGCTGTTAAGCAGATTCTTTCCAAAACCTTTTCTCCTATGTTTTCGATTGCCTACACATACAGAAAGTATTACTGCACAGGCAACATAACATATACCACACAGAACACCTATCACACAAACGTGCATACACACACAAACATGCAGAAAAGCAGCACACATTTTGGATTATTTTCAAGAATGATGCCATAGTCAGGCAGAATTTTAAGGTGGATGGCACACTATTTGACAGCATTAATCCATATAAGCTCAGATTAAGTCCGTATTAGTCCAAACCAAATCAGGACAAATATTGAAGACCAAGACCAGTTCTTACTGAATGGTGTGTCTGTGTGATTCTCCTCTCACTTCATTTAATCCACATAACAGATTAATAACTTCCTTAAGGCCAACCCCACCTTGATGTACACTATGGGAGCCTCATGTCTTCATTTGGAGTTGCAAATTCTTTGTTTCTTTACTTTCCTACTGCATTTATATTCCTTCTTTCTGTAAAAAAAATCCATTGTAGTTAGCAGCCATCACAATTAAAAAACACAACAGAAATCTATGAAAACAATAGATTGTAAGCAGTATTAAAACATGACAATAGATTCATTGTCATTAGTGTTTTGCCTGCTCTGCAAAGTTAGACTGAGACATTACAATAAGGGATGTGAAAAAAATCTCGTAGCTCCTGAAATAACATGTGGCTCTCGTCAAAATAAGCCTGCACTGTGAACATTTAGAACCCTTTTTTTATGTCTTGTTTTTTATATCTTAAATCTTGATTTTTTATATTTTTCACCAAACAGAATTTATATGAAACTCTGCATTTGTGCAAAACTATTTTTTTTCATTTATGAAGCTAAAACACAAAGAAGCTCAGCACCTTCATGCTGCAAGAAGAGCAAGGGCCCTTCTGCTGAGATACTAAAATCCAGCTTGAAGTCGGCCCAAGGTTGGGGTGTCTACAAAGCATACACCCCCAATGAAAGCTCCAACATGAATCCAACCCGAAACAGTGTGGTTTAAAAATTTACTAAAAATCCTGGATCAAGCCATAAAATTTGCTGAAGCTTATCTGTGTGTATACCCCATGCAGAGCAGGCAATTGGAACCAACATGCAAGTGCTTATGTAGACAGGGCTAATACTGCAGCAGTTGAAGAAAGAAACCAGATACACAGCTCAGCTAGAAGGGAATACTGGATTACCAGCTCTTACTTTGCCTTGCTGCAGTCAAGCACTGAGAAGCTGTTTCTTACCATCACATCTCACCGGAGGAGGTTTGGAAAAAATAATTGGATCGGATGATCCATACTCACTGGATCTTTGTGGTTCTCATCCCAGCTTCCAGCTGGTTCATGGGATGCCTTTAGAGATACCCCAAAGCAAACCAAATCTCTTTAGTTCTTGTTCTGAGCCATATTTACATGACTGTGGAGAAGCAGCCCAAAACAGGCTGAGTGGCACAACTACTTTTACTAACTGAAGTCAAAAGGTAACAATTACCACTTTTTCTGGTATTATACTTTATACTGAAATGTACAAAAAAGCAATCACGGCAATGCAAAAAACAAAACCAACAAAAAACCCAACAAGGAACCTCTGAAGCCAACAGCAACAATTAAATCTCACCATTTACAATCGTTCACTTTGAAGAGAGAGAAAAAATGAAGCTTTTCTGTTTAGCATTCAAGGACAAATCAAGTCAGTGTTTTGCATTTCTAATTGCATCCAGCTCTTGTTAACCAGCAATCCCCATGACAAAGCAGGAATCTGAATGTGTTGAACACCCACACTATGGATTGCCACTGCTTCTGAGATTACTTAAAGTGAATTTAAACAGGACTTGGGTTTCAGATTCCAGTGTTCAACACAGGCAAACAAAACTGACATATATTCTGCTGTCCATGGATATGAAATCTGAATACAGAGAAATGCCCTACCCGACTTAATGGGTAGGGCAAGTTGCGGTGTGGCGCTGCTGCCTGCCATCTTGCCTCTTTGGCAGCTCTCCCTTCTCCCAGCAGGCTGTGTGATGCATGCCTGCCTCTGGGAGGCAGGAACTGGTCAGCCAGTCAGTTCAGACCTCCCTGATCTGTGCTGATTGGCTGGTGAGGGGTGGACCTGAAGGAGAACCTTCTCCCTTTAGTCTGCCACTCTGTTGTAAATCCTGGCTTGTCTCTTTTCTGAGATCAGCTGCCTTTGAGCTCTCTCTCACTCCCATCCACCCAGCCCTGTATGATCTCTTTGTACTTTGGTCTATTTCGGTTTGCTCTGTAACAACTTGGGGCAATTGTCATGGGCCACTCTTACTGTTTGCCTGTCAAATCAAATCATTTATTTCGGTCACAGACCAGCACAGGAAATAAAAGTTTGCCTGTCTAATCCTGGTCCTGGGAGTGACAGTGCTGCTTTGTGTGATTTTGTGGTTGTGCAGGCAAGTCCAAAATTGTGGTGGGCTGGGCACCTGTGCAACACCCCCTGATGCAGCAATGGGGCCAAGTAGAGGCATCACAACTTACATTGTGGCTTCTATCCATCTAATATGAAATAGATTTCATATTACATGTAATATTACTTATAATATTACAGTATAGTGGTATAGTACAATATAGTAATATATAATACTAATATTGTGCTATGCTAATATATTGTATGTACATATAACTTGTATGCCACTCTGAGTTCCCTTTGGGGTGAGAAGGGTGACATATAAATATCATAAATAAATATATTCTAAATGTCCTTTGACCAGTAGCTGGCCATTTGGGAGTGTCTCTGGTATCACTGGGAGAAGGTCCTCCATTGTGCATGTGGCAGAGTTCAGGTTGCATTGTAGTAGGTGGTCTGTGGTTTGCTCTCCCCCACACTCACATGTCATGGACTCCACTTTGTAGCCCCATTTCTTAAGGTTGGCTCTGCATCTCGTGGTGCCAGAGTGCAGTCTGGTCAGTGCCTTCCAAGTCGCCCAGTCTTCTGTCTTCTGTGTGCTCAGGAGGGAGTCTTTCATTTGGTATCAGCCATGAATTCAGGTTCCAGGTTTTAGCCTGCCATTTTGGACTCTTGCTTGCTGAGGTGTTCCTGCGAGTATCTCTTAGAAATCTCAGAAAGCTATTTCTTGATTTATTGCTTGATATAGTCCATCAATCTTGCTAACCTTACCACCAAAACATTGCTGCCACTTGTAATCTCTCTACACATGTGTTGTCCCAAAAGTGTCTACAATTCACAACTCAGAAGTAAGTTGATAAAAAAATCTGAAGGGAATATTTTTATTGGCCGAAATCCTAATTTCAGACAACTCTTAAATCATTATAATTGTTAACCTTGAAGCATTATCCGAGAGCTGACCCCAAGACATTTTGTTGCTTGAAGTAGTAGAGGATCAAATCCAGTGTCCTGTAGTTGCTTCCATAAAGCTACATTGGCTCTTATTTTGCATTCTAAAGGAGCTATCCAAGGTGCTCAATCATAGGGCCCTTCCATACAGCCATGTAACCCAGAATCTCAGGGCAGAAAATCCCACAATATCTGCTTTGAACTGGATTATCTGAGTCCACACTGCAGTATATTCCAGTTCAAAGAAGGTAATGTGGGGTTTTATTTGAGACCAAAAGCTGCAGCAGATTTACCACTCCACCAATATGGAAGCTAAAGGGTGACTCTGAGCAACTAGTGCTTCTCATCCAATTTAAGGTACACAGTACTTAAAACTAGCTATGTGATTTTGTCATTATCAGGTACAGAGAATTCTACTTATTCCCATCTCCGGTAGTAAAAAATATCTGATCAAATAAAGAGAGAACTGAATTTGCTTCCTTTTCCAATTCTGCTGCTTGAGGTGACTAGCAATGTGACACTCTCCTTTTTGTTGTGCTTCTTTGAATTCCACCAATGTTTCCTCCCTATTGTTGTTTCACAACAGATTGTGACACTTTGGCCCCATCTACACTATTTGTTTAATGTAGTTGGGAGTTGGCTTCAAACTGTGGTGGCCAGACAACAAACTCACAGGAAAGCGTGCAAAAGCCATCGCTTCATGCACATCAGTGTTTGTGTAATCATCATCCGGGCTGGTGCCAATATGTTCTATGTAATCATCTGCACAGTGAAGCCACTTTCTTCAATACTGGTTTTTAAACTGCATTAAATGGTCAGTGTAGATCGGACCTTGGCAGGCCTCATTTACACTGCTTCCACAAAGGTCACCCACCTTTTCATGCACATGTTTGCCTTTTACCAAATGAACTCATTCCACACACATTTATTTATTTACGTATTTTGTGTCAGGAGCAACTTGAGAAACTGCAAGTCACTTCTGTTGTGAGAGAATTGACTGTCTGCAAGGACATTGCCCAGAGGACGCTCAGATATTTTGATGTTTTACCATCCTGTGGGAGGCTTCTTTCATGTCTCCGCATGGGGAGCTGGCACTGACAGAGGGAGCTCATCCGCACTCTCCCGGATTCGAACCGCCAACCTGTCAGTCTTCAGTCCTGCCAGCACAAGGATTTGTGCCAACTGGGTCTCCTACACCTTTATTGGCCAACACATTTTCTGGTCTGCTCCAGAGTTGTGCACATTTCAGCCATGTGCAACTTAGGAAGTGTCTTGTTCTGTATGGGCTCTCTTTCCATGACATTATGTATGCTTCAAAGATGTGTAAACCCTTGAAGTAAAGGGAGTTTTCTCTCACAGTGAGTCTCAGATGATCGAAGAAAGGCAACAGATCTGCACCAAGAAGTCTTTTATCTCTCTCTATGAATGTCAAAGTATGTTTGTCTGTACCACAAAGGCTGTTGCTAGGTGAAGTGACCCTCTGTGACATCACTGGAACAATGGTGATATGTGTATGAGGGGAAGGGAGAAAGGAGGGAAAGAGCCACAAAGAGTCTGCTCACCATTGCATTGCCATGAAAGCATTGTGAGTTATGCCCTCTCAGAGCTGGAGAATAGAGAAGGTAGGCAGGCAGTGATGCCAATGTCACCTGGGCAATGCTGGGTATATACACTAGAATCATAGAATCATAGGGTTGGAAGAGACCTCGTGGGCCATCCAGTCCAACCCCGGCCAAGAAACAGAACAATCGCATTCAAAGCACCCCCAACAGATGGCCACCTAGCCTCTGTTTAAAAGCCTCCATAGAAGGAGCCTTCACCACACTTCGGGGTAGAGAGTTCCACTGCTGAACAGCTCTCACAATCAGAAAGTTCTTCCTAATGTTCAGGTGGAATCTCCTTTCTTGTAGTTTGAAGCCATTGCTCCGCGTCCTAGTCTCCGCATCCTAGCCTCCTCCCTATGACTTCCCCTCACATTTTTACACATGGCTATCATGTCTCCTTTCAGTCGTCTCTTCTGCAAGCTAAACATGCCCAGCTCTTTAAGCCCCTCCTCATAGGGCTTGTTCCCCAGACCCTTGATCATTTGTTCTGGAGACCTTTGTTCTCCAGACCCTAGTGTGATATAAAACCCAATGTCACCTGGATCCCATTGTCCCATATAATGTAACCCTGCAGAAGAGGCCCCCGCAGCTTGGTGCAGATGCAGAGTGGTTGGGAGCTTGTTGGGAAACCCAAAAGACATTAGGTTGGCTTCCTTCCTGGTATTCTTTTGTGGGCAAAGACTTTTAATTTAGGCAAGTCTTCAGTACTTTATTACCGATAACATTCAGAAATTTGTTTTTAAATATATGGAAGAATGCTTACTTATCATACATATGGTTTTCAGATCATTTTAATTAGTGTTCCAATAGCATAATTAATTTAATTTGTATTTTAATATGTATAATTTATTATTATTTTTATTGGAACCTTTGCATCTCAGTCCTGGCTAAAAGAAAAAGAGATCCAAATCAAATCAAATCAGATAAATGTTATTTCTACTCATGTAAACTCCTTATCCAATTTAGGCAGCTGATTTTATACTCTCACTCATCATGTGAATCGTCTAAATGGCTGAATACCGCTTCCATGCATATCAGTATTTATATGCTGCTCTTCATTAAAAGCTATCCCAGGGACATTTACAATAAAATAATAGATCAGAAGCAAAAGAAAAACATCGTTACTCAGACTCCACAGGAGGGCTGGAAGAGCAATCGCTTTCTACGTCTCAGACAAAACTCTGTTTAGAAACACTATTTTCCAGCACTTAGTATTCACCCAAACCTGTGTAGGGGATAATTTAGCAACTCTCAACAAGGACGGCCAAAAATGTACTTTCTTTAAAGACGGAGATGAACAAGATCTCAAAATGATTGGAAGGAAACCGCATCTGGGAATAGGATGTGCATTTACTAAACCTTTTTGTGTGCTTTATCGAGTGCAGTACACAACTAAAATCTTTTTCTAAACATTACATTCTCAGGCCTGGGGAACTTCAGGTACCAGAGGAAAACCGGTCCCTCCTAGAGTTTAATATCTGTCCTTTTGGGCTTCCGCAGATAGTCAGCTAGCCTGCTCCTCTGGCATAAACATTTGATTGTTTACAAGTGTATCTGTAGTTTCTACCTAATCTCTTACGGAACGAAAACCATCATGGTTAATGCAGAGAAAAGGTGGAAACTGCAGTCCGGCATTATACAGAGTGGCGCATCTTCCTCTTCCCTATTCATCTGCCACACTGAGTTTCTGGCTACTTTCCCCCCTGAATCTATGCAAATAAGTCCTTTGAATTTTAAAGCACAGTTAAAGCTGACACAGACTTTATGGTGACTCATAGTTATGGAAATCTTTCTACTCTGTTTATGAGCGCTACTTGGCTTGGTTGCTAAATTGATACAGATAAACCCATTAATTTAGGACTTTATTGCACACAGGATGCAAACCAAAGGTGATGATTCCTATCACAAAATGCTTTGCTGGTCAGCCCCCTCCTCATGATTACCCTCCAAACTATTGATGGGCAAAATAGCACCCTAGACAACGTGGTATGATTTGGCAGGGTTCTTCATATACTTCTCCAGGGTTTGCACTGGTTACCTATTGAACACCGGATCACTTTCAAGGTATTAGTCTTGACTTTTAAGGCCTTATATGTTCTGGGTCCGGTGTACTTGAGGGATCGTCTGTTCCCATATAACCCCCAAAGATTGCTACGGTCAGAGGATCAGAACCTCTTAGATATTCCCAGTGTGAAATCCTTCCACCTGACAAAAACTCGCCGAAGGGCTTTTTCCATCATCGCCCCGGTTCTATGGAACGTCTTGCCACCTGAGACTCGGGCCTTGCGAAGCTTGAGGACCTTTTGCAAAGCATGTAGAACCTACCTATTTAGGCAGGCCTTTGAGTCTTGAATTCAAATCTGTTTTAATTTGGTTGTTTTATTCAGTTATTGTTTTTATATAAAGCTTACTTGTAAACCGCCCTGAGCCGCCGGGAGTCGCGGTGTAGAAATCCAATAAATAAATAAATAAATACTTGTTTCTTGTTAAACCACCAGCTACAGAAAATCTTGCTCAAGCTGCGGGTGGGGTTTATTTTATTCATTGTATCAGGAGCGAACCAAAGGCACAGTTGTAATGTATTTTTAAGTTTAAAAACTTGGTGTTATATTAGATGTCCTTTGACCAGTAGCTGGCCACTTGGAGTGCCTCTGGTGTTGTTATAAGAAGGTCCTCCATTGTGCATGTGGCAGGGCTCAGACTGCGTTGTGGTAGGCGGTCTGTGGTTTGCTCTTCTCCACACCCACATGTCATGGACTCCACTTTGTAGCCTTATTTCATAAGGTTGGTGCTGTATCTCGTGATGCCAGAGTGCAGTCTGTTCAGTACCAAGTCACCCAGTCTTCTGTGTGCCCAGGGAGGGGTTTCTCATTTGGTATCAGCCATGGATTGAGGTTCCGAGATTTTAACCTGCCACTTTTGGACTCTCCCTTGCTGAGGTGTTCCTGCAAGTATCTCTATAGAAAACTTTTTTTGATTTAAGGCGTTGGCATGCTGGCTAACATCCAAACAGGGGGTGGGCCGGAGATGTCACTGCCTTGGTTCTTTCATTATTGGCTACTACTTCCCAGTGGATGTCAGATGGTGCAATACTGGTGGGTGCGGTGAGCTCCTGCCATCAGCACTAGCTCTTCTGCTTATCTAGCAGTTCAAAAACAGATTGTGAGTAGATAAATAGGTAGCGCTCTGGTGGGGAGGTAAAAGGAACACCTAAAGACATGCCGGCAAGGCATCCATGGACAACAGGCCTCCGAGGCATGTAAAAATGGAACAACAGCACCCCTCCATGGCTGAGTGGAGCACAGCCTCCAGATGCCAGCAATAAAAAAGGGCAGCCTTGCCTCTGTCTATGAACTGTTTGTCTTTGTTAATTTGTATAATGTCATTGAATGTTTGCCATAAATGTATTTTGTAATCTGCTTTGAGTCTCCTCAAGGAGATAGAGTAGAATTTAAATAGAGCACATTATTATTAGTATTATTACTATTAATCAAGAGCCAAATTGTTCATGTGCTAGTCCTGGAAGCAGTCAAAACAGATCTGCTCCATCATCTGTATAACAGTCCTTCAAATATTTAAAAATATCTATCTTGTCAATCTGATTGATTGATTGGATTTATACCCTTTCTTCCAGCATGGGACTCAATATTCTCTTCTCTGTGTTAAATATACCCATTTCCCTCAAAGTATTATTCATAGGACTTAGAGCTTGTCTACACTTGCAAACAAACAAACAAACAAACACAACCCTCCCTCCCATGAAATACATGGACTCGCCCTTAGTGGGTGGATGGCTGTCTTCATGATGCGCACAGTAGCTTCAAGTGAGTAAACTATTGTTTTTGTTGTTGCTGCTGTTTTTGCTTTAAACAGACTTTGGTGGAAACTGACAAGTATTCTTCAGCTGTCTGAACAGAGTCAGAGCCAGGTCTATTCCAGAGCATATTTACTTTGGGATGACATGTTGATGAGCCCTTAGTTGGGGCCGCAGTGGTGCAATGGGTCAAACCATTAATCTGCTGACCTAAAGCTTGGCAGTTCGAAGCCGCGGGTCAGGGTGAGCTCCTGCTGTTAGCCTAGTTCCTGCCAATCTAGCAGTTCGAAAACATGTTGATGAGCCCTTAGTTGGGGCCGCAGTGGTGCAATGGGTCAAACCATTAATCTGCTGACCTAAAGCCTACTCCTGCCAAATCTAGCAGTTCGAAAACATGTTGATGAGCCCTTAGTTGGGGCCACAGTGGTGCAATGGATTAAACTGTTAAACTGTTGAATCTGCTAACGTAAAGATTGGCAGTTCGAAGCTAAGGGTCGGGGTGATTTCCTGTTCTTAGCCCTTCTCCTAGTTATGCAGGTGAGTAGATCAAAGGTACCGATTCAGTGGGAAAGTAATAAAGGTGTCCATGGAGCCATGCCAGCAACACAACCAGGAGGCATCTACAGACAACAGACTGCTTGGCTTGGAAATTGAATCAAAGTTGCTGCTGCTGTAGTTGTTATTATTATTGACTGACTGGACCTGACCTTTCAGTTGGAATTTATAAACCCCTCAAATTCTTTTCTAACATTGGACTTCAAAGCTATTCTCTAGGTTGGGGAATCATTTCTTCAACCAGAGAAAACCAACCATATTTCGTTACATACAGATGGGTGTTACACTTTCCACTACCAGATTGGTTCCATCAAGTGAGATCCCATTGAGTTTAGTCCTCACACAAAGCCAATGAAGGAGGAGGAGCGTCCGTGGTTCTTTCCTGCTTTGGTGGACCAACTCACAGTTACCCTATGACATTTACTTTGAAAGCATGCTAAGATTTGTCACGAAGAAAATGTCACTTGGGGAAATGTGACCTTCTTCCTTCCCCTGGTAGCCAGAAAGTTAACAATCTTGAGAGAGAAAAAGAAAGAAAAGAAAAAGAATGGACCAAAAGATTATAGGGAAAGGCCTGCAATATGGAAATACTCGTACCACATCTTTGACCACATAATGAAAAGGATTTCCTTTTCTCTCTCCCTCCATCACTCTCTCTCACCACATGCTGCAATGCGTGTTTCAAGTCAGATTTTTTAAAGCAGCCATTCTAGCTAATTCAAACCTTCCCCCAACTTTTAGTGGGTTCCACTGCTGTAACGTCTTTGACTTTTCCATTAAGGGAGTTTGAAACCCATTTCAGCAATAATTGCAAACTGAAAGGTCTGCAGTGACATTTCCACAGTAAGGTGTCTAGTTATGCTGATCTGGATGTCAATGGCATCAGATGCCATTTGCTGATGCGGAGAGAAGCTACACAGATCTAACCTCTCTGGCATTCGCAGTGTAGAATGAAACACCCTTCAAATGAGTTCCATTCTTTTGATCAAAAAACAAACTCTCCTCAAAACTCCAGTAATGTTTTCTTTTCTCTTCAGAAACACCGAAAGACCCAAGTTGAGGAAGCACTGCAATTTGGCCAGCTGTAGGGCTCTACTCTAGGAACCTTTTTTGCACTTGGGAAGCAGTCCTCACAGTGGGCTTTACACCTGAGTAGTCAGGTAGAGGATTGCATGATTAGGAGTGCATCAGAAGGGGGACCAGGGATCAATCTGTGAGTTTGGAGCCACTGAATTAATACAATGTTCTTTCCCTTATCAGTAAAGATGAGAAACAAGAGCAAGTGGCAACCCTTGGAGAACATGCAAGTGACCTCGGAAGATTCAGCACATGGAATGGCCCCTGTCAATCTGCAGAGGAAATGCGTGCTGGTGGTAGGGGGCTGAGGGGGAAAGGAGTAATTGCTTGTAGGAATATGGAATGTCCAGAGTGGGAGAAAGAACCAATGTCTGTTAACCAAGTGTGAAGGGTGCAGTTGGCAAGCCTGATTTGCAAGTGCTTGAGTGGGATCCATCATTACCATGTGAGTAACTGAGAAGATTGAATAGTCAATAGTTCCTATTATGCCAAGGCTCACTGTTTACTGAATGCAAAAGGCAGCAGAATGACGGAGAAGTCATGGCACTGCTAGAATGGCACACATATGATAATCTCGATTTCTGATTGGGAAAGAAAGGATCACCAGGGACCCAACTACGGGCGCTGTATCTGACCCTTCAAATCTCCAGTTGGGAAAGTGCTGTTTAAAAAGACATCACCAGGGACCCAATTACGGGCGCTGTATCTGACCCTTCAAATCTCCAGTTGGGAAAGTGCTGTTTAAAAAGACATCACCAGGGACCCTTCAAACCCTTCAAATCCAGTTGGGAAAGTGCTGTTTAAAAAGACATCACCAGGGACCCAACTACGGGCGCTGTATCTGACCCTTCAAATCTCCAGTTGGGAAAGTGCTGTTTAAAAAGACATCACCAGGGACCCAACTAAGGGTGCTGTGTCTGCCCCTTCAAATCTCCAGTTGGGAAAGTACAGTTCAAGATGAGATTACTGGTCACCTAACTAGGAATGCCCTAATCTGACCCTTCAAATCTTGGAATATTAACTATTTGTAGTATAATATGAATTTGTTGTTGTTGTTTATTCCTTCAGTTGCTTCCGACTCTTCATGACCTCCTGTACCAGCCCATGCCAGAGCTCCCTGTTGGCCATGGCCACCCCCAGCTCCTTCAAGGCCAAGACAGTCACTTCAATGATACTATCCATCCATCTTGTCCTTGGTTGGCCCTTCTTCCTTTTTCCTTCCTTTTCCCCCAACATCATTATCTTCTCCAAGCTTTCCTGTCTTCTCATTGTGTGGCCTAAGTACTCTATCTTTGCTTCTAATATCCTTCCCTCCAGTGAGCAGCTGGGCTTTCTTTCCTGGAGTATGGATCTTTTTGTGGTCCAAGGCACGCTCAGAATTTTCCAACACCACAGTTCAAAAGCATATATCTTCCTTTGCTCAGCCTTCCTTATGGTCCAGCTCTCACATCCATAGGTTGCTACGGGGAATTCCATTGCTTTAACTATGCGGATCTTCGTTGCCAGTGTGATGTCTCTACTCTTCACTATTTTATTGAGATTGGTCATTGCTTTCCTCCCAAGAAGTAAAGGTCTTCTGATTTTCTGGCTGCAATTCGTCTACAGTAATCTTCACACCTAGGATGACAAAGTCTGTCACTGCCTCCACATTTTCTCCCTCTATTTGCCAGTTATCAATCAGTCTGGTTGCCATAATCTTGGTTTTTTAAAAAATGTGTAACTGCAACATAGCTTTTGTACTTTCTTCTTTCACCTTGGTTATAAGACTCCTCAGCTCCTCCTCACTTTCAGCCATCAAAGTGGTTTGCCTGCCCACCCCCCGAAATAACGAGACCACACAAGTACAGTTGGGTTCAAATTGTGGGCAACTTTTATTGTAAATTGTTACCTATTTAATTCTGTCCTAACCTAAACTAGTAGGAATCAGGAACTTGGTGACAAAGCCGAGGAGGTATCCCAGTCGGCTATACCCCTTGGCTAACTGTGGCAAAAATCTCTTTTGTCCCTAAGCAAAACCAAACAACAGTTAAACAAGTGGACAGAAGTCTCTATCTGAAGAATGTCGCAATCAGACTCTGTCATCGTATGCCATTAAGCCTTGCCTCACCGAAACTACCTTTCGAGTGAGTGTTTGAACAAATGACCCACCCCCCATCCTGAACTGTGGGGGGGGGGGCTTGCGTGAAGACAACTTTGCATACTCCTCTCTATTTTCCACTGGCCTATTTAAAAGCAGACCCACCATACTGTCTAGCCCCTAAACAGTCTAGGGCTAGGCAAAAAACCTTCAAAAATCAAACGAAGGAAAAAATTCCTCAACCGGCCCCCGGTTCCGCCCGACTCCGCCCCGGTTCGCGACGACCAATACTAGACTGTTGATGGGCGGGTGTGGTGGGCCGAACCTCTGCTCCGAATGAGCTCCTCAGGGGGCGGATCGGCTAAGAGGCCGACCACGCCCCCTGCTCTAGATGGTTCCAGGAAGGAACCATCGTCTCTATTTCAAGGGGGGAGGCAAACTTCTCTCCTCCCCACTTCGTGGATCGGAAAGGCCTATCATCTGAATATCTACGGTTGTTAATGTTTCTTCCAGCAATTTTAACTCCAGCCTTGGAGTCATCAAGCTCCACACATCGCATGATGTGTTCTGGATACAAGTTGAATAGGTATGGTGAGAGTATACAACCCTGCCATACTCCTTTCCCAATCTTGAACCAGTTCGTTGTTCCATGGTCTGTTCTTACTGTTGCTATTTAGTTGTTATACAGATCAATATTCTATGAATTGAGTATAGAATATTTTTATATCACTGTGCTTCAACCGTGGTATCTTTTCTTTGCATTAGCCTTAGAGTGCTGGACTTGGAAAAAGACAGCTCATGCTCTGATCTCTGCTTGGTCATGCAATTGACCATGTGACCTTCCTCCTCCTCAGTGAATCTACCATCAAGGACAAGACAGAGGTTATGAACATTCTTGGGCTGCTAGTACTACATTTTGTAATAAACAGCCACTTCTAGAGCTATTGCATTTTTATCGGATCCTTATAATAGTTTTGTCATTTTTTGTTGTTGTCATCAGTGGGCTTTGATTGATGGAGAACCTATGACCAACAGACCTCCAAGAGACCATGTTATGAACAACCCTGCAAACCTGAGCTCTAGGAACAACCCCCTGTGTATGATGGGGTGAAGCCTGAAAAGGCAATTAAACCTGATGCATTAAACATCAGCCACTATGACAGAGAGCAAACTATTGAAGAAAAACAACATTGAAGAAATGAAGAAAAACAACATTTAAAATGGGTAAAAAATGACTGTATGCATGCTATTCTTATATGACATCAATTGCCATTAACACATGGCTACGATGAATGAGAAGCTTCCAAGGCACTCAGTTATTACCAGTATTGCTCAGAACTTGCACATGCCTGTGACTCCTTTGATTGTGTCTATCCACCTACAATGTGTAAGAAGGAAAAAGGTATGGGAAGAGAAAGTAGACATGTCTTTAATACTAGTTTTTATTCTTGCATGAACTTTACTGGATATCAGCCCACCTCTCCAAATGCATGAAAGTCTTAGGTTTGTAATCATAATTGCAGAGGATAGCTCAAGGGTGACTAAAGAAGAGAATATAACATTAAAAGGTACCGTAAGTCATATATATAAACTATTATTAATGGACAAACAGGAATAAGATTATTTGAAGGAAGTATGGGGAGTAGACTTGGAGAGAAAGTGAATAATCAGGAATGGGCAAAAATATGGAGTACGAGATTACTAAAATATGACTATAAGAAGTAAGGGAAACTACTATAAAATGTTATGGAGGTAATATCCCATTAGATTAAATCAGATTGATAAAAAATACTCTAATCATTGTTAGAGATGCTGTCATGATCTAGGGACATATCTTCATATGTGGTGGTCATGTAAAATTATACAAAAAAATTGGTAAAGCATATTTAAAGAAATAAGAGGAATAATAAAAATAGAGATTGATACTACAGCAAAATTAGCATTATTAATTGTACATGACAGTACAATTCCATCACAAGAGGAGAAAGAACTGGTTTCTAATTTGATAACAGCAGCTAAATTGCTAATAGCAAAAAACTTCTTTTACTGTTAGATTGCATATAATATGACATACTCTCTTGTCTAAGATATTGTAAAAAGAGGGAAGAATGTATATTTATACATTTTGTTGCTAAGTGAAGTAGCCCTCTGTGATGTCACTGGGTAAGAAAGGTGGCATGTCTGTGAGTGCCAAGGAGGAAAGAGCCAAAAATTGAGACATGCTGACATGGAGACATTGGGAAAAAGGAAAAGGAAGAAAGGAAGAAGGAAGGAAGGAAGGGAGGAGAAAGAAAGGGAGGGAGGGAGGGAGGGAAGGGGAGGAGGAAGGAAAGAGGGGAAGGAAAGAGCAAGAAGGGATGAAAGCGGGGATGGGGAGGGCAGCGGTCCTTCCAACAAACTGGGCAATGTCTGGTGTATCTGATCGTTTCTAATAAAAATGTGCATCTCTTCTACACAAACCAAATAATAAAAAGTAAAGTTAATGGAACCTTGAATACTACTCCTACTCCTCCTACTAGTACTACTAATCACAACACTTTATTTATATTTCGCTCTATCTCCAGCTTAGCCATGCTTTTAAGGCTTAAAGAGGCCACATACCAGACATTTCATGTTGGCGACACATTTTGAGACATGCATCATTTTGCGACACAGTAATTCTGTTTGACTAGCAAATCAGAGGCTAAACAACCTTTTATAAGAGATATGGACACATACATAAATTGTCATAATGAAATGTATAGGAATAAAACATATCTCAGGAAAACATTTCAACCATATTTAAATATATATATTTGCCCTCCAACCCCCTGAACAAAAGAGACGACACACAAAGTATTGGGTTCAAATTGAGCAACTTTTATTTAAAGTTA
Organism: Anolis apletophallus; assembly: GCA_030556195.1. Taxonomy (NCBI): domain Eukaryota; kingdom Metazoa; phylum Chordata; class Lepidosauria; order Squamata; family Anolidae; genus Anolis; species Anolis apletophallus. Next base: position 78,932,718 of record JARBWK010000011.1, read on the forward strand.
CCTATTTAAATTTCCTTAAGTCTAACTCAGAAGGTGTCAGGAATCAAGGTGTATTCTAGCCGGGTATCATGCCCCCTCGGCTAACGATATCAATTTCTGGGCGAAACACCTGGATTCCCTGATTGTCCAACCAGGGCAACCCCTTAAGGGAAATGAGTGAGAGGTCTGTACTCGAGATCTTGAGATCAGCCTCTTTCATTCCAGGGCCATTACACTTCGTTAACCCCTCAACTTGATCTTTGAGGTGAATGTTAACTTAATGGCCCTCACCCCTGAAGGAGGTGCCTTAGGTGCCCACCGACTATGGGCTTTTCCTAGCTATTTTCCGCCACAGATTGGGGACAGGTGTCCACCTAGTCCCCATCGCCCACCGAAACTCCTAACACCCCCTATCCTATGTTAGATTAACGGAACGTTGCCCAATCGGAATATTATGATCCAACCGCTCAGCAAACAACGCATTGTCGCGAGCCCTGGCTAAAGAGGTAGCGTGCTACCCCCCATACTGTTGAGCGCATGGCCCCATCCTCGTTCCCCACTTTATGAGGACTCTCACATATCCACACGCCGTACCACCAACAAGATGGCATATTGGCGGACCGGACTATGTGTATGTGGGGCCATGCCAGCCAAACAGTCCGAATTTGCTCGGGCCTGTAAGACGCTTTGCCCGTCCACAAGCCAAAGCCATTCCCCCTAGATGTGGATACAACTCCGCCAGTATCAGCTTAGAGCCTCAAACCAACAGGGGGTAAGGACCGTGAATGCAAGTTTGCTGCAGACCACGTCTACCACTCCATTCCAAAAGGTGATGGAGTCCAGGCCCAAATGTTGGCCAAAATGAAATGTAGGACCCCTCGACGGCTGGTCACTACCATCAGACAGGCCCGATTCACCCACATGGCCCTTTTAAGCCATCCTCACACTTTCCCTTCAACTGGGCTGTGGGTCGATGGCCGACTCACGGATTGTGACCTCGGGCACTGCCTGCCAATTTCTGAAACTGGGTAGCCCCAATAGGGGCCAGAGTCAGCACTGGCAATCGGGACTCCCTTGAGCTCCCTTTTCTGCCAAGTGGCCATTACGTAAAACAGCGAAGGTGGTCAGCCACATGGGACTGACCCCCCAATAGCTAGTAACTAACTATATGAGCATCCATTGTATGTATTGGATGCATCTGCCAACGGCAGAAATGATTTTTTCCAACTTTCCAGCCTATTATAAGGCTGAAATGGTGTGTTCAGAATATTATTCCTCTTATATTTTAAAGAAAACTCATTTTCCAACTCCACAGCCATTTCTAAGGCTGAGAGGGTATAACTCTAATGCCTAATCTTCTTCTGTTTAAAAGAAAACACACTTTCAAACTCTCCAGCTGTGTAAAAGGCTGAGAGGGTGTAACTCTAACGACTAATCTTCTTCTGTTTAAAGAAAAACGCGCTTTCAAACTCCCCAGCCGTTTATAAATCTGTGAGGGTGTAACTCAAACTACTAACCTCCTTCTAGAAAAAACCGCGCTTTTCAAACTCTCCAGCCCAGTAAGGCTGAGAGGGTGTAACTGAAATGATTAAACTTCTTCTGCTTTAATGGAAACACAGTTTTTCAAACTCCCCAGCCTTATATAAGGCTGAGAGGGTGTCACTTTAAAAACTAATCTTTTTATATTGTAAAGAAAACGCGCTTTTCCAACTCTCCCGCCGTTCCTAAGGCTGAGAGGGTGTAACTCACTGACTAATCTTATAATGTAACGAAAGGTGTATTCAAACTCTTCGGCCGTTTATAAGGCCGAGAGGATGCAACCCAACAACCAACCTTCACTGTTTCAAAGAAAACGTGCCATTCGAACTCTCCCGCCGGGTAAGGCTGAGAGGGGGTAACTCAAACGACTAACCTTCTTTTGTTTTACAAAGTAACGCAATTACAAACTCTCCAGCCATGTTAAGGCTGAGATGTTTATGACTCAAACGAGTAATCTCGTGATTCAAAGGAAACACGCTTTTCAAATTCTCCCGCCGGTTATAAGGCAGAGATGTGTAAATCAAATGACTAGCCATCTTTTGTCTTTAAGAAAAAAAACCCCTTTTTATTTATTTATTTATTTTATCTCCCCAGCCGTTTCTTAAGGCTGAGGGGGCGTAACACTAACGATTAATCTTTTATGTTTTAAGGAAAAAACACGCTTTTCCAACTCTGCAGCCGTTTTAAGGCTGAGAGGGTATAACTCAAACTAACAATCGTCTTATATTTTTAAAGAAAACACGCTTTATGAATTCCCTAGCCGCTATAAGGCTAAGAAAGTGAGCCTCCAATAACTAATCGTCTTATAATGTAAGAAAACGCCCTTTTCAAACTCTCCAGCCCTTTATAGGCTGAGATGGTATGACCGAACAACTCATCTTCTGTCTGCTTTAAAGAAAACGCGCTATTCAACTCTTGAGCCTTCTATAAGGCTAAGAGGGTGTGCCTAAAACAACTACCCTTGTGTTTTAATAAAAAGCGCTTTTTGACCTCCCCAGCCCTTCATAAGGCTGAGGGGGCGTAACACCAATGACTAATCGTCTTATGTTTTAAAGCAAACACGCCTTTCAAAATCCCAAGCCCTTTATCAGGCTGAGGGGGTGTAAATCAACAACTAATCATCTTATAATTTTAAGAAAACGCATTTCTCAAACTCCCAAGCCCTTTATAAGGCTGGAGGGTGTACCTCAAACAGTTAATCTTCTAAGCTTTAACAAAAAATGCGCTTTCACGTTCCCCAGCTCTTTACAATGGCAAAAGGGTGTGACTCAAACAACTAACCTTCTTCCGTTTTCAAAGAAAAAGCGCTTTTCAAAATCCCAAAATTTTTATAACACTGATAGGGTGAACTCAACAACCAATCTTTCTATGTCTCAATAAAAAATGTGCTTCATAAAAACTCCCCTGCTTTTAATAAGGCCGAGAGGGTGTGACTGAAACGACCAATCGTCCTGTATTTTAAAGAAAACGCCCCTTTTTTTCATAACCTCCAGCCGTTTTTAAGGCTGAGAGGGTGTGACTCAATGACTATTATTCTTTTAATTTTAAAGAAAACGTGCTTTCAAACTGTCTAGCCATTTATAATGCTGACCGGGTGTAACTTTCTTAACCCATCTTTTTGGTTTTAAAGAAAAGGCGCTTTCGAACTCGGCAGCTGTTTATAAGGCTGAGAGGGTGTGACTTCAAAACTAGTCCTCTTTTGTATAAAAGGAAACACGCTTTTCATATTCTCCCGCCGCTTATAAGGCTGAGAGAGTGTGCCTGCGTAGGCCTGACGGTACGGTCTTTTAAGAAAAGGTTACGCGTTTAACTCTCTAGCCATGAACAAGGGCTGAGAGAGCATGTCTCCTTTGGAGACAACTGTACTTCCACTCCAGTAAATTAAGAAATACGTTGCTTGAAACTAATAACCCAACAGCCAATGCTGCTAAGCATAGGTCAGCAATAAGCTATACCAGAAATCGGGAGCTCCCTCTTTACGTCACAATTGAAAATGACCCAGGTAAAATGACAAATACATTGCTTAAAATTGTTAACTCACTGGTAAAGTTGACAACATAGGTCAACAGTAAGCCATACCAAGGGACGAGAGCTCGCACCTGAAGTTGAAATTCAAAATTCAAGTTGAAATTCAAAATGACCCAGGTGAAAGGACAACTATATTGCTTAATCAATAACCCAATTACCAATGGTAACAGACCAGTGTAGATCAATGGTCAACTACACCAATGGTCAGGGGCTCACTCAAGTTAAATGGTGAAAGGACAATCACATGGTTTAAAATTAGTAACTTCATTGCTAAGGTTGACAAACATGTAGATAGTGAACCGTACCAATGGTCAGGAGCTCACTCCTCAAGTTGAAATTTAAAATACCCCAGATGAAACAGTAACTCAGTTACTAGTGTTGACGGACATAGGTCAACAGTAAGCTATGGCAAGGGTCGGGAGCTCACTCAAGTCGGAATTTAAAATTAACCCAGGTGAAAAAATAAATACATTATTTGAAATTAGAACTCAATTGCTAATGTTGACAATTATAAGTCAACTGTAAGCCATACCGAGGGTTGGGAGCTCACCGCCAAGTTGAAATTTAAAATGACCCAGGTGAAAAGCAACTCAATTGCTATTGTTGATGGGCATAGGTCAACAAAGCTATACCAAGGGTCGGGATCTCACTCAAGTTGAAGTTTAACGTGACCCGGTGAAAGACTAAATACATTGCTTGAAATTATAACTCAATTGCTACTGTTGACAAAATAGGTCAATGGTAAGCCATACCAAGGGTCGGGAGGTCACTTCTCAAATTGAAATTTAAAATGACCCAGGTGAAAAGTAACTCTATTGCTAGTGTTGACGGGCATAGGTCAACAAAGCTATACCAAGGGTCAGGATCTCACTCAAGCTGAAATATATATATTATTTATTTATTTACTTATTTATTTATTATATAAATGACCCGATGAAAAATAAATATATTATTGGAAATTATAACTCAATTGCTAATGTTGACAAAAATAAGTCAACAGTAAGCCATACCAAAAGGTTGGGAGCTCACTCACATTGAAATTGCAAATAACCCTGGCGAAATAATAAATACCCTGCTTGAAAATTAGCAACTCAATTGCTAATGTTGTCAGCCATGGGTCAACAGTAGGCTGTACCGAGGATTGGAAGCTCACTCTTCAATTTAAAATTAGAATGACCCAGGTGAAATGAAAAATGCATTGATTAAAATTAATAACTAAATTGCTAATGCTGTCAGCCATAAGTCAACAGTAAGCCCGCACCTAAGGCCGGGGGCTCACTCCTCAAGTTAAAAATTAAAGTGACCCAGATGAAATAATAAATGCATTGCTTAAGATATCAAATGTATCATTATCATTAATATAAGTTCATAAAGCCAGTGCATGCATGCGTCTGACTGCACATAAGCGTGCACATATAGAGGAACACCTCCGTGTGTATTCGATGCCGACTGAATTTATTCTTGCCGGCTATGATCGTTATCATTCCCATTACTAGTATTATTCCATTCCCTTATTAAATTCCAAATGGCATAATGTGCGTATAACCATAGATCGAGTGGTTATTCCTGTTGCTAGCAGTCCACATGTAAATATTTCTCGCTAATTCATTCAATATTCAATGAAATATTTCATTATTTAATTTATAAAACCTAATATATATAACCATTCCCCATTATCATATATATATATATATATATATATGTATATATATATATATCTTAATTGTGCCTTTTCCATAATCAACAGTGTCCCTTAATTAGTTCTTATTTCATCCTGTTATCATTATCCCCCTTATTGCCCCCCTTATTTCCCTTATCAAACAAAATGGCCGCTCAGACCCAGCCTGAGCCTGCCTAAATAAGCACCATCCACCCATAAAGGCAAGTGCCATGTGGCCAAAATGGCGGCCTCAAGCAATAGCAAGGGGGGGGGTAGGCAATAATAAATAAGGAGGGGGTGGGCAGTGGCGGAAGGCCGACCCACTCAGCTTACAGCAAAATACCCCTATGGGTTTTTAGTGGGCCAAGACCCCGATTTTCAGGGCCATAGTCCAACTCAATTATAGCCCTAGGCCACACTATAATGGCCAATGGGAAGGGACCATGAGGATGGGTTTTGCCTGGGGCCTGGCAGCCAACCAAGCATTGAAGAAAGCCAAAAGGAGAACAAGGGGGGGGAGGGGGGAACGTGGAAGGCCAAGTTATCTGTACTTCCATTCCCCACCCCCCTGCCCCCGAAAGGACACCCTCCCCGCCAGCACGCCATGCGGGGAGGCAAGGGAGCCACAAGCGTCGGGGGAAAGCGTGCGACAGGTGCTCCCCTGGCAGGGAGGCGAGCCGCCCCGGCTGCAAGGCCCTACGGCGGCGGCCTGAAAAAGACGTGCCCGGAGCCGCCGCCCGAGGCCGATCAACAGCCGCTACCCCGCCAGCGGCAGCTGAAAGCGCGGGGGAGGCGCTCCCCGCCAAACGCCGTCAGCGCCCTGGCAGGGAGGCAAGCCGCCCCAGCAACACCCTCTGCGCCGCCGCCCGTGCAAGCAAGGCCCGGCGGCGGCGCAGCGAAAAAACGGGCCCCGAAGTGCCGCACGCGGCAGAGGAGGGGCAGCGGGAGCCCGTCCCGGCCCCCTCGTGCCCCGCATGCGGCACGCGTCCAAAACCGGCGCAGGGAGGGGGGTACAAGGCCCCGCTCCCCCAGGCCCGAAGCTCACCTGAAGGAGGAGACTGACCGTCTCCTCCGAGCGCAGAGCTCCAACTGAGCTCTCAGGAGGCTGGCCTTCCTAAAGGGAGGCCACGCCCCCTGCCTCCAAGAGGTTCCAGGAACCTCCTCTTTCTCCGTGGGAGGGGGCAAAATCCTCTCCCTCTTTAGCCCTTGGCTACGAGGGAAATCCTGATATATGATTTTTTCCCCACATAGACTAGTTACATTTGTGCAACGCAATGCAATCAACACTCGAATGTGCTGCAACACACAGTTTGGAAAGCTCTCACTTAAATGTTGTCTTTGATAAGTTCAAAGAACTTTTTGCTTCCTCTGACTACTGGATATGTGTTTGTAGGTAGGCTACTTAAAGATAATAAACTGCTTATGGATACTTAAAGCTACTTAGAGATAATAAACAGTTTCCCCAGGCTCACGACAGATATTAAATTTTAAATCTTCTTAGGTTACTGTTGAGCATAAAATGCCATTGCAAGTCAAATAAAATCATAATTAAATCACCACTGTTAAACATAAAATATTGGAAACAAATTCATGATATGTATGCACACAAGGACACTGAAGAAATATTTTCACATTTGCCAAACAAGTGTGAATCTGAAAGTTTTACATTATAAAGTGGAGTGATATTTTTTTATTTCGTGTCCAAAGTATTAGTCTAAAGCTGATAAAAATAGAAGGAACACAAGCGGCTAAATAATTTTAGACCAAAAATGGGCAACAGTGACCGAAATGTCTGTAAGTCTAAACAGTTCTTCCTGTGCATGTAGCAGCGCATTGTGGGCAAGCATACGGATGCCGAGTTTGTTCTGCTCCACAGTTACACAAGGTGGAAGATTCTTCTAGGTAGGGCCATTTTGCCAGGTTGTCTTTTGATCTGCCCACTCCACTTCTGCGTCTCTTCAGGGACTTCCATGTTGTCAATTCTTGGTTTGCCCCTGGGGACAGACCCTCGTGGGGGGCCATCCATTTGGGATTTCTTGGTTTAGCTGCCCAGGGGGATACTCTTGCTGTTGCTGGGGGAACATTAAGAGGAGTGGTGGTTCTCATGAAGGTTTTCCATTATTTGACTGGGAGGAGGCTGATAGCCATGCAGTGGGTGGCTTTCACAGTGTTCAACCTTATTTCTCTCACAGTTGGCAGCAACTTCCTGTTACACGTCGAGGTGGGGGGGGGGGCAATGTCGGCTAGCTTATACTGTCTACCAACATTTGTAGGTTTGAGTCATCATGTGATTATTCTACATGTTTCATTCAATGCTATATTCACCTCCTTCGTGTGGGCAGACTTGTCCCAAACAGGGCAGGCATACTCAGCAGTTGAGTAAGAAAAGGCCAGGGCTGATGTTTTTATTAATTTTGGGTCTGAACCCCATGCACTGCCTGTAAGTTTCCGCAGGATGTTACTGTTTGCAGCTACTTTGTGCTAGGTGTTCATACAGTGTTTCCTAAATGTTTGTGTTCGATCTAAGGTGATGCTCAGATATTTAGGATGGGAACAGTATTCAAGCTCTTGGCCTTCCCAGATAACTTTCAATTTCCTGTTGGCTTCACAGTTGCATAGATGGAAAGCACACACTTGTGTCTTGGCAGGGTTAGGCTTCAGGTGGTTATCTTTGTAGAAGCTGGAGAGATCTTTCAGGGCGCCAGTAAGTTGGTTTTCGACTGTTTCGAAGTCTTTTGCTTGTGTTGTTAGGCCAAGGTCATCAGCATATAAAAAGCTCTTTGTGAGTGGTGGTTGTGGCATATCGTTAGTAAAGATGTTAAACAAGGTTGGTGCAAGCAACCTTGTTTTGCCTCCTCCATCTACTTTTCCTGCCTTGAGACACCACATAGAAGCTACAGTTTTCTAGGAGGGTCTGGGTAGTTTTTGTAAAATCGTAGTCCCGGGTAATATGGTAGACTTTATGCAGTATTTTTCTATGTTGCACCGTGCCATAGACTGCTGTAAGGACCACAAAAAGTGTCCCCTTAATGCAGTGGTTCTCAATCTGTGGGTCCCCAAATGTTTTTGGCCTTTAACTTCCAGAAATTCTAACAGCTGGTAAACTGACTGGGATTTCTGGGAGTTGTAGGCCAAAACACCTGGGGACCCATAGGTTGAGAACCACTGCCATAATGCAACCTCAATATACTCAGTCAGATTAAGAATTTGAGGTGTACAGTTTTCCCCTGGTCTGAAACCTGCTTGTTATGCAATAAGCTGGGGTTCATTAACAGGGCCTAGATTTAATAGCATCTTCTCATATACTTTATATAGAGGACATAAGAGAGAGGGATTTGGTCAGTAGTTCCTGTCATTGGAGGCGTCTTTACCAGGTTTTAAAATGGCAATGATCTCCCCCCCCCCCTCCCAAATGGTCTGGATATCTGTTTGTGTGCCAAGCATTGATTGTAAAATTTCAAAGGCCAGTTTCCAGTTGTGTGATGAAATGGGAAATCCCTTCTTACTTAGCTTTGCAAAGTTCTTGTACTGCAGTTTTGTTCCTGTTTAAAATGGCTTCATACAAAGCATGTCAGGTCTTTGACTTTTCCCCATGCTGCTCAACAGCACCATATTGACTGAAAAACTAGCTGGTTTTTAAACCCCATATAACAAAAATTATGTCTTGATATGAGGAACATTTGATACCTTATGTTTTTCGACCCTTTAAGGCTATATCATTGCCTCAACAACAACAAAAACCACCTCTACTTGAAAAATGAATCAGAAACTTGTCAAAATGCCTTGCTACAGTGGAAAAATGGCTGTTTTGGGTTTTTTTGTTTGTCTGTAAGAAAATGCTACCAGTGCAGTAAAACAGGAAAGGCCTTGTCAGGATATGATTGTGTCTTCTGGATCTCAGTTGGATAGCTTACATATATTTGCTTTCCCCCCCACTCAAGTTGAGGGGCAGGAAGGCCCTTTGCTCCCTTCTGGCAAAGAGAGAGCTTTTAAAATAGTCCCAACCAGGATTTGGAAGGGGCAGGGCCAACATAGAGTGGATCCCTGCCTTGCTCTCCATTTTGGCTCAGGGCTTTGACCCACTCTCCCACCCTTGAACAGTGTACGTTCAAGGGTGGGACCGGGAAGGAATTTCCTGTTGAAAGTTTTACTCTGCAAGATTAGGTTTGTGTTTTATATTTTGGAAAACCTAACACATAATCCCTGACATTTCCTCCCTATGTTCTAGGTCCCCCCCCATCTACCCTACACTGTTCAATCCAGAGCTAATTGGGTGAGAGAGCTTTAAATAGGCTATCATGCAGGGGGGGGATAGGTTTACATCTAGGTGTGCACCTAAGGCGCCCCTTTGTGGTGTAGGCCATGAATGGGAACCCTCAGCTGTGGTTAAAGAACCGAGGTGAGGGTGAACAGTAATGGCCTTGAGTGGGGAGAGTTCCAGTCTCAATATCCTCTGGAATTGGGATGGAATTATCCATCCCTTTCCCTGAGTGGTTGCCCTGGAATCAACAGTTGGTTGTAGCCGGGGAACCATGATGTTTCGCCCTTGGTAGGTGAGGAGTAGGTCTTGGATGGCCACTGCCTCGATTCATATACACATCAAGTCCATGCCCTTAAATTGGTTGGCAGTTCACATAGATTGGCAAAATTTACTAAAAGTTGCCCAAAGTTGAATCCACATTATTGTGTTGATTTGTTATTTCATTGGTTTGGGAGCACCCAAATGTATTTCTTCTGCTCTGTGTAGGTGACATTGAGAGCACATGGAAACTGGTATGTCTCCACATCACACAACTGTTCAGCCCACTTATAATCAGTTTATAGTAGCTTGACCTCAGTTAAGCTTTAATATTCTTAAGGAAACCATTTCAGGGGTAACAACTGACTTCTACAATCTTCTATGAGACTGACTTTTCACATAGAGATGTATGAGAGTGGCAAATGGGGGGGGGGGGTTTCTATGTCTGTGGGGTCCTGAATTCATTGGCATGGAAGCCACCACTTGCTACTGCAGCGAAACATCAGAATGCACAATTCTTTTGTGAGGAATGAATAGGGAAAGCCCTGTGACAACCATATTTTTTGTGAAAAGAAACTAAACGACAATGAAGAGCTTGTCAACATGGGCATGAAAACCTGCACTCACCGTGAGCTAGCTCCTGTTTGTCTTTGAAGATCTGCCCTGTTATACAATAGTGCATTTAAATGTTACAAACCCATTCTTGTCGAAAGTTCGAACATGGCAGCATTGCACTGTTCCTCTTAACTAAACTCTGTAAGCATAGATTGAGCTATCTTCTTATCCATACCATTATGTACATGATTCCTGACCACCTGTGCCTTGTTTTACTCTTCATCTCCCATGTACTTTTTTTTAAATTGGAAGAGCTATGCAATTTGGAGATTTTGGTCATTATTGCGAGAATTTGCCATTTGTGTTTTTGTTACTGTGTGATTCTATGGTTACACAGTGATGCAGTTGAATGCATTTTATTATTATGGTCACAGACCAGGAGTGTAAAACTTTGAAACATTAAAAACAGAGAGTTTTTTTAACCGTTAACATTAAGACCACAAATTCACAACATTAAAAGCAGAAAGTCCGTGATATGGAGTCGATGAACACGGGTTCATATATGACACTTATAAAATTTGTGGGTATGCATAATAAAATGAGTAAGTTAAAACTTTCTTATTTTTATAGTTGCTGCACAAAATATAGCCACTCTCTATAAGTGATTGATGTATCCCATGAGATGTTTTAGATACTATTCTCCATTTCTGCCAGGGAGCTTCTGTACAATGGAAATAATAAAAAGGGTCCTTTTGACATTGCAAAAGGACATGCCTGGGAATGGGAGAGAGTGGAAACTGCCAGTGATGCAGTTCCAGTTTGCCATGTGTTCGTAAATCTCTCCATACCTTCCTTCATAATAAACATGGATGACATAGTAAATATGGACATTTGAATTTTCAGCTGCATACACATTTGTTTATATCGTTATGAGGAGATGTCGTCATGGGTACCAAACCTTGTTCTGAGGTGCTAGGGTGTAAGGACTCACCTGCCTTAAGCAGGGCCGAGGCCTGCTTAGAAGAGGGTTAGAAATCCTGTTTTGGGTTGTGCTGGCATCCATCTTGGAGAGGTGGCTGCAGCCAGCAACCATTAAGGGAAGGGAAAGCCAGAGCAAGGGGGCGTGGCCTTGCAGGCTTGTGCCTAGATACAGTGAAGAGGCTGTGATTGGTTAGAGAGTAGAGGGGGAGGAGTTGGAGCTGACAGAGTAGAAGATCCTGTCAGAGAATGTTTCAGTCTGGTCTGGAGTCTGGAGTTTAGAGCGAGGCTGTGCAGACGCACATCTCCAGCCTCTGCTGTTTAGAGTCAGGCTGTAGATTCGGCATCTACGCCTGAGGCAGTCTTGAGCAAGGTTCTGGGGGAGTATCACCAGAGCCTTGGCAACAGAGACTGACAGTCTGTCCTAAGCAATTCACCACGTAGGAATAGGCTGGACTAGTGGGAGTCAAGACTGAGATCTGACCGCCCTTAGGGCCAGTAGTCATTCTAGTGGGGACGATTGTGGAAGAGTGCCAATTTAGAACTGTTCTTGTGATAGGCAGTTGGGATACCTGGTCATCTCTGGAGACTAGGGTGACAGGTAGTTGGACTCTTAGACTGTGTGGGTTACGAGTAACCCAGGAGTAGCCAGACTCAGGGAACGATCTAAGTGATTAGATGTTCCAGAAGTTTAGAACAACAACCATCTAGTGGAACAATTAGGTGGGAGTTGGGAGACAAGTCTTAGTACTGTCTGTGGAACTGAACGTACCAACTTAAGAAGTAATAATAGCCTTTTATAGTCAGAAACCTCTACGCTCTAGCACATATATATTGATCTTGTAACCATCACGCTATCCAAGTCTATCATTGCTGTAACCGTACGCTAGTTGCCTCTTAGTAGAACCAATACGATCTGTGCCTATTTGATAGCCTTGTTGTAGTTAATACTTTTATTATTAACTTTTAAATAAGCCTCCGTCATCTTTCGGTCTCCTCAGTTTACAATCTTGGTGGGTGGGTGGTTGTAAAAGCTAACGCTACAGACACTTCATTTAATTAGAGTTTAATTAGATAAAGTAAATCCTAATGACCCATTAGGTTGGTGGCAGACTACCGGGAGTGTCAAAATAGTCAATTTAGGTGACCGAGATCGTCACATAGGGCAAGCAAAATTATGATGGTTCCAATAGATGACAATGCAGCTACAATTCCTCTCCATCTGCTTGCCTAAAGTTAAATGGCCACAGTCTGGGAACTTGGAAGTGGAACGGAGAAAAGTGACTCCCACAATATGTCCACAACACAATATGGATTCTCTCAGGGCGTATCTAGACAACCCTTTTAATGCGGGAGTTACCGCAATAAACAGGGGGCTGTCCAGATGACGTCCAATTAATTTGCCTCAAACCAGGAAAACCCTGGTTTGTGGTGAATTAATTTGTTAGTGGGTTTATTTTGCATGGGATAAACCCACTACTTCCAGTGTCTTGACTGTAGTCCAGACAGTATTTCCATGGTTTTCCAGGCTAAATTAGCTCGGAAAACTGTGAGAATACCAACCCCCTCCCCAAAAGACCCCCAAACCAGTGTGAAAAACAAAAGAACTTACCTGGCCTTCATTAGAGGGCTGCCAGAGCTCTCCTGGCGTGTACAAATGAGGCTCCAGGAGAAAGGGGGGAGGAAAATCGATCCTACCCCCCGGTTCTCCTGGCACATTCTTTTGTTATTTTACACTGGTTTTGGGGTCTTTTGGGGAGGGGTTAGAGTGTCTGGGTGTTCTCCCTGAAAGTTCTGGGAGAAGAACTGAACACCCACCCAAAAAAGGATGTGCTTTCTGGAGTGTGTGTAGATAGGAGCCCAGGAACATTTGCATTTTTTAAATGCGAATGCTCCTGAGATAATGGGCTATCTGGAAGTGCCCCTAGTCTCTCTGCAGCAGTGCTTTAGTAACTCTTCTCCCCTTTCTCTTGCAAGTGTCCAAAAAGACAATTTATTCCAGCAATAGGATGTAACTTTTGTCCAGGAACAAAAGCGCTACGCTGGTGTGACACCTGGGGACAGTGGATAGAGCTTGCAATTATTAGCCACACATGCTAGTGACATTGTTTCTGCTTTACAGTGGTTTCGACTGTTTATTACTGAGAAACAACACTTGACTAATTAGGTCTCTCCTGCAATGCTGTGAACATTATCCTCCTGGTCAGATGCATATCCCCAAGCAAATTTTATTTCCAGATTTTGACTTGTCGTTTCTCAAACGCTGAACATGATGACCTTTCTAATTCAAGTTTCTATAGGTAATGCAAGCATTTTAACTCTAAATTTCAGTGCTTTACATTCATTGGCATTTCTTTGTCCTTTTGGCAAGCATTCTATACAAGACATACTTTCAACTCTTGGCTGCCAAATATTATTAGTTCGGAAATACTGTTGCACGCCTCCTATTAAATCCTGCCAGGTGCCATATTCCATCCAGCATCTCAGCTACCATATTTAATATTAAATAGAAATGGATGTCAACAAATACTGTCAGATCATATGTTAGACTGTAAGGATTTCTAGGTTGCTGTGAGTTTTCTGGGCTGTATGGTCATGTTCCAGAAACATTCTCTCCTGATGTTTTGCCCACATTTACGCCAGACATCCTCAGAGGTTGTGAGGTCTATTGGAAACTAGGCAAGTGGTGTTTATGTATCTCTGGAATAATGTCCAGGGTGCGAGAAAGAACTCTTGTCTACTTGCAATGAGCCACCTTGATTAGCAATGAATAGCCTCACAGCTTCAAAACCTGGTGCTTCCTGTCTGGGAGAATCCTTTATTGAGATGTCTTAGCTGGCCCTGATTGTTTTCTGTCTGGAATTCCCCTGTTTTCTGAGTGTTGTTCTTTATTTAATGTCCTGATTTTAGAGGGTTTTTTTAAAAAAAAATTACTTGTAGCCAAATTTTGTTCATTTTCATTGTTTCCTCCTTTCTGTTGAAATTGTCCATGTGCTTGTGGATTTCAGTGACTTCTCTGTGTTGTCTGACATGGTGGTTGTTAGAGTGGTCCAGCCAATTGCAACATTCATACTTGCCTCAAACAGACAAGATTTCTTTCTCCCACCCTGGACTTTATTCTACAGCTATATAAACCTTACTTGTCTAGTTTCCAACAGACCTCACAACCTCTGAGGATGCCTGCCATAGATGTGGATGAAACATCAGGAGAGAATGCTTCTGGAACATGACCATATAGCCTGGAAAACCCACAGCAACCCAGTGATTCCGGCCATGAAAACCTTCGACAACACATTGTAAGGATTTTGCCAAACTCTATGGAGTCTGAATGGCTACTCAATTAGGCAAGACTTGCATGAGTATATTAAAGGTTAGTGTACTTTTGAGGAAGGGGCTTTCATTTCCTTTTACTGTTATTTTATTTTCCCAATATACCTACCCAACAATCTGTACCAGACATAACCTAACATTTCTGGTACTGCATGTCTTCAGTGATTGACTTTCCAGAACACTATGCCCATGGTCATTTACCTCCTGTGAATATTTGAAATTTTGTTTTGTTTTCAGAGAGAATTTTACAATTCTTCTGCTTCACTACACTGAAGTTGTTAAAAATCAAAACATTTTCAAATGATTGCAGTTTGAGAATGAGTGGATGGGGGGGGGGGCTATGTGTCTTTTTTGGGCAGAGAATGCATTTCGTTTGCTAAGAAAAATGCGGTTTTCTGTGAAAAAAAGAACATTTCTCACAAAGCCTCGTATTGGGAAGATTCTCACTCCTATCAGATCCTTATCAGAATTTGCCAACACACAGTGAAGTCTTATGTATTTGTTTCTTTGTTATTTTATGTTAGAATATTTCAAATATGGTTGCACAATTCTTCCACTCCTAACTACCACTTTCTGAAGTGGTATTGTGTACCAACACAATAGGGAACCCTCTGTGGTGCAGTGGGTTAAACTGCTAAACTGCTGCACTTGCTGACCGAAATGTTGCAGGTTAAAATCCGGGGAGCAGTGTGAGTTCCCACTGTTGGCCCCAGCTTCTGTCAACCTAGAAGATCAAAAACATGCAAATGTGAGTTGATCAATAGGTACTGCTCTGGCGGGAAGGTAACAGTGTTCCATGCAGTCTTGCTGGCCACATGACCTTGGAGGCTCTTCAGCTTAGAAATGCCAGCTCTTCAGCTTAGAAATGGAGATGAGCACCAACCCCCAGAGTGAGACATGACTGGACATAATGTCAGGAGAAAACCTTTACCTTTACCTATTGTGTACCAACAGGTATCCATTGTATCCCAGTATCGCCTAAAGATCCTGAGGTACTGGACCTCAAATATTTCTGGATGTGAACCTTTTGCTGAAGTGCTACTCAACCTCTCCCTCTTCATGGTATTCTGTATTTTGGAAACTAATTATGGAACAATGAGGGTCTCTTAAAGCATCACTGCTTTAACCTAGAAACCTAGGGAACAATTCTAAAAGTTGAGCAGAAATTTGGATAAAAGTAACACTAAAATCTCTCACAGATCATAAAATAGACGTTTACATTTTTCTGGGGTTTTGTCTTGTAAGGGAATGGGTGGTTCTCAACAGATTGTAACTCCCAGAAACCCTCAGCTTTTTGTCCTGGGAGTTGTAGGCCAAAACACCTTTGAGAACCACTGGGCTAACATTCTCTCTTTTTTGTCCTTCAGATGCCCCTGCTACATGATCTCAATTGCCTCAACCTCTTCTTAATTTCACAGTGGAAGACAAGGAAAAACGATTAATCAGACATTTTAAAAAGTGTCAGCTTATCTGCCATTTGCCATTTGTGGTGCATCTTTGATGAGGGTAGACCATTTCCGATTTTATCTCTCAGACACGTCAAAGTTGCCAGCTCACTGAAATGGATAATCAGAAAGAAAATAAGTGATGTGTCTCTTCCTAAATCTATCCTTCTTCCTGACACAAAGATGCATCGGAAATGCTAGAGATTACTCTACATTAATGCAAAATGATGATGATGATATAAACATTGCATCTAAACTGGGTGAAACATGCTCAAGTTGTTAACTTTTTCCAAGTTTTAATGGGGTTTTTTTTTTGGTATGGTTGTTTGAGCCTGCATCACTACTCTCTAGATGTTTTTGGGCATTCAATGTCCATTAGCTTAACATAGGGAACATCTATACTAACACTATAATGCATCTTAGAACTGGTTTGGGAGAAACTGATTAGACTGACAGGTCTGAAATTGGATTGGGGCCAGGAAGGTGATTACATTCACCATGGAATCTGACCTGTAATTTCTGTAAGGGATGCACATCAGTACTCCAAAAGCATAGGAGAGAAAAAAAGAGAAAGAAAAAGTTACTGTTCGGAGTTAGAAGTAATAACTTACTCTTCTCAGGGGATCAGTTAGCCAAACATGCACCTCGGACGTTCTTCATTGCGGATGGGGTGACCTTGTACTTTTCAGCATGTACAGCATGTACAGTAAACACTTTCCTCCAAAACTTGTATATGCAACATATCCTGTAAGTAAGACCATCCTAAACATACTCTCCATGTTTGCTGAAAATCAATCCAGACCTTTTCTCATAATGTAATTGTCATAACACCTTTGAAGTAATGCCATAAGTGTCAACATGGAACATACAACTGTTGTATATATGCTAACTAGAATCTAGAGTTGTGCGCAGATCTGTTTTCCTTCATTACATCCATTCTTTAATTACTTTTGTTACCTTCAGGAGCATGTAACGGGAAGCCCCCTCCTGGTATGAAAATCAGTGAGTGGGAGTGAATCCTGGCTCCTTGCCTGCTTTTCGTGAGCAGTCTCCTTGCCTTGGGGTGCGTGTGTGGCATGCAGGCCCAGAAAGCATGTGTGCCTGCCTGCAGCCAAGTGCCTTCTCTGGAGTAAGAAACAGGTAAGAAGCCTCCTTAAAGCATGCACCTGCCTGCAGCTGAGCATCTCTCCTCTAGAGTAATAATAATAATAATGTTAGTTTTGTACACCGTCTCCATCTCTCTGAAGGAACTCAGGGCTGCTTACATATGGCACAGTGTGCCTAAAACAACACATAAAATAAACACACAATGCATTACAGGATAAAACAACTAGCTTATAAAACAATAATTTAAGCTCATAAAAAAACAGCAGCCAATAAAACTATGGTAAGAACTGTTGTAAAACATAGCCAAGGGAATACGGTAGTTCAAGTTGTAGCTAATGAACTATGGCATGGGACGAAAGTGCAGTGCTCTGTCATTAATTGCGGACCATTTGGGTTCTCAAAGGCTTGTCCAAACATCCAAGTCTTCAATTTGTTCTGGAAGGAGGACAGTATGGGAGCCTGCCTAATGTCCCTAGGGAGGGCATTCCAAAGCCAGGGGGCCACCATCGAGAAGATCCTTTCCCTCGTCCCCACCAATCATGCTTGTTACAGTGGCAGGACTATGAGGAGGGCCTCCCCAGCAAATCTTAATGCTCACACAGGAACATAATTGCGGGGGGGGGGGGTACGGTCCACTCCCTATAATTAGCTCCAGTTAACAGCCTGGCTACCAACCTTTGCACCAGTTGCAGTTTCTGGGCCATCTTCAAATGCAGCCCCATGTAGAGTTCATTGCAATCATCCATCCTGGAAGTAACTAAGCTGTAGGCCACCATGGCCAAGTCAGGCTTCTCAAGGTATGGTTGCAGCTGGTGCACAAGTTTTAACTGTGCGAAGGCCCTCCCGGCCACTGCTGACACCTGAGTATCAAGCGTTAGTGCTGAATCCAGAAGTAACCCCAGACTATGGACCAGTGTTCTCAGGGGGAGCATAACCCCATCAGGCACAGGTTGCCACCCCATGCCCTGATTGGCCTCGTGACTGACCAGAAGGACCTCTGTCTTTTCTGGATTAAGCTTCATTTTGTAAGACCTCATCCAGTCCATCATAGCGGCCAGGCTCTAATTCAGGATATGGGGGGCTTCCATGGAATTTGGTAGAAAAGAATAATAGAGTTGAGTGTCATCTGTATAGAGATGGCACCAAACTCCAAAGCTCCAGATGACCTCACACAGCAGTTTCATGTAGATGCTGAAAAGCATGAGGTATAGAATGGAACCTTGTGGGACCCCACAGGTCCATGGCCAATGGTTTGAGTTGGTGTTCCCCATCTTCACCGAATGGGTACGATCCTCCAGGAAGGAGCGGAGCCACTGCAAAGCAATGCCCCCAAGACCCATTCTGGAGAGCTGTCCTAAAAGGATATCATGAATGATGGTATCAAAAGCCACTGAGATGTCCAAAAACCCCAATGAGAACACACTCTTCCTTTCTAGTTCTCTGTGGAAGTCATCCACCAAGGTGACCAAAGCCGTCTCCGTACCATGACCAGGCCTGAAATCAGATTGCAATAGATCTAGATAATTGGTTTCATCCAGGAACACCCTGGAGCTGAGAAGCCAGCATTCACTCTAGAACCTTGCCCAGAAAGGGAAGATTAGAATTTGACCAGAAGTTGTACAGAACCGAGGAATCTTGGGATGCCTTTTTCAGGATTGGTCTCACAATTTCCCATTTGAGGTTTGCTGGTAATTGTCCCTGATCTAACAAGGCATTTATAATCCCCATAAACCACTCAGCTAATCCCCCACTGGCATGTTTGTTAATCCAGGAGGGTCAAGGGTCAAGAGCGTATGTGGTCGCTCTCACTGCTCCAAGGATCTTAACAATGTCATCAGGCGGAACAAGCTGGAACGAATCCATCAAAACCGGATAGACAGGTGCCTCAGTTACATCCTTAGGCACTGCTCTGAGACCATCTAAGTCGGAATGTATCTGAGCAACTTTATCTGCAAAATGGTGTGTGAACTCACCTCCTCAGGAGTTCCTTGACCACCCGAAACAACTCAGCAGGATCTGTTAGTTGCGGATGCAATGTTGGCAGTTGAGAAGGTCTTCCTGGCTGCTCCCATTGCTGCAGATTAGGCCTTAAGTGAGGCTCTAGCCTGTGCTTGGTCAGAAGCAGTCTGAGTCTTCCGCCAGTGGCACTCTAACCCCTAAGTAGAGCTTAAATGCCTAAAATGATGGGAAGGGGAGCCTGGGACCCCCCATGGCCTGATAGAAAATTGATCTTTTGGTACCCCAGAGCAAAAACAGACATCTGCCCTCCCAATTTCGGAAGGCTCACAAAAAATGGATCGGGGCCCCCACAGAAAGCCAAGACATGAAACGAATCAAGGTTTAGCCAGATTGCACAAGCCTCATAAAAACATACAAGGTCTAGATAGACCATGTATCCAAAACATTTGGCTGTGACAATCAGGGAAATCATGGAACAGAAGAAGCAACAAAAGATTATTTAGTGTTTATACTTAGTTTTAGTTAGATGGGTCAGGGACATTGAGCCTTTTTTTACATCACAACAAAGAGCTAAGAGTGTGATAGATGGACCAATGAAGAGTTTGGCATTCAAGATGATTCTGTTGTAATTGTTTCGTTCTGACAAAAATGCCATGGGTAGGTTATTCCTGCTGTTTTTTTAACAAATAAAGTACTATCTGCAAGACAGCAAGACTTTGTTTTGAAACAAGTGTGAGAACCTGACAGTAGTAAAAGACTAACAGATGGAAATGTAATTTTATTTATATAGATTCTTAATATACCATTGATATATACTAAGAAGATAAATGTTATACTTGATTCAATCAAAGCAAATCTCATTTTCCCTGTTTGGAATTTCTCATCAACTAGCTCCACTGGTTCTATTGTTATAGAGAAGAAGCAAAGACCGCCAGCATTGAAGCAATGCTCCTCCGCCATCAACTCTGTTGGCCCGGCCACATTGTCTGAATGCCCGATCACCGACTCCCAAAGCAGTTACTTTACTCCAAACTCAAGAACAGGAAACGGAACGTTGGTGGTCAGGAAAGGAGATTTAAAGATGGGCTTAAAGCCAACCTCAAAAACTGTGGTATAAACACCGAGAACTGGGAAGCCCTGGCCCTTGAGTGCTCTAACTAGATGTCAGCTGTGACCAGCAATGCTGCAGAATTCCAAAAGGCACGAATGGAGGGTAAAAGGGAGAAATGTGCCAAGAGAAAGGCATGTCAAGCCAACCCTCATCGGGACCGCCTTCCATCTGGAAACCAATGTCCTCACTGCGGGAGAACATGCAGATCAAGAATAGGGCTCCATAGCCACCCTCAGACCCACCACCAAGACACCACATCTGGAAGAAAAGCATCATCGAGCTATGAGGGATCACCTAAGTAAGTATGGAGATGGAGAAGCCCATTGTTTTTCTCAGTCGTTCTCTACTTTCTCCAGAAGTCACTAACCATATAACCACACTGTTGGTGATATAGGTTGCCTATGAGCATAGGGTTGTAACCTTGTGTGTGTTCAGCCCTGTGTAAGGAAATACTGTGAAATTATTCAGAGCCATCCATCAAATGCATTAATTGAGTCAATGTTGTAAATGTCCTTGCCTTCCATCCTCCCTTTTTGACAATGTTGCTTAACAATGTGCTATATTTATTTATTTCATCCATACCCTGATCCAGGTTGGAATGTTTCAACTGTTGAGATTGTGCCATTTCCAGTTACAATTTAGCCCAATGACATAACTCTATGGGTGAAGTTTCAGATAGGACAGATAATTTAGGGACAAGCTGTCTCATAAATTCTTTCTTTTTTAATTTTGTCAGCGACAGAAGTATACGTTCTGCAGGAATTTACTGCTTGCTCTCTAGAACATCAAAGAAGATTCAATTAAGGAAGCAAAAGGCAAGCAGCGAGACTCACAATAAAAGAGCATACGAGGGATGAGTCTCGTAGCACTTTGCTTCTATCTATTTAAAAATATGGTTATACATGATTATAATGAGGATCTGATTTCAGCTAAAACAGCATTAGCCCAGACTAACACCTTTTATTGCTATTACGAGAAACTGGATTACTGAACTTCAGTTTAAGGTTGCTACATTGGAAAATGAATTTGCTTTCATAACAAGGCACTTATGTTTAGGAATTCTACACGAGCAATGATCAAAAATCCTACTTGTTGTAACTGAAGAGCCAGCTTCAAGATCTCAGTGCATGGAAAACACATGAAAGATCTGCAAAAGGTAGAGGCTAGACAAGCAAAGAAAGACTATGTCATTACTTGTGATGAAATACCCTGTCAAGAAAGTAGCAAAAATGACAAATTCCCTACCATCTGTATGTGGGAATCATCACCGTGCTGCTTCATTCTTCCAGGTAAGAAACCTAACATTGCAAAGTTCTGATTCCAAAATGAAGGCCCGTGGGCCGAATGCGGCCCTCCAAGGTCATTGACCTGGCTGCCGTCCTAAACTTTAGACTGAAGGTCACCCAAAGTCTGAAACACTTTGAAGACACCCAACAACAACAATCCTCATTAACTTGACTATCTCATCAGCCCAAAGCAGGCCTACTCTTCTCACTTAAATACTGGTAAGTTTATGTTGGTTAACCTTGTCCTTCATTTTAAATATTGTACTGTTCTTTCGTATTTATTTTGCACTACAAATAAGATATGTGCAATGTGCAGTGCATAGGAATTTGTCCATTTTTTAAAAAACTATGATCTGGCCTCCCAACAGGCTGGGAGACTGCGAACCAGCCCTCTGCTGAAAAGGTTTGAGGACCCCTTGGTGTTTTCTCAAATAGCCATCCTCCCTTTCCAATAATTTGTTGATTTTACTATTTTTGTACAAATCTTCTAAATCGCAGATACCCTTCTAAAGACTACTAATGAGAAGAAATACTGACACTTTGGATGCCACTAATTTGTCCCCCTAAAGCAGTGTTTCTCAAACTTCCTAATGCCATGACACCTTAATATAGTTCCTCATGTTGTGGTGACCCCCCCCCCCCATAAAATTATTTTGTTGCGACTTCATAACTGTAATTTTGCTACTGTTATGAATCATAATGTAAATATGCAGGACGTATTTTCATTCACTGGATGAAATTTGGCACACATATCTGATATGCCCAAATTTGAATACTGGTGGGTGTGAAAGGGAATTGATTTTGTCATTTAGGAGTTGAAGTTGCTTGATTTATATTTAACTTACAATCAAAGAGAATTCTGAACTCCGCCAATGGTGGAATTTATTTATTTATTTATTTACATCATTTATATTCTTCCCTTCTCACCCCGCAGGGGTCTCAGGGCGGATCACAATGCACATATACAGGCAAACATTCAATGCCATAGACATACAACATATATAGACAGACAATGAGCTACACAATTGGTCGAGAGCTCACCCCGACCCGGGCAGGCCTCGAACTCATGACCTTCTGGTCAGTAGAGATCTTATGCAGCGGACTCCCAGCCAGCTGCGCCACATTCCCGGTGAATTGAACCAAACCTGGCACACAGAACTCCCAGAAAATACTGGAAGGATTTGGTGGGCACTGACCTTGAGTTTTGAGTCCACACTCAGAGAGCACTGTGGACTCAAACAATGATAGATCTGGACCAAACTTGGCAAGGATATTCTATATGCCCAAATGTGAACACTAATGGAGTTTGGGGAAAATAGACTTTGACGTTTGGGAGTTGTAGTTGCTGGGATTTATAGTTCACCTGAATCAAAGTGAATCAAAGAGCATTCTGAACCTCACCAATGATAGAATTGGGCCAAACTTCTCTCACAGAACCCCCATGCCTTGAGGGGACTCACTGGCATGAGCATCCCTCCAGCCTCACATGCTCTCTTTCACCAGCACATGCACACCATGCCGCCATGCCACGAGCAGGACTGTTCCCCCTCCCCACTTGGAATCTCAGAAACAGCCCTCCCTTTGGCTGAGAGGCCGGCCAATCACAGCGGAGGAGGGCTTTTGGTGGGCGGATATGCTGTCTGATTCCAAAGAGGAAGAGAAGGACAGGCGGAGAGATCTTTAGCCTTCGTTGCCAAAGGGGTTCCTAAGACCATCAGAAATATATGTTTTCTGGTGGTCTTTGGTGGCCCCTCTGAAACCCCTTCAGGACCCTCCCAGGTTGAGAAACAATGCTATAAAGCTCTCTGAAAATGAATTTTGGCCTGATGACCTCAGAATGAAAGATGTTCCTCACCACATTATCATTCAATGTGAAAAGCCTTAAAATTTGGGATTGGCATCCTGTCAGAGAGATAATGAGATAGTGTACCTTCAAATTACATTGGTGGTTACCTGCTATTTTGGTCATTGTTTAGGCTGGAATTCTTTACTGATGATTCTATGATCAAACTCCAACCCCAGAGATTTTTGGGAGGTCCCTGCAGAATACCCCCACACTCTTAGAAGGCATTTAGTGGACCAAAGGGTTTTTGACATTTTTCTTGCCAATTTTTTACCCTTTCGAGGGTTGTGGGACACAAAAAGCCATGGAAGTTGAATGTAGTCCATTGACCAAACTCTGCCTATTTCTTGGCTTAAATAATGGGTTTGGTGACGAAGTTATAGAGATGCCCCATGCCACATTTATGTCTCTGGTTCCAGCCTATTCCTTCTGAGTAGCATCACAAGAGCAGGACATTGAGGCTCCAATCTATTGCCTACCTGGGAGGTCATGAAACTGTAACACAAAGAATATGTATAGAATCATAGAAAAACAGAGTTGGAAAACACCACATGGGACATCTAGTCCAACCCCCTGCCATGCAGGAAAAGCACAAGCAAAGTATCCCTGACAGATGGCCATCTGTTTAAAAGTTTCCAAGGAAAGAGCTTCCACCTCACTCTGAGGCAGAGAGTTCCAGTGTTGAACAGCTCTCACAGTCAGGAAATTGTTCCTAATGTTTAGGTGGAATCTCCTTTTCTCTCATTTGAAGCCATTGCTCCTAGTCCTAGTTTCAAGGGCAGCAGAAAACAAGCCTGCTCCCTCTTCCTTATGACACCCTTTCACATATTTATACATGGCTCTCATGTTTCCTCTCAACCTTCTCTTCTGCAGGCTAAACAGACCCAGTTCTTTAAGACACTCCTCATAGGGATTAATGGTCTCCAGACCTTTGATCATTTTAGTCACCTTCCTCTGGATGCCTTCCAGCTCATCAATATCTCTTTTGAACTGTGGTGCCCAGAATTGGACACAGTATTCCAAGTGAGGTTTAACCAAAGCAGAATACAAAGGCGCCACAACTTCCCCTCAATCTGGACACTGTACTCCTTTTAATGCAGCCCAAAATGCAAACTAAATGCAAAGCAACCGTCAGGAAAGCCAAGAGAGATTTTGAGGCACATATAGCTAAGAACATTAAAAAAAATAACAAAAACTTCTTTAAGTACATCAGAAGCAGAAACCCAACTAGAAAAGCAATTGGGCCACTTGATGTAAATGGTAAGAAAGGGACAATAAGTGAAGACAAGGAGATTGCTGAGCGGCTAAATGACTTCTTTGCCTCCGTTTTCACACAGGAGGACAGACAACATATGCCTGCAGCTGAGTCAGTTTTTTCAGGGAGGGAATTAAATGAATTAAACCAGATAGAGATAAACAAGGAAGATGTTCTCACATGCCTTACTAAACTAAATGTCAACAAATCACCAGGGCCAGATGGCATCCACCCCAGAGTTCTTAAGGAACTCAAGTGTGAAATTGCTGAAATTCTAGCCAAAATATATAACCTTTCTCTAAGATCAGGCACTGTACCCGAGGACTGGAGGGAGGCAAATGTAACTCCGATCTTCAAGAAAGGATCCAGGGGTGATCCAGGAAATTATAGGCCAGTTAGTCTAACCTCAGTTCCAGGCAAAGTGATGGAAACCATTATTAAAGAAAAAATTACCAAGCACATAGAAGAACAGGCATTGCTGAAGGAAAATTAACATGGTTTCTGCAAAGGCAAATCATGTCTTACTAACTTGATAGAATTCTTTGAGGGTGTAAATAAACACATAAAGGGGACCCAGTCGATATTGTTTACCTTGACTTTCAAAAGGCTTTTTGACAAAGTCCCTCACCAAAGGCTCCTAAATAAGCTCTTCAGCCATGGAATCAGGGGACAGGTCTTGTCCTGGATTGGAACCTGGCTAAACTGTAGGAAACAAAGGGTGGTAATAAATGGACACTTCTCTGGATGGAAAGAGGTACCCCAAGGTTCAGTTTTAGGACCGTTACGTTTTAATTTATTCATAAATGATCTGGATGTAGAAGTAAATTGTGAGGTAGCAAAGTTTGCAGATGACACTAAACTGTTCAGGGTAGTTAAAAATGAAACTGATTGTAAAGAGCTCCAGAAAGATCTCTCGAAATTGAGTGAATGGGCAACAAAGTGGCAAATGCATTTTAACCTAAACAAGTGTAAAGTCATGCACATCGGGGCAAAGAACCCCAAATACACTTATCAACTGATGGGATCAAAGCTTTCTGAGACAAACCAGGAAAGGAATCTTGGGGTTTTGGTAGACAGCTCAATGAAGGTGTCAACCCAGTGCGCTGCAGCAGTGAAAAAAGCAAATTCTATGCTTGGCATGATCAGGAAGGGAATCGAAAATAGGTCGGCAAATGTTGTATTGCCTCTCTACAAATTTATGGTGAGGCCACATCTGGAGTACTGTGTACAATTCTGGTCACCGCACCTCAAGAAGGATATAACGGAACTGGAAAAGGTACAAAGAAGGGCAACAAAAATGATCCAAGGGATGGAGCAGCTCCCTTATGAAATCAGGTTGCAACGCCTTGGTCTTTTCAGCCTTGAAAGACGGCGTTTAAGAGGTGACTTGATCGAAGTGTATAAAATCATGCATGGGATAGAAAAGGTGAATAAAGAAAAAATATTTCTCTGTCACACAATACTAGGACTAGAGGGCACTCCCTAAAGCTCCAAGGTAGGAAAGTTAGGACTAATAAAGGGAAATATTTCTTCACCCAGAGGGTCATTGGGTTATGGAACTCACTTCCAGAGGAGGTTGTGACAGCTGTCAGCCTGGACAGCTTCAAGGCAGGATTAGACAGATTCATGGATACCAAGGGAATCAGTAGTTACTGAAATGGACATCCAAGTGCCACCTCTGTGTTGATGGAGGCAGGCAGGATTTTCCCGGGTACTGGTTGTGGGGGTCGGGAGCAGGTGAGGGTTTTGCCCTCCTTTCTGCTAGAGATCCCTGTGTACAACTAGTGGGCCACTGTGTGACACAGAATGCTGGACTAGATGGGCTGAGGCCTGATTCAGCATGGCTCTTCTTATGTTCTTATGTTCTTAAAATCCTATTGGCTTTTTATGGTGCTGCATCACACTGTTGGCTCTTGTTCAACTTGTTTTTCATGAAGACTCCAAGACCTTTCTCACATGGACTGTTGTCGAGTCAGGCATCATTCATCCTGTATCTTCGCATTTCATTTTTTCTGCCTAAGTGTAGTATCTTACATTTTATTTACTATATTTTTACCCCACCCTCTCTCACCAAAGGGGACTCAGAGCGGCTTAGAAGTAGGCAACAATTCAATGCCACATAAACAGACATTATTGCCAGTATGTCTCTTCTTTCTGCATGTTTGGTCATCTGGTGAAGGAAGGCTTCATCCAGACAGACCTCTGTCTGTCTTGGAGGTCTGTAGTAGACCCCCACAATTACATTTTTTATTGTCCTTGTTCCCTTAATTCTTACCCAGATCCTTTCAACCTGGTTTCCAGGATTGAGGTCTTTCATCTTTTCACAGGTGTAAATGTGTTTGACATATAATGTTACTCCACCCCCCCCCCCTCTTGTTTGGTCTACTTCTCTGAAATAGATTATACCCCTCCATTGCTACATTCTAATCATAGGACTTGTCCCTCCAGGTTTCAGTTATGCCTATTACATAGTATCTGTTTTGTTGTGCTAGGAGTTCCAGCTCATCTTGTTTATTTCCCATGTTCTGGGCATTAGTGTAAGTGTGAGCCCATGGGACATTCCCCTTACCTGTTTATTTGAAATAATATTCCTGTTTAAAAATTCTTCCCATCTTCCTAATCCTTATGTTCAGAATCTAATATTACTTGAATCGTATTCACAAATAGCAAAATGGTGAGGGGGATTTGGAATTTTACTGTTCATTTTGGTTTTGAATGGGGACATTCAGCCTGCTTAGAAACCCTGTCATGAAGAAGAAACCATCAAACTGAAATGCATCCTCCCAGCTTACAACGAAGGGTGATTCAGTTGCATCTCCATCTATTCTTCTGCCAAAGTGAAAGCTCAGGTCCATTAGCAACCCAACAATTAAGTATGAGACTAGAGTCACTACTAAAGTGTTATTTAATGTTTTAAGTGCTGATGCGTGCAGGCAGGGGAGGGAGGGGAGAGGAGGGAAGCAAGTAATGTACACAGACATTTGACAAAGAAAAATCTCATAGTCACATTTGTACATCAAAATTAATCCTGAATTATAGGTGATTTGTGAGAACACAGTATTACAAAGTATTTGCCAGGCCAGTATCCAAAAGTTCAAATTAATTTATGAGAAACTTACTATTGACCCATTATTTATAAAGTCTGTTATATTCATCTTAAATGGAGGCTTTCTAGTTGGAAATGATTGATGATTTAAAGTCAAATAAAAGGAATGAAATAGATTAAGTCTCATTTTGAAATATTGTTAGCCATTAGAACTGGTACATTTAAGTCCACTTAAAACATGAAATACCACTTTAGTAGCTACTCTGGTCTCAGACTTAATTGTACGCTTGCTAATGGACCTGAGCTTTTGGTTTGGCAGAAGATTAGATGAAGATGCACTTATTATTTCTTGGCTGTTAAGTGAGCTGCCATTATGATAGTGAAAGAACTGCTGGTAGCATCAAACAATCTGGTTTCAAGAATGCCAAAAGTTGACCTTGGCAATTTTTTGTGAGATTGAATGGATAAGCAGCAGCTTGTGTGAGATGATTCATACCTGCATTATCCTCACATGGGCACTATAAGTTTCAAGTGGTGACTCACTGTGGACATGGGAAAGGACCCATGAATTCGTTCGTAGTACTCCAGAATATTGGGTTTATAATTATAAAAACCACTGCACCACACAAGAGTTGAGGTATATAAGCAAACAGTTTATTGTAAAAACATATAAAAAGCATATAAAATCAGGAATAAGAAAATAAGATACATAATCCCAAGAAGATTTAGCAAAAGGTGATAGCCAATAATAATAATAATAATAATAATAATAATAAACTTTATTTATACCCCACCACCATCTCCCCAATGGGGACTCGGGGCGGCTCACATGAGGCCAAGCCCAAACAACAAATTACAATAAAACAAAAATCAAAACATCAGCAATGAACACAATGTAAATGCATACATATAAATAAAAGAACAATATACAAATAGATATCTAAAATCATAAATGTCAAGGCGGGCCACATGTATGAATATAAAATGTTAAAAACTCAGGGTAAGATAAGCGGAGTAGCTTCTTTGTGAGGGAGAGCACACATAAACATGTAAACATATAAACAAGGAGGGGGGGGATGGACTCCAAAAGTGGGGACATTGAGGAGAGCAATGGTAAGAAATTAAATGACTACTCTCCGAAGGCACAGTGGAAAAGCCAGGTTTTAAGGTGTTTTTTGAAGGTCTCCAGAGTGGGGGCTTTCCTAATCTCTCCAGGCAAGGAGTTCCAGAGTCGAGGGGCCACAGAGAAGGCTCTCTCCTTCTGCCCACCAGACAAGTCTGTGAGACTGGCAAGGGCGAAAGGAGGGCTTCTCCCAAGGAGCGGAGGGTTCGAGCTGGTTCATGGAGGAAGATCCAGTCACGAAGGTAGGCGGGTCTCGAACCATTTAGTCAAACAATCTTCCAAATGTCTCATAAAGTTCCAGAGATGATAAAGTTCAGGAACAGCCAGAAAACACAGATACAGCATAAATCCACAATCAAGAAGGTATAACTAGTTAAACTTGAACAGGAGTACATGAACAGGGACATAGAAAACTTTCAGGATATATTAAATCCACAACCTAAGCCTGACTTGAACCAGGAACAAGAGAACTCAGGCTTAGCTTCTCGCTCTTACACACCATTGCCTGAATTGACCTTAAGATAAACATCTTTTTATTTAATATATACCCATGAAATCATGCCTTTTCGCATGAATTCCCTTTACAGCATTCCCACGTAATCTCTCTGAATGACACAATCTATTTTTTGACTCTGATTTATAAATGATTTTTTTGTTGATTTCCATAGCTACAGGTGGGTTCCCATAGAAACCCTCCTTATCACTCAGCTCTTCACTTGATTCCTTATCTGCTGTTGATCCTTCTGACTCTCCTGAAGGCCATGGAGGCTCTGCATTTTCTGAGCCAGTTTTCTCACAGAGAGAACCATCATTTCCCAGACTTGAGAGCCCATCACTTAGCGCAACAGGAAAGTTCACAATCCTCTCATCAGTTAAACCATCAACCTCTAGTGGATGATCTACAACAACAATCTTGGGAAGATTTTGGGAAGGAAGAAAAGCTCCTCCTCTCACTGAGTGACGAGGAAATGAGTGTGATTTATGATCCTGGGAACAACTGATATGCAAGACTTTATAGAGGTAAATCACAGGGAGAGCTTCCAATCTTAACAAAAATGTCAGGTGATTGCTTCAAAGTTCCTTTGGAAATAAAGTGATCCTTCACGGAACGACAGTTAGTATGCCAGAAAATCAGACATCAGGAAAGGGCAGGGGATGCTTAGTTATTACAGTTTTCCTGCCAGGGAGGTGGAGAGATGCAGGTGAGATTTTCCTGCCTAAATGCTTGACAGTTTTCTATACCTTGAGTTAGATGGGTGAGGTTAGCCTCAGGAAGTGACGATTGGTCTGTCTACTTGAATATTGTCAATCCCGACTACAGTCAGCAGATGCAGAAAGGTCTCCCCAATCATCTGCTACTTAAGGATATAAACTGAGGAGAGGGAATGGGAAGAACTTGGAGTATGCAGAGAATATACTCTGCAATAGACCTACTGTGCTATTAATTGAGGAACTTTTCAATTCTGAATTGGAAGGAGGAAATGGGGTTGCTGGGTCTGAATTGAAATAAAATGAGATGGTACTGTGGATGAAGCAACACGACCCTTTTGGGCCCACATAGGGCAATGGCATAGATAGGAGAAAGTTCTCCTCTTATAAATTGTTTGTTTGGGGGCCTAGGGGCAATGAGAGGACAGCAGTATTTTTTCTGTAATAAAAGTAATAATAATTTTTCTGTCACACATTTATGATTAAACAACATAACAGCAACCGCATTTTTATCCTGCCGCCTTTTTCCTTTCTAACCGTTTGCATAAATCCCCGCCTGCAATGCAGTAAAACCCTTTTGAGATATTAACAAGATTATAAAAATGCCATGTCACATTTGAAAACTGTCACTAACGGGAGCATTTTAATTATGAATAAAAATAAAAAGGCGGCTTCCTCCCCTCCATGGCATTTCCTTAAAGCCCCGCAATGTACAGCTTCATCACTGGCTATGAAAATGTTCTATGGCTGTAAAAATCTCTCCAAACTTTTTTTCCCTCCCAAAGTGAGATAAGGAAATGGATTATTCAGAGAAATAAAATGGAGAAACGTAAAAGTGATAAAGCATTACTAAAATGCTATCTTTACAAGCAGTCATTACAAGGGAATTAATGGGTTTGGAACACGAGGGAGGCCTGGCCTCAGTACTGATGGCCTCCTGCACGAAGCCAGGAAATTTCAATTGCAATGTTCATGTGCTACTTAGAAACTTGGTTTAGAAAAAGAAAGGCAACTTTGACCCTGAATAAATTGGCTGTGGATCAGTATTAGTGCCAGTGCATGGAATTTGCTATAAACTGTCCCAGTTTCAGATATGCAATACCATATTTTCCTATAGAGGCCATCTGGCAGGGACAACTGTCCTGACTAATCACTTGTCATCCCACTTTTTCAGCTGTTTTCATAATGTTTCCGTTTCTCTTTCTCTCTGCTTTCCCCCTTTGTCCTCCAGTTACTTTGAATCTTGGAAACTGATATCAAAGTGCAAAGGTAGAGAGAAAGGAAAGGAAAGGAGATGGAGGTCCCATCTACACTGCTATATAATGCAATTTGAAACTGCTTTATATGGTAACAGCATGTAGCTGTGTTTTATGAGTCTACACTGACCATATAAATAAAGTTTTGAACTATATTATATGGCGGTGTCGATGGGGTCATATTGCCTTTCCCCATTGGCTCCACTTGCATGGTCTTAGCTTGCATGTTTTCCCTCATTTTAGTCAAATGTTGTTTTCCCATTTTAATATGTGAAAAGGTGGAGGGTAGAGCCAGTGGTGGTGTAGCTAGAGCAGGCATGGGCAAACTAAAGCACGGGGGCCGGATGCGGTCCTCTGGGCATTTACCATAGCGCCCCCCCCCCCCCCATTTTCCCTGTAATCTCAGTATAAGGACACAGTGGCCTGCCCCATCCTTATGCAGAAAGGACAGGGGAGGAAGGCATGCAGCAGCTGAGAGCCCTCTGAAGTTCTCTCAGCCACAGCATGTCTTGCCCCCCTCCTGCATAAGGACAGTGCGAGCGGCCCCATCCTTACGTTGAGAGGATGGCCCAAGGAAGGCATGCAGCAGCTAAGAGCCCTCCGAAGAGCTCTCCGCTGTCACCTGTCTTGCCCTCCTCCCAGCATAATGTCAAGAGGACAGTCTGAAGATCAGGGAGGAGGATCGGGGCAGTTGTCGGGTGTCTCATTTTCCTCCTGGCATAAGGATGGAGCAATGTGGCCTCAAGACAAAAATGCTTGCCCATGCCTGAGTTAGAGTCTAAATCCAGTTGTTTTGGTCAACTACAGTAAAACAATTGAAATGGAATTTACATACGTGTTCACTGAGCAAGCTCCCATTTATTCAATGGGACTAGTAGAGGTAAAGTTAGATTTAAGTTTTAGACAATGTAGGAAATGGGTCAATGCTCACACGCAAGCCCTTTCCCCTATCCAACCACCATGTTTTTGCCCAATACTTGACAAGAAAACAGTCCATTTGCACCAAGAGTAACCTCCTTATATAAGACCCAAATAGCATAATTTATGAAGGTTGCTTACCTAATGTTTTCGGCTGCTACAGTTAATCAGAAAACAGAACTTCAAATGCAGTTTAATTCCCTTGATGCAGTAACCCAATACTGTCATTGGTGGGGCGGGGAAGCTTTCAAAAACTGGCATCACAAAAAGACTTGTGGTGTTCTTAACTCTGTACAGACTCCATGTTCATTTTAAGGCTCCATTTTGTTCTGCCTGCTGTTAATTATACTGTAAAGTTGGAAACAAAAAGTGGGGAAACTAGTAGAATTCTGGACTAACCAGAATTCAGTGCAGAAACTGTATTTATTTATTTCATGTATTTACTTCATTTATACCCCGCCTTGCTCACCCTGCAGGGGACTCAAGGCGCCTTACAAACTCCAGCAAAAATTCAATGCCACATGAACATAACAATAATAAACACACCCCATCAAACTATAAAACAGTTAAAACATTTAAAACATACGGGCAATTAAAACACATAGAACAATAAAACAAATTAAAAACATATAAACATATACAGTGCCGAGTCTTGATTTCAAGTCATTAACCAAAAGCTATAGTCAGTATTCAGGTTGCTGAGGTTGAATTCCGTAATACTCTATTCTCTAAATGCCTGCGTACAAAGCCAGGTCCTTGGCTTTTTTCTAAATATCAGAAGGTATGGGCCCTGGGGAGGGTGTTCCATAGCCGAAAGGCCATCACTGAGAAGGCCTTGTCTCTCATTCCCACCAGTCGCATTTCCGAAGGGGGTGGAATCAAAAGCAGAGCCAATCTTAAAGCTCTTGTTGGTGCATTAAAGGAGACACTTTTGGACAAGTAAGTTGGACCAGAACCATTTAGGACTTTATAAGCCACAGCTAGCCCTTTGAATGGGGCCTGGTAGCAAATTGGCAGCCAATGGAGCTGACGTAATAGGGGGGTTGTACACTCCCTGTATGCCACTCCAGTAAGAAATCTGGCCGCCACCTGTTGAACTATTTGGAGCTCCCAGATAGTCTTCAGAGGCAGCTCCACGTAAAATGTGTCGCAGTAGTCTATTTGAGATGTTACAAGAGCATGGACCACTGTGGCCAAGCCTGGCTTCTCAAGGTACAGGTGCAACTGGCACACAAGTTTTAATTGTGCAAAAGCTCCCATGGCCAGTGGCCACCACCGTAACCTGGTGTATCTGTGGAGCGTCAGAGGTAGAAGATCTCACACATGTACTGTTTAGTTGTAACTTGTACAAGAAAGATAGAAACCATTACCTCAGGCCATACATTATACAAAAGACACACTGGGATCCTTATATTAAAACTACATTTTTATTGGCTGGTCAGAATGCTAAAATAACATATAAAACAGCCCTTTTTCTATATAAAGCAACTCAGCAGAAGGCTGCATATTTGGAGTCGATTGGTGTAAATTGTGGGGGTGATGAAGATGTTTGATCTGGATTTTGACCCCTTGTTAACAGTTTGTTTATTTTAACTTTGGTTGTAATGTGGGTTGTATGCTGTGTGTGTATGTGCTAAATGTGTTTGCCAAATGTTTTGAGACGGCCAATGGGCTAATTATGAAAACATATTCTATTCTATTCAGTGCATATTCACCCCGAAGGGGACTCAGAGCGGATTACAGTACATATACTTACAGACAATCCCTGCAGTTCAACATATATAGACATATTTTAGACATATATTGACGAACATAAATGAGCAGAGAGGCAAACTTCTGGCAAACTTCTGGGGAGCTCATCTCTCTCAGCGTTTTTTCCAGCGTTCCTTGTTCTTCCGCAATCTTCAGCGACTCTTGGAATTCTTATGGCTTCATAAATCAGTCAAAATTTGCCTCCCCACTTAATGTGGTACTTTTATCTCCTACTTGACAAATGAACTGTCTTTTGAGCTGCAGAGGTCGACAGCAGGCTACACTTAAGGTTGAGCACCCACCTCGACCCGGGCAGGCCTCGAACTCATGACCTACAGGTCAGAGAGATCTTATGCAGCTGACACTTAGCCAGCTGCACCACTTCCCTGATGCCTTCCTTCCTTCCTTTTTTCCTTCTTTCCTTCCTTTCTTCCCCTTCCCCTCCATACACTGAGCACTTAATTCCTCTAAGAAAACACCATGTGTCTCAATACTCAAAATAGTCAATACTTAATATAAATACATGTCCAAACGGAAGGCACCTACTATTCAGACCATCTAGGAAACCAGTTGAATGCACTCAATAGTTTTCAACCATAGTAGGGAGACTCATGATATTTCAACTCATTCTAGATAAGGCTAGTAATGCATCTTAATCCATCGGTCAAACCAATGCATTTATACTGCCTGCAAGAAGTTTTTCAAAGTATTGAGAGGTGAGATTTTCCTAACTGGTTTCAAGATGCCATGTGCAACCTGATCCTTTCTGTCAGCAAAACAATGCTCTATTTTGCATAAACTGACATGCAGAAGTTGAGAAATTCCTAATTGTGCCCGTTGCATGTCAGAGTCTGCTTTTGCCTTCCTATTATTCATAATTCTGTCTTATATGCAAAACACAGATCTCCCAAAGCCCTGCCAGCAGTACACATCTATCTCGTAATTTCCAGAGAATCCTTTGTTCTTGATGTCAGTTTGTTTTCTCTCTTTTAGTGTTTTGGTTGAAAGGCAAGAGAGGCTTGAAATTATACTCTAATCTGCAACACCTCAGCAGCAAGACTAAAAGGAGAAAGGAATAAGCAGGGCTTTCTAAGCTGTTGCTTCTGTTTTGTAGAAAATAAGGGAGAGTATTTGTTTCAATCCATGCATCAAGCATGTACCAAGCTCATTACAGCAATGAGAGAATGAAATCCAATTGTTTGTAGCAACCCACTGAAACAATGGTAAGTATTGTCGAAGGCTTTCATGGCTGGAATCACTGCATTGTTCTAGGTTTTTTTGGGCTATATGGCCATGTTCTAGAGGCATTCTCTCCTGACGTTTTGCCTGCATCTATGGCAAGCATCCTCAGAAGTTGTGAGGTCTGTTGGAACTAGAAAAATTGGGTTTATATATCTGTGGAATGCCCAGGGTGGGACAAAGAACTCTTTGTCTGTTGGACCTAGGTGTGAATGTTTCAGTTGGCCACCTTGAATAGCATTTGAAGGCCTGGCAGTTTTTTTGGTGTGGCTTGTAAGTGCCTGGGGAAATCTTTTGTTGAAAAGTGATTAGCTGTCCTTGATTGTTTCCTCTCTGGAGTTTCCCTGTGTTGGGGTGTTGTTTTGCTGTTCTAATTTTAGAGGTTTTTTTAATGCTGATAGCCACATTTTCATGGTTTCCTCCTTTCTGTTGAAATTGTCCACATGCTTATGGATTTCAATGGCTTCTCTGTGTAGCCTGACATGGTGGTTGTGAGTCTACCATATACCATGCAGCTGTGGACAAGTCTCCATAGGGACCACCAAACGCAGCATTGCCCAAACACGAATCAAGGAACATGAAAGGCACTGCAGGCTAAATCAACCAGAGAAGTCAGCCATAGCAGAGCACCTGATGAACCAACCTGAGCACAGCATATTATTTGAGAACACAGAAATGCTGGACCACTCTCACAACCACCATGTCCGGAAGAAAGTAAAAATGTGGTTATGGGACCAAGCTTTTGGATCGCAAGTTTTAGTGCAATAAGAGAACATGGAATAGTGAAATGACTAATGAAACGGTCTTGGATCATGATTTGATGCGATTTTAATAATTGGTTTTAATATTGATACATTTTAATTTCTGGTTTTAATATATTTGTTTATTTTACTGTATGTATATTTATGGCATCGAATTACTGCCTGTTTGTAAGTCCTCTCTGAGTCCCCTTTGGAGTGAGAAGGGCAGGATACAAATATAGTAAATAATTAAATAAATAAATAAATAAATAAATGAATGAATGAATGAATGAATTGTCCTAACCAGTATAGTCAATGGTAGCTGTTTCAGAACTGGGTATTAATTGCACTTTGCTTATCCCTGTGAGAGTCTGGGCTCATAGTAGTTACTTTGATTTATTTATTTACATCATTTATACTCTGCTCTTCTCACCCCGCAGGGGACTCAGGGCGGATCACAATGCACATAAACAGGCAAACATTCAATGCCATAGACTTGCAACATATATAGACAGACAACAAGCTACACAATTGGTCGATAGCTCACCCCGACCCGGGCAGGCCTTGAACTCATGACCTTCTGGTCACTAGAGATCTTATGCAGCTGACTCCCAACCAGCTGCACCACATTCCGGGATTCTGAGAGCAGTTGTGAAAAAAGTAACTAGCCTAGCTCATAAAGGTTTATATAGGATTCCACTTTGGAAATGCAGTTCTATTGTACCCAGTAAGTCCTAATAAAACCCCTCTGTCACACTTGTGGCAGAATTACTGATACACCAGATTTCTAATGTAGGAACCATTCTGTTTCACCAGAGCAGAAGTCCAGTATGGGCAATAGAAGACATGGATAATGGTTCTTTAGAGATGCTCTCTCTCTCTCTCTCTCTCTCTCTCTCTCTCTCTCTCTCTCTCTCTCTATATATATATGAGATTAGATTGCTGTTTTCTGAATGATATGTAAGAGGCAGCATGGATTGATGGATAGCCTTCTTGTAAACTCCAAGAAGGATCAGTTAGAAAGTAGGGAAGAGGCAGCAATTGCACAACTAAAGAGACAAGTTTCCTTCTTTGGCTTTCCTTGCTTTCATCTTGGCCTCTTGCCAAGGATCCTTTCCTTTCTTTTATAATGAACCATGTAGTCACAAGTGAATATTGATAAATCCATACCTGTGCCTCCTTTTTATTTACAGGGTTTTTTTTTCTAGGAACAAAGAGACCAAACCATGCACACACACACACACACACATACACATATATAGCATACAGTATACACTCCCTTTTCCATACTTTCCAACTGATCCCTCTTGGGGATGAAATCAGGCCTTGCCAATCCTTATATAACATTCAGAAACAGCAATCTGATCCGTTGTATTTATGCATATAGGAGATGTGGGGTTTGGGGGCCTCAGCATTAAAAACAAAAAGGAAGGCTGAAGGGAGGGAAGCTTGATAATTTACCCTGATAAGAGATAAGTTGTAGGACGTTATTTAAGCCAAAGCATACTGGGTCTTGACAGTAATCACTCCTAATATTTGGATTTTGCTTTAACATAATAGCACAGCGTTTATTATCTAGCTGTAATTCTTTCAAAGACTTGGGATGGTTGGCAATTCATTTTTTTAATCCTACATGTTAAAGTTAGTATAGAGCCCACAATTTATTACAGGTAAGGATAGTATGCAATTCAACTGCCTGACTTTCTGTAGGGTGGGTTAAAGAGAGTACAGTATAGACAAGGTCACCAACTGATCTCACAGAAGAATTGAGAGTCAAATGGGAACTTCATAACCCAATCATAATCCTCTAAGGTCACTTTAACATCACACACTTATATACTAATTTCATGCCAGGTACCCCATAAATTAAAGACCTTCAGGTCCCTATTATAAGCAGTTTGCTCAGGTCTTGCAGACTCTATCCATAGGGAATGCAGGCTTCGTTTTTTCTTCCTTCCCCTTAATTAGCATAATTGTCTTTTTCCAGTGAGATATGTCTTCTCATGATATGTTCAAAGTACAAACATCTTTGTTTAGTCACCTTGGCTTCTAGAAGGAATTTAGGCTTGATTTGCTCCTGGACACATTTATTTGCCTTCACATCAATTCATGGGATGAATCATAAAATCATAGAATTGTAAGAGACCTCATGGGCCATCCAGTCCAACCCCATTCTGCCAAAAAGCAGGAAAAGTGCATTCAAAGCACTCCCGACAGATGGCCATCCAGCCTTTGCTTAAAGCCTCCACCACACTTTGGGGCAGAGTGTTCTACTGCTGAACAGCTCTCAAAGTTAGAAGTTCTTCCTATTGTTCAAGTGGAGTTTCCTTTACTGTAGTTTGAAGCCATTGTTCTGTGTCCTAGTCTCAGGGCAGCAGAAAACAAGCTTCCTCCCTCCTCCCTATGACTTCCCCTCACATCTTTATACATGGCTCTCATCATGTCTCCTCTCAGCCTTCTCTTCTGCAGGCTAAACATGCCCAGCTCTTCAAGCCACTCCTCGTAGGGCTTGTTCTCCAGACCCTTGATCATTTGAGCTGGCCTCCTCTGGACACATTCCGACTTAGAGTCAACATCTCTCTTCGATTGCAGTGCCCAGAATTGGACACAGTGTGATTCCAGGTAACGTGGTCTAACCAAGGCAGAATAGAGGGGTAGCAGGACTTCCCTGGATCAAGACACTTAACTCTTATTTATGCAGGCCAAATTTCCATTGGATTTTTTAGCTGCCACATCACATTGTTGGCTCATGTTTCACTTGTTGTCCATGGGGATGAATTCATTTGTGTCCTATCAGTTTTCATCACTGTCTTGTGCTTTCACAACCATCCTATGAAACATGTGAAAACCTCAAAGAAGTCCAGCACCTTGGATAGTTCTCCAAAAGTTCAGAAATGAAGCCTACAATGGCTTCACCAACTGCACAGATGTAGAAGTTGCTAGCTACTGCTAGGTAGAGGATGACCTCTTCTAGAAGGAAAACTGACCCAAAACTATAAAAGCTGAGGAGTGAGTAGGTTACATTGAGGTCTGCATGGAGCAGCAGAAACAAAGGGAACCTATTCAAGAGAAATGAAAAGAAGTGGGTTGTATGAGCAATCGTGAAAATGTACAGTATCCCTACTGGTAGACTTCCACTTCAACTCTGTGCACCATAACTGCTAATAAATATCTAGGGTTCATGCTCTCTGCTTTGATGATTCCATCTCAGATGGATCTCAGCTTGTCTGTGCTAAGTTCAAATTTGGATTTTAAGAGTGTGTCCCCCCTCCCCATACCTTTTTCTTCCCCAATTTCCTTGGTGTTAAATTGCTTTCCTTTTGTTGCTGGTACATTAGGCCAGGTAATGGCCATTCTTCTTATTGCCAATCCCTACATTTTCATACCAAGTTAGGCTTAGGAAAGTACATCATTAATTTTCACTAAGGGAGTACAAGGGCTCTTTTTGCACTCAACGATCTTAAGGAGAATGATCGTCTTTTATTCCACTGTTTTGAAAGGAAGGGGGCAGGAAATCTTACAGTTCTATTTCACACACTTCATATCCCAATGTGCACATATTCTTCCAAATAAACAGTGGAAGGTAAAACTGAAAAGTGTTCAGCAGTGTTTTAGGTGACCCTGACTCCTGCTCTAACCACTTCATCAGCATTTTTGTGCAAATTTCTTTCATATCAATTGCCTTTTCTTGTTTTCAACTTCAGTTGCTTTCAGCGAGTTTGAAGTTCTTACATGAAGGTGAAGTTACCTTGCTTAATTAACGGCACTTTTCTGAACTGGACTGGATTGCAGCTCTCTGCATTATCCAACCTGAGAAACAATGATACACATTCTGCAGCAAACACACTGGGAACTGATTGTTTTAATTCACCCTTAGGTTGATCATGAAGCATGCCAAGGAGAGATGTCAGGTGGCGTTAGAAACAGTAACTTGAGGCAATATAACTTGCTATCAACAAAACAGATTGTCAGTTTCATCAAGAATGAGAGGACAATGTGTGCATTGAACAATCCTCCCATCACTGCTAAACTCCCAGAGTGCTGTTTTTGTAGTCATTTTATTTATTTATTTATTTATTTAATTCAAACAAAGTGTTTGAGGACCGGGACATTCGTAGGGATACCAAGTTGCCTGTTTAGAAAGCTATTGTCCTCCCAACCCTGCTATACGTGGACAGACGTCACATGCAACTTCTAGAACGATTCCATCAGTGTTGCCTCTGAAAAATCCTACAAATCTCTTGAGAAGACAGGCAGACAAATGTCAGCGTGCTGGAAGAAGCAAAGGCCACCATCATTGAAGCGATTGCCCTCCGCCATCAAGTCCTCTGGACCAGCCACGTTGTCTGAATGCCTGATCACTGTCTCCCAAAGCAGTTGCTCTACTCCGAACTCAAGAACGGAAAATGGAATGTTGGGGACAGGAAAAGAGATTTAAAGATGGGCTCAAAGCCAACCTCAAAAACTGTGGCATAGACACCGAGAACTGGGAATTCCTGGCCCTTGAGTGCTCTAGCTGGAGGTCAGATGTGACCAGCAATGCTGAAGAATTTGAAGAGGGATGAATGGAGGGCGAAAGAGAGAAACATGCCAAGAGGAATGTGCATCAAGCCAGCCCCGACCGAGACTGCCTTCCACCTGGAAACTGATGCCCTCACTGCAGGAGAACGTGCAGGTCAAGAATAGGGCTCCACAGTCACCTACGTTGTCGTCGTCGTCCCCACCCCCACCCTCCCAGGCCAGGATACCACACTTGGAGGACAACAAGGGATTGCCTTAGTAAGTATTTATTTTATTTACCTTATTTATATCCTGCCTTTCTCTACCCCAAGGGGGACTCAAGGTGGCTTACAAGTGGCACTTGCATAATGCCTTAAAGCATACAATATAAACTTTAAAATAAATTGGATTGAAATTAATACATATTAAACATAATTAAAATACATTCCGATGTTAAAAATACACCATAGCCAATTGCACATATTCCACATTAAAATAATTGCACTGCATTAGTTTTCAAAAGCCTGCACCCAGAGCCAGGTTTTTACTCTCCTTCTGAAGGCTAGGAAGGAGGGGGCTGATCTAATATTGCTTGGGAGGGATTTCCACAGCCATGGGACCACCACTGTGAAGGCCTTGTCTCTCGTCCCCACCAGCCATGCTTGCAAAGAAGGTAGGACTGAGAGCAGGACCTCCTCGGACAATCTTAATATCTGAGATGGTTCATAGGGGGAGATATGTTCGAACAGGTTGACTGGGCCAGAACCATTGAGGGCTTCATAGGCTAAAGCCAGCACTTTGAATTATGCTCGGCAGGCATGTAGCCGGGGGCTTTGAGGGGCTTCAGCCCCCCCCCGAAATTCTCAGGGTGGTCCGCGAGAATGCCTTACTGGTACATTATGTAAACTTATATTTATTCATATCATGATCTGATCACCATGCTCAATATATCCCATATACATGGGGGTATTGGGATAACAATACAAAGGGTTTGTTAGGTAGACCCTCTCTCACTCAGACTCAGCCCCCCGGAATCAAACTCAGCCCTTCCCAAATCAAAATCCTGGCTACGGCCCTGGTGCTCAGTAGCAGAGTGACAGCCAGTGGAGCTGACGTAACAGGGGGGCTGTGTGCTTCCTGTACGCTGCTCCGGTGAGCAACCTGACTGCCTCCCGTTGGACCACTTGAAACTTCTGAACAGTCTTCAAAGGCAACCCCACGTAGAGTGCATTGCAGTAATCTATATGGGATGTAACCAGAGCATGGACCACCGTGGCCAAGTCTGACTTCCCAAGGTACATGAGCAGCTGGTGCACAAGTTTTAATTGTAAGTACATACTTACACTATTTCTGAAGCAAAGAGTTTTCTGATAAAACAGTTTTCCGAGCTAGAATCAACACTGGGAGCCTTGGCTATTTAATCTTCCCTCTCAAGTTCTCCCATGCCCTCTAAACATACATGCATTATTAGAAAATTAGTGAAGCGGTTTCCTTAAACCAACTGGTCATTAGGCATTTGAAGACAACTAGCTGCAGAGATTAAATGTGACAGTCCCTGTAAAAGATGCAGATAGTCTAGGAATCCCACGGCAGTAATGAAATATTGATTTCATATGCAGATAGCAACAAAGAGGCAATAATAAGTATGAAGCACAACAGCCAACTGAATACACAGCTGCTGCTGCTACTGCTTCCATAACTAGTAGGTAGGACATGGAAATAATACAATTTTAGATTTCAAATCCCCAAATCTCTCAAACCTTGTTGTTGGCATGGCAGAACTCTCTTGTCTATCCCCCTTTGCTGACGACTGAAGTTTCCATCTAGCTTTGGGGCAGAAGTTTGTTTCTGATGGTTTTTAATTTAATTAAGGAAATATCAAGAAATTGAGATATTTAAAAACTCAAACTCAGGAGGAAGTGAAACCAAAAGTTTTCTCCTCCCTGATTTTTTAAATCATGTCACAAGCGACTTGAGAAACTGCAAGTCACTTCTGGTGTGAGAGAATTGGCCATCTGCAGAGATGTTGCCCAGGGGAGGCCCAGATGTGTTACCATCCTGTGGGAGGCTTCTCTCATGTCCACATATGGGAAGCTAGAGATGACAGACAGGAGCTCACTCCGTCTCATGGATTCGAACCACCAACCTTCAGGTCAGCAGTTCAGCTGGCACAACCCATTGCGCTACCATGGCTTCTCCCTGATGACTCTGCAGTAGGGTTCAGTGCAGATTGTATTTGCTCCATTCACAGATTTAACATTCACAGGTTTCTACAAAGAATTGACAGAAATAATCTTTAATGAAAAATAACAACATACAGTAGAGTCTCGCTTATCCAACCTTCACTCATCCAATGCAGTCTGCCTCCTGCACAGTTGTTTCAATACATTGCGATGTTTTGGTGCTAATTTCATAAATACAATAATTACTACATAATGTTACAATCTATTAAACTGCTTTTTTGTCGATTTGTTGTAAAACATGATGTTTTGGTGCTTAATTTGTAAAATCAAAATGTATTTTGACTTTTAATTGGCTTTTGCTTAATCCCTCCTTATTATCCAACATTTTCGCTTATCCAACATTCTGCCGGCTTGTTTCTGTTGGATAAGCGAGATTCTATTGTATTCAAATGTCCAAGGGGGGAAATCGACTGTACGGTGAAGGACCTGCTTTCAAGAAGAGTGCTGAGACTTTCTAGTAGTCTTCAAATATTTGAACAGATGTCACCATTGCTCTGTTCAATAGCAAGGAAGCAGATTTTTATCATGATCTAATTATTGCTTCAAAAGATAAGACTTTGTCATTGTGCTTATATGGCAGTGGTTGTTATTTGTTTTCCTGGTGTGGAAGAACAGCTGGTCAGATCTTGAGCACAACTTCACACATTCACACACACACGCACACACCTTGCCACTGATGTAACAACTATCTAATTGATTGGATACCATACCTAAAAAGCCAAAAAGGGCAAAGATTAAACAGTTTGCTTAATGGTTAAAAGTTCTTACCAGTTAGAAGTATCCCTTAGCATTTATTAGACAAGCTATCCTTATTGGGAGAGTGGAAGGCTACTCCCTCTCTGTAACTTTTTCAAGAGCACTTGCAAAGTGTCTGTGTGATCTCCTTTGTCTGATCAGTGGCCAGAGCTATCGCAGGTGCCTCCTAACTAGCTACCTTTGAGCACACAACACAAAAATTTGTGCAAAGAGGTACTAGATAGCTGTTTGTACAATACTTAAAACATCATATTTCATCACATAATGGTTGCATTTTATGCCTATTTCCCCCCCAAAAGGGGACCCTATTATACAAAGAAAACCATGCCTTAGATTTGCTGGTTTCTGTTTTTTTAAAAACTGCTTTTTGTCTGAGGATGGAGGAGGAATAAGAAGAGAGAGTCCTAACCCCCAACAGCTGTGTTAAAATTATGATTATGAAGCCCCCAGTGGTGCAATGGATTAAACCCTTGTACTGGCAGGACTGAAGACCGACAGGTTGGAGGTTTGAATCTGGGAAGAGCACGGATGAGCTCCCTCTGTCAGCTCCAGCTCTCCATGCAGGGACATGAGAGAAGCCTCCCATAAGGATGGTAAAACATCAAAACATCCAGGCATCCCCTGGGCAACATCCTTGCAAACTGGCAGTTTCTCAAGTCGCTCCTGACCTGAAAAAAATGATTATGTGAGTAAAGGCTAGAAACCAATTTTTGGAGGCGTGCATCTATTATGCGGTGGCTAAAATACAAAAACAGGTATTTATTATTTATTATTTCCAGTGTTTATACCCCGCTACTTCTCAACCCCCGAGGGGGGACTCAGTGCGGCCTAACAGACGGCAACAATTCGATGCCACACAATACATAGTAAACAACAGTTAAAATTAAAATATATTAAAATACACCTAGAATTAAATACATTAAAATACAGTTAATATTAAAAACATCATGTACATTCATCACCATTAAAACAATGTTCCATCCAAAGTCTTAGATCTTAACCACCAATTTGCCAGCTGACCAGTCTAAAGTGCGGTGTCGTGCTAGGGTGCAAACGCTTGGTCCCAAAGCCAGGATTTCACTCTTTTTCTGAATGTTAGGAGGGATGAAGCTGATCGAATATCAATAGGGAGTGCGTTCCACAGGTAGTCTTAATGGTACTGCCAAATTTATTTTTCCCCTCCTTCTCCCCATCCTTTTGATGCTTCAAGAGACAGATAGGGTTACCTTTTTGTTCACAAGACATAGCCCATCCTCAAACATCTGCATCTAGTAAAGGATGGAATCCCCCCCCCCCCGTTTCTTAGCTATGATATGGATCTCACATTTGTACAGATGTGAACAAGAATGGTGTGTGCACTTAAGCTAAACGTGAATCTCTTTGTCTGCTTT
Organism: Anolis apletophallus; assembly: GCA_030556195.1. NCBI lineage: Eukaryota > Metazoa > Chordata > Lepidosauria > Squamata > Anolidae > Anolis > Anolis apletophallus. The sequence continues at coordinate 78,977,485 of JARBWK010000011.1, forward strand.
AGGTATTTTTTCAAAACCTTAGGACTTCAGAATAAGATGTTTCTTGATTAAGCATACCTTCACTGATGACACAAAATTGTAAGGGGAGTTGCATCAAGCAAAGGGCACATGGAAGTCAGAAATTATGGCTAATGTGCAAAAATGCTTTTAGGAAGAAAACCCCCCACACACTTTCAACACCTCTACCTGCTATTTTTTGGCCTCTGCGAAACCTTGGTTCATGTCCAGCAACTAATGGAGGCGTGTTTTTATGATGAAGCAAAATTTACAATTGGCACCTTTATCAGCAGTATCAGCATGCTTCGCTAATATATGAAAACAGCCTAGAATGGCCTAAAACAGTGTTTCTCAATCTTTTGAATGCCGCGACCCCTTAATACAGTTCCTCATGTTGTGGTGACCTGCAACCATAAAATTATTTTCATCGCTACTTCATAACTGTAATTTTACTACTCTCCCTCGCCTGCACATGCACACCATGCTGTCATGCACCTTGCATGCCTCCTCTCCCTTCCCCGCTTGGAGTCTCAGAAACAGCCCTCCCTTTGGCCAATCACAGCGGAGGAGGGTTTTTGGTGGGGAGATTCGTCATCTGTTTCCAAAAAAGAAGAGAAGGACAGGCAGAGAGATCTTCAGCCATCTCTGCCAAAGGGGTTCCTAAGATCATCAGAAATATATGTTTTCTGATGGTCTTTGGCCACCCCGCTGAAACCCCTGGTGATCTCCCCAGGGGTCCCGACCCCCAGGTTGAGAAACACTGGCCTAAAAGAATTGCTTTCCACATTGAGAAAGTCCTGTCCCAGCTGGTTGCACTGTAAAAGAATTGAGAGATGACCATGAAGATATTCAGCCGGGTCTCCTTATCCTGGAATACTGATTTCTAGAAGTTTGGTCAGGTTAAAAGTCTATTGCTTCCATATATCCTACCAGCTACAAGGAAACAAGATGTCGCTGAATTATGAGGGCCTTAATATTTTATTTCTGGTGGTCTCACATTCTCCTTGGCATTAATAAAGGTTGATATACAATTTTGCCACATTCCAAGCATGAAGGGAGCTTTGGGATGTGAGCACCTACAGTCTTGAACTTGTGTACAAAGTTGTCTTCCCTCACTCCTATCAATTGCTGTATTTCCAAAAATTAAAAGGTTTTCTAATCAACCCCCCCCCTTCCAAAATGGGAATTTATTACAAAATACATATGCTTGCCTCTTTGCTTTCTTCTCAAAAGCTACCAGCAGTTTCTGAAGTGCCATACACAACATCTATATGTTTTATTAAGCTTGAAAGGCATTTTCCCATCCCTTGAAGTGATTAATTTTCAGCACCCCCATTGGAATTCAGGTGATCACATAAAACATCATGCTGGGCTTTCAGTGAAAAAAAGAATATTGATCTTGGTGAAACTCTAAAAAAAACCAGCAATAGCTTAATTCAAGATGTACGTGGATATATATTTCCATTGTTTCGGGAGAAAAAAAAACTTTGGCTGAATTTTTGATAACACACCCTTAAGAAAATCAATTTCCCATTATGTTGAAATGTTGGCATTTAGTCAATTATGATTTATTGATTGGGATTCTCCCCTCCACTTTCCAATTTTTAAAAGTCCCAAGCTGAAAAGTCATTAAACAGAAGCCCTCAAATCTCACACTGAAAGAAAATCACAAATGTATGCTAAAAATGTCATCTGCTTATTTTAATACATGTAAATGACCTGTTCAGTCACAAACCTTTGCGTCCGAAATGATATTTAAGGCACAATTATTAAGCTAGGGGAAAATGTCTAAAAAACATATAGGTCAAATCAAGGTGGACTTCAAACTGTAATAGGATTATGTTGGATGAAAGCAAAAAAGCCAACAAACAAAGAAGACAACAAAATAGCCAACACCTACAACAGAAACAAAGATAAAATGACGAAAAGATAACACCACTAATTGCTAAAGCCTTTAGATAACAAATCATGACCTTTTCTCAGAATGCCAATCTTATGTCACGGGATTGCTATTCAACGATCATCCCTTGCACACACAAAAAATCATCCTTTCCACAAATTTCCTCCCAACTTTCAAAGAAAAATCTTGACCTGCCTGCCCTCAATACAAAAAAACAACACTCAAGCTTCACTTTATTACAATAAATCATACTGTTATGAATTCAAGAACAAAAATTGTCATCTCCTAGCAAGAGCTGTCAAATGCAAGGCAAAGAAATAAAACTATTTTCTTGATCACCACTTTCAAGAAAACAATTGTAACTGCACCCAAGAATGCATGCAATCAAAACAACTCTATTCTGAAAACCATGCAAGAGAACCTTGAGACTAAATCTTTTAGACCTATGGCCCTCCTCAATCAAGATGAGAAGATATTCACCCCTATCCTAACCTCCATGGTAAACAATTTCATACTGGCTTTATACTGGGATGATTCAATCCACAGGGTACTTAACATCATTCAGTCTTTTTTTTGTAGACTGTAGAAGCCAGACAGCCCCTTTATTGCAGAAACTTCCACAATAAAAAAGGGGGCTGTCCAGACAACATTCTGGCCAGTCCCGCATTAATTCACCACAAACCAGGAAAACCCTGGTTTGTGCCGAATTAATTTGTTAGTGGATTTATTCCACACCTTTTTGGAAGGCGCAGGATAAATCCAGTACTTCCGGGTCTGAATACTGCAGTCCAGACACCATTCCCACAATTTACTGATCTAAATAAACCTGGTAAATTGTGGGAATACCCCCCTCCGCCCAAGCCCCCAGATCCTTTAGAAAAGTAGTAAAATCAGAAGCCTTGGATGGCTCTCCTGGTGTGTAGAAATGATACGCTAGGTGAGGGGAGGAAAATCACTCTCCTGGTGTATCATTTCTACATGCCAGGAGAGGTTGTCGAGGCTTCAAATGGATGATAGGTAAGATTTTACTACTTTTCTAAGGGGTTTGGGGGCTTGGGGGGGGGCTTGGGAGGAGGGCCTCCGAATGCTCTCTCGGTCTAGTCCCAAGAAAACGTCTGGGCACCCATGGAAGAAAGCACACACTTTCTGGTGTGGGTGCGGATAGCCCCCCACAAACACCTGTGGTTTTTTTAACGCAAATGTTTGCAGAATCACCCTTTGAAAGCCATTGACAGAATGAAATGGCCCTTCCTCTTTGAAATACTCAGGGAAATGGACTTGGGATACAGTTTTGTTGTCAAAACCCGGAACCCTGAGTCAGACCCCCAAACCAGCAGCTCTGACGGTGCCCAGAAAACAGTCGTTTGCAATCACCTTTTCCCCAGTTTCAGGTGGCTTCCCAATGAACCTGCCAAAGTTGCACAAGCACCGCATACACACCCTAGGGATATCTCAACATTTGGTTTAAGGGAAGACATAATCCTCTTACAATACCTCAAGATAATGGGCTTAAAGAAGAGTCACAGGTTTTCTACCAGATTTTAGTTAACTCCACCCCTGGAACATTTCTTTATTCTGATCAGTAGATCAGGCCTCTTCCCTGGGCTTTCAATTGAGGCTGTTCCAACACCCCTGGCACCCATTGTGTGGCCAGCCAAAACCCATTGTCCTGTTCAGGTTGGGCAATCCATGAGTGAATCTTGGTCAGCACTGGTTGGGTAATCCATGAGGGGATCAGACTGGACCAATCAGCAACAAAGTTTCTTTGTTTTGAATAACTGTCAATATGCTATAAATAAACCTGTATGTTCTCAACTGTGCTTATGTCAGTACCTTGTGAAGTCGGATCTGGCCACAGTGGTCCACGCCTTAGTCACCTCCAGATTCGACTACTGTAATGCACTCTATGTGGGGCTGCCCTTGAATATGGCCCAGAAGTTTCAGTTGGTCCAGCAGGCGCCAGCCAGATTACTAACCAGAGATTTCTACAGGGAGCGGTCAACCCCCCTGTTTAAGGAGCTCCATTGGCTGCCATTCATTTTCTGGTCCCAATTCAAGGTGCAGGTTCTTACCTACAAAGCCCTGAACGGTTTGGGACCCGCCTACCTACGTGACCGTATTGCTATCTATGAACTTACACGATCTCTCCGATCATCTGGAGAGGCCCTGCTCTCACTCCCGCCCCATTCGCAGGTGCGACTGGTGGGGACGAGAGAGAGGGCCTTTTCTGTGGTGGCCCCCCGACTCTGGAACTCGCTCCCCAGGGATATTAGACAAGCCCCCTTGTTGGCAGTTTTTAGGAGGAGTCTGAAAACGTGGCTATTCCAATGTGCCTTCCCTGAATAAAGGGGCAATGCCCTGCTTTGACCAATCCCCTGCAAATGTCCTCAGATGCACTTTAACTACCTGTTGGGTTGATCTCTCCACATTACCCAAAAACCCTTCAGCTAGATCTATCTTATCTCCATCCACGTCCGGTGTTTATTTATTTTTTAAAAATTAATATATGACATCTGGCCTGGCCACTATGGTTTTAAACTTTGTGTATTTACTGTTAATATGTGCGTTATTGATTGTATTGTTTTATTTGCTGCTGTATTGTTTGATTGCGGTGTTGTTGGGTTTGGCCTCATGTAAGCCGCCCCGAATCCCTTTGGGGAGATGGGGGCAGGGTATAAATAAAGTTTAATAATAAATAATAATATTTGACATGCAGACTCTGTTGACATTCATATTTGGCCAATGTGAATAAATGCCGCTGTTCCTAGTCTTCAACCCTTCTGTGTCTTATACATCCTTTTGTGGCTTGACATACTGGGTTCCTAAACCCACAGTCTTCCGGAGCTGAAATCACTTGGCAGTTTTGTTACAGTTCTCCAACACTTTTACGAAGACTCAAAAGCAACAGTTTTACTTAATGGCCTAGATCTAGATACTTTAAAACTTTCTAGAGGTGGAAGGCCAGGTTGCTGACTGTTTCCTTCATTTTTCCTTCCAACAATTGAACACCTAGTGAATCTAATCCTGAACAACTTCAACACAACTGGCTTGACTATATATGGATGCCATCATAAGATTGCTTATATGTGGATGATGTTCTCATTTCCCTGACAAATGCCACAAAACATTCCCTGTCTTAAAGCAATCAATAGATAATTTTGGGTTATATTCTAATTTTCAGATTAACTTTAACAAATCCACTATGGCAGGAGTGCTCACACTTTTCCAGCATGCGAGCTACTTATAAAACAACCAAGTCCCAAAGATCTACCTACCCACTACTCAAACAGCCATAAAAGCAAAATATTAGGAAATTTATTTGAGTGAGAGCCATATAATATATTTTAAGACTGAATTCAACTAAATGTGAGTATAATAAGCCCCTGAGCATTCCTCACAAATGGCATGGGAGCCATACACACTGTGCCTGCGATCTGCCTGAGATCTACCAGGACGCCCTTCGAGATCTACCAGGACACCCTTCGAGATCTACCAGTAGAACACGATCTACCTAATGAGCACCCCTGCACTAAGGTGTCCTTAAATATACCACTCTGCAAAAATAAAAAATGGCAATCTATAACCAGTTTACTACTCTGCCCTACTTAGGCTTTCCCTACTTAGGATAACAATTACAAAAGATTTTCATCAATTCATCCCCCACAAATACAATACCATTACCTCATCGATGACACAAAATAAAAGACCCTGCTTTCTGAAATCAATTAGACACATCACCTCTGATAAAGTTCATTTGGCAACTCTAGACACTGAACTGTATTTTCACATCTTTCAAGGAAGGCAATTTGTACAAATACTTAAGGGACAACACTCCACATGGTGAATCACATCTAAAATAAATAACATAATATTTGCTAAATCTCTCTTCACAAACACAAACTACCAGGCTTGCATTGAAATATATTACTAATCCATTCTTACATATCTCTTTATCTATCATTTTCAGATATTGGACAAATTTACACAATTCAAAAAGTGAAAGAATTCTATCAGATGCCAGATCCTTTTCTAGGTGGAGAAAACCTAAACTTGTAAACATCATAAAAACATCTCTAAAACCTGCCATCCTTACCTGGTTCCAATTACATCAAATCACCATGTTTTTATCACTACCATCCATTACATGAGAAACCCCATGTTTCTACAATATGACACTTCTTCAACTGACCACTAAAAGTCTCCTATTGAACACACATTTTGTTCAAAGTAACGACTCTTTGACCACAAAATCTTGCATCCTCCTAAACCAATGTTCACTGTTATTTTTTTTAAAACTTTGCTTGTTGATGTCTGTTCCCTTTTCTTGTTATTTGCTAGACTGCTTGTGTTAGGTATATAAGTGCCTTGTACTATTGCCATCTATAAACAAGCTAAAAGAATGTTCAATAAAAATGATAATTAGAAAAGAGTTAGTGCCAGGGAAACTTCCCCCACTCCCAAACCAGCATATTGCTCTTATAACTCACTCAAGCTCACTCACAAGCATATGGAGTTCAACCCCACTTCTAATTTCATTAAAAAGTTTAATATTGCAGGGAAGCATTTCTGATTCAATATTTTTATTGGTTTTTTATATTTGAACAAACTTTTAAAAGATTTTATTGTAATTACTTTCTTCTCCCTTTTGATGTACTAGTCTTATTTGTGTTCCAAGGTCACACAGAAATCAAATACTTGACGAAGTTTTACTGCCTTTTGACTTTGAAGGATTCTTTTGGCATAGCAATGCTCCGTTTACATTACATTAAGAATGCAGTCATATACACACATACTCAGAAGTCTCAATTAGTTTTATGGGTCTTACTCTTATGTAAATGTGAACAGGGTTTGACATGTAGGCATTCTAAATGTTGCATTAGAGCCCTGAAACACCCTTTTTACCACAAACCACACTCTGTCCAGGTAATCCTTTAAGTAAAAGTTTATTTAAAGAAGAGTATATAAAAATAAGCAAATGCAAAAGAGAGAATCAAAGTTCAAAACATTATTTCCAAGATAGCCAAGAGTCCAAACTCTTTTCAAATATAGTCTCCAGTGTCAATCCACAAAAATATCCATAAACAAGATAGCTCAAATCCAAGGCAGGCAACCTATGCCACACAGGAACTAGAAGCAAGAACAAACTTAGAAACTTTAATACATGAATTCCAAGAACCTAGTACCCTAAAACTGAGAGCTGTTCACCTGAATACAACGTTGCTCCCACAAAGGATTGTACCTGCAGGAATCAGTTTAAAAGGCCTCAATCTCTATCATAACATCATTTCTCATGCACCTGCTTTTCCTCTCCTTATCTCTAAGCCTCTGCAAAAAAGAAAATCTGTTTTTGTTGCATGCTCTATCTCCACAATTCCAAGCACCTTGACCTAGACAAGCATTGATCTCCCACATTTCTCTCAGCCTTCACTGCTGGCAGGTTCTCATGAGAACTGTTGCTTTCTCCAGTCTCATGGGAACTGCCAGGAAATTCCAAGCTACTTCTATCCTCCTCTGGCCCCCTCTGAATCTATCCCAGTATTCCTTTCCTCATCAGAATCCGACCAGGTTAAAACACTAAAGGGCTATCAGAAGGCATGTATTTTTTTTTTATGATAATCATGTTCCCACCCCAACTCTATATTAATTATATTCTGTCAATTTCCTGCAGCTAAAGATGTTTCAAAAAGTCCCCGGAAATATTTTCCAATTTTTACAATAAAAGTGCCATTCTAAAAGGCAAACCCAGAAAAATGCAAAAACCAAAAAGTATCAGTTTTCTAGTTTACATATTTGTTCAGCAAGCATGGATTACTTTAATTTGCATTAAAACATGAATCAAATGCAATTTCTTCAGGATTTGAACAATTACTGTAATCATCACATTCTACAGTATGGAAGGAAATGTAAAGAAGGCATAGACTTAGGACCTAGGAAAAGCTGCTGCTGTATTATACATCAAGCCATTTCCCATTATCCTGCCAAGCTACAGAGAAGTGAGTTCAGCTAGAGGGAAAGGTAGAAAGAAAAGCAAAACACTGAATTACGTTTTATGGACTCAGACAGTGAAATGGAGGGAAACCACTAATTAAGCTGCTGTTTCTCAATTATTTTGTCATATTTTTTTAATGAGTGCAGCTACTTTCTTTTCTTTTAATAATCCATAAAGTATATTTTATGCTAACCCAGAGGTCTAATTGCTTCACAGATGATCTGTTCTGACATTAGCAAGGAATACATTTTAATACTAATAAACACATGTACACATAGGCCATTCCTCAACATTCTCCCTTTTTGATATGTACGTACATTCTGTCATGATGTTTTCAAAACTTTCTACATATCAATTTCTTGTTGAAATTGAATTTTTCTTAATTGTTTATTCTGAAGCACCAGGATTCCTTTCTTTGTGAAAAATATTGTTTTACATTGCTGTTTGATATAGCTTACTAACTTCAACACTTTAGGTGAATATATGTATTTGCTAATAGTATTATCATCAGAATCTCTGCACATTGATGAATGAGAAAAAAAGCAAATTTTGGTGTATAAATTATTATTTGGAGTCCTTTTTGGGGAAAGGTTGCATTATAACTCTCTTCTTTAGGTTCTCTTATTATATTCAAAACTGTGTTTCTCTTGCATATTATTATATAATATGCACATATTATTTTGGTGACAATAAGTGCCTTTGCCATTGTTTACAGAGTGCTAGGCTCCTGAACTATAAAGTATCATGCTTTCCCCAAAACTGCCCCTCCACATTTCTTTCTCTCTTGTTTTCTTTTTCTTCCCATTCTCATTTTTCTTAACTCATTCTTCCATTGATCTGGGGGTATAAAATCATGTCCTGCTATGCTTTTTGGCATTTGAGAATTATGTCTCTGGGTTCCATTTCTATTTTGGATGCTTTGTTTTAAAAAGGATATATAGGGAAGTTGGAGTGAGTGCAAAGAAGGAAAACAAGTGTGTAGAACAAAATATATGAGAAGTTGAAGGAACTGTTCATGTTTAGCTTTGTGAAGAGATTGATGTATAATATGACTGTACTTATTTAATGAGCTGCCCCAAACTGGAGAGTTACGGTCTCTACTGTCTCAGAAAATTGAATCAAGTCTAAATGGTGTGAGTTACAAGATAGTAGATTTCAACTGAACGTCAAAAAGAACTTCTTGACAGAGAGAGCAGTTTGACAATTGAACCAATATTCTAAAGCAGGGGTTCTTTAAACTTTTCAGCTGCAGAGCCCTTTTTGAAGCAAAGGTTTCCAGTGGAGATCCAAGAAAGGTTTCTATATTACATTACATATTACAGGGTTCCCTCACTTATCGCTGGTGTTACGTTCCAGGACCACTCGCGAAAAGTGAAAATCCGCAAAGTAGGGACGCTATATTAATTTTAATATTTATACATTATTTTAGTAGTTATACACTATTTTAAGTCTTTATAAACCCTCCCCATACACTTATACACTACATAACCCTCCCTTGAACATGTTGTTCATGTAATCTTTGGCTCCGGCTTTATCTGTAGAGGCAACCTCTCCATACAGACAAATGCTCTTAAGTCCATATTGAAAAACCGTGAAACAGTGAGACCGTGAAAAGTGAGCCATGAAGTAGTGAGGGACCACTGTGTGTGTGTTATATATATATATATATATATATATATATATATGTGTGTGTGTGTGTGTGTGTGTGTGTGTGTGTGTAGATGCCTTGCATTTTAAAATTTGACAGACAGGCCAGTGGCAGATGGACGGAGAGTGTTTGTGTGAACTAACTGAAAAAGCATGAACAAATTCCTATGCACACTGCACATAGCTCATTTGTAGCAACAACAAAAAAGGAAATAAACAACAATACAAAATGAAAAGAAATTGTAACCAACATAAACTTAACAGCACTTTGGTGGAAGACCCCAGGGGCCATCCAGTCCAGTCCAATCCTCTTCTGCCATGCAGGAAAGGCACAATCAAAGCACTCCCTGAGCAGTGGGAGAGAAATAGGGTTTTGGAAGCAAGCAAGGCAACAGGAAAGGGATCTGGGTGGTGAAGGAAGTTAGAAAAAAGGCTTTTGGGAAAGCTAGGCATGGGAAGGGGGAGGAGCAGGAAAGAGGGGGGTAAGTTTGGAGAGGGAGGAGAAGGAAAGTGTGGAACCCCAAAGGCTCCGCAGAGCACACTTTTAAGAACCGCTGGATTCGAGAGATGCTCTTGATGGAAATCCTGCAGTGATAACCTATTAGTCTATGAAACAGTTTCTGTACCAGAAAATTAAATTAGATTTGTAGGGATCATAGAGAATATCCCACCACTGGGACCGCCCTTTATGTGAGTTCTCTACCACTCTATATTACTCATGCGAGGCTTTCTATTGAGACAGTCATAGTATTGCCATCAACAGTGAAAATGTCTGTTAGGAAATCCCACCACTGTGGATAGATTTGTGGATCTTTACACTTAAGTTTCCCCTAAACAGGAGTTCACAGTGTTCGTTGCAAACACTCAGTGGCTCCATCTACAGCGGTCATTTAATTCAGTTCAAAGCCAGCTTCAAACTGCAGCAGACAGAATACAAACTCCAAAAATAGTGCATGAAAGAAAATCCTTTATGCGCACCAGTGCTCTGTGGTTCCAGGATTCTCTATGTAAAGCACAACCACTTTCTTCAGTACTGGCTTGAAATTGCATTAAATGGTCAGTGTAGCAGAACCACTGTTTGGGCTTTCCTTGATCCCCAGTGTGGTCACACAGTTCTTTCTGTCCCTCTTGTCTAACTCCAACTATTATGCCAGTCTAAATGTCTCCAAAAGTTCCTATGGGGATTTATATTACTTTCATTTCCTATCAGGACACTATCCTTCCATCTGCAATGCTGCCATCACAGTCACTTGATTTGAAATCCAGCACTCAGAATGATAACACTGGCCGACACACATTTGGTGCATCAAATGTTAAATCTGTTTCTAGTACATTTGACCTGCTGATTCCAAAAATAGCACCAGAGTTTCCCTATCAGCTCTAGTTTGTGAAATATAGAACATATGCCATATATCAGACACTCATAAAAAGCCATGATAGCCATATCTAAGAAACTAGAGTTGATACATTCCATCCCATGCAATCTTCTGAATCAGTGCCCCACATAACCCAGGAGCAGGCTAAAAACCAATACACCAAGAAAAAATAATTGAGCTGTGTAAATGATTCTGGAGACCAAAGGGATTGTTGTTTATTCGTTCAGTTGCTTCCGACTCTTTGTGACCTCATGGACCAGCTTCTTCAAAGTAAAGCCAGTCACTTCTTGGTTGGCCCCGCTTCCTTTTTCCTTCAATTTCCCCCAAAATCATTGTCTTCTCCAAGCTTTCCTGTCTTCTCATTATGTGGCCAAAGTACTTCATCTTTGCCTCTAATATCCTTCCCTTCAGTGAGCAATCGGGCTTTCTTTCTTGGATTATGGGCTGGTTGGATCTTCTTGCGGTTCAAGGCAATCTCAGAATTTTCCTCCAGCACCACAGTTCAAAAGTTTCTATCTTCCTTCGCACAGCCATCCTTATGGTACAGCTCTCATATACATAGGTTACTATGGGGAATACAATTGCTTTAACTATGCAGATCTTCATTGCTAGTGTGATGTCTCTTCCTACTCTTTACTATTTTATCAAGATTGGTCATTGCTCTCATCCCAAGAAGTAAACGTCTTCTGATTTCCTGGCTGCAGTCTGCATCTGCAGTAATCTTTGCGCCTAGAAATACAAAGTCGGTCACTGCCTCCACATTTTCTCCCTCTATTTGCCCAAAAGTAACCTCTATGCCAGTGTTTTTCAACCTTTTTTGAGCCGCGGCACATTTTTTACATTTACAAAATTCTGGGGCACACCACCAACCAAAATGGCACAAAATGACACCCTAACACAGTAATACATATAGTTAATATGTTTTTAAATGTATTTATACACTCAGTGTGAAACCTGGACCTGTTTCGATGAACACAACATAGATATCCTGGCAGGAATGGCAGAAAGACACAAACTTCCCACACAGAACTCCCATAACCAAGAGAAAATGCTATAAGAGTTTGGAGCGCATTGACCTTGATGTTTTGGAGTTGTAGTTCACCTATATCCAGAGAGCACTTGGAAAAAACATCACCCAAGGAGACTTTCTGCTGCGCTTTCTGCAACCGAACTTGTATCTCAGATTGGCCTTTTAGTCATCAACGCGCTTGTAAAAGCGTGGGATGAGTCCTTCCTGAATCTTCGTTCGCGAAGTAATGCCGTGTAAGAGAGAGAGCTATCAGAGAGCACTGTGGACTCAAACAATGTTATGTTATGTTGTTGTTTGTTTTCTATCCAGAATCACAATGTTGGAAGGAGGCTCACCACTTTAAGGTCCCTCTAAAACAGGCATGGGCAAACTTGGACCTTCCAGGTATTTTGGACTCCAACTCCCACCATTCCTAACAGCCTGAGGCTGTTAGTGGCTGGGGGGGAGGAGCAAAAGAGCCTGAGGCTGCTAGGAATGGTGGGAATTGGAGTCCAGAATACCTGGAAGGTCCAAGTTTGCCCATGCCAGCTTTTGACAGAGACCTCTTCCTCCCCCTTCGCGCCCTTTCTTCCCCCTCCTGCTGAACACTTACTTTTTCTTCTACACTGCCGCTTCTGCCACCATTTTGATCCGAGGGGGCAGCGTGAGCATGTTCAGGAGGGGAGGGGGGAAGGGAGGAAGACGTGACCCATCCGGCCGCTACTGCACAGACTCGCCCCAGAGCAAAGCGAGGCAAAGCGAGCAGAGCGAGGCTGGGAAGAAGGGAGCCCGAGTGAAGAAGAAAAAGTGTTCGGCAGGAGGGGGAAGAAAGGGTATTGGAGGTTCCATTTTCCCATGGCACACCTGATGATCACTCACAGCACACTAGTGTGTCACGGCACACTGGTTGGGAAACACTGCCATAGTACATCAAGCACCAGTGCTCATCATGCTCTTTGCTGCCTCTGCTATGTAGTAATGCAACAGCAGTCCTCACAGAAATAAATCCTAAACAGGCCATACCACTTGAGTTAGAAGGCTGAAACTGGGCTCACAGATAGTTGATAATGCCATGAGAAGATCTGAAGGAATAATAGTTTAGAACTCTCTTCAAATCATTAAAGAACTAGCTAATTTAAATACTAGCAACTAAGATATAATGTTCTAATCTAACTCTTGCGATGGTGATGACAATTGCTAAAGACTTATACAATCATTTCATTTATTTATTGCATTTGTATGCCACCTTTCTCCGAGAATGGGACCCATGGCCCTGAACTATGCCTCCAAGCAACCATCAAATCCTAAAGCAGGGTGTTGTTGCTTTCTCACCAGCTCGTATCATCAGACAAGATTGACCTTAATCGCTGCCTTCGTTGGCACACTGATTTAATCCGAGGAGACGCAAAACATGTATATGATTTGAAATCAGATTAGTCTCTGACAAGCACTATCATATCAGGTCTTCACTCTATTTTAGCTGCTCTGCAGTTTCCATTTTAATGGCCTGAAAGGTGATTACTGCATGCTGACAACTGATGAGGGCAAGGCAATGGGGAAATGGCATTCTTGAAAGGAAGCACTCTGAACCTCAGCTATTACATAACAGTCCCTGGCTTCTCTCCAGCATAGCCTTCTAGGATGTGTAGAAAACAACAACTATTTGACAATGATGGTTCTAATTCACAGCTGCTGTAACTAACAAGGACCTGTCATGTCAGATGAAGTTGCGATTTGAGGCTCAGACAATGCTGAGTACCATGCTGGAGGTAAAAGGAAAATCACCAAATTGATCTGAGCAGAACTGGGCTGTTTTCCAAATAGTCAAAAGAGGGCTGAAATTGACCCGGGTGTACACTGCTATGAGGTAGAACCTGCCAGTGTGGCATTGCTGGGAATTGTCTCCACTGCCACTATTTCCTGCATCATGGCATGCATTTGGTGTGTGTGTGTGTTTTAAACTGTAGAAGCTCTTGCTGAAAAATGAAAAACACATTGAATGATATCAACAAATTTGCTACCCCTTAATGATCAAAGACAAAACTCAGATTTACTTAGGTGATCCCTCGTTGTCCAAGTATGACCTCCAGTTAGAGTGCTCAAGGGTGTCTATGCCACAGTTTTTAAAGGTTAGTTTTAAGCCCATCTTTAAATCTTTTTTCTTGCTCACCAATGTTTTGTTTTCTGTTCTTGAATTGAATTGCTGAGTTGCAGTATTATTGAGTTGCAGAATGAATCATTACAGTTTCAACAGTCTGAATAAGGATTATGAGCAAGGATTACGGATTAATGGATTCATGCACTTTATATCTTTTAATCTGATATACATGATAGCCATGTATAAATATGTGAGAGGAAGTCAGAGGGAGGAAGGAGCAAGCTTGTTTTCTGCTGCCCTGGAGACTAGGACGTGGAGCAATGGCTTCAAACTACAAGAAAGGAGATTCCACCTGAATATTAGGAAGAACTTCCTGACTGTGACAGCTGTTCAGCAGTGGAACTCTCTGCCCCAAAGTGTGGTGGAGGCTCCTTCTTTGGAAGCTTTTAAACAGGCTGGATGGCCATCTGTTGGGGGTGTTTTGAATGCAATTTTCCTGCTGCTTAGCAGCGGGTTAGACTGTATGGCCCATGAGGTCTCTTCCAACTCTATGATTCTATGAAATGGACCTCACATACAGACCCCAAAAGACTTAGTCATATACATCTAGCTTCAGTTATATAGTATCTGCTCACTCCACCCCAAGAAAATTAGTTTATTTATTTCGTATCAAAAGCATTGCATAAATTAATATAAACCTGATAAAAATAGGTGTGCAGGCAGTTAAATATTTTTGACCAAAATTGACAACAGCAATGGCATTGTCTGTAGCCTCCAACAATTCCTCCTCTGCACATGAGTCTGGGCACAGGGGACAAGCATACAGATGCAGAGTTGTCTGTTCTGCTCCGCAATCACACAAGGTGTGGGATTCTTTTAGGTAGTGCCATTTTGCCAGGTTGTCTTGTGAACTTCCCACTCCGCTTCTGAGTATATTCAGGGACTTCTAAGTCGTCCATTCTTGGTTTGCCCCTGGAGGAAGACCAGCTTGTTCCATTCCATTCCAGCTTGTTGATCTCTCTCTCTCTCTCTCTCTCTCTTCAATTGTGGTGCCCAGAATTGGACACAATATTCCAGGTGTGGTCTGACCAAGGCAGAATAGAGGGGTAGCATGACTTCCCTAGAACTAGACACTATACTCCTATTGATGCAGGGCAAAATCCCATTGGCTTTTTTTGCTGCCACATCACATTGTTGGCTCATGTTTAACTTGTCCACAAGGACCCCAAGATCTTTTTCACATGTATTGTTCTTGAGCCTGGCATCCCCCATTCTATATCTTTGCCTTTCATTTTTTTCTGCCTAAGTGGAGTATCTTGCATTTGTCACTGTTGAACTTCATTTTGTTAGTTTTGGCCCATCTCTCCAATCTGTCAAGATTGTTTTGAATTCTGCCCCTGTCCTCTGGAGTATTGGCTATCCCTCCTAATTTGGTGTCGTCTGCAAACTTGCCTTCTAACCCTTCATCTAAGTCATTAATAAAGATGTTGAACAGGACCAGGCCCAGGACAGTGAGCACCCTCTGGGCACCACTTAACCAATTACAGATCCACCTAACCGTAGTTTTGCCTAGCCCACATTTGACTAGTTTGTTTGCCAGAAGGTCATGGGGGACCTTGTCAAAGGCCTTACTGAAATTCAGGTACACTACAGCCACGGCATTCCCTGCATCTACCAAGCCTGTGTTCTTGGCTTTTCTTCACGAATGAAGATTCAGGAAGGACTTATCCCATGCTTTCTACAAGCACGTTGATGATTTGAAGGTTGGATGTGTCCTTCGAGCCTGTGCAATGGATTTTTCTGGTGGAGCGCAGCGTGCACAGAACTGGCCTCACCCTTTAAACCAAAGGTTCATTTGCCGGGGCGTAGCAAGCTTGGACGGTGGCAGCAAGGTCCTCAGGTCGTAGGTTTGGTTCAAATTTCCTTCTCTAGATGGTTGACCTTACAGGGTTAAACAAGCACCATCTGCCCAGGTTTGAAATCAGAGTTTTCCTTCTCCTAGGATGGTTGCCAAAAGGCTAGAAAGTCTTTGTCAGACCCTTCAGTTGTGACCTGTCTGGCATGGGAGGCCCTCCCGGTGGCTATTTTGCCACCGCCAGCATAGCTCGCAAGCCTCTCCCCCACAACAAGGGGGTGGCAACGAAGAGGTAACTCTATCAAAAAAAGAGATCAGATTAGTCTGGCATGACTTGTTTTTGATAAATCCGTGTTGACTATTAGCAATGACCGCAAGTATTTGCAGACCACTTCCTTAACAATCTTTCCCAGAATCTTGCCTGGTATCGACGTGAGGCTGACTAGATGGTAATTGTTTGGGTCATCCTTTTTTCCCTTCTTGAAGATTGGGACCACATTGGCCCTCCTCCAATTTGCTGGAACTTCTCTCGTTCTCCAAGAACTCTCCAAGATTATTGTCAATGGCTCCAAGATTACTTCTGTTAGTTCCTTCAATACTCTTGGGTGTAGTTGATCTCGCCCTGGGGACTTGAACATATTTGGAGCGGCCAGGTATTCCTGGATGACTTGTTTCCCAATCAACATCAACCAAAATAATAAATTTTCATCCATCACTAAATGATCCATCATCCATGGTAACTAACACTCTGTCCTTTAAAAAACAAACAAACATAAACTCTGCATTCTGCCGATGAAAAGGTCCCAGTCAGCTCCCCTTGCTGGCATAGACTTTTCCCCTTCTTGACGCCCACACACAGCACCATCGCACACACTGCTCTCTAGCTGCTAATAGTCCACATCGCCTTGCTTCCCAGCACAATTTAATATAATGAGAGGAATAGCTTCATTGCGGTACTTCATCCCATTGTTATATTTACACAATGGCTTATCAACTGTATTGCAGAGTAATCTGCTGAATCTTCTTTCACAGGAAGAGACCCTTTTGATCTTAGAGGCTGTGCTGAGACAAATAAAGCACCCTGTGTTGTGCTCAGTGGGCATGGAAATAATCTTTATAAATGGCAATTAAAATCATGGCACCTCGCAGAAACTTGGGGAATGTATTTTGCTTTTTGTTGTCAACAAATGCAGGACCCTTCCTTCTCAGTTTGTACTCTTGCTCCATAGAATCACAGAATCTTATAGTTGGATGGGGTCCCAAGGGCCATGTAGTCCAATCCTCTGCTATGTTATAGCACTTCTGAAAACAGCCTATATGCTTTTACTGGTTACCAGTCTGTTTCCCTGCAGGAGGCTGAGTGCAGGGTCATAGCCTTGAGGGCTCAGCCCCCGAAATTCTCAGGGTGGTCCACGGGCCTTACTGGTACATTATTTAAACTGTTATGTGTATTCATTAATTCTGATCACCATGCCAATATATCCCATATGCATGGGGGTATTGGAATAACGATACAAAAGGTTTGCTAGGGAGATCCACTCACTCAGACTCGCCCCCCGGATACTGGCTGACTGCTTTCAGAAGGATCATAGCTTCCTGAATGAGAAAATGGCCTTGTTTTCATGTGTGAATTTTAGCCAGTTCAACCACTGCAGAGCAGAAACAAACATAGCAAAATATTATCAAAGGCTTTCATGGCCAGAATCACTGGGTTGTGTGTTTTTTGGGCTGTATGGCCATGTTCCAGAAGCATTCTCTCCTGATGTTTCACCTGCATCTGTGACAGGCATCCTCAGAGGTTGTGAGGTCTGTTGGAAACAAGGAAAATGAGGTTTATATATCTGTGAAATGTCCAGGGTCAGAGAAAGAAAAAATGAACAAAATCTGGCTACCAGTATTAAAATACTCTAAAATCATAACAGTAAATAAAGAACAACATTCAAAAACAGGGGAACTCCAGACAAGAAACAATCAGGGACAGCTAATCACATCTCAACAAAGGATTCCCCCAGGCAGTAAGAAACCACACCTTGAAACTGCTAGGCCATTCAATGCTAATCAAGGTGGCCAATTTAAACATTCACACCTACCTCAAACAGACAAGAGTTCTTTCTCCCACCCAGGACATTCCACAGATATATAAACTCTATATAGCCGAGGGCCGCTGCCCTCCACCAAAAGAGATCCAGCAGCAAAAGGAAAGTTTGGGGTGAGTTTTGAGCTAAGGGAATAAGTGGCAAGTGGCACTGGGGTCACTCGCCACTTAACAGGCTTGGCCCTCGGTCCCGGGTTCTGGCTGTCTGTGGCACGTATCTCATATGTGGCTGCTCAAATTGCTCTATTTCACCAGGACCAACACACAAACAAAATATACAGAAAATGCAATGTAAGTTGTGAATGTGTTTATTAATGTTAGTATATGGCAAGCACAGGCCAGTTTTAGCTACAGCTGATTGGGTGATGCATTGCCATAGTAGCGAAGCTCCTGAAGTAGAAATGTATCCATTTCAGCAGAGCTGGGAGGAAAAGGGGCGGAGCTAACTGACAACAGAAGAGTGAACATTTTAAAAATATGAGCCAGTCTTTAGCCGATTGAGCTAAAGGGAAGATGTTTCTGGCTATGTGAGAGCTGGAGGAGGTTCCTATGCTAAGTTTAAGTCTTCAGCCTTGTTATTTAAAGTGCTGAAGGAACCATTTTTGAATTAGAAACCACAATATATGAACTGAATACATGGACTGAGTTGGACATGATTTCACCTTGATGAACAGCTTTTTATGTAATTTGTTTTATATGTATTGGTAATTTTATTGTTATTTATGATGTTTTAGATTTTAATGTTAGCATTGAATTCTTGCTGTCTGCCGGTCTGAGTCCCTCTACGGAGGTGAGAAAATCAGGATACAAAAGTTTTAAATAAATAAATAAATGTTATATAGTAGCAGTTTCATGTGTTCATAATAATAAAAATCAACTGTAACAATATCCAGGAAGTACTGTAAAGAAAATACTGTGTAACCAATACGATTTGTGGGCCTGAGAATCCATAAAATAAACATTTATTTGTTCAATTCTTACAATAAAGGCTTGTATCAAGTTATTGAAGTGAAGATAGTCTACTCTACAGGAAGATGACTGAAGGTCATCTTGGAGCTGGATACAGTTTATGGTATTGGGTTACACATATTAAAGTGACACAAACATTAATATAATATAATTAATATAATATAATATAAAAGGTGCTCAGCCCCAATCACACTACTCTTCTACACAGATGGGATTGAACTGGCGAAGCATTTGCAAAAGTGAATATATGTGGATATGAGTAGGATCTAGGAAAGACAGCACAGTTATATTTTAAAAACCACAATTACCACTTGGCCTCAAAGCTCTCTTTAAAAGCCTTACCTGCTATAAGCGGAATAAAGCAAAACAACATATCCTCCAAACTGCTTTTTTCCACTCTCCTCCTTTCCACTCTCCAAATCTGCTCCTTACATTAAGTTGTTTCCAATATTTCTGACACTAATTCTTGGGCTTTCATTTACTATCTAGAATGTTGAACTGGTTCAAAGCAATATAAATCATTCCATTACCAAATTGGTTTGCATTTGGATTGATTCAATCTGATTTGGACTCTCTCCTCATCAGTCCAAATGTGTCCAGGTTGGATAGCCCGAGCGGTTAGTTTGCTATGATAATGCTTAGAGAGATAGCTTTGCTTTGTCTGTGCAAACATGATGTGCAGTCATACTAACTGTGGGTGGTAAAGGAATTATGCTTTGGATCTGTGCTACACTGATAAGAAAGAGGACTTCTTTTCAATGCTGGTGAGTGGAGGACCACATTAAGCCAATTGCAGATTCGAAATGAATGCAAAGTGCAACAGTGATTCCAGACATGCGCTTGTTGCTTTTCCGACTAATTGTCACAAACATGATTGTCAATATGTGAGACGGCAAATATCATCTGAAACAAAGGCATGGGGTTTGCCACATTTCTCATCAGTTCCTTTGTTCCATTCCTTTTTGGACTCCTGTGGTGCCCTTCCACGCACTTTCCCTCCTTTTACCATGACATTTTACTCTCCCTTTCCCTCAGATGAGCCCTAGGAATGTATTTTCTAATATTAGCAACTTCCCCTCCAACCTACGCACTCATTTAACTATTTAAACAATGCCAGACATTACAGTTATTCTTGGGTGAGTGGACTTTATGGCAGGAAGAACCTGTATTGACCACATAGCTTTCAAAACTCAAAGCTGCCTGGCAACCTTGGATGCAAGCTTTCTCCCACTGCTGAGGAGTATTACTTGGTTTTTAACCTCTCTTCCTTTACCTTTTTCTTTACCTTGCCGCCCCAGTGGGAGTTAAAAGCATATTTTGCTTCCCTTGCCATGCCTTGCTATCTGTTCTGCATTCACATTGTTGCCGATGGCTTCGCTACATAAGACTGACATACATGCCTGCCCTAAAAAGTATTTATTTATTGTTGAAGGCTTTCATGGCCAGAATAACTGGGTTGTTATAGGTTTTTTGGGCTGTATGGCCATGTTCTAGAACAGGGGTAGGGAACCTAAGGCTTGGGAACCAGATGTGGCTCTTTTCATGATTGCATTTGGCTCTCCAGAGCAGCCCAGGCCTCGGTTTCCCAGCATGCAGCAGAGAGGAGTGACGCAAATGTGCCGCGACTGCCACTTCCACAGCGCCATCGGCGCCTCTTCCTCATCCCCCGCTGCTCTCGAGGCCCTGCGTCCTCTTCATCGGGGATGGCGGAGCCCAGCAGTGGTGCCTTGTCCTCGTCTTCCTCTTCATCCTTTGCCACGGGCGTCGGTGGAGGCGGGCCTGACCCTGTCGCCATGGACCCGGCCTTGCTGTCCCTGGGGGACGCCCAGCGGCTGCCTTTTCGATGCCTTCCGGAGTGACTGCCTTGCCAAAGTCGACACCAAGGTCCACCTTGGCCCCGCACCCTCCTTCCACTTCCTTCCTTCCTTCCTCTTCCTTTCTTTTTCCTTCTCTTTTTGTCTTTCATTCTTTTTCCTCCCTCTCTCCTTACCTTCTTTCCTTCCTCCCTCTTCGTTCCTTCCTTGCTCTTCCATTCTTTCCTTCTCCCCTTCCTTCTTTCCTCCATTCTCCCTCTTCCTTCCTACCTTCCTTCCTTCCTTCCTCCCTTCCTTCTTCCTTCCTTTCTTTCTCCCCTTCACCCTCCATTCTCCCTCCTTCCCCTCCCTTTCCCCCTCTTCCTTCTTTCCTCCATTCTCCCTCTTCCTTCCTTTCTTTCTCCCCTTCACCCTTTCCTTCTCTCCTTCCTTTTCCCTCCCTCTTTCCCCTTCCTTCTTTCCTCCATTCTCCCTCTTCCTTCCTTTCTTTCTCCCCTTCACCCTTTCCTTCTCCTTCTCCCCTACCTTTCCCTCCCTCTTTCCCCTTCCTTCTTTCCTCCATTCTCCCTCTTCTCCCTCCCTCTTCTTTCCTTTCTTTCTCCCCTTCACCCTTCCTTCTCTCCTTCCTTTTCCCTCCCTCTCTCCCCTTCCTTCTTTCCTCCATTCTCCCTCCCTCCTTCTTCCTTCCTCCCTCTCTTCTATTCTTTTCCCCCAAGTCTTCCTTTCCTTCTCCTTTCTTTGTTTTCACTTCCCCCCTCTCTCCCTTTCTTTTCTTCTTTTCCCTTCATTATTTTACTCTTTCCTCGCTCCCTTTCCTTTCTTTTCCCCATCCTTTCCTTTCCTCCCTTCCCATTTCCTTCTTTCTTTTCCCCTCCTTGTCTCTCTCCTGCTTTTCTTTTCTTCCTTTTCCATAGTTCGTTCTTCTTTTCTTTCTTCCTCCCCCCTCCTTTATTTCATCTGTCTTTCTTTCTTTCCCCCTTCCTTCTGTCGTCTCTTCCTTCCCAGAGTCCTAAGCATGTTTTTTGCAAAGCCAGGTTTGAAGTGTCCCGTCATTCTGCCGGGAGAATCCTTTTCTCATAGTATGTATGTATATACTCACATTTAGTTGAATTCAGTCTTAAAATATATTATATATTATATGGCTCTCACTGAAATAAATTTCCAAATATTTTGCTTTCATGGGTCTCTGAATCAAAAAGGTTCCTGACCCCTGTTCTAGAAGCATTCTCTTTTGAAGTTTCACCTGCATCTATGGCAGGCATCCTCAGAGGTTGTGAGGTCTGCTGGAAACTAGGAAAATTGGTTTTATATATCTGTGGAAAATCCAGGGTGAGAGAAAGAACTCTTGTCTGTTGGAGATAGGTGTGAATGTTTCAATTAGCCACCTTGATTAGCATTTGATGGCCTGACAGTTTATAGTTGTAGCTTGTTACTGCCTGGGGGAATCCTTTGTTGAGAGGTGATTAGCTGATTTGGGCTGATATTTATTTATTTACTTACTTACAGTATTTATAGACTGCTTTTCTCACCCCCAGGGGGACTCAAAGCAGTTTACACAAAAATAATGGCAAAATTCAATGCCTTACATACATAAGCCAAAACTCAAATCAAACAACATGTAACTAGGCATAAAATCAATAGGACAATTCACCATAAGACAAGATTAACAGACATTTAAAACATGAAAGAGAAGAATTAAAACACCTAATAAAAGGATTAAAATCACATTATCCAAAAGTAATGGGAATGATTTCTTTGTGCAGTGCAGAAGGACCAGGGAAGGAAGGTGGGGGTTGAGGCAGGTGGAGTGGGAACCCATGCATACCATTTGACATTCCTTAGTTGGGTCCACACCTTTGTCACTGTTGATACCTTAGCAAAGTGTGTAGTCAATTTTGTGTCTTGTTGCAGGGGAAAATGCAGAGAAGTTTGGAGTAGCATCCTTCAACTTCAAGAACGGAGACCAATGTGGCTCTTACTGCGAAGGCTCTTCGGAATGCTTCCCCACCCAACATACAGCCCTGACTTGACTCCATGAGATTTCGTTATTCCCCAAGCTCAAAACACACCCCAAACTTTCCTTTTGGGAAAATTGAAAACAGGCAGCTGTGATGAGGGCTTTAAACAACATCTCAAGTGAAGACTTCCTCAGCTGCCATTAAGAGAGGCAGCAATGCTAGAATCAATCACAGGGAGCCTATTTTCAAGGGAATAAGCTGTAATTGTATGTATGTTCAATATTTCATTCCCTTTACTTTTGGGACATACACTATATTCAGGATGACTGGCTTGACTCGGTAGGAGCTGGGGGTGGTGACAGTCGACAGGGAGCTCTGGCGTGGACTGGTCCATGAGGTCATGAAGAGTCGGAAGCGACTAAGCTAATAAACAACAACAACAACAACACCCCCCCCCACCCTCTGCAGCATCTGCTTTGAGAAGAGCCAATGACTGGAAACCTATCTTTGTGTTCACCAGTGGTTCCCAACCTGTGTTCTATGGACCACCAGTGGTCCGCAAGAACTAAAATGTGGTCCGCAAGAACTATGGACCACCAGTGGTCCGCTGCCTCATTGTTATGACACCATTTCAATGAGAGTGACTGGACTCACAAAACCCTCTTATAGTGCCGAGGCAACAGGGATGTTGGGAGAGGAGAGGCTGACTACCCACGAAAACTTCCGAGCACAATTCAAAGTGCTGGTTTTTACCTATAAAGCCTTTAATGGTTCCGGCCCAGTTTACCTGTTCGAACATATCTCCCTCTACAAACCACCAAGGACCTTGAGATCAGCTGGGGAGGCCTTTCTCTCAGTCCCACCACCATCGCAGTCACGTTTGGTGGGGATGAGAAACAGGGCCTTCTTCGTGGTGGCCTCCTGGCTGTGGAACTCTTTCCCTAATGAGATCAGATCTGCCCTATCCCTCCTGACCTTCTGGAAGAAACTCAAATCCTGGTTGTGCGAACAAGTGTTTACAGAATAGATTGATTTACTGATGAAGATAGGGTATTAGTGGATCGCGATGGACTTATTTGGATGACGATTTGAACCGGTGAACTGTTTTAATGTATATTTATAACTGTTTTAATTTATGCTAATTGCATTTTATGTTATTATATTGTGCCAGTATTGAATAGTTGCCTGTTGGACGCTGTCCTGAATCCCTCTTCAGAGGTTGAGAAGGACGGGGTATAAATTTCTTAAATAAATAAAGGTGTGACAACAAGCCTCCTGACTGCTGCTTCTCCTCCTCCTCCCTCCCGCTGAGTGGAGCCATTCCATCTGGTAGATTGAAGCGAGGGCACCTTGGTGTCTTCATTTTTAGGCCTGTTCCTGGTGTTATTTGGGGTGCTTATTCAGAAAGTTGCATTGGCTAGACCACATCAGCTCTAGATTATTAAATATAGTTTTCTGTGGGCGAGCAGATGGCGAGTACTGGATGGCTTATGCCCTGTATCAGAAACTAAAGCTGATGTGGTCTATTCAATGCAATTTTCTGAATCGGCACCCCAAATAACCAAACCAAATCTAAAGTTGACCAAAAACTGATTCGTAACCCTTTTGTTACAAATATTGGAAGAGCCCCCGGTAGCACAATAGGTGAAATGCTTGTGCTTGCTGGCAGGACTGCTGACCAAAAAGGTCAGCTGTTTGAATCTGGGGAGCAGGGTGAGCTCCTATCTGTCAACTCCAGCTTCTTATGCGGGGACATGAGAGAAGCCTCCCACAGGATGGTAAAAACAGCTTGGCATCCCCTGGGCTATGTCCTTGCAGACAGCCAATTCTCTCACACCAGAAGCAACTTGCAGTTTCTCAAGTCACGCTTGACACGGAAAAAAAAACCCCTAATGTTGGAGAGTGGTCCCTGGTCAAAGTGGTCCCTGGTCAAAAAAAGGATGGTCTACACCAATTGCATTTTCTCTCCCCAATACGCAATTATATGCATTCTGGGTTGTTGTAGGTTTATCGGGCTATTTGGTCATGTCCTAGAAGCATTCTCTCCTGACGTTTTACCTGCATCTATGGCAAACATCCTCAGAGGTTCTTCCTCACCACTTCTCCACAGTTCCATTACTTCTGCTTATTAGTCTAAGAAGCTGGATATCACTCACAACATACATGTGACTGATAGGAATAAGAAATTAGTCCATGTACTCTTTCTTTCTGCCAGTCCCTTAGTGTTGGGTTGTGTCAGTGCAATGGTGAATCTACTTTAGTCTGAATTTTAAAGAAACAGAGGTCTAATCTCAAGATGGGCTCAGTACCTTGAATGGATATTTTAAAATCTAGATGAAACCCCAGATCAGATGAACTGTTCCATTGACAAGCTGCTAGTTTCAAACTGCACAATAACTGTAGCATGTTAATATTTCTATATGTATTTATTGTCCTTCCCCTTCTTTTGTTCCAAAACCAGGCTTCTTGGTGATTTAGAAAACAGAATGCATTCTCAGATGCCCTTGTGGACATTGTGGCTTGAAAATGTGTGATTTTTGCTGCAACAGAAAATAATATTCATGGCAACTGAAAGGGATACAAAAGGCCCATTTGTGTGCAGTGAATATCACCCAGAAAATCCTTTCACATAGATGGGGCAGTGCCAGTTTCTATGTTTGTTTGTAGAATTAATCAGAATGGCAGGCTGAGGTCAAGTGCCATCTAAAGCTGTGCTTCTGCTCCCCTCTGATGGAGGCAGACATTCGGAAAAGTGGGATTTTAACACACAAAGATGGAGAGACAAATTCTCCAGTCAAATGTTGCTATGGCCATGAAATGCAGGGCATGAAACACACCAGAAATTCCACCTATGTCTCTCTTTTTCCATCGAGGGTATTAATGGAATGCACTCAAAACTCTTAGCTCTTTTAGTTCATTGTACGGCTGTCATGTCAAAAGGCATAAATAAGTAAAATAATACCCTCTCATCCCAAGGTACACATCTCTCTTTGAGAAAGAAAATCTTGGTTTCCTGGTCACTATAGCTGGAAAAGAGGAACACTTCCTTTTGTTTGTGTCATCCATGTTACTGTTTACAAATTGAGATGGCACGATACCAGTAGGGAGTCTGCTCATTGTCTCACAGACAAAAGACACATTGTCTGTCTACATGCCTAACTTTCTTTCTCCAGAGTCAGGATTGTTGTAGCTAGCTCTTATAGCGAGGGCGAGAAGGAGGAGCTATTGGAAGGGCCAGCATCTGAGTTGGAGCCTCAGTCAAACCCGGAAAAAGAGTCTTTGGAGGAAGCTACCACTTCTCAAACTGCAGAGCAAGAACAAGTTAGCACATTTTGGCCAGGTGGAGGAAGGGATAAGTGTTCTGGGTCTTATAGAGGGAAAAGGCTCAAGTTTGCATGTCCACCCAATGAGCTGAGAAATGACCTATCAATATGCAACACCTGAAAACCTAGCATAAAAGGTTCTTGGGAGTTTCATCTTGTTGCTGGCAGTAACTTCACTGTTTGGAGATGAGGCTTCAGGATGTTAGTGATTATGTAATTTGTGAACATTGGACTAGCTCTTGGACTTCGACATTTGAATTTTGGATTGACCTTGGAATTTGTTTTTTGTGGAAATCAGCGTTTGGATTTTGGAACAAACTAGTGGCTCACCTTGTGTTATTCCCTGCAATTTGTGTCTCTTCAGCTGAATTATAGAATCATAGAATCATGGAATTGGAAGAGATCTCATGTGCCATCCAGTCCAACCCCCTGCCAAGAAGCAGGAAAATTGCATTCAAAGCACCCCTGAGTTCATTCTTTGGTTTGAACTTGGACTGCTTGACATTTTGATTAATGCCCTATTTGGAAGCTGGCTTTACAACAATGGCACACCAAAGTACATTACTGAGCTATTTATGTAAGACCCACTTTTTCTTAAACTGTGGGTTCTGACGCCAGTGGGGGTTCCTTTAGCCCAAAGTTGGGGCCACAAAAAATTGGCAACAGTAAAAAAAATTCCGAACGGCACCTAACGGCTATTTAGACATTTACATGAATTTGTTGTGCAGCATTTACCCTGCGAGGATGCTTTGGCTGTACTTCATAAAAAGGAAAATCAGCCTGTTTAACAAGCCTTGTAAATACTGATTTGTTCGTAAATGTTAGAGTTGTGCATGGAATTCGTTTATCCCATTTCCTTATCCCATTTCTTTAGTTTCTTTCGTGTCTTTCATGTCTTCGGAAGCACGAAACAGAAAAGCCCTTCCCGCTAGGAAAATTAGTTTGACACAAAAGCAAGCATGACTTGGTCCCAGCTCCTGGCCTGCTTTTTGGCATCATAGAGCAAGAGGTGCTTGGCTGCAGGCCCTGGCAGGTGCAGGCATTCCTGCATGCCACACATGCATTCTCTTTGAAAAGAGAGTACATGTGTGGTGTGCAGGAGCACCCGTGCCTGCCAGGACCTGCAGCCGAGCACCTCCTATAGAGTAGAAACAGAAGGTAAGAAGAAGCCTTACCCAGGGGAGTCTGGGTGGGAAGCCCCCCACATAATGGGTCGATAGAAAACAGATCTTTTGGCATCAAAGATCAACAACAGATACCTGCCCTTCTAATTTCAGGAGGCTTCCAAAAATGGATCAGGGCCCCCACCGAAAGCCGGGACATGATACAGGTCAGGGTTTACCCCGAATGCACAACCCTGGTAAATGTTTGATTTTTATACTTATTTTATTTACATATATCAGTGATCCAATGTGCAGATGTCGGCATCTATAAGGCTTTGCTTGTTTGTTGTGTGATCCTGTTGTGCAGGTGATTATGAATTACAATACGATCTGAAGAGAAACCAGAGTATAGAGGAACACCTTATTCCCAAAGATTATGTATATGTGGTTCAGGAGCGATTGAGGATCTAACACATTACTTACTACATTGCCCTCTGTATAAGGATCCCAGAAGGAAGATTCTAGGAGGGCTTCTGGAGGATAGGGTGGCTTGGCAGCAGACAGCAGTGATTAAGGATTTGCTAGCAGACTACTCATGAAGACCAGCGCGGTCAAGTCAGATATGGCAATGCTCTCTCGGAGCCCTTTCTAATAACTAATGGAGTGAAACAAGGTTGTGTTCTTGCACCAACCCTATTTACAATCTTCTTCAGCATGATGCTCCAAAGGGCTACGGCACACCTCGAAGAAGAAGACGGCATATATATATACGCTATTGTACTGATAGTAGCTTGTTCAACTTAAGCCGTCTGAGGGCTCGCACTAAGACTCTAAACTATCTAGTCCGTGAGCTGCTTTTTGCTGATGATGCTGCCCTTGTCGCCCATTCAGAAGCAGCCCTGCAGCACCTAACATCTTGCTTTGCAGCAGCTGCAGAGCTCTTTGGGCTGGAAGTCAGCCTGAAGAAAACGGAAGTTCTCTACCAGCCCGCACCACAGGAAGAACCATCATCCCCACGTCAGCATAGGCACATCTGTGCTTAAGTCAGTTCAACAGTTCAGCTACCTGGGAAGCATCATCTCTTCAGATGCCAAGATTGACAAAGAGATAGATCACAGATTATCAAAGGCATATAGTGCATTTGGAAGGCTTCACAAAAGAGTCTGGAGCAACAAGAACCTGAGGCAAAGTACCAAAATCAGTGTGTACAGAGCTATCATACTGTCCATTCTCCTCTATGGGTCTGAAACATGGGTCACCTATCGCCAACACCTACGACTCCTCGAACGCTTTCATCAGCGCTGTCTTCGCACAATCCTAAATATACACTGGACCGACTATGTGACTAATGTTGCTGTCCTTGAGCAAGCAGGGATCACCAGCATTGAGGCCATGCTATTGAGAACACAGCCACGCTGGGCAAGGCACGTCTCTCGGATGGAGGACCACCGCCTCCCAAAGATACTACTCTATGGTGAACTCACCACGGGTCAGCACAAGAGAGGTGCCTCCAAAAAGAGATATAAGGACTCCCTGAAACAACATCTCAGGCTCGGCCAGATTGATCACCAACAATGGTCCACCCTGGCCTCACATCGGGAGGCATGGAGACGCACTATACACAGTGCTGTGGCCTCTTTCGAGAAGGCACAGCAAATGAGTCTTGAAGAGAAACGACAACGCAGAAAGAACCGCAACTTGGAAACAACATCACCCAAGGAGACTTTCTGCTGTGCTTTCTGCAACCAAACTTGCCTATCTCAGATTGGCCTTTTTAGTCATCAGCACGCTTGTAAAAAGCGTGGGATGAGTCCTTCCTGAATCTTCGTTCGCGAAGTAATGCCGAGAGACTCTAAAGATATAATAATAAAGGTTGCCACCTTTGCAGTGGCAGCTCAAAATATCCGTGTGAAACTAGTAAAAACCTTAGTGAAGGATGAGAAATAGCACAGGATGATACAGTGCGTTGTAGACATGACTGGAAATTAAAGAGTCAGTTTTAATGAGTTTTAATATTTGTACTGAAGTTTTATATTGTGATGTGTACTTTGGATGTCACTAATATGTGCACTTAATTAGTCATGGCCTATGGCTAGAACAATAAAACTTATTCGTTGATTTACAATACAATATTGAAATATGAAGTGCTTCTCAACAGAATACCATCCAGGCATAGTTTCCCCAATATACACCATTTTGATCTTCCTTTTGTGTTTACTGTTTCTTTGTTTCAGCTGTTATTCATCCTGAGTACAGTCCATTCTCATTAAGTTTTTTTTTCCAGGAGTGGGGAGTTGTAACTAACAGATCAACTATCACTACATTTATCAGGAAATAGGTTTAAGTCATTAACCATTAGGACCAATTAAGCTACAAGCATATTTTTTCAGTTGTCCTTAATGTTTCATAATATGTAGTACTGTAAAGCAGGAAAACCCTTGGGTACAGACAAAGTCACTAACAAGAAGATGGGTTGACTACATTCCTCTCTATTTGATTTAATTGTTATGGAAACTCCGAACCATAACACATCATTTCTTGCCAGTAGACTGGAGAAGTGGCAGAGATCATCAGCGTGATTCATTTGTGACCAAGAAACCAAAGACAGCAAGGCAGCTATAGACGCCAGTCATAAACAATATTTACAGTATACAAGTGAAGGAGCTTTGTACAAAATGTGAAATCCTCCAAGTGTCAGAAAATTACAGCTAGTGTAGATTTTTTGTTTTCTTGATCCCTCACACCCTGGGTTTGTGCTCATCAAGCCACTTGACCCTTTGGCACAAACCAAATTCCAATCATATCATGTCCCATTTGAAATAACCTATGATGGCCTTCATTTTAACATTGCATTATGGCTGTGTCAACTCTGCTGTAAAGTAGCAATTTCCGTATGCTCCCTTTACCCTGAATTTCAAAGGATAAGTTTTGTTTAATGGAGTTTGAATAAGAGATTTGCTCACTTATCACTTGAGGGACAATTTGAAAGTGAGAAAGGAGAACAAAAATGATCAGGAATGCAAAGCGCATGGGTTGGTGGAGCAACATTTTCCTTGCTCACATCTTGTTCTCCCCAAAGAAACTATGGATTCCTTTGGTGAAGAATTAAAGTTTAATTCTGTCCTTGCCATTGACATTATATTGTGAAAGTATGAGTTTTCTGTGATGTTCCATGGTTTGGTGAGGTCACACTCCTGTAATTATAGAAGAAATAGGGAAAATTACAGTTACACCACAAAAGGAATGAAAAGTTGAGATCTTGTCCCATGTGTAAGCTTCCCCGAGTCCCTTTGGGGAGGTGGAGGTGGGGTAGAAAAATACAGTTATTATAGCATTATTATTACTATATTTCCTTGAGTGTAATACACCACCAAATGTATGTGCACCTCAATTTTGAAAGTGCTCTGCAAAAAGAGGATTCACTGTTGAATGTAATGCAGGGCAGTGGTGTCTGAATTTTTTTTAGTGGGAAGCGGCTTCTCATCAGGCCTGACAGAGGGGTGCAGCTTCCTCCAGTCTTTCTGGGGCCACAGTCACCTCTCCCTTTCCCATCTCCAGTTGAGATCTCTTGCCCAATGGTGTAGGCAAGTTTCTAGTGCACCACTGAATCTTATGCTCGCCTGAATTCTGGCTATGTAATATAGTCAAAACTGTGTACATTAGATTTGAATAAATATGATATTTGATGCTGGTGTAGTACAAAGTTGCATCAGCATACTTATGCAGGAGATGTTAACGACAGGCAATGCAGAGCCCCCTGCATTCAAGCTGATCGGACCTGCAGCAGGGAGTTTCACAGTTCCCGAATGTCCAACTGGGCCAGAATCGCTGGGAATGTGGCCAAAGCAGCAGCCACAATTAGAAACCACTTTTGCCTTGCTTTCTCCCCCTAGCCTAACATTGTAACAATTCCCCCAATAAAGTATCTTCTAATTGTAACTTTTCCCTCTCTATAGTGATACATTGTGTCCATTTACTGCCTCTAACATTCTCTAGCATGAACCTTTCTTTTCCTGAGCCACAGATCACTGCCGGCTCACCCGGGATGCCCTCGCCTCCCGGGAGGCCGGAACTGCGATCCCCTGGACCGTGGATATGAAGACCCATGGGGCATTCAAACTGGTGCCATTTTTCTCCTAGACTAATTCTAAGGCTAACTGCTATCTCGCTTTTGCATTCTGGGCCCTTGTGCCCCAGGAATAACCTTTTTCACCCCAAAACTTTGCGAGGAGACCAGCTGATAGTGATCCATGGCTCCCTGCTACAACGTCGTTTCTGCTGCCATCTCGTTGGTGTCCAAAAGCCTGTGACCTGGGGAACCTGCTGCGGTCACCCCTGGGAACCCCCAAGGAGCAGGCAAGCCATCCTGGCCCCTTGACGAGATGGGAGTTATAGTTTTCTTCTCCCAGATGGATGAACCACGGCTCTCAGCACTTACAATGACCTCAGTGTGAACCCAATGGAGTTACAGAACCATATCCCCTTAAACTCGTGAACTCTTTGGACTTTATTGAACTTTTTGCCCACGTTTGGAGATTTTTTTTTTGAACTTTTGGAAACTTTTTCTCCTCGAACCTCAGGGACTCTTGCTATGATTTATGGACTTTCAATGGACTCTGGTGGGTGGAAAGGGCTGGTGTGGTTTTCTTTCTTCCCCAATATGAATGTATCCCCATGGCCCCTGGCATGCCTTTTTCCCTTCCCAATATCCCTACATGAAATATAAAATATGAAATGTCTCCTCTTTGTTAACCCAGCACCTCAGGGCTCCAGGAAACACTCTCACTTCCTGAAGCCAGTTAAACCCCTAAACAAAAGACTCACCAAGAACAATTTGCATGACTGATAAACAAATGACACTGCTTCCTCAGACCTCGGAGAAGCCCAGGGCTTGCCCATCTGAGGAATGGTTTCTAAGGACATTTCAATTATCCTTCAACAAAAGGTGTTTCTGTCACCTCTGTCTCCTTCCTTTTGAGACAATCCCTTTGGCTGAAAGTAACCAGATCTCACCAGCTGATATATCCCATACCAAAGGACAACAAAGGGACAGACTTCCTGATCTACTTCCAGAAACCAGAGACAATAGAGGGGTGAGCTTGAAAGCTCAAAGTAAGCTATCGCCCACACTTATCCAAACCTCAACCACTTAATCCATTCATCTTTTCTCCCGGTTAATTGTTTCCTGCCTGGACCACCTCCCTCCTTCCCATTGGCCAAGAGGCCAAAGCAACGCTGGCTCTCGGATTGGCTGAGGTGCTGCTAAGCCAGCCATGCCTCCCCTCCAGCTGATGCCTCCAACCAAACAGCGTGAAGCTGGTGAGGGGGGCAGGAGCAGAAAATTCAAATTTGACAGCTCTGTTTTTCTATAAAAATGTACTGTTTTGCTTTATGTGTATGTCAGCTTTGGCAAATAATTGCAGTTTGACATCCGCTCCAGCTGGAATGAAATAAACGACTCGGTGGCATTTTCTTCAACTTTGGTGAGATTTATTTGGGAAAATTAGGAAAAATTATTTTGGTGCTTTCCTCTTGCCAGGGTTAAAATGGATCCTCTTTGGTGGGTCTGATTGGTCTCTGTCTTCAAGGCAAGACCCCCAAATTCATGTTTGATATCAATGTGAAGGGACATGGCCATCAGCTTCAGTAGATCACATGTGACTCACACCAACTAGAGCTCACTTCCATGAAAACTGCATAAAAAGTTGCTGTGGCCTAAGGTTAGTATGCAGGTAGGTCCTTTGATATATTTTATACAGCGTTGTCTACCACCAGGCCATTATTATCCTTTGTACTTTTAAAGTGAGAAGTGTCTTGTTGGTTGGTTGGAAATGTGGGAAACCTTTTAGCATTGTTCCTTTATTCCACTGAGCTCAGGGAGCTTTTCTTATTAATAGTTTTTTCCCAATCTTACATTAGTCTTCATTTATGTCTGGTGCAGTATTTACTGTTCGGCTTGTGCAATTTGGCTGGAGGGCAATCCCTTTTTGGTATACAAATTTCGTTGGGCACCCAGATCCGTTTTTGGGAGCCTCCCGAAAATTGGGTAATGGAAATATCTGTTTTCGGCTAGGCAGCCAAAAGATCCAGGAAGATCTGGCCAATTGACAGCAATGGGGAACTTACAAGGCTCCCTTTTCTCTTCCTGGGATGCTTTCCTTTCTTCCTTTCAAGGGAGTCTGGGTTTGAGCAACAGGGTTAAGGAAGCACACTACCTGGGACCCTTTCCTTTCTTAAACACAAACCGGGGAAAGTTACTACGCAGCAAACTGACACACAAAAGGGAATGTATCTCAATGATCAAATGTAATACACCATCTCTTTTTCACTCAATTTATCAAATATCATATTACACGGACTATATTAACAACAAACAATATACACTCTTTCTGGGTTCCTACCAGTGACGACTCCATATCTGGGCTGAGGCTGGAGGGTGGCGACTAGGCCTGGTGGGTAACGGCCAGGGTCCTTTACCATCTGTCCCTTTTCATGGGGTCTGCCGGAAATTAAATCCCCGGCAGACTCCCCTGACTTAGGCCCCTTCGGCATCCCAGTGATCTCGGGGCGGGGTGAGTACGGTAGGCACAGGCCGAATGCGAGACTTACTGCGAGATCCAGGCTGAGTCGCGGTAAGACTCGGCCTGGCTCTGGTCTGCGTCCTATCCCCAGACACGCTGTTGATAGACATCCAGCTATCTCCCCTTCCTCTCTGGTGCTGGTAAATGCCCGATCCATCAGGAACAAGACTGCCGTGATCAAGGAGTTCTGAGAAGATACCAACGCAGACCTATTCTGTGTCACCGAGACCTGGCTCCAGGAGAGTGATAACACCTGCCTCCAGGAGCTGGTTCCCCCCGACTACGTCGCCACGCACCAGAATAGGAACGGGGGACGGGGGGTGGCGGCAATACTCTCCCGTGGTGGTTTACACCTTAGGGCAATCCCTGCGCTTACCACCTCGGGCTTGAAAGTGTCGGCTTGGTGGGGAGTCCCAGGAGAGCCTGGCTGTTCTGCTGGTGTACCGTGCGCCTAGCGCACCGGCGGAAAGCCTGGCGCGGCTGCTGGAGACTGTGTCGGAGTGGGCATTGAGGTTCCCCAGGCTTATTGTCCTGGGGGACTTCAATGTCCACGCCGACGCAGCCTCTGCTCCATCTGCCGCCGCGGACCTAATATCGACCATGGCGATATTGGGCCTCTCCTTATGTAACTCGGGACCCACACACTCGGCTGGGCACACCCTCGACCTGGTCTTCAGCACGGGGGTTCAAGTGGACCTAGCCTCCATAATAGAGGTTCCATGGTCGGACCACTGTGTTCTAAGGATCCGGGTTGAGCAACCGCCCCCTCCATGCAAGGGCGCCGAACAGATTTTGGTTCGCCCGAGGAGACTTATGGAACCCGAAAGGTTCCTGAATGCTCTGAGGGATCTGGAGTCTATCAGCGTCTCAGTTGATGAGCAGGTCCAAGCCTGGAACTCCTCATTAGCCAGAGCTCTCGACGAGATTGCCCCCAGGCGCCCTCTCCGGCCCCGCAAACATCGATCCCCCTGGTATACAGAAGATCTTAGGTCGATGAAGCGGGAAAGGAGACGGCTAGAGAGCGTGTGGAGGGAACTCCGTGACGGAGTCTCATTATCAGCTTATAAGCTTTTCAAAGATGCTTATGAGCGTGCTGTCAAGGCGGCCAAAAGCGCCTACTTCTCCGCCTCGATGGCGTCTGCCAGCTCACGCCCGGCCCAATTGTTCAAAGTAATTCGGTCCTTGACGACGGTCCCTACTGTCCCAAAAAACAGTGATCAGGCCCTCACTGCTGGTGTTTTTCAGAGCTTTTTTGCAGACAAGATATTGAGCCTCCGCCGGGATCTCCCAGCCACGGTTGATACAGTAAGGGAACTTGAGACCCCGTGGCCCTCCGCCGGGCCCACCCTCGACCGGTTTCGGCCACTGGACGCAGATGCTGTTGATAAGATTGTGGCTGCAACCAGACCTACCACCTGCTCCTCGACCCGTGCCCCTCCTGGCTTGTTAGATCTTGTTGCCTGGAGGGGTTACGTGGGCCTCTGTTGAATATCGTAAATAGCTCCCTTGAGCAAGGAGTCTTTCCAGAGTGCTTAAAAGAGGCGGTGGTAGCTCCATTACTGAAGAAACCGTCTTTAGATCCGGCGGTTCCCTCCAACTACCGACCAGTGTCGAATCTTTCGTACCTGGGGAAGGTGGTTGAGAGGGCAGCAATGGAGCAGTTGCAGTCCTTCTTAGATGATGCAACATGGCTAGACCCCTTCCAGTCCGGCTTCCGTTTGGGGCATGAGACGGAGACGGTCCTGGTCTCCATCACAGACCAACTCCGCTGCCAGCTCGACCAAGGCGGGTCTGTGCTGCTCGTGTTATTGGACCTCAAGGCAGCGTTTGACACGGTCGACCACAGTCTTTTGATCCACCGCCTGGCCATGGCTGGAGTGAGGGGGACAGCCCTTAAATGGCTGACCTCCTTCCTCCACCAGCGGTCTCAGCGTGTGAGAGGGGTGGAGTGGTCTCCAAGGGCTCCCCATTAGTATGTGGAGTTCCGCAGGGGGCCATTCTTTCCCCTCTATTATTTAACATTTACATGTAGCCGCTTGCACAGCTGGTGCGGAGTTATGGGCTGGAGTGTCACCAGTACGCTGACGACATTCAGCTCATTCTGAGGGTGGAGGACAGGTCTGGCCCCGTCCCCAATAATTTCCAGCGCTGCCTCGAAGCCGTTACTGGATGGCTGCGAGCCAGTAGGTTGAGAGTGAATCCGGCAAAGACGGAGTTCTTGTGGCCGGGTCGTCCGGGCGGTGGAGATGTCCAGCTTCCGACCCTGGACGGTGTGGCGTTATGCCCATCGTCTTCCGTGAAGAGCCTGGGGGTCCACTTGGACTCCCAGCTGACCATGGAGACCCAGGTCTCTGCGGTCAGCAAGATTGCCTTATTTCATCTCCGACAGGCAAGGAAGCTGGCCCCCTACCTGTCCCGGTCCGACCTGGCCACGGTGATCCAAGCCACGGTCATCTCGAGGCTAGATTACTGTAGCGCTCTTTACGTTGGCCTTCCTCTGTCGGTAACCCGGAAGCTCAGGCTGGTGCAGAACACTGCCGCTCGGCTCCTGTCTGGCTCCCCAGCAGGGTGCCATATAACACCCATTTTGCAGGATCTGCACTGGCTGCCTATTGAGCACCAGATTACCTTCAAAGTGTTGGTTCTTACCTTTAAGGCCTTACACCCTGGGGCCAGCGTATCTGAGGGACCGTCTCACCCCATATTACCCTTCGAGATCACTTCGCTCGGAGGATTCTAATCTCCTAGCTGTCCCCTCCGCTAAAGTGGCCAGAAGAACTGCCACCCGCCGAAGGGCCTTCTCGGTTATAGCGCCGATATTGTGGAATGCCCTTCCGGCAGCTACACGGGCTATTCATGACTTACTCCCGTTTAGGCGGGCATGTAAGACTCACCTTTTCCGGCTGGCTTTCCAGGTATAGGCCCAGTGGGACCCCCATGCCATGCCAATGTTGCCAGACCATATTAACTATTCTAACTGTGTTTTTAATGATGTTTTATTGTGTATTTTTATCTTGTATTTTGTATTGCATTTTAGAGTGTATATGTCTATTGTATATTGTTCTGCTTGCTGGCTGTAAGCCGCCCCGAGCCTATTTGGGAGTGGCGGCATAAAAGCCGAGTAAATAAATAAATAAATAAATAAATAAATATCACATTTGCCAAATGGATTCTATGGAAGTAAGCCTCTGACTCCATAGTTCACATATTGCATGCCACTTTCTGCTATGATGCAACAATGATATTAGGAAGGCTACATAGAAGCAATTGATTGGCCTTGAGAAAGACCCTTCATGGTCGAAATGGGAGGGAATTCCTGTGTAACTACTTCCTCGTCGGCCACACGCTGTCAGTTCACCAAAATGCGGCTTTTCTGCCCCGTGTACCTCCTTCGGGAACCATTGCAGAGTATACTGGCGTCTTCGGCGGCTGTTCGCTGCTTCATGCATCGGATTACAATACTTTGTTTATCCTTACCAGTGGGACGTTTACCTAGGCTGGACAATTACCAACAAGGACTTGTGGATTTATTTGGAATTAAGTGGACACCAGAATATTGAACTGTGTGTTGGGCTGTGGATTATAACCAATGTCCACATGATTCTATGACTACTTATATGGACATAATCCTGAGGAATGGGGTATGGAGTCGTCACTGGTAGGAACCCAGAAAGAGTGTATATTGTTTGTTGTTAATATATTCCCTGTAATATGATATTTGATAAGTTGAGTGAAAACAAGATTGTGTATTACATTTGATCATTGAGATACATTCCCTTTTGTGTGTCAGTTTACCCTCTCCTTTCTTGCCTTCAAGGAATCTGAGTTTCAGCAACGGGGTTAAGGAAGCATGTGCCACATACAGTATTCCCTCGTTACTTCGCGGTTCGCTTATTACGGACTCACTGTTTCGCAGATTTCAAAAATATTAATTTAATATATATATCATGGTATTGTCGCTGTTTTGTGGAATTTTGCCACTGCCGCTCTCCAAGGCACTTTCCCTCCTCGGTCCTCCCTCCCTCCAGCCTTGAACGGCCTTTCCTTCCTTCCTTTCACTTTATTTTAAGGTTATAAAGACTTAAAATAGTGTATAACTACTAAATAATGTATAAATATTAAAATAGAGCGTCCCTACATCACAGGTTTTCACTTATTGCGGGAGGTCCTGGAACATAACCCCAGCAATAAGTGAGGGAACACTGTACTTCTGAATAGAAGGAAAAAAGCTGCATCTGGCAACCACAAGGCCTGTTTTGGGCGAAAAAGACATGATGGCTGAGCCCTTGCCATTACGGCTGTTGGAACAAGCCAAAGAAGCCGGACTTCAAGATGCTAAAGCACTATAGGAGACGAATTTAAGCAAACAAACAAACAGAACTTCTAGTTCTGTGTGTTCTTGTTTATGATACTGAAATATGGAACTGTGTGAGTTGGACAAGATCACAAGGGCCATCCAGTTCAAACCCCTTCTGCCAGACAGGAAAAGCAAAATCAAAGCACCCCTGACAGATGCCCATCCAGCTTCTGTTTAAAAGCCTCCAAGGAAGGAGCCTCCACTGGATTTTGAGGCAGAGAGTTCCACTCCTGAACATATTTTCTTACAGTCAAGAAGTTCTTCCTAATGTTCAGATGAAATCTTTCCTGTAGGCATGAGAAAAAAAGTTATGAAAACTAAAAGAAATCGTAAGTGATTCGTATGTAATGGGACTTTCAAGTTTTTACAGATCGCAAGGCCAATCCCAGAAGTGGACTTTCTTTTTCGCACCCCCTGAGCCCAAAATTTCGTTAGTATTCTAAATATTTCAGAAGGCTCCCTATTATCCCCTCCAAAATCCAAAATCCAAAATCCCAGACATTACTCACAGTCAGATGGGGCCTTTCCATGCTCGAGGCCTACTTTAACTGAAAGGCCTTCCTCCAGGAAGAGAAAAACCAGCCGGAACCATAGAGAGATCCAGACCGGAAGTCCTAGAGCGGCTGGAGGACTCAGGAAAAAAGCACTTTAAACTGCAGGGAAAGGAGCCTAGATAGGAGGGCAGGCGAGAAGGACATGAGGAAGGCTGAAACAATGGCAGAAGGGGTTGAAAACAGCCCGGAGAGGAGCAGGAAAAGTGAAGAATCAAGGAAAAGCCATAGAGTTCAAACCTCCTAGAGAGCTATGGGAAAGAATGGGGGAAAGCTGCACTGAAAGAGCTCTGGAGAAGGTAGGCAACTATTTTATAATTAATAATAATAAATATATTAATAATATTTACCCCTTCTAATTTCCTGGAAGAAGGGCCCTGGGCATTATTTAATTCTAATAATAATAATAAATATATTAATAATATTTACCCCCTTCTAATTTCCTGGAAGAAGGGCCCTACTTGTTATTGATGGCACTGGGATCAATGTAAATGTGAAGTAGATCAATAGGTACTGCTCTGGTGGGAAATAACAGGCAATCCATGCAGTCATGCCAAGCCATATGACTTTAAGGTGTCTAAGAGCAACAACAGCTCTCAAAATCAATGGGAGACGCACAGCAAAGTAATAATAATACTAAAATAATTATAGAAACAACTTGGACCTGACATAATTATAATAATATGTTTGCTTGTTCTTGAGGGCACTAGAGTGCTTGTGGCCTTACATAATTGATAACAGACATGGATTGAAATACTGTAAAATTGACAGGGCTCTAACTAAAAACCTAAGAGCATGTTCTAGTTTACCAAGAGCACGTTCCTCATACCCTCCAGGTCACTATCACCCTTACTACATTCTTACTATTAGAATTTATTATTTAATTCTAATAAATGCTCTGGAGAAGCAAGCCTTGACTATTTTATTTAATAATAATAATACTAATAATAATAATATATTAATGCAGTATATCTCCCTGCAAGGAAACCAAGGGAAATGTTGCCCCTTGATTTGCCTGTGCTTAAAACAGTGTCAGTCCTGTTTCCCTGCTTTTCAGACTTTAGAACCAATTTAGAATTTCGTTAGTAATTACGTTACATTTTAGAACTTTCTGGAAATTTTTTTGTCTTTCTATTACTAATCGAACCCCCCCCCCATTTGATTTTAGAATCACAATTTTTGGGTTCTAATCCATGCCTACTTTCCTGTAGTTTGAGCCCATTCCTCAATTGAGCCCTAGTCTCCAGGGCAGCAGAAAACAAGCCTCTCCCTCTTCCTTAGAACATCCTTTCAAATATTTAAGCATGGCTCTCATGTTCCTTCTCACCCTTCTCTTCTCCAGGCTGAACATATTTTTAAGCAATGTCTTTAAGCATTTCCTCAGAGGGATCCATAGTTTCTTTGATCATTTTAATCACTCTCCTCTGGATATCTTCCATCTTGACAATATCTTTCCTAAATTGTGGTTCCCAGAATTGGACACAGGGTTGTTCCAGGTAAGATTTAACCACAGCAGAAGAGAGGGGCACCACTATTTTCCGTGACTCCATTAAGGTTTTACTACCATCTGTGGTGAACCTGTAAAAAGGCCAAAGCATTCTGAAGACAAATTTATGGGGTAATCCAAGAATCAACTTCAAGCCAGAACTTATATTACTAGGGCTGTTGTGTGTTCAGTAAAAAAAAGGAACATGAGAGAACACTGCAGTAAATGTCAACAGTGGCAAGAATCCTATATGCTCAATGATGGAAAACAACAGAGATACCAACTGTAGAATACTGGATAGAAAAGATATAAGATATAACAGAAATGAACATCTTAACATTGCTGTAGAGGGATAACTCACTGGACACATTTTTTTGAAGAAACATTTTTATCAATATATATCAAAAAGAATGTGAAAGACTACGTATAGTTTTGGTAATATAAACAGCTGACTAGTAAAGGTAAAGGTTTTCCCCTGACATTAAGTCCAGTCTTGTCCGACTTTGGGGGTTGGTGCTCATCTCCATTTCTAAGCCAAAGAGCTGGTGTTGTCCATAGACACCTCAAAAGTCATGTGGCCAGCATGACTGCATGGAGCGCTGTTATCTTCCCACCAGAGCGGTACCTATGGTTGACTACATATTTGTTAATGTTAAAATAAGCAGAAGGAAAGAATTTGTGGGATGTAACGTAGGAGAAAAAATATTAAATTACAGAGATACCGGAAAAGGGAAAAAAGAAATCCACTTATAAAATCAATGTATGTATACAATGTAGTATAGACATGTGTAATAATAATAATAATAATACTTTATTTACAAGGGTAGAATGAAGATGTATATTTTGCAGTTTGCTATTCAACTGTTGTTAGGTATGTCTGCGTTTATGTACACATGAGTATTGTTGTTAGTTTTTGTGTTATTGTCTGTTAAAAACATTAATTAGAAATACTGTAAAAGAAAAAAGTCACAATGGGAAAACGTATCTGGCAACTTGCCTTTCTTCAGTCTTTAAGAACAGCCAAGCAGATTGTATTGAACCTTGCCCAGTTTTTTCCATACCTGTCAAAGCTCTAGTTTCTACCATAGCTTTTCCACCACTAGATACTGCTCTTTCCACTAGATATTGCTAGGTTTTAATCTGTCCTGACTCTGCCCTCCCTCTCTGCTCCCTTGTGAGTGTGTGGGGAGTACAAACCAAAGGGAGCAACTCTATCGCCCATCCAGAATGCTTATCTCTTTTGTCTTTTTTATAGGAATTTGCTGGAGAAAGTGGTTGGGAACACAGCTGAGATACACAAAATGTAAATAGCACATGGAGCAGCTGCAGAAGGAATTGGATAATAAAAGAAAGACCAAAAAAGAGGGTGGGTGTAGAGGGAGGAGGGATGGCTTTCACAGTTTATGTCTTCTGTTTTTAAATGTCAAAAGAAACTCTGTCCTCTATAGGAATGGAGCAAAAGACAATTGGCGCAGATTGCCAAGTGATGGAAAATGGCATTCCTAAATATGCAGCAAAGCTATTCACTAGGGTAATTTTTGTTTTTAATCAAAGGCAGATTCCTTTCGCATTTAAAAAACCCTGCCTCAAACACCCTATTCATATTTTGATGACTACGAGTCACTGCCAGAAACCCACAACAAGATTGTCAGTGAATCCTAAACTTTTCACGAAATCTACTAGTTCCCCTTCTTCATTTCTACCCCTTGACCTGGAAGTTAAAGAAAAATATGTCCTCGGTGGTATCTATGGAGAGCACAGCCTAACCAAAAAAACCTCATTGGTGTCTTGGTTTTTAGGCTTGTTTCCATGTTATTTGGGGGCACTGATTCAGAAAATGACATTGAATAGACTGCATCAGCTCTAGTTTCTTAGATATGGTTCTCCTGGTTTTCTCAAAGGGTGAGCAGATGGCGATTGCTATATGGCATACGTTCTATATCACAAAAACTAGAGCCGATGGAGAAAAACTGGTGCCATTTTTGGAATCGGTGGCTCAAATATACTCAGAAACAGGGCTTAACATTTGAGGTTCTAAAATGTGTACAGACCAGTGTAGTGTAATGAGAATGTTAATCAGGTCCAATATCAGGAGTTGGCTTTGTTGTGCATTGGTTGAAAGTACATTAACTCCTGGAGCCTTCTTCTGCCTCCTTTGTCTTTTTTTCACTACATGATTGCGCTGATTTAATTGAACAGTGAAGAGGTTGCTAGACAGAAATGACATAAACTAAGGACCTCTTCATATGAGTGTGAGGGGGCATCTTCTTAGCATAGCATATCATTCCATTTAGTTTTAAAGGACCTTTTACTCTGCAAAAAGACCGAAAAGAGTCTCCCTTTTCTTTAGGTGGACAGGAAAGCTAGGAGAAGATTATTTATTTATCGTATCAGAAGCAAACCAAGGGTACAGTTGAACATGTATTTTAAAAAACACAAACTTTGAAAACTTGGCATTAAATATCCTTTGACCAGTTGATGGCCACTTGGAGTGCCTCTGGTGTTGCTATAAGGAGGTCTTCCATTGTGCATGTGGCAGGGCTCAGGCTGCATTGTAACAGGTGGTCTGTGGTTTGCTCTTCTCCACACTCACATGTCATGGACTCCACTTTGCGGGCCTATTTCATAAGGTTGGCTTTGCACCTCATGGTGCCAAAGCGCAGTCTGTTCAGCACCTTCCAAGTCACCCAGTCTTCTGTGTGCCCAGGGGAAAGTTTCTCATTCGCTGTCAGTCATGACTTGAGGTTCCGTGTTTTAGCATGCCACTTTTGGACTCTCGCTTGCTGAGGTGTTCCTGTGATCTGTAGATCTTAGAAAATTGTTTCTTGATTTAAGGCATTGGCATGATGGCTGATAGCTGAACAGGGGGAAGGGCCAGAGATGTCACTGCCTTGGTTCTTTCATTGCTGGCAGCCACTTCCCAGTGGATGTCAGGTGGTGCAATACCGCCGAAACAGTATAATTTCTCCAGTGGTATAGGGCGTAGACATCCTATGATAATGCAGCATGTCTCATTAAGAGCCACATCCACTTTTTTAACATGGTGAGATGTGTTTCACACTGAGCATGTGTACACAGCAGCAAAGTAGCAAAGCGCAAGGGCCGTTGTCTTCACTGTATCTGGTTGTGATCCCCAGGTTGTGCCAGTCAGCTTTAGTATGACGTTATTTCTAGCACCCACTTTTTGC
This sequence comes from Anolis apletophallus, assembly GCA_030556195.1. NCBI lineage: Eukaryota > Metazoa > Chordata > Lepidosauria > Squamata > Anolidae > Anolis > Anolis apletophallus. Next base: position 79,020,781 of record JARBWK010000011.1, read on the forward strand.
TTGATATTCAAGCAGTGTTTCTTGTAGGTCAGAGCATGGTCCAGGGTAACTCCCAGGTATTTGGGTGTGCTGCAATGCTCCAGTGGGATTCCTTCCCAGGTAATCCCCAGAGCTCAATCATAGTTGCTTATGATCATAGTTGTGGCCATTAGTGCCATTCATGTTTATGGAGTGGCACATGATGAAGCTGCCTTGGTGAAACTTTAGGCACCATCCCTTTATTCTAACAGCTTTGGGCTATTTCTGTAAGATGTAACCAAATTCTCATAGGGGTGTGGGCACATTTTCTTCTTCTTCATGCCAACAGTTGCACAGAAAAACTACACCATTTGTTTAGCAAACTTGGCCAAGCATCTTGAGAAACCAGAATACGTGTATTTGAGGAGGATAAGAAGAGCATAATCAATGAACAAAGAATGGTCTACACATAGAAAAAAGCCAAGACATCTGTGGGATTTCATTATGTTCAAAAGTCTTGTTGAATGTACATTTTTTCACATCTCTTGAGACTCATTGTGTGAAAAACAGACTTTGTTTTCCAAGTCAAACATTTATAAGGCTTACAGGGCATTGTGGAGAAATAAAATAGTCTAGATCCTATTGGTTATTCTCAACTGTAATAGACAGACTGAATCAATTGTTGAACATGGATTCACAATCTAGGTAAATCCCATTGATTCAATGCTTTTTTTCTAGTTGAGGACTAACTAGAATGGATACAAACCATTGAGCAAACACAGATTAAAATGCATCAGATGACAATGTACCCAATGGGAAGAATATACTGGGAATGTTAGATCTTGATCTCATGGATTCTGAGAACAATGAAACAGGTTTTTGCCTGTAGCTTTAGGACACACAGGAATTTTCCCTCTGCAATGGGAGAAAAATACATAACATTTAGGTTGTGCAATAGAGTTGTGCGCGAATCTGTTTTCCTTCATTACATCCGTTCTTTTGTTACTTTTATTATCTTTGGGAGCACATAACAGGAAGCCCCCATCTGGGACAAAAATCAGCTCGACACGAAAGCAAGCGGGAGCCAATCCTCATCCCTTGCCTGCTTTTTGTGAGTAGCCTCTTTGCCTTGGAAAGAGTGCATGTGTGGCATACAGGCTCAGAAAGTGTGCTTGCTTGCCTGAAACCGAGCGCCTCCTCTAGAGTAAGAAACAGAACTTGCCTCCTATGGGCGCAGGCCTAGGGGGTGCCAGATCAAGCACAATTTTTTTAAAAAAATACATTATTTTTTTAAAAACGCCCCCTCACAGCGCTCTCCCCCTGCCCATACCTCAGGAGAGGATGGGGGAGAGTGCTGCAAGGGAGCGGGGGAGGAGGGAATGGCGCCCTCCCCTCGCCATCGCCTGCCTGACCCGCCCCCTTGTAAAGGAAGGAGGGCGCGAGGAGGAGGAAGGGAAGCCTCACCTTGCTGGGGCTGCTGGCGGGCATGTATGCATGCACGCGCAGCAAGAGGGTGCCTATGCTCCTGGGTGCCGCGCATGGCCGGCAGCATCCCTTCCTTCCCTTCCTTCCTCCTCCTGAGGAGGAGGAGGAGGAAAGAAGGGAAGATCCCAGGGCCACAGCTTCCGTCTGCCTCCTCCTCCTCCGCCCACAACTGGAAGGAGGGCGCGAGGAGGCAGACAGAAGCCGCACAGCCGGGGCCGCTGCTGCACATGCGTAGCAGCGCCCTGGGGCCGGGACTTCCCTTTCTCCTCCTCCTCCTCGCGCCCTCATTCCGGTCACGGGAGGAGGAGGCGGAGGGAAGCCACACAGCAGCGGCCCTGGCCGTGGGGCTTCCGTCTGCCTCCTCCTCCTCCGCCCACAACTGGAAGGAGGGCGCGAGGAGGCAGACAGAAGCTGCACAGCCGGGGCCGCTGCTGCACATGCGTAGCTGGGACTTCCCTTTCTCCTCCTCCTCCTCCTTTTCGTGCCCTCCTTCCGGTCATGGGAGGAGGAGGCGGATGGAAGCCGCACGGCAGCGGCCCTGGCCACGGGGCTTCCACCCCCTCCCATGACCGGAAGGAGGGCGCGAGGAGGCAGACAGAAGCCGCCCAGCCGGGGCCGCTGCCGCGCATGCGCAGCAGCGCCCTGGGGCCGGGACTACCCTTTCTCCTCCTCCTCCCCGCGAACCAACTTCTGGTCGCTGGAGGAGGCGGGTGGAAGCCCCGCGGCCGGGGACGCTGCCGCGCATGAGCAGCAGTGCCCTGGGGATGGGGCTTCTTTTGGCCTAGGGAGCCAAAAGAAGTTAATCCGGGCCTGCCTCCTTGCCTTGGAAACAGAATGCATCCGTGCCTGCCTGCAGCTGAGCACTTCTCCTCTAGACTAGAGTAGAGAAACAGGTAAGAAGCTTTCTTAAAGCAAGTGCCTGCCTGCAGCTGAGTGCCTCTTCTCTAGAGTAGAAACAGCTTAAATGCCTAAAATGATGGGAAGGGGAGCCTGGGAAGCCCCCCCCCCCCTGTTTAATGGGTGGTTAGAAGATGTATCTTTCAGCATCCTAGAGCAAAAACACATATCTGCCCTCTAAATTTTTCGAGGTTCACAAAAAATGGATCGGGGCCTCCACCAAAAGCCAGGACATGAAACAGGTCAAAGTTTACCTGGATTGCACAAGCCTATTGTGCAACAAACCAGAAAGACTGTGGCCACAAACCCTGACAACGTTGATTGTATACAGATATGGAGTGCACATTACCTTTACATTCTGTGCACTTTTTCAAAGTACATTGCAAAAATCCATGTAACCAGGCGGAGTTGATTTGAACTGTCAAAATACATTAAAACGGGATAAGATATATCAGTGCAACCCTAACAATAGCTCCTTGTGAAAGATGAATGAACATCCTAAATCAAATTTAGTAAGTGTTTGTAAGGAGTAAGGCATTCATTGGGTTCGGAAATGTATCTCAAAGTAATAATGTAACTTCTTTGTGACAAAAAGGGCATACCACACAATAGCAAAATGACTGATAACAGCAATACTGATTTACACTGCAGATAATATTTATTCATTGATTTTGGAATGTTATTTTTAGCATTGTTTTTAGAAGTACTGGATGATTTCCAATGTTTTTAAAAAGAAGTAGTAAGAAAAATAGCTGAAAAGTAATAAATATTGTATTGCAGATAAAAAAAATCATGTAACGTTTCAAGCTCAGATACTGGCTCAGGATATCAGATATATACCTGAATTGCTATTCAAGAAACAATAATATGACATGTCATATTTAGGGAATGTTTAAACTATGGTCTGACAGGGCCTGCAGACCACTGAGCTCAATCTAACTACATCCACGGTAGGATTTTAGCCAAACTATAATATGGAATAGAGTAGAATGTCAAGCTTTTGCTGGATGCAGGAGAAAAATAATCATTTTTTGGAGTGGGGGGATTCTAGATTTTTATTTCGGAGAAGCATCCTTCCACCTTTAACAGATTCTGTCATTTTTAAATGTGTGTGCATGTGTGTGAACATATATTACAGGAATGCTAATTGACTCATAAGGCCAAATTGACTCACATCATGCATTAGGCTAAATGCCAAGAGCAACAGGTCAAGGTAGGTGCCATTCTTTGTCCCCAGGCTGTCTGAGCCTGGAGAAAGCTGTGTAGGGGGAAGCAAAACCATACTGACCCAAAATGCAGATGAGCTCAAAAGTTTCAGGGAAGCTCCAGTGTATGCTTCAATTTGTTTTCTTTTTCTTTTTTTAAAAAAAATCATTTTTATTGCTGTTGTTTCAAAATAACAATAAAAGAGGGGGAACAATAGATTTAAAAGGAAAGAAGGAAAATAAAGGGTAAGTATAGAGGAGGGTTGGGAGGGTTGTGGGATGAAGGATAAGGGGGTTGGGCTAGAATAATAGGGGATGGGGGGGAAATCGGGGTGGGGGGGCCTTCCAGTCCATTCCACAACTCGATAGAAAACAAATCTTTCAGCACCCCAGAGCGAAAACAGATATCTGCCCTCACAAATTCGGGAGGCTCCTGAAAAACAGATCAGGGGGCCTACCGAAAGCCAGGATACCGGAACAGATCACGGTTTACCCGGATTGCACAACCCTAGTACAAACTACAAACAGTCTATGTTATCTAATCTAAGGGCTTTACATTCTCTATCTGGTGGTTATATTCTCTCAGTTTTTTACACCCATCTTTGCTGGAGGAACACAATGTTTTTTCTTAAAGTTACTTAGAGATTTCTCCTTAATCAATGTAGTAAGCTTATCCATTTTCACACGTTCACTTATTTTCATAAGCCAATCTTGTGACAGAACCATTGAGTCTTTCTTGCTGCTGTAGGTCATTCTTGCTGCTGTTGTCATGTATAGCAATAACCTTCCCCATTTCTAGTGAGTTGAACATCTAACAACTCAAGCAGCTAGAGTTCAGGTGTCTTTTCAAATTTGACTTTAACAAATTTCTTCTAAAATTGTATGTATTTGTGCCCAGTTTTTCCAGGCCTTTTTACATGACCACCCCACATATGATTAAAAAAATGCCCACCTTTTCTCTGCATTTCCAACAATCACTAGAACTACTTGTATATGTCTTAGCCATCCTTTCTGGTGTCAGGTACCTTCTGAACATTGTTTTATAAAAAAATATTTCAAGTCATTAGTGTTAATTTCAAATCCTTTGTCCAGAGACCCTTTTCCGTTGTTCAATTTGTATTTGTTTACCAAAATTTTGTGCCTATTGCCATGTTCATGCCCGGTGGTCACAGCTAAGGCCAGAATGACAAGGACAAGGATAGTGGCCCAGAGGTGCTGAATGGGTTCCAGTGCCACTGGGCTGTGTAGACATTTACATCCCCCAAGCCAGCTATATGGCTGGCCATGCAGACCATCATGATACTGATCCAGAGTACCCAACTCTGGATCAAGAACACAATTTCTGGCACATGTAGATGCCTCCTTAGTGTGAAACAACACCCGTGAAGCAGATTGGAACAGCTGTTGTACTAAATAATTTACTGTTAATTGGTTCCATGGGCATTGCTGGAATTGCCATATGCCAGAAGTTGCCTAACAGGGTAACAATGGAGGAAATGGTGGATGGCAAATCAAAGTGTATGTTTTTCTAAACACTTCCTGGTGGGTTAGGAAATCATTTGGACTGTTGCAGCTGTCAGCAAGGAGAATGGAACGCAGCTGTTCGGATGATCCAGGTTTTCAACACATACATACCAAAACATTTATTTAACATTGAGTGGGATGAAAAGAAAAGAACAAGAAGCCAAATCAAGGAACACATTCATCATACATGGCCAGTTAATTATGACAGAGAACATCTTTACTTGGGAATAGAATTTTAACATTGTTATGCTTTCATCAGACAAAATTGTCAAGAGGGGTTGTCGGGGCAAAAGGTACCAAGAAAAAGTAGCCCAGCTTGATCAGACCACAGGTTACCTAGAGGACTATTTGTGGCTTTCAAATGTTATAGAACTCCAACTGCTATTAGTCCAAACCAGAATAGCCCTTGCTGAGGTAGACATGCTTAATTCTGTTCAAAATTATTGTACGCTATTCTCGTTTCAACACAGAGCAGATCACATACAAACGAATAAAGGAACAGGCCGGGGGAAGAAGGAACACCCTTGTCCTTTCCAATAGTGAAAATATCAATCTGTAGCCAATCTGTCATTTCTGTAGGTCCATTAATAATCCTGTTCCATCCAATTTATGTAGCATGCTACATTTTTAAATTATATGTCATATTGCTTTAACTGTTAGTCCTTTGGGTCTCTATTACAGAGAGATGCAGCGAGATACAAACAAGAACAAGAACAACTGAACTCTTAAAACTAAAATCACATAGTGTATGTATTAGTGGGCATTGTAGCAGGACATTGTGCATTTTATCAGCACTGTTTCCTAAGCTACGCACTTGTTTTGCACTCTATCTTTCCATACTGCTGCAGTTTTGTACACAAGCTTTTGTGCACACATTTGGCATGCACATTATTCTATGTTTTTCTTTTAAACAAATGCTATAGCACCACATTCACCACTTGTTACTGTGTAAAGAAACTGTTTCCTAACTGGAGAAATTATACTGTTTAACTGGTATTGCACCACCTGACATCTGTCAGGAAGTAGCAGCCTGTAATGAAAAGACCAAGGCATTGACATCTCTGACCCATCCTCTGTTCAGATATCACCCAGCATGCCAATGCCTTAAATCAAGAAATAGCTTTCTAAGATCACCATCATCAATTTATTTCTTATTAATCACCCTCCATTAAGATGCTCCAGGTGATTTACACAGAAACAGTAAAACCAGATAAAACATACACGGGTCATGAAAATAAAAGTTAAAAGTTACATATCAAATGCTTTACTGAAGAGCCAGGTCTTGAGAGCCTGGGTGAAAGGGTGCAGATTGAGCATCATTCTCATATACAGAGGCAATGAGTTCCACAGTGCTATGGCAGAGATAGAAAAGGCCCTGTGCCTCGTATGAGTAAGATGTGCTTCTCTTGGGCCTGGAATGTAAAGCAGCTTGCGTTGGGAGGGTCTAAGTGACCACTGATGGCCATAAGAGGAAAGGCGGTCTCAGAGATATATCGGACCCTGGCCATACAGGGCCTTAAATGTCAGGACCAGTGTCTTATAAAGACTCCGATATTCTGTTGGCAGCCAATGCAACTGTTGAAGAGCTGGCGCTATACGGCATTTCAAGGGTGTAAGTGTAAGCAGCCTAGCTGCCGTGTTCTGGACAGATCTACAAAGATACTTGCAGGAACACCTCAGCAAGCAAAAGTCCAAAAGTGGCAGGCTAAAACCTGGAACTGCAATCAGTGGCTGATACCAGATGAGAAACTTCCCCCTGGGCACACAGAAGACTTGGGAGGCACTGAACAGATGAGATGCAGAGCCAACCTTAAGAAATGGGGCTATAAAGTGGACAAACCACAGACCACTGACTACTAGGCATGGCTAGGTTCATTCGGAATCTTCGTAATTTGGAATAAATTAGGAAAGATTTCCTTTTTGAAGCGATTTCAAAGGTTTTAAGGAAACCTGAAGTCCCTTTGCCCTTCTGAAGTTTTTTCTGCCATTTCTGTTACAAATCAGTAAGTGAGTTGGAAATGATTCAGCTTTACCCTCGCCTCTGTTCCTTGGCCTTGGTTCAAGCCAGAGAAGCCTTCTAAACCAGTGTGGATAAATGCTCTTTCCTTCCTTTCCCTCCCATGTCAGTGAGAGAAGTGGTTTTAACCAGTGTGGATGGTATGGATCCGCTTCCGTTTAAACCAGTTGGATGGATTATTTTCCTTTCCCTCCCACCTCAGAGTCAGTCTTAAGCAAGAGAAATGGTTTTAACCAGTGTGGGTGGATTCCTTTCCTTTCCCTCCCGTGTCAATTTAAACCAGTGTGGATGGATTCCTTTCCTTTCCCTCCTGCCTCCCGAGTCAGTCTTAAGTGAGAGAAGCGGTTTTAACCAGAGTGGATGGATTTCTTCCCTTTGCTTCCCCGCTTCTTTTACTTTCAAAGTAAAGACCACCCAATAAAACAGGAAATAACACTTTGAAACAATTAACAAAGGATTCAGAAGTCTCAGAAGTTTTGAAAAGTTTTGAACTTTTTTTTCTGTGAAAACCAGAATTGACTTAAGGTCTGAACCACCAGCTCCCCCTACATCCGAACTGAGTTTTGAACCAATTTTTTTTTATCAAACAAGCCTACTGACTACAATGCAGTCTGAGCCCTGCCACTTGCATAACAGAGGTCCTCCTTACAGTGACACCAGAGGCACTTCAAGTGGCCAGCTTCTGGTCAAAGGAAATTTAGTATAATGCCAAGTTTTTAACTTGGTTTGTGGTTTTTCTATACATTATAACTGTATTCTCAATTTGCTTCTCACATGATAAATAAATAAATAAATACTGCATTATGAAAAATATATTTATCTAGGGCAGTGGTTCCCAACCTTTTTTTTAAACCAGGGATCACTTGATCAGAGACCATTTGACCAGGGACCACTTTCCAACATTAGTACCAAAAGGGTTACGAATCAGTATTTGGTCAACTTTAGATTTGGTTTTGGTTATTTGGGGTGCTGATTTAAAAAAATTGCATTCGATAGACAACATCAGCTCTAGTTTCTGATGCAGAACATATGCCATCCAGTAATCACCTTTTGCTCCCTCACAGAAAAACATATTAAATAAGCCTTGGTACTATAAGAGGGTTTTTCAAGACCAGTCACTCTAATTGCAACAGTGTAATAACGGTGAGGCCACGGACCATAATTTAGTTCTTCCGGACCACTGGTGGTCCACGGACCACAGGTTGGGAACCACTGATCTAGGGAGAGCAAATTTGGATTCATCCAAAATGTTCAGCACCCGCTATTCATCTCTGCACTATAACTCCATATGAGATTATATACTTAAAATATTACATTCTAAAAGCGGCTACACAAAAAGAAAAAGGAATCAGATAGGAAGAGGAAAAGAACCCACGTATATTGGAGCTTTACAAAATCAACTAGATAAATAATTTTTAACATCAAAATATTTATTTCCCGTAGATGTCATTAACGTAAACGAATGAGAGAATATTGTTTAAAAACACAACTGCATCAGGATTCAAATAATTGAAATTAATTATTTGCTTCTTAGAATTCTGCAGCAATCTCCCCTGATTTATACAGAAAATATTTAATTTCCCTCCTTTTTAGGGGGAAGGTGACCTGCATTTCCGTGGGAATAAACATGCAGCATTATTTTATCTCTTCCCTCTGTTCACAAATGGAAATGTTTTTGAGGGAAGTAGTGTGACCATGGAGGAGAAAGCTGGTCATTGGAAGAAGGCTAAGATATCGTGATGTAACACGACATCCCTTGAGATACCAGTCATTAGAAAACAGCAGACTAAAACTCTCTTGTCTTATGATCATCCGGCGATGAAGACTTTTCTGTCAATTGTCCAGATTCACCATTGGACAATGTCAAATTCCTTGTTGCACCTTATCCTGTCAAGGGCTTTATTAGTGTAAATGAAGAATGATGATGTTTTGCTGGTCAAAGTTCAGTGGGCAAATCCTGTTCAAGAGGACAACATTAGCTGGGAATTGCTGAATGGTTGAAAAATAATGTTGTTTGTAAGGGAAGATATCTTTGATTCTGCTGGCTTGACTTGGCTTTGGACCTCTATTATGCCAAAATGACAGCTCAGCTTTATAGAAATACTCTTCTTTCTACCTCTCAGCTAAGGGGGGGGGTGTTTCTGAGACTCCAAATGGAGAGGGGAGAGCAGGCATGCTCGGTGCATGGCAGCGTGGTGGGCATGTGCGGGCGAGAAATCATGCATGAGGCTGGAGACAGGCTCATGCCAAGTACGTCTCTTCAAGGCAGTGGGGAAAGCACCCACACGACTTGGGACTGAGAGTGGCCCAGCAGCATCAGGAGGAGGAGCAGCCGCAGAAGCAGCTTAGGCAATTTGTAACACTATTTATTAGAAAAAAGTCAGTCTTTCCTTTTGTTTTTATTAATGCTCCCATTAGAAAATGCATAAAGATGTGGGTGAACTACAACTCCCAAAATTGTGGGTCAATCCTCTCCAAATCCCACCAGCTGGCCATGTTGGGTCTCCATGCCAAATTTTGTCTAGAACTGTCATCAGCTGGGTTCAGTGCTCTTTGGATGTGGGTGAACTACAACTACCATACACCAAGGTCAGTCACCCCCAAACCCTGCCTGTATTTACAATTGGCCAGGTTGGGTCTGTGTGCCCTGTTTGTTTCAGATCCATCAGCAGTGAGGGTCACAGGGTTCTTTGGATGCAGGGAGGTCTTACCATCATGTTGTGTCAGCCCCCCCAAAAAACCCTCCCAAAACCTCTCACCAGTATTCAAAGTTGGTCATATTGGGCATTTGCGCCAAGTTTGGTCCAGATCCATCAGTTGAGTGCACATTGCTCTGTCAATATGGATGAACTATAACTCCCAAGCTTTGAGGTCAGTCCCCTCAAAACCTACCAGTATTCAAAGTTTGGCATGTTGGGTGTATGTAGCAAGTTTACTAGTTCAATCACCAGTTTGGCACAGAGTGCTCTCTGAGTGTTGGTGAACTACAACTCTCAGAATTCAAAAACAGCATCCTGTCCTCCATTTAGAGGAACCCAGCTCTCTAAATGCTTGGGGGATGGGGGTGGGAGCTGTAGTCCTAAAACGTTCTGACCCTGTGACCTTCCTAAAGGAATATGCAATTTTTCAGCTTCTTGGAATTAACCAGCCTCATCTGACTTCCAAAAACAGGAGCCTCAAACACAGTAGTCCTTCACTCAGTGACCTACATAGTAGAATTCATTTAATAAGATACCACTCGCAATTCCAAATGCGGTACATCTTCATGCACCAAATAGTGTTTATTTAGGAAGAAGTGCAGCTCAGAATCTCATTGTCATCTGGTCTGACTGTTTACCCACCGTTATGAGGTGTAATTAACTAAATGGCTGCACTCTCTTTACAAATCTAAGTGGCTCCATTCAAACTGATTCCATTCCAATTACATTTCTTAGAAACCTTTAAAATCCCAGAACAGGACAAGCATTTTAAATAATTCATTTTAAAAACTTATTTTCATCTATTTTTCTTACCACTAATGAGCATTCAATGGTTTGGACCAATAATCCTGAACTATATCACTTCTCTGAAACTTTTCTTATTGGTTTTGAGGGACAGGGAGACAGGTCTGCCCCTTCCTCTCTGTAGCACATCACCTGGAGAAAGGCGATACATTTCACATCCACATCCTAGTCCTGGACTGTTTTGTCCAATGTTAGTATCCACTGACAAACAACCTGTCACATACAATATAAGTGGTTTCTATCAAATAATAGACATTTGGAGCTTTGCCTTTTCCAATGCCATGTCTCAAAAACTCCACCAGAAAAGAGCATATTTATGAGGTTTTGAATGAACTTGCAAAATTAATAATTGCTTGGAAATAGAAGGTATTGCAATCACTAGACATCAAGTGTTGATATATATAGGGAAAACTGACAGATGAAATGAATGTGGTCCAGTAAGGGAAATGGAAATGATATTTTTAGAAACAAACCACCGTTAAATTATAAATTCGAAAATAAATAGCTCAGTTTCTCAACGATGGCTTCAATCCATTCTTCCGCAACCATTCTTCCAAATCTCCTGAACTATACAATGCAGCATCCTTCACTTCAACTCAGCTCCAATAAATGCAGAGAACATCATATTAAGCACAACTGCTCCAATCTTATGTACAGGTACTTGAGAATAAATGACATTGAACTCCCATGTAAACAGTATCTTTCTGGCAGAAAACTAGCCCTTCTCCTGTGCCATTATCCATTCTCTGCTATAAGCTCAGTCCATGTGCACAGATTCTGAAAGGTACAACAAGACACACAGCTAGAAATATTAACATACACTCCATGTCACCGAGGTGGTGAAATTCCTCCAACTTTGCTTAACTTATTTAGAGAGTAGCATTCAGCACTTTGGATAGTTCCTTAAAAGTTGCGCCCTACAGAGGCTATACCACTCCAATGACATAAAACTCAACTGCCTGCCAAGACTCCAAATGATCCAATCTTTCTATTCCATAATGTTAATTCCGCCATGCATCAAATGGCCACCATTTGTGGAGAAAATTAAGCAATACAATTTGCCTATTTCCTAAAGAACTTCCCACTTTCTTTCCACTGGTCATAGATCTTCAGTTGGAGGAGACCACAGTCATTGGCCTGTAGGTGGCAGTGGCTTTTTTTCCTCAGCTGAAGGTAAATGCCCTTTGGGTAGCCCAGCCCTTCCTTGGTTGCTGAATACCCATAAAGGTATGCCCCAGCACTGACAAGCAGAAAGTATAAGAGCAGAAAGTATGGTGGAAGGAGGTGCTGAATAAATAAATACCCAAAGTTCATTAACCTCTGCTTATAATCACTTAGGTCCACAAGAGGATTCCAGTCCACATAACTGATTTCACTTGTAGTCTGATCATTGCATCTACATGCGACCACTTGCTCGACTGGTTTGAAGTTTCGGGCTGGAATGTTATCAGTACGCTGATGACACCCAGCTTGTTCTAAAGATAGAAGGCCGGCCGGACTCCGCACCTGTAAATTTCCATCAGTGTCTTGAAGCCGTTATTGGATGGCTGCGTGCCAGCAGATTGAGGGTGAATCCAGCAAAGACGGAGATACTGTGGCTGGGTTGACCGGATGATGGGGTGGTCCAGCTGCCTACCCTGGATGGCAAGGCACTACGCCCATCACCTTCAGTAAAGAGCTTAGGGGTCGTCTTAGACCACTTGCTGACAATGGAGTCTCGGGTCTCCACTGTTAGCAAAACCGCCTTTTTCCATCTGCAGCAGGCTAGGCGGCTGGCCCCCATCTGTCTAGAGATGACTTAGCCACGGTGGTCCAAGCCACGGTCATCTCGAGACTAGACTACTGTAATGCCCTTTACATTGGCCTACCCATGTCTATGATCCGGAAACGTAAGCTCGTCCAGAATACCGCTGCGCGACTTCTCACTGGGGTTCCAGTGACATGCCACATAACTCCTATTCTTCAGCAGCTCCATTGGCTTCCGGTCGAGCACTTTCAAGGTGATGGTGTTAACTTTCAAGGCCTTGTATGGTCTAGGGCCGATGTATCTGAAGGACCATCTCACCCCCTACCAACCTCAGAGATCACTTCATTCTGAAGATCTGAACTTATTAGAAGTGCCCAGTTTTAAAGCCACCCATTTAACATCCACATGGCACAGAGCCTTCTCTATCGTGGCACCATCCATTTGGAATACCTTGCCAATTGAAGTGCGTGCCTTGCGAAATTTGTCATCTTTCTGCAGGGCTGGCATTCGATTGCTGAAATTCAAAATCTTGATTTAGCTTTAACTGATGTTTAATTTCTGTTTTTATGTTGTTTTATGTGGACTGTGAGCTGCTCCGAGCCCTCGGGGAGTGGTGGCATACAAGACCGAATAATAAAAATAAATAAATAAATAGCTTCACTTACAAGGTTCCTACATAATGGCTGAGATCCTGTATCACTCCAGCATGACAGAAATATCCACTGGTGATGTCATTTTACACAGCTTCTATATTGAACATCAGTGTTAAGTCCAGTATGTGCATCAGTGGTCAATGCTCATTACCAACAGGTCACTGTGTCATTGCAATACATAATACACAAAAACAAAACATAGATATATCATTTTATAATACATAACGCACAAATACAATATTGTTTTGCTCACTTTAATGTCACGTATATGTTGGTTCCACATGCACAACTCCATTGTCAGCTAGAGATAATCATTGTCCATCATTCAAAAACGATTCCAGAAGGGTAGCTTATTTATGCCTGTGGATGTCATTAACAGGATGCCATTAATAGGATGCTCAGCATTTTTTAAGGTACCTTGCTATAGCTTTCAGTTTTCACAGTAACTAGGTCAGCCTACCTTGGCTTTTCTAAGGATTAGTGAGAAGGCTATATATATGTTTATTTTTAAATGCATGCCTTTTCAAGATTGAAAACAATATTTTATATCCTATATTCCCATATTATATACCCCTCTATGTTGTTACTGAGCATGAGTTGAAATGGTGTTGTTACTTTAAAATACACCGAGTTACTTATTATTTACAAAATTTTGTTGATTTACATATGCATATCCTGACTAATTCTCTATTTTTAGTTTTAAAAAAAGCTTTATTCACACAGTTACACAATATACAAAACAGACATTGGGAGAAGGGGGGGAAGGGGTATGGGTATACACAGGGGAGATAAAAACAAGATTACACAAAGAATAAAAACATGAAACGTTGACTCCACATCTCATGAAAAATAGGTCCTAGTTTAAGTTTTCAAATATCTTTACCCCAGTGGGAGGGGGTTTATACATTTAGACCTTTCAAATCAATATTCTTTTTTCTTTTAATGAATTCGATAAAGGGTTGCCAGGTTTGGTTAAATCTTTTTGGAGAGTTGTCTCGTAATAAGTACGTGAGCTTATCCATCTCCGCAATTTCCAATACTTTATCCTGACTAATTCTCGTGTGGGACAAATTGAATAACATTTACCCAGAAAGTTTCTACTTCCTCTGTAAAAAAATACTGGACCGTTTTTATAAGGTTTTTTCCCCACAACAATATGCAAAAAAACCTTTAAATTGACAAGAAAAATCAGGTCACACTGTGGCTTTAATAGTCTTATCTTAGCTATTGCAGATGTCACATGTGATGATACAAAAGAAAGGAGAGGTTTAAGGGTTAAGCTTTGGAGATATTTGTTTCTATGTGGTTAATCCTCAATTTATTAATTGTTATATTTTCAAATAGTGCAACCTGACCATTCCTCCTGTTGAGTCTTGGTGACAGTTAGATTGAAAAAAGGAGGAGGTCAGGTAGACCTCCTGAAAAGACTACAGCAGCAATTCTGAAGCAGCCTGCAGCAGCGGAAGTCAACAACTGCATACAATGAGACTCCAATGATTTTGCCACAATACTTTTCTCCTTATACCAGTAGTTCCCAACCTGTGGTGTGTGGACCAACGGTGGTCTGCAAGAATGAAAATATAGTCTGTGGCCTCACCATCACTACACTGTTGCCTCGAAACCACATGGAAACTAGAGTGACTGGTCTTGCAAAACCTTCTTGTGGTGTTGAGGCAATGGGGATGTCGGGAGGGGAGAAGCTGACTACCCGCAGAAGATTACTACTATGACATCAGCGCTAGATTATTGAATATGTTTTTCTGTGAGTGAGCAGATGGCAACTACTGGATAGCATATGTTCTGTATCAGAAACTAGAGCTGATGTGGTCTAACCAATGCAGTTTTCTGAATCAGCACACCAAATAACCAAATCGAGTCTAAAGTTGACCAAAAACTGGTTTGTACCCCTTTTTGGTATTAATGTTGGAAAGTGGTCCCTGATGAAGTGGTACATGGTCAAGTGGCTCCTGATCAAGAAAAGGTTGGGAACCACTGCCTTATACTGAGCGCCCAGAGATGGGACAAGCCCCATCAGCCCAGAATGTCAAAATCTATTATTTCTTGTGCCAGGTTGTGAATTCTGTCTTTGTTGCAACCTTGACTCTTTATACCAGCAGTTCTCAAACTGGGGGTCACAGGGCCACTTTTTGGGGGTTGTGAAGCTGTCTTTGTTGGCTCCGCCCCCTTCAAAATGGCTGCCAACCACCTGTGCCAGCCAAAAATCTAGCACTCCTGGTCAGCTCCTCCTCCTGCTCTTCCCATAGGGCTGTGGGGTGTCAGGAGGAGGAGCTTGCAGGAAAAGGAGCACGCAGGAAGAAGGTTCACCTTCCCATTTGGGCAACCTTTCTGCCCGGCCCCCGTGCCCTTCCCAGCTGAGAAGCACATGGAGGAAAGGTGGAGGGCTGCCTTCTCGGCCCTGCCGTTTGGCCAGCCTTTCTGCCCTTCTCCCGCACCCTTCCCACCTGGGAAGCATGGGGGGAAGGCAGAGGGCTGCCCTCTCAGCCCTGCCGTTTGGGCAGCCTTTCTGCCCTTCCCCCGCACCTTTCATATCTGGGAAGCATGGGGGGGTGGAGAAAGAGGGCCGCCCTCTCGGCCCCCCGTTTGGGCAGCCTTTCTGCCCTTCTCCTGCACCCTTCCCAGCTGGGAAGCATGCGGGGAAAAGACGGAGGGCTGCCCTCTCGGCCCTGTCATTTGGGCAGCCTTTCTGTCCGGGCCCCGCACCCTTCCCAGCTGGGAAGCACAGGGGGGCAAGGTGGAGGGCTGCCCTCTTGGCCCTGGGCCCTGCCATTTGAGCAGCTTTTCTGCCTGGCCTACGCCCCTTTCTCAGCTGGGAAGCACGCGGGGGCCAGGCGGAGGGCTGCTGGCATGGTCTGGCCATCCATGGAGTGCCATGGCTGCCCGGCACTCACCCCCTGCTGAGCTCAGGAGGGGCAGAACCGGGCAGAGGGCTCCACATGGCCTGGCAGTCTGTGGAGCCTTGGCTGCCCAGAAATCACCCTCTCCCGAGCTCATCATCATCTGTCCAGATTCCAGGTCTGTGGAAGTCAGAGCTGAATTGGTTGAAGGTACTGTAAATCCCATCATCCATTGTCCATACTCCCAGAGCATACTGTTTTTGTGATTAATCACTATGCTCTAGTTATATTCAATTTATAACAATGAAAATACATCCTGCATATCAGATATTTCCATTGTGCTTCATAAGAGTAGCAAAATTACCGTTATGAAGTAGCAACGAAAATATGGTTGGGTGTCACCACAACATGAGCAACTTTATTGAGAGGTCACGGCATTAGAAAGGTTGAGAACCACTGCTTTATACCAATTGTATATGGTAGCCAGCAATTGGGTAACAGCTGGAGATACCGAAAGCAAAGCTAGCAATAGCTCCCAACTACATTATTTTTTTCAATAACACAGTCTTCTACAAGAAAATAATATCTCTGAGAAGAAAATATGCATTTGAGTATTCCAATATCATGATTGCTTAAAGAAAGCAGTGGCAAACATGCTTAAAAAGGAAAAGAAATCAGGATGTGTAGAAACAATGATAATTATTAATTAGTAACAAAGAGCAAACAAGCAGTTTAAAAATTAGGAGCCACTACAGCAACAATCAAGGGTTGTTATATTCAAGAGTCATGCTGCGGTTGAAATTTCAGAAGCAGGGATGCCGGTTCTTCACAGGGGTCCTGCAAGTGAGCAGCACCGGGAGAAAAAGCACAGCTTGACAATGGTTCTGCCTATAAGAGTGCAAGAGCATACGTTGCTTTGAGAAGATTTGTATTTCCAGTATGTGGGTGAGGGAATTTACATTTCCAGTGTGTAGGGCATAAGCAATGGTGGTGGTGCTTGGTGGGCCACACCAATGTCTCGTATGGGTCACAAGCGGCCCAAGGGCTGCATGTTGTGCAGGTCTGCCTTAGATGTAGGTTTTGGTAGCTGTGGTCATTTCTATTTTGGCCACTAATGACCTCATTAAAAACTATTTTGAATTCTTAATTTCATCCATTTAAAACTCCTCATGCCCCTTGCAAGACCCAGGCTAGGGAAATTTAAAGTAAACCAACATAAATTACTTCTCTATTGCTATCAATGCATATTTGAAGTGGGGATCTATACTAGTGAAGGCACAGTGAAAAAGATGAAAAGATTGCTAATAGATGTGGACACGTTTTGTATCTGTCCCAGTGAGTTAATGATGGCTTTGCTGGAAACCATTTTTCCCATTCTCAAATTTCCATTGAAACAAGATCTGAAATACTAAGGTGGGGACAACAATGTCATAGTAGTGTCCCTTCATTGGACACCCCTGGTTCTTTTCCACTTTTGCTTCAAATTGGAGAGGTCCCACTAAGGTTCCTTCAAAGCATCAAAATTTGCCAAAATTGGTTTCAGTTCTGTATGGTTCAAAAGGATAACATATTCTTTCCCCATACAACAGACCCATTCCAGTATTCATGACAGAGCATTTCCTCCATTTTAAGAATAGAAAAGCAAACAGATGTGCATGCGATAACTACCAATTTTCAGTTATCACATGTTTTAATCATTAGTGACAGTGCCCATATTGCCCACAAATATCTTCTTACTGGCAGCATTAAACATTTGCAGTTTGGACCACACAAATAGTTTTTAATGCCTGAATCCCGACTATGTTAACCCTCCCTATGGCATGAAAGAGTGAAACTATTCATGAAACAGAAAAAAAGGACAAGCTGGAGGACAAGTGCTTCTAGCAGAGATCTTCCCTTGGGCCTTCACTCCCCTCCTTCCTTTTGCCTCACAGCCGGATATCCTTCAAGTCCCTCAGGAGGAGGCCTTGTCTGCTTTAAGCCAGGGGATACCCCAAAGGCCATCCAGTCCAGCCCCTTTCCGCTGGTAGAACCCTTTAGATCGACCTTTGAAAGATGATCCTGGCACCAGAGGTGAACTATGGCGATGCACTGAAATGGACCTCAGACTGACTTCTGCCCAGAGAAATGGGGCACTCTAGTTTTTTTAAGTGATGACGACCTAAATGCACATCCTGCTACCAAGTTGAGGCCACAGGAGAGTGGGAAGAAGTCCATGACGTCTTCCACCATGTCCCTCAAAAGCCTGTTCACAGCAGCAGAGTAAATGGCTTAAAGGCAGTGCTGCACCTTCAAAATGCAGTGCTGTGAAGGTAAACCTGAGCGGATAAGGTGTTGAGGTTTTCCTTCTCAGTAATGGTGGTTCTGCTGGACACTGGCTGGAGTGAAAAATATTCAGTCAGTGCAGAACACAAGCTGGTCATCAGGATTTGCACATTGGAGAGTGTGTGGGCATGTGGATTGACCGAGAGGCATGCAGAAGGGCCTTTTGTGCAGCCTGCTAGCCATTATCTGAAGGCTCTCTGGGTGCAAAAGGCACAGCTGAGGATGGCTGTCATCTGCCATCCAAGCCAAGTGAAAGAGATGGGGGGGGGGTGTCAGTTTCTGGATTGTGTGGTTCTAATAATTGGTTTTAATGTTTAGATGTTTTTAACTTTATGGTTTTAATGCATGTATTTATTTTATTTGTATTATTTGTTTATGCAGCATTGAATTGTTGCCTACTTTAAGCCACTCTGCGTCCCCTTTTGGGTGAGAAGGGCGGGTATAAATATTGCAAATAACTACACAATTAAACAAACAAACAGAAAAAAAATCAGAATCGACAAATTATCCTTATTTGTAGTCTATGTGAGCAGCACAGAATGTAGATAGATCTTGTTTGTTGTTTCAGAGGATGTTCTCAGGTTCTGGCACTGTGCATATGTTGTGAACACAGAGCTGTAATGCCAAATACACAGTGTAGTTCAACACTTCCAGTCTATCCCCATCAGATCCGGACCTATCCACGACAGCATAGCTCTGACTTTTGGTTGTCGGCACATAATAGTGAAGTTACAGAATTTCTAGTATAGCACAATTAACAGAGCTCAGCAAACACTACAGTCCATGGGGAGATGTCTACTATTTTCAAAATGGAGTTGATCAGACTCACTCAAACAGATCAGCATATAGCTGAATCTTTAATCCTTATTTTACACCAGCAATTCAATCCTGCACTATATACTGTGGCAGAGAGTTCCATGAATTAATGACACAGCTTATGAAGATGGCATTTTTTGTTATCACCTTCTACTATTCCAGTGTTTCTCAACCTGGGGATTGGGACCCTGAGGGGGGGCATGAGGAAGTTTCAGAGGGGTCACCAAAGACCATAAGAAAATACATATTTCTGATGGTCTTAGGAACCCCTTCGGCAGAGAAGGATGAAGATTTCTCCACCTGTCCTCCTTTTCCTTTTTGGAAACAGACGGCAAATCCTTCCACCAAAAACCCTCCTACGCTCTATTTTTAATTTTTTGTATTGATTTATGGTGTACATAGGAAACAAAACAGACAACAGAAAAACAGAAAAAGAAAAAAGAAAAACAAAAGAGTATGCAAGTTTACAGAATGGTATACAGTCGGCACTCATTAAACATATGAAAAATCAAACTTGACTGTACAGCTATTATACCTTAACATTTATTGTTCCTCTAACCCCACACCCGTGAACCCAACCCCCATGACCTCCGACACCACTCAATATGGATCACATAACTAACCCACAACTATCCACATGTCTACTAGGCCTGGCTGATCCATGGTTCTAAATGGTTCAAAAGTCTTACAAAACAAAAGTTCTGATAGTTAACATTTCAGAACTCTAACAAAACTTTCAAAATTTCATTATAAATGGCAGTTCCTAATTGGTTCTGTCTTAAAAATTGCCAATAATGAAATAATTATGAAATTTTGATAGAGTTCTAAAATGTTCACCACCAGAACTTTTGTTTTGCAAGTACTTTTGAAGCATTTAGAGCCATGGATCAACCAGGGCTATTTCTGAGCAAGCGGGGAGGTGAGAGCAGGCATGGTTGGCACATGGTAGCATGGTGCGCATGTGCGGGTGAGGGAGAGCATGCAAGACTGGAGGGAGGCTCACACCAGAGAATCCCCTCAAGGCATGGGAGTTCTGTGTGAGAAGTTTGGCCCAATTCTTTTGTTGGTGAGGTTCAGAATGCTCTTTGATTGTAGGTGAACTATAACTTTCAGCAACTACAACTCCCAAATTTGTATTTTCCCCAAACTCCACCAGTGTTCACATTTAGGCATATTGAGTATTTGTGCCAAGTTTGGTCCAGAACTATCATTGTTTGAGTCCACAGTGCTCTCTGGATATAGGTGAACTATAACTCCAAAACTCAAGGTCAGTGCCCACCAACCCCTTCCGGTATTTTCTGTTGGTCATGGCAGTACTGTGAGCCAAGATTGGTTCAATTCCATCGTAGGTAGAGTTCAGAATGCTCTTTGATTGTAGGTGAACTATACATCCCAGGAACTACAACTCTCAAATGACAAACTCAATCCCGCCCCAACCCCACCAATATTCAAATTTGGGCATATCAGGTATTTGTGCCAAATTTGATCCAGTGTATGAAAATACATCCTGCATATTAGATATTTACATTAAGATGCATGACAGTAGCAAAATTACAGTTATGAAGTAGCAACAAAAATAATGTTATGGTTGGGAGTCACCACAACAGGAGGAACTGTACTTAGGGGTCGCGGCATCAGAAAGGTTGAGGAACACTATGCTATTCTATTTCAGTGAATAAGCTGAAATTTTATTAAGGGCGATAAACTTTCTTAGGGAAAATGGGATATTTTTCTACAAAGCTAAGGAGGAGAGCATAGCACGTAATGCCTGTAAATGGATATACAAATGGCGCAATGCAGGTCATCCTCACTTGGCTGTCACCAACACCTGTGTTTCCTCTGGAAGCAAGCTCAATCCTTCAAGTATCAGATTTGTCCTTAGCTTCTGCCTGTTTGCTTGCCCACTCTTATTTTGCACCACTGTGACTTGTTTCCCTGAAGTCTGTTTTCATGACAGCTATATCCTTCTCCGTCCCTCCACTCCCACTTCCAGATGTAATTTGTCATCTTTACTGTCTTCTGCCTTCAAACTTATTTGTGTCCAAACTTATTTCACTGACAGCTGCTCAATGGGATATCCAAATGGCTTCAGTCATGTTTCTTAAGTCTTTGTTCCAACAATATGCCTGTCAACCAATTAGTTGTTTTTAAAAAATAAAGAGGTGGAGGATGGGTGGGAGGAGGAGAACTAGTGCTCCCTCGCTACTTCGTGGTTCACTTTATGCAGACTCACTGTTCAATCTGTGCTACGGGACCTCGGTCTGTCTAGGCTGTGGAACCAGCCCCTCCTGCTAGCCTCAATGCTCCGTCTCCTATCAAAGGTTCATCCTTGCCTCCCAGCACCTGGGTCCCTATCTCCGTGAGAGCCGAACTCCCTATCTGCTTCCCCTTAATCACACACACACAGCCTCCTCCTCTGTTGTTTCCCACATTCTTTCTTGCGAACCTCCTTGGCGCCCCCCAAACTTGTCTCTCATAATCTTCGCTATCACTGCTTACGGAATCCATCTGGCCTTCCAGATTCTCGTAAGGATCATCCCAAGCCAGGCTCTCTGTGGGAGAAGAAGGCCCAGCTAACTCATTAACCCCTTCCTCCAATCCCTCCAAATCCTCTTCAGAATCCACCTCAGCTGCGGCTGGCTCTAATGCAAGTGGAACCCCCGGTGCTGCCCCCTGCCCCCCAGGCATGAAAGAGAACTGGGTTGCTACAGGGAGGGGGGTGAACAGCAGCAAGAGCAGCACCTGACTCTTCTTACCCGCTGAAGGGAACCCCCAGAGGTAAGAAGAGGGAAAAGGAGCTGCCCAAGGAAGGTAGGCCATGAGAGGGGGAGGAGGGGGAGAGAGGGGTGGGCGGAGCGGAGGCAGTACATATACAGTATAGTGTCCCTACTTTGTGGTTTTTCACTTATCACGGGTGGTCCTGGAACGTAACATCCTCAATAAGTGAGGGAACATTGTATATAGCTTCCCGATCCTGTTCCCCAAAACATATACTGATTGACAGGGGGTTCGATTGTATTGTACACGTATTTAGCAATTGTTTAACCCAGTTTTACTGGCTAGCAGGGATATGGAGCACTCCAGTGGCCCGAGATTTGCCCAGGCAGAAAGACATGACATCCTGAGGGACTGGTCCCTTGACCCAGGAGAGGGCACGTCAGCAGCCACAGCGGACCCTACTTCACAGACATTAGCTGACCTTAAAGCTAAAGAATTGCGACTGACACGCGTCAAGCTCAACGCCTCAGCTCTGGCTGATTACATTAGGAGTGACATGATACCTAGGGGACTTAGGATTCCCCTGTCACCAGGTACATATAAGGAGGACAGTGCTCTTCTGAAGGACTGGTATGAGATTACGAATAACTGTTCAAAAGATTTACTTTTCCTATTACTTCAAAGAACCAATAAAGAGGTGGATGAACTGGTGACTGAGATTGATACGATGAAACAAGACCTAGCCGGTAGTATTCAACCCAATCACACTCAAGAGATAGCCGAAGAATGTGATAAACTCCATCAGGAGATTAGAGCGGATAAATTAAAGAAGCTCAACAGGGACAGAGAAGACTACAGGCGAAACAGGGTATATACCTGGTTCAAGAAAACTCATCAAAGAAAAGGACGGAGAGGGGTGAAATTTGGAGGGGATTCAGGAACGTCACACTCCTCAGGAGAGGACACAAATGCCCAATCCGATTCCTCCAGTACCTCTCAACCCCAAACGAAACAGTACCCCAAACGCAATAGACCTCAAGCTGGGTTTTACAAACAGGGTTTTCCCAAAGGTCCCGGCACCAAAAAGACAACATGATAGTGAATCTATCTGATGTTCAGTTATCTCCTCATTTAGAAAAGACTATCAACAAGGGCCTCTCCTATGTAATGACTCCCAATTACAGCCAACTGGACCTCAGACAGGACTTAGCCACCCTTTTTCGTAATATTCGACTTAGGGATTTCTTTAAAGATAAAACAACCAAGGATAATTTACCCTCCTTTTATATTAAAAGCAAATTTGTACCACCCAATCCATCTACCAGCGTGAGAGCGTTCGAGAATGTGGTCTTGAGAGAAACTAAGAAGATCAACTTCAAAAACCATCACAGGAATCTTTCCCTGCAGGACTCGACAGCTCTTAAACAACTTGGGAATAACAGTGCCATTGTCATCAAGAAGGCAGATAAAGGTGGAGGAATTGTCCTTCAAAACACCTCCGACTACAGGATTGAAGCTGAGAGACAACTCCAGGACGAGAGGTTCTATGAGAAGGTGAACTCTGACCCCACACAGAGATTTTTGAAAAATATTTCCAGTATCGTGCACTACGGCGAGAGCATGGGATACATTGATCCGAAATTAAGTAAATATTTGATCAAAGAGAACCCCAGGGTACCGGTTTTCTACCATCTACCGAAGACCCATAAGGGCTCCTTTCCCGTACCAGGCAGACCCATTGTCTCGGCAAGAGAGAGTATCTTGGAACCATTAGCCAAATACCTCGATAGTATTCTGCAACCTTTCGTGCAGTCCATGCCCTCCTATATCAAAGACACAACGGATTTGATTTCCAAAATAGAACACATCAAACTCCCTGTGGGTACCATTTTGGCAACCTCGGACATCACCTCGCTCTACACAAACATCCCACTGGAGGAATCCAGAGTTATCATTGAGGACATCCTCAACAGTAGACCTAGACCCCTCACACCTCCTACCGGCTTCCTTCTTGACCTTTACGACTGTATCACAGAATACAACTATTTCAGATTCGATCAACAATTCTATATCCAGAAAGGGGGCGTGGCCATGGGGTCCCCGGCCGCACCCACCATTGCGAACTTGTTCGTGAGATCACTAGAGGATCGTTATCTTCATTCCCAGGCGGCATCCGGAACAACTGCCACCAATATTTTATACTGGTGGAGGTATATAGATGACGTCCTGCTCCTACTCAAACCGGACACCCGACACAGTGATTGTGACCACTGGCTGGACTCTTGGCACCCCAACATTAAATTTACCACCGTGTATAACAATGTGGAAGTGAATTTCCTGGATATAACCATCTTCAAATGTAATGATGGTTTGGGAGTGAAACCATTCACGAAACCCATTGCAAAGAATTCTCTATTGCACTATGGAAGTTTTCATCCATCACCACTGAAGAATAATCTTCCATATTCACAACTTATCCGGATAAAGCGGAATTCCACTTCCAGTAGGGACTACGAGACACAAGCCACTGTTCTGATGGAGAACTTCAAGAAGAGAGGTTATCCCCTCAACCTGATTGCCCGTGCCAAACACAAAGCAGATGCTACATCACGAGAGGATCTCCTCAAATATAAAACCAAAACCACACCAGACAGGCTAATTTGGCCTCTCAAATTCACTCCTCAAAGCAAACAAATACTCAATATTGTTAAACGTCATTGGCCCCTTGTGGCCGATGTTGCAGGATGTTGCCAGCATTTAAACGTACCACCAACATTGGGGATTGGCTCACCCACTCAGATTTGGGGGCCAAGAGGAAGACCACCAGCAGCTTTCAAGCTGGGACTTTTAGGTGTGGTCATTGCATTTGCTGCGACTTTGTGAGCCCATTGAAGCAGATTCAAATCCCTGGCACGCCCAAGACCATTAAACTTCATCAGTTCTGTACATGTGCCACGGAAAGATGTGTGTACCTCCTTTTTTGCTCGTGCCCCCTTCTTTATGTGGGGGTTACCAAACGCCAGCTGAGGGCGAGGATTAGGGAACACAGACTGAAAATCCTCTCTGGTAATGAAGATGTATACTTATATAGACACTTCAAAGAAGTCCACAAATCCATTCCGGATTTCAAGTTCGTTGGATTAGAAAAAGTGGAGATGCAACCCCACACGGACCTACAATCCACCTTACTCAAAACTGAATTGAAACATATTGTACAATGTGCCTGTGAGCAACCTTTTGGACTAAATGAGCCTGTCAGTTTAAATGCTTTACTGAATTAAATTACTGCACCTAGACCCATCCGCTGGGGCTCCAGCTGTATCCCATCTGCCTGTCAGGATATAGCCTCCAGGGAGGCTTCAGCCTGGACCGGATCTTCGGTCATTGCGCCATTTGGCCCATTATTTTCCTTTACCGCATTGGCGGCTTTCTCCCATTGGGGGGACCTGAAAACGACATTTGGTAAGCCTTTCTTTTCCTACCCTGCCCATCGACCCACCTATGCTCCTATAGAGGTTTTATATTGCGTTTATTTTATATAGTTGTGTATTTTCCCGGTTGTGGATCGTCCTGAGGAAGCACCCGAAACGGGAAAGATCTCTATACTTCATCCCGTCGACGACACACCTCCTCCGCCTTGGATTTATCTTTTATTTGGGAACCTCTCCACGCCGCATTTGCCAGGCCGCTTGCAACGCTCACGAGCATCCTTGTTTACAAAGCACCGCGCTCCGGCCCCCACCTTCGGGAGGGCGGAGACACGTCCCGCCCGACGCCACCGCTTGTTGCGCTCTTGCCCGGAGTTCCGGGTTTAACGGCTATTCAGCCACAGGTCACACGGGGGGCTTGTTTATTCTTATTTTTATTTTGAGGACCTATTTGGTGTCCTGAAGCATCACTGACTATATTGCTGGGAGTCCCCAGTTTTGCCTTTTGTATTTTGTTATGATATACATGGGGGGATGTTAGCATGCAACAGCCGTTGATTTTCCTTTAAATGAGAGGATTGCACCTTATTTGTTGTTGATACGTCATAATGCTGATGTTTAAAATACAATATTGATTTATATTTGACTTCCCATCGCATTGCCTCTTTGTTCCTACATATACTGATTGACAGGGGGTTCGATTGTATTGTACACGTATTTAGCAATTGTATAGCCGCAAATCATTCGACCATGCTGCAATGCAGTTACATTGGTGAACATCCCTTTTATAGAGTTTCCCTCTTCCCACCCCCCGCTGCTGATTGGCAGATGTCATCACTTGCAGGCGGGGCACAGGTGGTCCCTGTGCATGGCCCCAGGCAATGAGGGCGAAGAAGGAGGAATAATGAGAGAAGGGGTGGTCCTGAGTGTGCCATGAGGCTGGGCTCCAGTTGCAGACAAAGGCCTTAATCCCTTATTTCCTGTTTTGGCCAAGTACAGACCAAGAATCCTTTTGAGTGGGTTTCAGTAAAATGGAGGGTAAACAAAGGGAATTCCAAGTTTGGCATGATCCTGGGGTGTTTCATTATAGGGTTGTGAAAAGGAGATAGGGTTTGCATAGCTGGTTTCGGGTCTCTGGAGAAACCCTTTTGTGATGTGCATCAAAATATTGCCAAACGGCTTATGGGTCCCTGGCAGGCTAATCTCAGTAGCCAGTTTTCCATAGCCAGGTGATAATATGTTGGGGGCTCCTGGGACAGCCAGGAAAAGGGACAGATTTCACCTATTGTTTATGCAATGTCTTTGATTGAAGCCAGAGATAAGGAACTTCCTGACCCAAGGGTGTGAGTTTCTCTTGAGCCAGAGTGTGTGTTGGTTCATGAAAAGGTGACACTTCATGTTTCATTTCATAGGGAGACACAGGAGAGTAAAACATATAGAAAAATACATTCAAGTAATAGGAACCATATTTCATATCAACCCATCCCACCCCCATCCCACAGTCCATATGTGGGTATATGTACTGGGAGAGAGTTCATATGTTCTTGGAAAGAGTCTTTGAGGCACTGGATTTGGGAAAAGTTCATGAAAATAAGTCTTGGAGAGTTCTTTGAGATCAATTGAAAAAGCATGTTCCAAGGGGAAAGTCTCATCCTTGGAGGTTTGTTTTATTGGAGGATTAGCCACAATGTTAGGAGAGAGGAAAGGAAAGCAAAACAGGAACATATCTTTGGAGACTGCTGCTGTAACCACACTACCCAGCCATGCTGGTCCAATGGACATTTTTTTGGAACTGTGGAACTCCCTGCTGCAGGTCAATGAAACAGGGGCTCTGGGGCTTGACTTCAAAGGGTGTAGTTGCACTTGCTTCTGGCAGGCATTGACTAGGTCACCAATTGGTCATTGACAAGCCTTCAGTCTGATCTAATAGGTTCTTCTAGTGTCCTTGCCACTCATGAAAGAGAGAAACTGTTAGAGAAAACTGACTTCTTAGATTTCTTCTACATTAACATCATATATTTGCCACATTGTGTCTGTTCACACTGGCAGATATATCACTCAACATCAAGAGATTTCATGCATGTGTGAATCAGTTGCTTCCCCTCCCAAACTATGGGCTGATGCTGTCAAAGTTCTTTGTGTGAAAAAGACACCCGTTCTGCTTAAGAGAGCAATATTTTGCTCCCAGGGAGGAGAGCTAGGAAGCCATAGGTTGCTATGAAACTTCCTTTTGATTTGTATTTGAAAACAAATTTTTGCAGAAGGCATTTTAATAATGCACATAGAAAACTGAGGTATCAGACCCATGCCCAGGATAGTAGGTTTGTGTATTTCAGATGAATCGTTGTCTGTTTCTGCTTGCTGGGTACCGGAAGCACCCATGTCTGTTTTTGCGTGCCTCCCGAAAACCGGCGCACTGCCGAATGAGGTTTTCTGTTCTGCATCCAAAAAAAGTGGCTCTTTTTGACTCATTGGTAACAATTGAGAACTTACAAGGTTCCCCTTTCCTCTGGGAGCCTTTCCTTTCTTCCTTTCAAGGGAGCCTCAGCATGGGTGTCAGCAATGGGGTCAAGAAAGCACCCTGTCCAGCCCATTATGGTGGTGGTGGTGGTGGTGGGGGGGGGGAATCCTCTTCCATATCCTTCATTAAGACCTAGGTTTTAAAAAGCACCAGAGTTAAGATACCACGCGTTCTGGATTCTTTCCCTTTTGTTTGTAGAGGAGGCGACCAGGTTTAATGTTTCTACCTAGAGGAGAGCCAGGCACACACACACATTTCTTCTCCCAGCACCAGCAGCATGCCACACAGCTTTCCAAGACATTTTAAGGAAGCCCAGGGAAGGAAGAGTGATGCACACCAATGCTTTAAATAAAAAATAGGTTTCTAAGGTGTCTTCTACAGAGACACTCGCAGGAGCACCTCAGCAAGTGAGAGTCCAAAAGTGGCAGGCTAAAACCCGGAACCTCAATCCATGGCTGATACCAGATGAGAGACTCCCTCCTGTGCACACAGAAGACTGGGTGACTTGGAAGGCACTGAACAGACTGCACTCTGGCACCACAAGATGCAGAGCCAACCTTAAGAAATGGGGCCACAAAGTTGAGTCCACAACATCCGAGTGTGGAGAAGAACAAACCACAGACCACCTATTACAACGCAGCCTGAGCCGTGCCACCCACGTGACCTTCTTTTTTTAAAAAAAATATTTTTATTGAGGTTTTCATAAGTATTGGAGGGGGGGTAAAGTTGTGGGGGGGAGGGAAGGGATGGGGCAAGGGAAGAACAGGTATCTGGGAAGGAAGGCTGGGGGGGGGTCAGGATGGAGCCAGGACCTGGGTGGGTTCGGAGGGGGAAGGGTGGGTGTTGTGGGGGGGACCCAACCGGGCGAGGTGTGAGAGGTGGGAGGTTGAAAGCAGTCTCTAGGGGAGCCCAAAGTCCTTTCTCTTCTGGTGTTGGTCGGGTGTAGTTGGGTGTGTGCTCTCCTTTCTCCGTTGTAGTTTCTTCCCGGACCTATGTTGAGCCCCTCTCAGTTTTACATTGTTGAATGGATCAGTTTGCCCGTCAGGCGCCTTCTTGCAGGGCAGTCAGTCTGCTGTCTTCCTCTCTTAATTTTTAGGATCCTTCAATTCTTTGGTAAGAGTGTCCATTTCTGTTGTCCGTTCCTTGTCTTATAGTATGGTCGTATCCGTCCCTTTCATCTGCCATGGCCTCCTTTCTAGCCGTACTCTTTGGGAGATTTTAGACCTTCTTCATCCGCCTCTGGATCGTCACAACTTGGGGGCCATATTTTGTGAACATCCCTGGAAAGTAAGGATGGTTTTTCTTTGAGGTGTTCATTCTTTTTTGTTGCGTTGTTCTCCTCCGACTTCTCTCTCTATTGAGTTGCCCCCCACTCCTTTTGGCCTTATTCTTATTTGTACCCCGAGTGGGTCTTTTGGACAATGAATCAACCTCCAGATTCTTTTCCTCTTTTTCTTTTTGGGGAGTAGAGGCTTCGGGATTCTTATTAGTCATTTGAGTGATTCCCAGTGTGGCTTCCACCCTTTCTTTGCAATAAAGTTCTCTTTCTCCTGATGCTTTCTGCCATTTAGTGACCCCCTCTACTCTCTTCTCTAGATCTTCATGTACTGCTGCGTTTTTCCCTTGACCTCAGGGGTTTCTTTTCCATCCTCGTAGGTGATTGTTGGCTCCAGCCTTGTGGGGGTCGCTTCTTTGGATGAATCTAGCCTTGCGTATTGCGGCTGTTGCTGGATGAGTTCAAATTGCTTTTCTTGTCGGGCCATCATTAGATCGATCTTCTGTAGACACCCATCCTGTGCTTCTCCTAATTTTCGTAGTTCATTAATGATGTCCTTTAGGGTTATTGTTTCCTCCTCTGACCACCTTCCTTGCATTCTCTCTTGATCTTTTACTTCTGTGTTTGATTCGTTTAATGTTGGCATACTCTATTGTCGGTTATTCCATTCGCTGGGAGGATTTGTTCTGCTCTTTGGCAGCAAGGATCCCTTGTTGCATATAAGGGAGGCCTTGGAAATTCCTACTTCTCTGATCCCTCTATCACAAGTGCGCCTTTTCCCTCCCACAAGATGGCGCTCCTGCCAAAATCTCTTCTTCTTCCCTGTTCTCGGATCTATGGCAGCTTCTCCGCCATTTTGGGTCCTCTGGGGTCCTTTTATCTCTCCCGAATTGGCTTTGCCTGAGGAATTTGGCTGCCCCCCGGTGAGGTCTTCCTGGGGGGGGGGGGGGTGTCCCTCTCTGACTTCCCCAGCACTCACATTTGTTCGTGCCCGTCTCTTCTTCCTCTTTTGGCCCCGATCTTGGTGGGGTGGGCTGAGCTGGGCTGGCAGTTACTGCGGGTCGTCCCCCGCTTCCCGTCCCTCAACCCGCTTGCCGCCACGGCTGAAGGCCGGACTCGCTCGATCTCCCCCTCTTGAGGAGAGGGTGATCCCTGGAGTCGGCGGCACCTTCCCTACGGCTTCGCGATCCCTTTAGACGTGGCTTCGTCTCTGGGAAGGGGTGCAAATCGCCCTCCGGTTGAGGAGACAGTTGGCACTCTGAGGAGCCTCAGAGTGTCCATCCTGCCGCCATCTTTGCCCGCCGGAGACCACCCACGTGACCTTCTTATAGCAACACCAGAGGCCTTCCAAGTGGCCAGCTACTGGTCAAAGGACATTTAATCTAATGCCAAGTTTTTAAACTTTGTGTTTTTGAAATACATTACAACTGTACTCTTGGTTCACTCCTGATACAATAAATAAATAAATAAATAAATAAATAAATAAATAAATAGTGAAGCTATGCTCCCTGGACTACCTTAAAAATCCCCTCTCTTGCCCAAAATCTCATTTCTGCTTGGGGCTTTGCTTCCCTAAAGGTGTTCTACTTTCTACTCTAGAGCAGTGTTTCCCAACCTTCTTTGAGCCGCGGCACACTTTACATTTGCAAAATCCTGGGGCACACCACCAACCAAAATGACACAAAATGACACTCTAATACAGTAATACATATAGTTGATATGTTTTAAAATGTATTTATACACTCAGTGTGAAACCTGGGCCTGTTTCGATGAACTCGACATAGATATCCTGGCAGGAATGGCAGAAAGGCACAAACTTCCCACACATAACTCCCATAACCAAGAGAAAATGCTATAAGAGTTTGGTTGGCATTGACCTTGAGTTTTGGAGTTGTAGTTCACCTATATCCAGAGAGCACTGTGGACTCAAACAATGTTGGATCAGGACCAAACTTGGCATGAATACTCAATATACCCAAATATGAACGCAGATGGAGTTCAGGGGAAATAGACCTTGACATTTGGGAGTTGTAGTTGCTGGGATTTATAGTTCCCCTACAATCAAAGCGCATTCCAAACCCCACCAATGATAGAACTGGGTCAAACTTCCCACACAGAACCCCAAGAAGGCAAGAGGAGGTCTCTACTTGGGGAAAGGGAGGTGGGCCTTCCCAATGCATGGAGAGGGAGAGACCAAGTAGACAACGGGTGGGGAGGGGGGTGTTTGTAATTTTGTGCCTTTATCAAGGTAGGTTTCTTAGGGTATACTTTTTCTCTCTAAAAAAGGGACGCAAGGCAGCTCACAATACAACCAAGTACAATACAATTAAAACCTAAAAATATACAATGTTTAAAATGGAATTAAACATGAAGAGTATTAAAAAATAAACAGTTAAAACCGTTAAAGCTAATTTAAAATTTTTCATAGCTAAAACCACAGCACGCCCTGACCTGATCTTTAAAACCTCCTTCTTTAAAAGCCTACCTGAATAAGAAGGTTGTACTGCTACTTCCATCAGCCCTATACAGCATACCCATGTTGAAGTAATAATAACAATAGCTTTATTTCTATTCCTCCTTTCTCCTGATAGTGACTCAAGGTGGCTAAAAAACATATGACACAACTTTTAAAAAAGATTTTAAAGGCATGTACAATTTTTTTAAAAAAAATCAAATATTTGTGAATGTAGTAAAAGTAAAGGTAAAGGTTTCCCCTGACATTAAGTCTAGTCATGTCCGACTCTGGGGGGTGTTGCTCATCTCCATTTCTAAGCTGGAGAGCGGCATTGTCCGTAGACCCCTCCAAGGTCATGTGGCCGACATGACTGCATGGAGCGCCATTACCTTCCCACCAAAGTGGTACCTATCGATCTACTGACATTTGCATGTTTTTGAACTGCTAGGTTGTCAGAAGCTGGGCCTAACAGCAGGAGCTCACCCTGCCCCCCATATTCGAACCGCCAACCTTTCAGTCAGCAAGTTCAGCGGTTTAATCCACTGCACCACCAGGGATTAAATACAAGAAATACAAGAAATACAAGAAATACAATTTAAATTATATGTAAAGCTCACCATCCTCCCAAAATCTCACCCACAACCTCCCCAGCAGGCTTCTGTTGTAAACTGCCCCTAGTCATTTTGGGAAGAGGGGACAGGATATAAGTAAAGCTGCTGCTGCTGCTGCTGTTGTTGTTGTTTGAAACACAAGATTAGTAGACAGCAAACAAGATCACTATGCTGGCGGTTGTATTGGCTCACACGTCGGACATTTCCAAAATGTTTAGGAATGTGTGATATATTGGTGAATAATACTTGCAGATCCGAGTAGGGTGGCCTTTTGCAGCTGGCAGATGGTAATTTTGTCAGCATCTATTGTGTTTACGTGCAGGCTAAGGTCTTTAGGCACTGCACCCAGTGTGCCGATCACCACTGGGACCACCTTGACTGGCTTGTGCCAGAGTCTTTGCAGTTTGATCTTTAAATCCTTGTATCGTGCCAGCTTTTCCAGTTGTTGCTCTTCTATTATTATTATTATTATTGCTTTTGGTAATTTCATAGGTTTTCCATGAAGCCTCAAAAACTATTATGGCAGAAAAGTGAGTGAGATAGTCACCATGTGTTCAAGCTGTATTGCTGGAGTTGCTTGCAGGGGCAGATCTTAGTGGAGGCAAATTAAGTGGCCGCCTCAGGGCACCACGTGGCCAAAGGGCGCATCCAGGGCCGGGCGCCACGCCCCCAGGGGTGCTGGCAGGGGGGGAGGAAGACTCGCGCAGGGCGAGAGAGGAGGAGGCAGAGGCGCACACCTTTTGTTTCTCCCTGCCTCGCCCTGCGCCCGTCTCATCCCTCACCCTGCGCATGCCTTCCCCCCGCCCACGCCAAGGATGCCTTGTGCAGGGCGAGAGAGAAGGGGGCAGAGGCACCTGCCTTTCCCATCTCCCTTGCCCCCCGTGCATCTCCTCCCTCTGTTGTCGCTGCCGCCGCCAGTGCACGTCGGGCAAGGGAGGAGGCCATGTGGGCGCCCTTACCTGCGGGCCGGGAGCAGGACTGAGCGGCCAGACGAGTCTGCCAGCCAGAGGGCACCTAGCCCAACCCCCGGGCCCTTGCTCCCGAAATTAGCCTAGACCTGATACACACATATACATACAGACAGACAAAAAGAGAATAGGAAGAAGGGAGGGAAAAGGGTGAGAAGGGAGGAAGGGGAAGGTAAGAAGGGGAAAGAGAATAGGAAGGGGCAAGGAAAAGGGTGAGGAGGAAGGAAGGATGGGGAATGTACAGACCCACACAAAGAATAGGAAGAGGGGAGGGAAAAGGCTGAGGGCCCTTCGACACAGCCCTATATCCCACAATATCTGCTTTGAATATCTTAGTCCACACTCAGATAATGTGGGATTTTCTGCCTTGATATTCTGGGGTATAGGGCTGAGAAGAAAGGAAGGGGAATAGATATAGACACACAAACTCAAAGAGAATAGGAACAAAGCAGGGAAAATGGTGGGAAGGAAGGAATATATATGGCATGGGCCAACTTCAGCCCTCCATGTGTTTTGGACTTCAACTCCCACAATTCCAAACAGCCAGTAGGAAGTCCAAAATACCTGGAGGGCCCAAATTTGTCTATGCACCCAATCCACACACACACACACACACACACGTGTGTGTGTGTGTGTGATTGGTTGGGGGGGGCGCCAAAATACTGTTTGCTTACCATTTAAAATCACCTAGGTCCGGCCCTGGTTGCTTGGATCCCTTTCCATTCACTTCTCTCCATGTGGTGAAGTGAACATTTTTTTGTCTCTGTTGTGTTGTGTCAAGGAAGAGAGGGTTGTTTCTTTGTTTTGTTGTCTTGTATTTTTTGTATAGAGGAATGTCAGTTCTGTGACACCTTTTCCCCAAGTATCATGTGATATGCCCAAGCACAGGGGTGAACCTCTCATCTTAGAATTAGAGCAGTATGTCTGGTCAGCTAAACTGATTTTATATGCCAAACATTCCTTACAGCCTTGTGAATCTATTTGTTATGCTTTCCACCATTGCTGCATCCATAGTTTACTTTGCTGCTACAGAGAGGCATTTGGCTAAAATCAGCGAGGAGCCCAGATTTCATGCTGTCCTTTGGCTCTTCATTTTTCTCTGCCTTATTTTGAAGTCATATGTCAACAGAAGGATCTTGCCATCCCCACTGGGAGAAATCAGATGATGTTATTGCCAGTAATTGTTCTCTTTGGCGGAATTACAGTAAATACATCAAACAGTGATAATCCAGAACAAATTCATTTTTGAATAGCGACAACATGAAAAGAATAGGGGAAACATACGTGCAAAGACTTCATTATGATGGTATTATGGGGCAGAAAAGCTCACAATAGCAAAATAAAACCCAGAAGTGGATTAAGCACCAGCCACAGCACAACAGGGGGGGTCATTTTAACATTTCTCCCCATGTAGTTTAGATTTACATTGTGAAATCTTAATCTTAAATCAGACTTAATGCAATATGTTCCAAATATAGTCTTTTTAAAGGCAATGTTAAACCGTCTCCATGAGATCAAACAAATACAGAGTTCCCTCGCTACTTTGTGGTTCGCTTATTGCGGACTCGCTGTTTCGCGGATTTCAAAAAATATTAATTTACAATATATATCATGGTATTTTCGCTGTTTTGTGAGGTTTTGCCACCACCACTCTCCAAGGCACTTTCCCTCCTCAGTCCTTCCTTCCTGCTCCAACCTTGAAGGGCCTTTCCTTCCTTTCCTTCACTTTATTTTCAGTGTATAAAGACTTTAAATAGTGTATAACTACTAAAATAATGTATAAATATTAAAATAAATAGAGTGTCCCTATATCACGGTTTTTCTCTTATTGCGGGAGGTCCTGGAACATAACCCCCACAATAAGTGAGGGAACACTGTATATCCGTTAGTAGGATTGGAGTCCTCTAGTCTCCCAAAATACTGTTTTGGAGTCCCCCAAAAAACCCCAATACTGTAGAAAATTGTCAACCAAAATAGACCAACGAAATGAACAGGCATCTGCTTCTAGAGCCAGTTGTCTGTTGGTGGGATAGAGCACCAGCTATCCCATTGTCCATGGCTGGATCTACACTGCCAAATAATGCAGTTTGAACTGCATTGTATGGCCAGTGTCGACCTATATAATGCAGTTCAATGCAGTTCAAATGGCATTGTATGGGTCGACACCCTAAGGCTGGCCAAAGGAGCTGTCATGCTGCCTCCCAGTAGCCTCCCAATGACTCACTACTAATCTGGAATCGCAGAAAATTTACAGAAATAATAAAGTCAATTTGTATACTAAGCAATGAAGAAAATGCCACTCATATGGAGTAGAGACACGAGCAATGGTGACAGGGCAGAATAAAAAGCCACCCTTTCTCTAGAGCAGCACTTCTTAAACTGTTGTTGAAAAACAGACCCCAACCTCCCCAAAAGGATGAATTAAACACATTATTTCTATTTTTTTTAAAAAAAACTAATATAACTTTGGCAATTGTGAAGGTACAATGGCTCACCCGGGGCCGCGGTGGTGCAATGGGTTAAACCCTTGTGCTGCTGAACTGCTGACCTGAAGGTTGGCAGTTCGAATCCATGGTATACCAGATGAGAAACTACCCCCTGGGCACACAGAAGGCTGGGCGACTTGGAAGGCGCTGAACAGAGTGCACTTTGACACCATGAGATGCAGAGCCAACCTTAAGAAAAGGTTGTCCATGACATGCAAGAGCAAACCACAGACAACTTACTACAATGAGGTCTGCACAATGGAGGACCTTTTTACAGTGACAGCAGAGGCACTCAAAGTGGCCAGGTTCTGGTCAAAGGAAATTTAGTATAATGCAAAGTTTTAAACTTTGTTTGTGGTTTTTTATATACATTATAACTGTATTCTCAATTCACTTCTGACACGATAAATAAATAAATAAATAGACCATTAAGTGGAATCAGGCAGATAAAACCCAGTCTTGAGTGCCCAGGGAACCTAAGTATCTGCAAGAAGCACTCATTCACCTCCCTGCAGTTTAAAACTGCACTCCTATCTGTATTCCAGGGAGAGGCTTCCATTCAGGCCAATGCAATGCAGGATTGGGACCATATATTACAGCAGGGGGAATTGGCACGCACTTGAATTTGCAGAAGCTGGTCTGCAAAATCCTCCAGGTGGATGCTTCCAAATGAATCTGAAATTGGTTTTCTGTGTTCTTTGGGGAAATGATACACTAAGTCTGAATTTTGATTGATTATGGGATGTCACTTAACATTAAAGATGAGCGAAACCTTAAGAAAAATGTGTCTAAATATTTTAAAGCAAAGTGACCTTGCTCCGAAGGAACGAAGTCTTGCCTGGAGAAATGTTACAGTGCGGAAACTTGGAAATATTGCAAAGATTAGTTTGTATAAGTTTATATTGATGGTTCAAAAGAAAGAAAGAAAGAAAGAAAGAAGAGGAGATGAAGATCATTTGCTTATGACACTCCAGCCATTTAATGGAACAACTAGATACAGAGATAGATATAGGTATAGATCAAGCATGAGCAAACTTTCTAACTTGGGGGCGGCATGGTGGGCTGGAGTGGGTGGGAAGCCAGGAGGGAAGGGATTCTCCCCAAGTCCCTTCCCTGCCCTTTCCCCCCCTTCCTCTTCTCTTTCGGAAACTGAAACTGAAGGAAAGACGGGAAGCGGTTTGAATCCCAAAAGGGTTGGCTGCCATGCAAGAAGGCACAATCAAAGCACTCCCAATAGACAGCCTCTGGGGGAAAACCTCCAGATAAGGAGACTCCATCACACTCCCAGGCAGCCTATGCCACTCTCAAGAAAGTTCTTCCTAATCCTTTCAGCTAAATCTTTTCCCCCTACCATTTGTAAACACTGCTCCCTTGTGTCCTGGTCTCTAGAGCATTAGAAAGTCCGTTTTCCCCCTCCCTCCTCCTCCTCCTCCTCCTCAATGGGACACCCCTTTAAATCTTGAAACATGGTTCTCATGTTCCCTCTCTACCTTCTCTTCTCCTAGCTAAACATCACCCAGGAGGAAAGGAGGAAGGAAAAGAGAAGGGAGGGAGGGAGGAAGAGAAGGAAGGAAGGGGCAGCCAGGTTAATAACTGGGGCAGCTTACAGGGAACACACAACTCCCATGTTGCGTTAGCTTCACTGGTTGCCAGTTTGCAACTGAGCACAATTCAAAGTGCTGGCTTTGGCCTATAAAGCCTGGGTCAGTTAACCTGTCCGAACGCATCTCCCCCTATGAACCATTGTGCAGATTAAGATCCTCCAAGGAGGCCCTCCTCTCTGTCCCACCATTGTCACAGGCCCGATTGGTGGGGACGAGAGAGAGGGCTTTCTTGGTGATTGCTCCCGGCTATGGAACTTCCTTCCTGGTGAGATTAGATCGGCCCCCCTCCCTCCTGTCCTTTAGAAGGATGGTAAAAACTTGGCTGTGGGACCAAGCTTTCAGGACAGTGCAATAAAACAGTGATACTTTACCAGGCCAATTAGATTAGACAGAAATGATAAAGACAGTTTTAAACAGTGTATTTTAATATTGAGACAAATGTTTTCAATGTTTATGCATGCATATAATGAATTCTTGTCCCGGCATTGAATGTTTGCCGTATATATGCTGTGCTCCGCCTTGAGTCCCTTTCAGGGTGAGAAGGGTGGAATATACAGTAAATGTTTTAAATAAATAAATAAGGGTGGAAAAGATTGGATGGAGAGAAGGGAAGGAGGGAGGGAGGAAAGAAA
Source organism: Anolis apletophallus (assembly GCA_030556195.1). Taxonomy (NCBI): domain Eukaryota; kingdom Metazoa; phylum Chordata; class Lepidosauria; order Squamata; family Anolidae; genus Anolis; species Anolis apletophallus. Next base: position 79,058,465 of record JARBWK010000011.1, read on the forward strand.
GAAGGAAAGACAAAAAGGAAAGAAGGAAGGTAAAAGAGAGGGGGGAGGAGGGAGCGAGGAAAGAAAGAGGGAAGGAAGGATGGTGAAAGAGAAGGAAAGAGGGAGTGAGTAAGAGGGAGGCTAGGAATGGAGAAAAAGAGTGAAGGAGGAAGGAAAAAGGGAAGGAAGGAAGAATAGGATGGTGAGAGACAGGAGGGCCTGAGAAAAGAGCCGAAGGGGCCGCATCCAGTCCCCGGGCCTGGGTTTGCCCATACCTGGTATAGATATATTGATACTGGTATACATACATGCAGTCAATGAAGGCAGTGTGAAATGATAGGCTTTTGACTACAACTCCCTGAATCCCCCATAACATCTTTTCAAAATATTACACAAATCCTTCCTTTATCATATTTGGGTGTTGCTAATTTTGTGCATATGAATCGATATCAGAAACATGCAGGAGAGGTGTGTGGGTGGGTTGGGGGGGGGGTTAGATATTGAAACACCTATCATTTTTGTTAAGATTCTGTAACATTCGGATGCCTCCCAAGGTCAGTTTACTTTTCAGCGTAACCATTAAGCAACTTTAGTAAAGCCTAGTGAACATGAAGTGCTTTAAAAACCAATCCTTTTGTTTTGCCCAATCACCATAATGAAGGCATTGGAAGCAGGTCTAAAGTTAATGGGCGGGAGATTGAGAACGCAGCCATCTTAAATGTAGTTTGGGAAGGCAAGGCCCCCTGTGGCAGAGAATGTAAAAAGGCCTGCCCAAAACTACATTTCCCAGAATGCAGTGATAAACATCAGAAAGCCCCAATGAGGGCTGCAGCAGCCAGTCGTATAGAGTCAGTCTAATAATAAATAAAATTATTGAATCCGTAAAGAGGACTAAAATGAGTAAGTAATAGTATAAATCTTTGCTAAGTTGAAGTTATGTGGTTGTGTGTCATAAAGACAGACGGACATTCAAGGGAAATGCTGTTGTCACATTTTTTGGGAGGGGGGGGGGGATAAGTTGTTTTTGTCTCAACTTTTTAAAATCCCCCCAAAATCTGTAGAAGTGTGAATCTATCTGAAACTTCTGGGGATTGATGCCCTGGTTATCTTGCGAACTGTATATAAAATTCAAGTAGATAGCTCTTGTAGTTTTATTTTTTTTTAAAGTTTTTTAAAAATTGAAAATTCCCCAAAAATCCATGAATAGGTGTAATGTTCCGAAGTTTGGTGAGCTAATAGTAGTACATGTGTTCTACCATTGTAGTGCGTTTCACTCCAATAGCTGTAAAAACGAGGGAGAAAAGAGCCCCTGAAAATTCCCCAATTATAGTAATTATGTGCAATTACTATAACAAAATAGTAACGAAATTGTGTTACTTTCCTTTTAGGAATGAATTTTCACTAACTATTCTTTAGAATGAAATACCAGCACACTCTAGTTTTGTAATGATTTTTGAATCATATTTTATGGATTGCACATCCCTAGGAGATATAGCTGATTCACATTTTGTAAAAACTTATCACATTCACATTTCTGAAATCAATATGCAAACTGGAATACAGCTGTGCTATGGTGTTAATGCTTCCATGTATGTTGTGATTGAATTATCTGCACAAAGAATGCCCTGCATCTCATACTGAACAGATAGGACTTTGTTTTCATTCCTCCCTTCAGCTATGTGTGCTGCCCTCCAGAGCTGTTTTCTGTTGAATCCATGGCTCGGCAGCAGCAATCAAATGATGATTACTGTCCAATGTGTAAAAAAAGAGATATAATTAGAAAGAGCACACAACCATTTGTGGAAAATTATGGGATGATATTATGATACAAAAAAAGCCTTTTTAGAATAGCTTTCAATACACAACCAGCCAGCATGTTCTCCATGAAACCTTACTGGGTGACCTTGGGCAAGGCATATTCTTTCAGCCTTAGAGGAAGGCAAACTGTCTTTGAAAAATCTGGCCAAGAAAACTCCATGATAGGGTCATTCTTCAGATATCCATAAGTATCAGAAAGTGATTCAGAAAGAGGGTATAAACTCCTGAATGCAATTTCCAAGCTGAAAAATGCAGTGCATAAAGACATACCCATTCTGTGTTCCAATCTACATAGCAGTCTAGAAATGCAAACCTAAGCGGGCAGACCACCCCATTTCTTCCACATATTGATTCCTTTATCTGTATAGCTCAATATTTTCTGCTCTTCATTAACAGTAATTTTTCAGGGTTTGAGGAGGATGGCCATCATCAGCCACTACTTCTTATCTTCTTTGCAGAATATGATGGAGATTGAACTGAATATATACTAAATTCTGAACCAGTGTTCTAGAACTTTGATTCCTCCTCAGTTCACCATGACATGATCCATGGAAGTGCTGCTCAACGGAGCAAAAACTTATTTATTTATTTATTTGCTTACTTACAGTATTTATATTTCGCCCTTCTCACCCTGAAGGGGACTCGGGGCGGATCACAGAACATACTAGGCCTGGTTGATCAAGAAAAAAAATGATTCAAAACTCACTGCGGATGTAAGGGAGGGAGGCGCAGTGATTTGAATTTGATGGACTTCCAAAATTTTTGTAATATAAATCAAATTAATTTCATTAAAATTAATGAAATTTGTAATGACGCCAATAATGGCATGCATGTTGTTTAGCCCAGTTATCCCTTCTTCTCAGCTTTAAAGCTAATGCGCCTTGGTTCCCAGGTGGCGAGGAGGGGTGGAAGGCATCCTCGCCACCTGCGAACTAATGTGAGTTAAAGATAATCCACGTTAGTTCCCAGGTGGCGAGGAGGGGTGGAAGGCATCCCCTCCACCCCTCCTCGCCACCTGGGAACTAACCCGCGTTGGTGCCTTTCCAGGGGCGAGGAGTGGAAAGGTCAGATTTCCTCTCGATCGCCCATGCTTTCCCTCCGCTTGGGAAGGAAAGCCTGGGTGATCGGGAGGAAATCTCCTGCAGATCTCAGCTTGGGAGAGAAGGGCGAAAATCATAGGAAGAAACTAACAAAACCTGATCCGAAATGGCGCCCCGCAGCTTCAAAACTGAAACGTCACTTCCGGGTTGCTTGTCGCACGTCAAAAACATTTCTAATGTGATTTTATAATGAAATACAAATGAAATTCATTGGGATACGACGAACCTAACCAGGCCTAAAACATACATATGTGGCAAACATTCAATGCTGTTTTATACACAAACAAGACAGACAATTATATAGCGATAGAAATATATATTGGCTTTTCCCATATTTGGCATGGGAAAAGCCATGGAGGCTTTGTGTTTGATTCGGGTCACCGGGGGTGTGGGGTGTGTGCTGTCGCTCCATTTCCCTGCTGAAGAGCTTTGTTCGTAACTTCCTCCTTTTGATCGAATTGCCAGCATTCCTTATGGGAGTCTCAGAATACCTCCCCTGCCTTCGAACCACTAGGTAGGTGGAATCTGGGCTACAGGCCAGGAGCCCACCCTGACTGGGCTTCAAACTGGCAAGATTTACTGCGGTTGGTGGTTTAACCTGCTGTTCTAAAGCCCAGCCCACTTTGTTGGCCCCTCTAGCCCAATACCATCTATTTTACATGAAGTAAGTTCTCAGGTGAGGGTCATTCACTTTGTTTATTTATTAATTCATGTCCTTTTACTTAACCAGTGAGTAATCATCATTCCTTTCAAATGAGGTGCTCTTTCTAATAACAAAAAAAGCACTTTGAGTATAATACATTTCTTCTATAGAAGGAAGCTCTTGTTGTTTGCAGGATGGAGCTGTTAACATAAATTGTTACCGTGTTTTTAGTTGGTTCTTGATGTTAGACTAATGAATTTCTCCAATTTTCTGGGGGATTTCTGTCAAAAGGCATTTAATGCCTTTTGACAGGTGTGTGTATAAGAACCTAGAGCAGCAGTTCTCAAACTGTGTTTTGCCAAACCCTAGGGATTCTGGAAGATGCAAGATTCTTGCATCGTTCCTTCCGTCATTTTAGAGGTTCTGTGAGAAATCTTTAAAATCTCTTAAAAATGTACATCTGTTTTAAAAACAAAATTTGAATATGTGTCACTGAATGACTATTGGATGGGACTGATAGATGTATACTAGGGATGTGCAATCCATTAAAAATGGTTCAAAAGTCATTACAAAACTGGGGGGCACTGGAACTTCATTTCTAAAGAGTTTCTAAAGTATCTGTAGTGAAAATTTTGCTACTATAATAAAAGTAACAACATTCCATTACTATTTTGTTACAGTAATTGCTCATACTTAAATGACTATAATTGGGGAAACTTCAGGGGCACCTATCTCCCTCATTTTAAAAGCTATTGGGGTGAAACTGACTACTATGGTAGAACACATTTACCAATTAGCCCACCAAATTTCAGAACATTTCACTTATCCATGGATTTTTGATAAGTTTTTTAATTAAAATATTGTTAACAATAACGAAAATATGTTTTTAATTTGAAAGTGTTATTTCCTGTTTAATTGTGTGGTCTTTACTTTGAAAGTAGTTGTTTTACTCCATAAACTTTTCTTTTGTGGCAGAAACTTCGCTAAATTGGTGGAGACTCAACAAACCAAAATGTGTTATGTCCCTTGCGCAAAGACAAAGTTTTTGCAGTATAATAAATTTGCATCATGTTTTTATGAAAGAACCAATTAGGAACTGAAATTTATAACTCAGGAAGAAAAATCATAGTACAGACACCTGTAAGGGTTATCTAGACTGACCCCCTTCTTCCGGGCAGAAAGACACTATACAAACTCTCCTGGCATCCAATTAATATGCTTCCCCTATTGGGTAGGAGGGGGCATCCATTTAGGTCATTACGTTTTTTTCCAGTCCAGCACAGAGATTGGCTTGCTTATTAGAGAGAGAGATATCAGTCAGTCCTCTTCTTTGCAGATGCTGGCTGCTGCTAGGGGGGAGGGGGGAGATGTCTCTCTCCACTGTCCTGATGGGGGCTTTCTTATGCTGATGCAGTCTGGTAATTGTAGTTTAGGGCAGGCATTTGGCTCTCGCTTCCCAAACTATGTTTGTGCATGTGCATAATTAAATGACTCCTATCTTCCTAAATTTTAAAGCTATTGGGGTAAATCTTGTGAAAGTATTATGTATTAGATGAAATGTAAATGAGGTGCAATGTATGATGCAATGTATGTATGATGCAATCTATATGCCTGGATTTCATCAGCCTATTAGTGACTGTGCAGAACTGGAGTCTGGGTGCTGAAAGAGTTAAAGAGAGATGATGCAAGAGAGAGATGATGCATGACTCTGTGACCAGTATATGTAGGAGGCTCCAAGCCAGCTTTTTTCTTCCCATGTGGCTGATATTTGGTGTTGGATGTCTGTGCAATTTGTCTGTGCCAGTAAAGTCTGTTTGTACTCATTCTGGGTCTGCAGAAGTATTTCTTCCACACAGCTAAGGAGCTCAATATTCTGACAAATCTTGCTACAATGGTAGAACACTTTCCACTTTTAGCCCACCAAATTTCAAAACGTTTCACTTATCCACCGATATTTGGTGAATTCTCAAAGTTTTAGGGAGGAGCAGACCTCTTTCTCCTCTATCCTGATTGGTGCTTTCACACACACACACACACACGTATATGTGTATGTATATATATGTGTGTGCGTGTGTGTTACACATTTACAGTTTTTTAAAAGAAAAGCGGGAATTTAGAGAAAAGAGGGAATAGAGTGATGGAAATCTACTACAAGTGTAAGAAGAAAAAAAGAAAGAAGAAAGAAAGCAACTCGAAATGACTATGGGTCTGGGGAAGGAAGTTGGGAAATGAGAAAAAGAATAATAATAATAAAAGACTTCCAATCTTCTCTGGCATGGTTTGTATTTTCTTTTCATTTTCTTATTTCTTTGTTTTATTACAGTCCCATCTGCAATGGTTTTCTACAGGTGACAATTTTTCTTATTATTTTTAGTTTGGTTCTATTATCAATTTTATTTTTTCTTGTACCATAATGTCTCTTATTGGGACCAGTCCATTTTTCTTGTATCTTCCTGTATGTTTGTCCAGTAGTTGGGTTAATTTGTTCATGTTCATTATATCAATTATTTTAGACATCCATTTTTCTCTTGTAGGAATTTCTTTTATTCTCCAGTATTGAGCATAGATTATTCTGGCCACCGTCACTAAATAATTAAATAGTCTATCTTTGTTTTTATCCATTTCTATGTCTATAATTCACAATAGGAAGTAGTCTGGTTTTAATTCTAGCATCATCTGAATTTTTCTTGTATTTCTTTCCAATATTTTTTGGTTATTTTACAAGTTCACCACATATGAGAGAAAATTCCTTTGTGTTCCTCACATTTCCAGCATTTCCTTGAATATTTGGATAACATTTCACCAGTAACTGTGGTGTTATGTACGATTGGAACATCATTTTGTACCAATTTTCTTTTAGATAATAAGAGTAGGTGAATTTTAATTTTTGATTCCATATCTTTCCCATTCTTCTATTTTAAATACATGTCCAATATTTGCAACCCATTTGATAATACAATCTTTGACTTGTTCTGTTTCGGTTGACCATTCTAGCAGGGTTTTTTTTGTAAAATTTTGAAATTTAACATCTTGTCTGTTTTTATTATCCTATCCCAAAAAGTATCTTTCTCTAAAAATCCTATTTTCTTATCTCTATTGTAATATTCTCTTACTTATCTATACTAGAACCAAGATATGTTCTTGTCCATTTGATTAATTTCTTCTTGTGTTTTTAACATCGTATTTCCATTCTGTTTTTCAGTGTGTCATTGTAAACTAGCCATTTATCTTGATCCATTTCCCTTCTATGTCCTGCTTCTAATGGAGAAATCTATAAAGGAGTCTTTGTGTATAGTCTATTTTTTGTATTTTTCCCATATTTTTATAAGAGCCAAACTAATGAAATGGTTTCCAAAGTTCTTTTCTACTTTTTATCATACTAAAGATAGGAATGTCATCCCAATCTTAAATCAAATTCCTCAAGTGTCAAAATTTTTGTATTATTTAAGTCAACCATTCTTTGATCCAACTTAGACCACATGCCTCCTAGTATTGGTGCTTTCTGATGCTGATGCAATCTGGGAAATGCAGTTTAGGGCAGTGCCCTTTGAATTCTCTGGCACAGGGCTCCCCCCTTCCCAAACTACATTTTCCAGAGTTCTGTATTGTTCCCAAAATGCATTGCTCCCTCTTTTGCCTGCTGCTGATGCTGATCCTGCATGAATTTCACAGAGGAATGGCAAGGCATTAAAGCAGCCTTTGGCTGTGCTTCCTTGCCTTGCATTGGATATGAGACTGACTTTGGGAGACTTCCAATATTTAGAAAACTAACATGAAAAAGTATAGGATAAGTTTTGATTCTAAAATATTTGGTATGGGCCACGCAAATGGTTTGAATATGGCTCCTGACTTACAAAACTTCCGATTTCTGAAACTTCCTCTTTTTTTTTTTTGCACAAGCCTAATGCATACTCATCAGTAGCTGTAAAAGCTTGTCTATCAAGTGATGTGAATCAGGCTCTTCAGCTTATGTTTACACAAAAAAAATACATTTAGGAGTAAGTTGGATGCTGCCTGGAATTCGCCGTTGGACAATTTCAAAGCTACTTTAAGTATTAAAATGAAACAATTTCATTTATCTTAGGTATGAATTCAATATTTTCCTGTACCGAGATAAAGGTTTGTGGTTATATTTAAAATATTTTCTCTTTATTTCCAAACATATACAAAACACTCAAGCAACAGGAGTAGATGAAAGAAGGGAGAACTTTGTGGGTTTCACAAGACTTAGAGTTTGTGGGTTTCACAAGACTCCCTGGAGCAGGGAATTTTCCTGGATGCCTTGAAAGAAGCCTCGGTCCGCCCACTCTTGAAAAAAAGCCAATCTGGACCCAGCGATGCCAGCGAACTACCATCCCGTCTCAAACCTCCCGTTTCTCAGTAAGCTGATCGAACACGCGGCAGCAACCCAGCTACAAAACTTCCTTGAGACATCAATAATAACCACTATGTCAGAAAATTATTGTTACAAATCTGGAATAAGCACAAGGGAAGATTCTGTGAAAAAATGCCTCTCTGGATTTCCCCCCAGGAAGCCTTCTATAGGAGACAGCAAGAGAGAAAAACTTGGCTAACATACGTTTTGTTAAAAAGATCCCCAGAGGGAATGATCTTAAAAGACATGAACGAGCTGAAAGAGCTAGATAGCTCGATGAATTGGCTCCAATATTTCCAAATAAACGAGGTATTCAAAAAAGATAAAATCCAGGGATTTGGAGAGGCAAACACTGATTGGAACAACCTTATGCAGAAAAAAAATAAGAGAATTACATTTCTGTATAATAAACTCCTGGAGTGGCAGACCGAGGAGGAAAGAGTCAAGGCTTGCATGATCCAATGGGCCCAAGACATAGGACACACAATCCCTCTAAACCTCTGGGAAAAAATGTGGAACAAACACCTTAAGTTCACCTACGCATATGATCTAAAAGAAAATGGCATGAAGATGTTTCACCGGTGGTATTTAACACCGGCAAAATTGGCTAAATATAAGGGTAGCACCAGCAACAAATGCTGGAAATGTAAAAAGGAAATAGGATGTTTTTTTCACATGTGGTGGAACTGTCACAAAGCAAGGAAATTCTGGAAAGGGATTCACAGGGAGATAAAACATATTTTGGACTTGGACTTAGAGTTTAAACCGGAATTCATGCTATTAGGCTTAATTGATTTCGAATTAGAAGAAAATAAAGAAAAACTTTTTATATATTGTACAACAGCTGCGAGGATGACATATGCGAAGAGGTGGAAGGACAAAGATACTCCGGGGCTAGCTGATTGGAGAAAGAAACTTGCAGACATTCTGAGTATGGACTCACTCTCGTTTGCCCTTTCAGAGGAGACACATAGGAAAAAGACGGACTGGTCTTCCATAATTACATATATGGACAAATTTAAAGTGAAATGGACGATTGATCCATAACAGTACACATGACTGTATATAACAAATGTATACTCCACTGGGTCCAGAGGAGGTTCGATTCGGTAATATAAGATGACTTCGCAGTCACACCGTTTATATATTATTTTATCTATGTGATCAACATTGGACGTATAACAGGGGAACGGGAGAGAGTAGGAAGTACCTACTGTTTGTTTTCTTTTGTTTGTCGGGGGTTTATGTGGGGGTGTGTGTGTTGGGGTTCGGTGTTGTATTGTACTTCAAGCAGCCGTATGTGGCTGCGTGCGTGTCTTTTATCACTTTGCAAACCAATAAAAACTATATTAGAAACAAAACTTCCTTGAGACATCAGAGGGCTTGGACCCCTTTCAATCAGGGTTCCGCCCCGGCCACGGGACCGAAACCGTCCTCGTGGCCATCTCGGACGATATCCGCTGCCAACTAGACAAGGGAGGCTCAGTAGTTCTGGTATTGCTGGACCTTACCGCCGCATTCGACACGGTGGACCATGATCTGCTGATACGACAACTTGCCACCATAGGGATACAAGGAACAGCTTTAGCTTGGCTTAGCTCCTTCCTGCACGGACGTAGTCAGTGAGTTGAATGGCTAGGCCAAACATCTAGGAAATCTCTCCTCGAGTGCGGAGTGCCCCAAGGCGCCATATTATCACCAACGTTGTTTAACATCTATGTTCGGCCGTTGACTGGTATAGCCCGGAGCTTCGGCCTAGGGTGCTACCAATATGCCGATGACACCCAGCTCCTACTGAAACTGGAGCCTGGCGCAACTTCGGTGCCCGAAAACTTCACTCGAGGCCTAGAAACAGTGACAAAATGGCTCCGCGCCCACAAACTTAAAATAAATCCATCAAAGACGGAGATCTTATGGCCGGGCCGCCCAGAACCACCTTTCGCTGCCCCCTTTGAAGGGAACCGCTGATTCCGTCCCCCCTTCAGTAAAAAGCCTTGGTGTTATCCTGGACTCCAAATTGTCGATGGAGGCCCAGGTTGCCTCCACGAGCAAAAGGGCCTTCCTCCACCTGCGCCAAGCGAGACAATTGGCGCCCTATCTTCCGATGGAAGCGCTAGCTACAGTAATCCATGCCACGGTTACATCAAGGCTGGATTACTGTAACGCTTTGTATGTAGGTCTACCCCGGTTACTAACCCGCAGGCTCCAGACTGTGGAGAACGCAGCCGCCAGGCTTCTCACAGGAACATCGATGAGATGCCACATTACACCATCTCTGCAGCGCCTGCACTGGCTGCCCGTTGAGTATAGAGCCTTACACAAGACCTTGACCTTGGCTTTCAAAGCCCTACGGGGCCGGGGCCCAACATACCTAAAAGACGGCTTGCTGATGCCTGCTTACTCAAGGACCCCGCGGCCAGCAAACAAGAACCTTCTTCATGTACCAGGTTTGAAAGAGGCCCACCTGGAGACCACGAGACGGAGATCGTTCTCCGTTGCGGCCCCCTTTCTTTGGAACTCGATGCCACTGGACCAGAGAGCCTCCCTCGACCTGCCCCAGTTCCTGACCGCTCTGAAGACCTGGCTATTTAGGAAAGCCCATGGTTAATGTAGAACCAGGAACTCAAATACCGAGCCTGGCCCCTGCATTTAACCACTGAATATTTTAATCTAGTTTTAAATACTCTATTTTAATTGTGGAATTTGTTGTGTGTAAGTCGCCCGGAGCACTAACGTGGAGGGCGACTCAGAAATAATAAAATCAGTCAGTCAGTCAGGATTCCATGGAAAAAAAACAGGGACTGCGTTAGGATTCCATAGAAATCTCAGGCATAGTGTTTATTGTTCAGTGGGAGAAAGATAGTCTTCTGATGGGTCCCATGACCAAAAGCGTTTGGGAACTGCTGAGGTTTACCATATAGCGGGGCAAATATTAGAAGCTTTACTCAACAGAACAAGCTAATGCTTGTTTGTACTTGCACATTTTGAGGTGAGTGAAATAATACACCCTTCCACAACCTGCACCATAAAACCATTATACCCAACATCTAAAATTACCTAACTACACCACTGCCACCAGGGCCTTGTTAAAATGAATAAATGGAACAGAGAATGTAATAAAGGTAATAAAACTATGCAATATTAAGGACTCTCCCATCTCTCCAGTTAAGTTACCTACAATGTTTATGGGAAAATAACATTTGGGGACAGGGAGAGAGACAGAATAAAGACAGAGGGAAGGAACTCCTACTCTTGCATCTTCCAGAATCTTGTCGTAGTTAATCATGTACGCATTCTAATTAGGCCAATGAAATGATCTGCCACCACTGAATGCTGAAATATTAAACTGTTGCAGTAATGTAAATCTTTTCAGTGGCATCTGAGTAGTTGGAACAGTTTCAGAACCAATTTCTTTTATTTTAGTTTAAGGACTGCATGTGGTAATGAGATCCTAATTGTTGGGCTTTGCCTTAATACAAGTACAGGTCAGGGAGTCATACAGCTTAATTGATTTTTCTTTCTTTCAGAAAATAAAGCTCACATGCAAAGGATCTGGTATGACCACAGCAGTGGGAGTAGTCATTAAAAGCTTATTAGCACAATTGGCCCCAGCAATAAGACATAAAAACAGAACATTAAATGATATAACAATTGCCTGCCACGAGCTTGCTCTGTTTTTATTTTCCCGTTGAAATTTTCTCCCACCCTTAAATATGATGAGGCTTAATGATCATACACTTGGAAAAACGGGGCGATATTATGAGGGACTCATCAAGAGAAAAAGATGGAGTGTGTCTAATGGGTTTTGAAGATCAATTATCTTTAAAACTTCACATTAGGCCTGCAGTTCCAAAATGGGATGTCGTCGACATTTTGATCAGGAAGCAACCCTGATTCAGAGAAGTAACGCTTCAAGTTTTGAAGGTTTTGATGGAATGTAAAGGGGGAAAAATAGGGGGGGAGCAAAACAACATCATATCACCCAGAATATAAGGTTTCTTAAGGATCTAAAGGCATTATCACACAAGGCTTCTAAAATGAGTATTGCAAACCTCTCTTGCTTGAGACTGGATTATGCCTGTCTAGCCCCTGTTCTTATTGCACCAAGTCTTTCTGAAAGTGCTTTAAGAAAGCTCAAAGCACATTTAGCTTCCTGTGACCACTGGAATGTAACTCCTCCCAACCCATGCATTCCTTCTTTTTGTCCACACGGCCTTTTTTTCCCCTGGGAGAATTGCACAAATCTAAGAGTTCACAGCCTCACAAGACTCAGTGCAGATCTAGACAGCCCCTTTATTGCAGAAATTTCCACAATAAAAAGGGTGCTGTCCAGGAAATGTTTTGGACAATCCCGAATTAATTTGTCACATTTGAAAACCCTGGGTTGTGGCAAATTAATTAGATAGTGGGTTTATTCCGTGCCTTCTTGGAAGACGTGGGATAAACCCACTACTTCCAGTGTCTGGAATGCAGTCCAGACACGATTCCCACAGTTTTCCAGTAGGCTTGGTTGATTTTTTTTTAAAAAGGGTTCAAAACCCATTTCGGATGTAGGAGGCACTGGCGGTTCAATCTGGAGTTGAATTCCGATCCCCCCCCCCCCAAAAAATTCCATAACTCTGAAACTTCAGAATCTTCAGAATAGTGCCATTAATGGCAGACACGCATGCACAGTTGGAAAAAACAGCACTGGCACTGGGGAAACTTCAGGGGCTCTTCCACTCCTGACTGAGGGGCTCTTACACTTCAGGCCTGCCTCGGCTGTCAATGTGGAGGAGGATGGAGGAGGAGATTGTCACGATGCCGGGTCTTGGCTAGCCCCTTAAACACACACACACAGACGGTATTCAGCTAACTACTTTATTGAAGAATAAAAACAGTAGAAAAGGTATTGTCCATAAAAATATCAAAGTAATCCAAAGGTAAAGGGTCTGTAGCAATGTTCAAAAGCAACTTGGCAAGGACGTTTCCAAAAGCTTGGCAAGGCTCCGCTCAGCAACTGCGGATCAAGGCACAAGGCAAGGTTGCAAGGTCCAAGGCACTCCTGGCAGGCCACAAGCCCAAACTTGGCTACGTGGATCTTAGCTCGCTACACGTCTGTAGATGATAGACGTGGCCGAGGTACTGAGGATCCGTTCCCACGGATCCTCTACTTAATTCCCTTGGCGAGGACCCCGACGCTCTAGGCTTCGCCTCCAATCTATGCTTTGGGCCCGCCCCCTTGGCCGGACTAGGCTGTGGTGCCAGCCCATCCTTCTAGACTCAACGCTCCGTCTACTATCAAAGCTACGACCTTGCCTCCCAGCACCTGGTTCCCTATCTTCGTGAGAGTCAAACTCCCTTGTGCTTCCATGCACTCATCCTCCTCCATTCGTTCTTGAGAACCTCGCCCCCCCGGTTTCTCATAGCCTTCGCTATCACTGCTTTCTGAACCTCTCTGACCTTCCATGTCCTCGTACAGGTCAGGCCATCCATCATCCCAGGCCAGGCTCTCTGTGGGAGAAGAAGGCCCAGCTAACTCAAAAGCCCCTTCTTCCATTCCCTCCAAATCCTCCTCAGAATCTACCTCAGCTGCTGCTGGTTCTAATGCAAGTGGGACCCCCGGTGCTGCCCCTTGCCCCCCAGGCACGAAAGAGAACTGGGTTGCTACAGAGATCCTCCTCCTCCTCCTGTCACGTAATTCAGATTATCAAATAAAAGGTAAAGGTTTCCCCTTGACATTCAGTCTAGTCCTGTTGGACTCTGGGGAGTAATGCTCATCTCCATTTCTAAGCCAAAAAGACATGTCCATAGGCACCTCCAAGGTCATGTCACCAGCATGACTGTGTGGAGCACCATTACCTTCCCGCCGATGCCTCAAACTGCTAAACCGGATTCAAACTGTGGACCTACTGCATGATGCATTATGGAGACTCATAGAAGGCAGCTAAACTGCATGATAGAAGTCTACATCACTGACTATATACATAATGCAGTTTCAAGATGCATTACATAGCAATGTATATGGGGCCTGAGAGCAGATCAGATATTCCTTCCAGGTGTTTTGGACTTCAATTCCAACCATTCCTAACATCCTCAGGCCCTTTCCTTTCCCCCCTCAGCCACTTAAGTGGAGGAAGAGGAGGAAAAGAGTAGGAAGAAAGAGAGGAGAATGGAGAGAAAGAGAAAGGAAGGGGGACATTCACCCAGGCTGCTTCTTTAACACGGCTTTCCAGGACCCAGGCAGAATGGCAGGGAAAAGGAAGGGGGACATTAACCCAGGTTGCTTTTTAACACGGCTTGCCAGGCTTGAGCCCAAGGCCAGGGAAGAGAAGCGGGGAAACGTTGAATTGAATCCGACTCACTTACTGCTTTGTAACAGAAATGGGGGGAAAAGCTTCGGAAGGTCAAAGAAACTTCTGGTTTCCTTAAAAACTTCAAAATCGCTTCAAAAAGCAAATCTTTTCGAATGTATTCGGAATTACGAAGATTCCAACCGAACCTATTTTCCAACCAAACCTACTGTCTATTTTCCAGACTAAATTAGTCCGGAAAACTGTGGGAATACCCACCCCCTCCTCCAAAGCCCTAAAAAACCCTCTTTAAAAATAAAATTACTTACTGGCCTCCATAGGAGTGCGGCAGCAGCTCTCCTGGCACATAGAAATGACGCATCAGGAGAAAGGGGTGGGAGGAGGAAAATCACTGGTAAGTCCTTTTATTTTTAAAAGGGGTGTGTGTGTTTTAGAGCTTTTGGGGAGGGAGTAGCATTTCTAGGTATTCTGGGTCAGTCCCGGAAGAACATCTGGACACCCACCCCAGAAAGCACATGCTTTCTGGGGCGAGTGTGGACAGGGCCCCAGGAACATCCACATTTTTTAAACATGGGTGCTCCTGGGATAAAGCCCTGTCTGCAAGGGCCCTCAGGTTCTGCACTGTGAAAGGTTTTCATCTGCACAGTTTTCTACTTCGGCATGTTTAATTTACCGAAGCACTGTCCTTCAGAGAAGACTTCAGGGACGCGATCGGGGATGCGATCAGGAAGGGAGTATGCAGGCTGCTTGGGTGGGAAAGGTGCCACGTCACTGCTTAGCTAGGGAACAACAGGGTTGGGAACAAATTGTGGAAACCAGCTGGAAGCAGGCCCCTTGCCTGCGAGGCTTCCTTGTGTGTGGGGAGGGAAGAAGGGCAGGGCAGCTGGGAGAAGTGTTCTTATCTTGCCTACCACTGCCAATTTTCCTTTTTGAAGCAGTGATTTTAACTTTCAACATACCTCAATCCCCTTTGGGTTACACTTTGGATTTTGGGATCCCAGAAATTCCCTTTGGACTTTGGAAAGCCCATTTTCTGCTAATAATTTCCTTGGGGACTCACATCATACCACTTTGGAGCCCCCTTTGTCTGCTTTGGGTTTCGCGTTGTACTTTTGGGAAATCTCCTATACTCTGCCAATAATTTCCTTGGAGAAACCCACAATAAATTTGGAAATAGATTCGGAAATTTCAGAAAATTCAGACTTTTTCCTGGAAAATTTTGGAAATAATTTCTGAATCGAATCGCCAGCGCCCCTCCGAAACGAGTTTTGAACCTCCCCCCCCCTTGATCAAACAAGCCTACTGGCTTATCAAAGGATTGAAGTAAATATTCAATACAGTTCTCCCACCCCCTGAAGAATGGCTCTGCTTTCTTGGTTTCAGGTGTTACATTATTATTTTAGGCTATATTATATTATTATATTATATTACCATATATTATACTAGTCTAAAAGTGATAAAGAGGCAGATCCAGAACTAAAGTGGTAGAGCTAGTACTACAGTGAGGGGGATTTGAAACTTGGCCAAGGCGTGAGAGTCCCTGTCTTCAACCATCTCTAGTCACAGTTATTCCTTTGGGGGGGGGGGGGTTGTTCTACCTTGTATTTCCTTGAATATGGTCAAAAGGATTTCCTGCAGCTGTTGAGAGCAATAAGGTATAAACTTTGTCTATGAGCACTGTCAAATGAATACAGCACAGATTGTTATCACTGTAAAAGAAAGAGCTGTAGCTCAGTGGCACATTGTTTGATATGGACAAACAATCTTCTCTTCTTGCTCTTTACAGTGCAACATAGCACCTGAAAATGTTTAGGAGTTGGATATCATCAGTATACTTATGACACCTAGGTTTAGCTCTTTTTAGAACTGATGTCAAGGGACTATGGAAATTCAAAATTATTGCAAGATCAAAAGTGGGAAAATAAACATTGGTTCAGGTCAGACAAGATGGAAATACGTTGGACAATAGGAAAGCTAAAATGGGATTGGGATCACAGATCACAGCCTGTTCTGATTTGTAGCTCATGGGGTGTGTTTTGGGATTCCTTGGCACTTGTGCACACCAACATGGTCTTGTGGACTGTTAGGATGTGTAACAGGACTCTGGCATGCATGTGCTAGGGAATGACTTGGATTAAGGTTTCGAGGACATGCTGATCAAGTTTGCAGATGGCACTAAATTGGGAGGGAGAGCTAATACTCCAGAAGACAGGATCAGAATCCAAAATGATCGTAACAGATTAGCAAACGGGGCCAAAATTAAGGAGAAATGTAGGGTAGTGTCAATGACTTATCCTTCAACAGCATTGTGAAGATGTCCATTTTTGTTATTTCTCACATCTTTATTGTCCAGTCTTCTACAGTTGGAATCTCTATTATTTTCCATCATTGAGCAAATTGGATTCTTGCCCCTGTGTAGCAACCCAGTTCCCTTTTGTGCCTGTGGGGCAGGGGGCAGCACCGGGGGTCCCACTTGCATTAGGGCCAGTTGCAGCTGATGAGGAAATGGAGGAAGGGGCTGGTGAGTTAGCTGGGCCTTCCTCTCCCACAGAGAGCTTGGCCTGGGATGATGAATGGCCGGACGGCTATGAAAATGGGGAAAGTCAGGCTGACCCTGAGAGTGATGATTCCGATCAGTATGAGAACCCAGGTGGTTACGGGTCGCAGGAAAGGATCAGGGAAACAGTGGAGGATGAGGCCATGGAAGCCGAAAGGGAGTTCGGCTCTCACGAAGATAGCGAGCCAGGTGCTGGGAGGCAAGGACGGAGCTTTGATAGGAGACGGAGCATTGAGTCCAGCAGGAGAGAATGGCACCGTAGCCTAGAGCGCCAGAGAAGTGCTAGGTCCCGTAGCACAGATTGGCGCCACAGCCTAGAGCGTCAGGGGTCTCACCAAGGGAATTAAGTATAGGACCCGTGGGAACGGATCCTCAGTTGCTCGGCCACTTCTGATTTGAAGGGAGTGAAGCGAGTGAAGATCCACGGAGCCAAGTTGCCGGCTCAAGCCTTGCCAAGAAGTTTCTTGGGTTGTTCATGAACTTTGCCTTGTTCTTTGCCACGGACCAAGCCCTTGATCCGCATAGTTTTGCGGAGCCTTTGCCAAGCCTTGCTTTTGGATTTTTACTTACAGACTCTTTACTTTTGATTGAACTTTTTGATACTTTTATGGACAATTTACCTTTTCACCTGTTTCTTATTATTCAATAAATAGTTAGCTGATTACCGTCTCTGTGTGTGTGATTAAGGGGCCGGGCCAAGACCCTGCATCGTGACAGTTGGCCGAGCTACTCCACGAACCCCTTTTCACACCACGGGATGCCCCAGGCGACGTGGACGGCGGGTCGGCGAAATGGCCCAACTGACCACTGCCCAAGTTGCGGAGATGCAGCAGGAACTGGGAGAACTGCGGGCCAGGGCTGGCCGACACCCTTCCGTGTCTACGCCGGCCCAGTTTGGGGGCAACGCGGCCCAAGTCAATGTGTTCATTGGACAATGTGAAATGTATCTGGAACTCCAGCCCACGGAGTTCACCACCGAATGAGCCAAGGTGGGCTTTGTCTACACTCTCCTGGAAGGGACGGCGGCGGCATGGGCTACCACGCAGTTGCAGTCCGCATCCCCACAAGTGGCTACGTTGGCGGCGTTCCTGGAGGCCATCAAGACTACGTGGGGAGACCCAGTGAATGCAGAGCTGGTGGAGAGGGAGCTGGATCGTTTGTCTATGAGAGACATGCCCTTGTCCCAGTACATCTCTCGGTTCCATGTGTTGGCAGCTCAAGTGGCATGGAATCCGCTGCCTTCATGCTACCAGTATATGAAAGGCTTCATCTGCACAGTTTTCTACTTCAGCATGTTTAATTTACTGGAAGCACTGTCCTCAGAGAAGACTTCCTCAGGACGCGATCGGGGATGCGATCAGGAAGGAGTATGCAGGCTGCTTGGGTGGGAAAGGTGCCACGTCACTGTTTAGCTAGGGAACAACAGGGTTGGGAACAAATTGTGGAAACCAGCTGGAAGCAGGCCCTCATGCCTGGCTTCCTTGTGTGTGGGGAGGGGAAGAAGGGCAGGGCAGCTGGGAGAAGTGTTCTTATCTTGCCTACCACTGCCAATTTTCCTTTTTGAAGCAGTGATTTTAACTTTCAACATACCTCAATCCCCTTTGGGTTACACTTTGGATTTTGGGATCCCAGAAAGTCCCTTTGGACTTTGGAAAGCCCATTTTCTGCTAATAATTTCCTTGGGGACTCACATCATACCACTTTGGAGCCCCCTTTGTCTGCTTTTGGGTTTAGTTGTACTTTTGGGAAATCTCCTATAATCTGCCAATAATTTCATTGGAGAAACCCACAATAAATTTGGAAATAGATTCGGAAATTTCAGAAAATTCAGACTTTTCCTGAAAAATTTTGGAAATAATTTCCGAGATCGAATCGCCAGCCCTCCGAAACGAGTTTTGAACCTCCCCCTGATCAAACAAGCCTACTGGCTTATCAAAGGATTGAAGTAAATATTCAATACAGTTCTCCCACCCCTGAAGAATGGCTCTGCTTTCTTGGTTTCAGGTGTTACATTATTATATTAGGCTATATTATATTATTATATTATATTACCATATATTATACTAGGCTAGCAGAGCAAGAGGCAGATCCAGAACTAAAGTGGTAGAGCTACCGTGTTTCCCAGTAAGACACCCCGATTGTAAGACGTATCGGGGTGTCTGGGGTCGGCTTATATAAGCCATACCCGTATATAAGACGTACCTCGTCTCCCGCCCCGCAATGAGGTGTGTCGCGCACACCTGCGGCACACCTCCGCGGCACACCTCTTCGCCAGGGCTCCAGGCAAGGTAGGGGAAAAGGAGCCAGGGGCGGGAGGAAGCGGCGACGCGTCACTGTGACGCTGCGATCCTCACCACGCCCCTGGCTCCTTTCCCTCCTGCTTGAGGAAAGAAGGAGAGGGAAAGGAGCCAGGGCGTGGTGAGGATCGAGCGCCACAGTGACGCTGGTCGCGTGTCCGCCCCTGGCTCTCTTCTCCCACCCTTGGAAGGGAGGAGGAAGAGAGCCAGGGGCGGAGAAGGGACGACGCGCGTCACTGACGCGCGTCATCGCTCATCCCCGCCCATGGCTCTCTTCTCCCACCCTTGAAGGGAGGAGGAAGAGAGCCAGGGGCGGGGAGGACGACGCGTCACTGACGCGTCATCGCTTCGTCCGCCCATGGCTCTCTCTCCCACCCTTGGAAGGGAGGGGAAGAGAGCCAGGGGCGAGAAGGGACGACGCGTCACTGACGCGTCATTGCTTGTCCCGCCCATGGCTCTCTTCTCCCACCCTTGGAAGGGAGGAGGAAGAGAGCCAGGGGCGGGAGAAGGGACGACGCGTCACTGACGCGTCATCGCTGTCCCGCCCATGGCTCTCTTCACCCACCCTTGGAGGAAGAGAGCCAGGGGCGGGAGAAGGACGACGTCACTGACGCGTCGCTTCTCCATGGCTCTCTTCTCCCACCCTTGGAAGGGAGGAGGAAGAGAGCCATGGGCGGATGAAGCGATGACGCATCAGTGACGCGTCGTTTTCCCCTCCCCGCCCCTGGCTCTCTTCCTCCTCCCTTCCAAGGGTGGGAGAAGAGAGCCAGGGGCGGGAGGAGCGGCGACACTGTGACGCTGCATCCTCACCACGCCCCTGGCTCCTTTCCCCTCTCCCTTCTCTTTCCTCAAGCAAGGAGGGAAAAGGAGCCAGGGCGTGGTGAGGATCGCAGCGTCACAGTGACGTGTCGCCGCTGCCCGCCCCTGGCTCCTTTCCCTTCCTTGCCTGGAGCCCTGGCGAAGAGGTGTGCCACGGAGGTGTGCCGCAGGTGTGCCGCGCACACCTCCGGTTGCGGCGTGGCGTGATGGCGGCGGCGGCGGCGGCGTGGGCGGGGCGTGGCGGCGGGGCACGTCTTGGGTTATATAAGACGTACCCGAAAGTAAGACGTGGGGGACTTTTGGGGGAGAAAGTAAGACGCTGTCTTACTTTCGGGAAACACGGTAGTACTACAGTGAGGGGATTTGAAACTGGCCAAGGCGTGAGAGTCCCTGTCTTTAACCATCTCTAGTCATAGATATTCCTTTGGGGGATGGTTCTACCTTGTATTTCCTTGAATATGGTCAAAAGGATTTCCTGCAGCTGTTGAGAGCAATAAGGTATAAACTTTGTCTATGAGCACTGTCAAATGAATACAGCACAGATTGTTATCACTGTAAAAGAGAAGAGCTGTAGCTCAGTGGCACATTGTTTGATATGGACAAACAATCTTCTCTTCTTGCTCTTTACAGTGCAACATAGCACCTGAAAATGTTTAGGAGTTGGATATCATCAGTATACTTATGACACCTAGGTTTAGCTCTTTTTTAGAACTGATGTCAAGGGGACTATGGAAATTCAAAATTATTGCAAGATCAAAAGTGGGAAAATAAACATTGGTTCAGGTCAGACAAGATGGAAATACGTTGGTCAATAGGAAAGCTAAAATGGGATTGGGATCACAGATCACAGCCTGTTCTGATTTGTAGCTCATGGGGTGTGTTTTGGGATTCCTTGGCACTTGTGCACACCAACATGGTCTTGTGGACTGTTAGGATGTGTAACAGGACTCTGGCATGCATGTGCTAGGGAATGACTTGGATTAAGGTTTCGAGGACATGCTGACTAAGTTTGCAGATGGCACTAAATTGGGAGGAGAGCTAATACTCCAGAAGACAGGATCAGAATCCAAAATGATCGTAATAGATTAGCAAACGGGGCCAAAATTAAGGAGAAATGTAGGGTAGTGTCAATGACTTATCCTTCAACAGCATTGTGAAGATGTCCATTTTTGTTATTTCTCACATCTTTATTGTCCAGTCTTCTACAGTTGGTATCTCTATTATTTTCCATCATTGAGCAAATTGGATTCTTGCCCCTGTGTAGCAACCCAGTTCCCTTTCGTGCCTGGGGGGCAGGGGGCAGCACCGAGGGTCCCACTTGCATTAGGGCCAGTTGCAGCTGATGAGGAAATGGAGGAAGGGGCTGGTGAGTTAGCTGGGCCTTCCTCTCCCACAGAGAGCTTGGCCTGGGATGATGAATGGCCGGACGGCTATGAAAATTGGGAAAGTCAGGCTGACCCTGAGAGTGATGATTCCGATCAGTATGAGAACCCAGGTGGTTACGGGTCGCAGGAAAGGATCAGGGAAACAGTGGAGGATGAGGCCATGGAAGCCGAAAGGGAGTTCGGCTCTCACAAAGATAGCGAGCCAGGTGCTGGGAGGCAAGGATGGAGCTTTGATAGGAGACGGAGCATTGAGTCCAGCAGGAGGGATTGGCACCACAGCCTAGAGCGCCAGAGAAGCTCTAGGTCCCGTAGCACAGATTGGCGGAGAAGCCTAGAGCGTCAGGGGCCTCGCCAAGGGGATTAAGTATAGGATCCGTGGGAACGGATCCTCAGTAGCTCGGCTACTTCTATTCTAAGAGAAGTGAAGCGAGTGGAGTTCCACGGAGCCAAGTTGCCGGCTCAAGCCTTGCCAAGAAGTTTCTTGGGTTGTTCATGAACTTTGCCTTGTTCTTTGCCACGGACCAAGTCCTTGATCCGCATAGTTTTGCGGAGCCTTTGCCACGTTTGCTTTTGGATTTTACTCACGGACTCTTTACCTTTTGGATTGAACTTTTTGATACTTTTTATGGACAATTTACCTTTTCACCTGTTTCTTATTCTTCAATAAATAGTTAGCTGATTACCGTCTCTGTGTGTGTGATTAAGGGGCCGGGCCAAGACCCTGCATCGTGACACCCTGTTAGGTTTTACTGCAATGTTCTCTCATATTTATTTTTACTGAACATTCAACAGTCCTAATAATATAAGTACTGGCTTGAAGCTGATTCTTGTTTAAAGAATTTCTTGGATTACCCCATCAATTTGTCTCCAGAATGTTTTGACCATTTTACAGCTTCACCACAGATGGTAGTAGAGCCTTAATGGAGTCTAGTGTCTACATCAGGGGTGCTCAGAATGGTGATCGGGATCACCAGGGTGATCTTCAGGCCTCATCCTGGTGATCTTCAGGCCCCTGACCAGGTTTTTTGCTGTTGGTCCTCTTCACGTGACCCTGCACGCTTCAAATAAGTCCTCCGTCGTTGCTCCTCCCCGCTCCCTGCTCACGCGCTGCCTCCAAAGCTCCAGAGTCCAAGAGGCAGAATGGGCCCCCTCTTTTGGGATTCCTCCTCCTCCCTCCGTCCTTCTCCAGCCACTCAGAGTCGTAGGAGACCAAAGGGGGCAGGCCTGGATGACGCGATGCATGGCTGGCCCCGCGCACATGCGCAGAAGCACCCATTCTGCCCCTCGGACTTCTCGTGAGCTCTTGGAGGTGGCACTCATGCTGGCGGCGTGGAAATAGGAGCAACGACGGAGGAGAAGAAGAAGGACGCTTTGGGGTCATTTCCTTACCGCATCTCAAAGGTCGGTCTTTTTACTTTGGGGTGGGTGCTTGATTGTTCTGTGGCATGTCTCTTTGTTTATTTTTAAGGTTTAAAAATGGCCTTTAGCTCCAAAGCCTCTCTGCTTGCTTTGTTCCTTGAGAAATATATGTTGGGGAATATGGAAATGTGGGAGAAATTGGGTGGTTGGATGTATCTTTGCATGCCCCTTGTTTACCTTGCTGAGTATTAAATGGCCTTGCAGTTCAAAAGCCTCTTTCTTACTTTCTGGCTGATAATATGTGTGGTAATATGGCAGTGTGGGAGAAATGGGGTTGTTGGATGTATTTTTATGCTCTGTTTTATATTGTTGTTATTAAATTGAAATGTTGATGTTTTATAATTTTATTTTACGTAAACTGCCCCGAGCCTGCTGGAAGGAGCGGTACATAAAAATGAATAATAAAAATAAATAAATAAATAAGAAAATAGTTATACGTTTTACATTTCTGGGCAGGTGATCTTTGGGACTCGGTTTTTTAATCAGTAGCTCCCATGCTGAAAAAGTGTGAGCACCCCTGGTCTACATCAAGGGAAGTAAAGGTGCCTCTCTATTCTGCTTTGGTTAGATCTCACTTGGAATAACCCTGTTTCCAATTCCGGGTCTCACAATTCAAGAGAGACTTTGACAGGATGGAAGGTATGCAGAGGAGGGAGATTAAAATGAACAAACGTCTGGAGATCATGAATCCCTCTGAAGAGTGGCTTAAAGAGCTCTGTCTATTTAGTCTGCAAAAGAGAAAGGTGATGTATATATTCGGTTTTATCACATTTATTTACTGTATTGTTATAGGTATACGTTTCATTGATTAGCCCATCGGCCGTATCAAAATATTTGACATACACATACAGCATACAACCCACATTACAACCAAAGTTAAAATAAACAAGCTGTTAACAAGGGGTCAAGATCCCAATCCAGATCAAATATTTGCATCACCTGTACAATTTACACCAATCGACTCCAAATATGCAGTTCTTAGCCGAGTTGCTTACTGTATTGTTATAAGTGTTTTATTTAACTTACTATATAGAGTGTAATCAAGTCTTATCAAGCCTTTTTGTTTGGTTTGGTATTGTGATATGGCCTAAGAGCTAATCATTTTTTTCAAAATTACTGTACTGCAGGAAAGAAAGTGAACAGAGTCATGAGAGACATGTTTAAGCATCTGAAAGTATGTCAAAGAAGAGGGAGTCGGTTTTTTTTATGCCCTGGAGACTAAGACGCGCTGGAGCCATGGGCTCAACTTACAGGGAAGGAGATTCCACCTGAACATTAGGAAGAACTTCCTGACCGTAAGAAGAACTGCTCAACCATGGAATTCTCTGCCTCAGAGTCTGGTGGAAACTCCTTCTTTAGAGGCTTTTAAACTGAGGCTGGTGGTACTTTGATTATACTTTTCTTGCATGGCAGAAGAGGGTTGGACTAGATGGCCCATGCAGTCTCTTTGAACTCCATGATTCCATGATTCTATAATCAGTTATTTTAACAAGGTAGGTGTAGGTATCACATGATCCTTCAAAAGTTGTTGGACCTCAATTCTCTCAGCTCAATACAGAATACCAAATGGTGTGGAATGCTAGTAATTATAGTCAAACTACATCTAAATCATCTTATGTTACCTGGTAAATACGGAAAATAAAATGTTCCGGAGGCCACAGAACTGAGAAGCACTTCTTGGTTACTATAGGGCAATTAAAGCTTCTATAACAATTAAATGCCCATCTTGATAACTGTCACACAATAAGAGCTGTCCCCATTGCATATGCTTAGTTTTCGTAGGTCGACAGTCACCCAGTGCTTGATCTCTACCTTCAAACAAATCTCTACTCCCAAAACGTTTTTCTCCATCAGCAGGAAAATACCACCATTTGGGTCATCCATCATTTCTCCTCGTTTATCCAGAAATGCACATAAAGGGAGACGATGCATAATGCACAGGCTTAGCAGTGTGCCTGTCATTGTGACTGTACTTTCAAGAGCAGCAGTAGGACTTGGGGGAGTGTGACGGAACACAAAAGGAAAAAATTGACAGGGTACCGGTGACACATGCCTCAAACGTGAGCTGGCCTGTGAAATGTTTGCATGCATTGAGAGTAGGTTGCACATAAATTGATTTTGTAGGGAGGAGGAGGAGGAAATAAAGCCTTTGAGTTAGAAGCTAGGTAAATGGAGATCCTAAAATTGATGGCTTGTTTTGTGGTATATTACAACCAAATGAAAAAATATATATTTATTACTTCTCAGGATATAAAGAGGAGCAGACAATCACATGAGTATATTCCAAATAAGGGGGCAGTCAAGAATTTCAGTCACTCTCTTTTTAAAAACAAGCCAAACTGATTAATGCATGTTCAGATTTTGTCCTACAGTTCTCAGTGCAAATATATATATAAGCATACATTTTAGGTGGGATCAAATGCATCTGTTAGGGATAGACATCAAATACAAATGTTAGATATTGGAATGAATAAAACATATTTTGCAACGTACACATTGAAAAGGCATATGTTTAATTTACAGGTGAGTAGGAAACAAGAGGGCAGGTGTGAAGAGGAATAAAAATTTCATGCAATTTTGTTAAGGACCTGCCACAATTTGCACATTTTGTTTTTCATGTACAGAAAGAACTTGGGGCTAAAGGAAATGAAGAAAAGGGAATTGATAATTTTCGTATTTCTGTGCTTTTTTTTTCCTGTTAGGGGTGACTTGAGAAACTGCAAGCCGCTTTTGGTGTGAGAGAATTGGCCATCTGCAAGGACATTGCCCAGGGGATGCCCGCATGAGAAGATGAATCTGACAGACGGGCGCTCACCTTCCTCCCCGGATTCGAACCTATGACCACAGGCCATGAATGCAGTTGGCTACTAAGTAGCTGCTCCACAGCTAGTTAGTAGCTAGCTGCATTAAATCACTACTGACCAAGAGGTCGTGAGTTTGAAGCTCGCCTGTGTTGAAGTAAGCTCCCAACCATTAATAGTCTAGCTTACTGTTGACCTATGCAGTCCGAAAGACAGTTGCACCTGTCAATTAGGAAATTTAGGTACCGTTTTGCGGGTAGGTTAATTTAACTAATTTACGACACCACAAACCTTCGAGCAGCATGTGTAAGAATGAGGAAGTACTCTGTCAAGGACTCTGTCACAAGTGGACAGTGAAGTGACAGTTTCCCCTGTGGCCGTAATCAAGCATACCTTTATGAAGCCGGAAAAGCTGGAATGCTAAACTGCCTCTGTGTGTCTGTCTATATATGTTGTATGTCTATGGCATTGAATGTTTGCCATGTACAGTATATGTGCATTGTAATCTGCCCGGAGTCCCCTGTGGAGTGAGAAGGGTGGAATATAAATACTGTAAATAAATAAGACATGCTTCTGACATCTGGTCTGGTTCAAGGATTTCTCATGAAGTCTCTGTGACCTCCGTAATCTGGAGCTTGAGTCTCACACTCAGGTGTTTTCCCAGGGAAAAGATATTTCTCTTCCAGTTCCTTATCTTCCGTTGCCAAGGAATGACCAGGGGAAAGGTCTTACTCATCTTTCCTTGCCAAAGTACAGAGGTTGGAATCCTAAACACCCTCTCTATCTCCTTCCAGCTCTGAAGCCGTTTCTTCCTGAACAGACACAGACCCATCCTCCCTGACAGAATCATGATCCAAAATCCCCTCATTTTCTTCACTGAAAAGCCCATCAGCCCTCTCAACCTCTGACTGAACAATCCCCTCATCTTCAGTCTCTGACTGAACCACAACACCCTGCTCTAATACATATATCTATCTTCCTTGTACAGTCACAGTTATTTCTTCTTCCAAACAAGCACCTTGTGTCTCACTCATCTAATACATAGCCTTTGATGGCAAA
Organism: Anolis apletophallus; assembly: GCA_030556195.1. Classification (NCBI taxonomy): domain Eukaryota; kingdom Metazoa; phylum Chordata; class Lepidosauria; order Squamata; family Anolidae; genus Anolis; species Anolis apletophallus. The sequence goes on from JARBWK010000011.1 coordinate 79,085,010, forward strand.
TCCCGATTGCCACAAGGCCAATGTAATATAAATGGGGAGGGACTGTACAGAAGACAACTGAGTAAATCAGTGCCTTTCTGTCAGTTGAATGGCCTTTGCTCTAGAGATATGGCAGAAAAATTGGACAAGAGAATGAGAGAGCCGAACTCTTCTTTGAAGCTTGGGTATGCTTTTTGAAATGGCTTCCATGACAGCTGGCATGGTACATACTCAACCTGGATCACTTTGGAAGTGAAGCAAAAATTAGCATAAGCAGCAGCTGCTGCATTACCCCAAAACATGTAACAATAAAGGCAATCTCCCCCTCCCCACCCACCCTCCACCCTTTGCCTTTCGGAAGCAGAGGTAGGTAAAGAACCATCTTGCAATAATGAGTTTGTTAACCACCTGTTAAAAGCTCTGCATACAATTAGAATGAAAGTGGTGTCTCTACTAAAGGCGCATGTGTTTTCGCTTCACTTATTTATTTATTTAGAGATTTGAATTCCCTAATTAAAGGCAACTAACCCTTTATGATTAAAAAGTAGTAATTGCACTGCAGTGTAACAAACACTTTCACATTGAAAAGAAGACAACTCAGCTGTTTATTTTCATATGAATGTCCTTTCTTCCACATTCATGGTGGGGTAAACGAAGGCAAACACACATTCATGAATTGCAGAGATGGATAAAGTTTCAAAGCCCCCCCCCCTCTCCCCCGCTTTCCGGTGCAGCACTTTGAAGAACTTTGCATATATTATAAGCTGTTATATTTTTTTTCACTGCTCATTAACAAGATGGAAAAATCAGGCAGGGGGCATTTTAGTTCTACCTAAGAGATGGGAAAATGTAAAGGTTTCCCCCTGACATTAAGTCCAGTCGTGTCCGACTCTGGGGGTTGGTGTTCATCTCCATTTCTAAGCCAAAGAGCTGGTGTTGTTTGTAGATACCTCCAAGGTCCGTAGACACCTCCAAGGTCATGTGGCCAACATGACTGCATGGAGTGGTGTCTATTGATCTACTCACATTTACATGTTTTCAGACTGCTAAGTTGGCAGAAGCTGGGGCTAATGGTGGGAGCTCACCTTGCTTCCTGGATTTGAACCTGCAACATTTTGGTTAGCAAGTTCAGCAGTTCAGTGGTTTAACCCACTGCGCCTAAGAGATAGATCATATTTAATGCTGATGGTTTATAGAGGGTGGTGAAATCAATATTTGCCAATATTTCCCAGAAGTCATTTTGTTGCCTGCAAAAAAAAGAGAGCATTGAATTAGGAGAAACTTGTGGATACCTCCTATTGCAGTACTGAAAAAATTGCCATTAATCCAGTTACACTAATATGCCATGTCTGATTTCTATGCTTTTGTGTTTGAGAAACACCTGAAACAGAGCATGATGATGAATGGTAAGATTCATGTGTGAACAGTAGCTGTGATATGTAAACAGGAGCCCTGATCCTAAGCAATGTGATCCATAACAAGACTTTATAACAGGAAACCCATTTGGAAGTTGCTGAAGGATGCCTTAATAATTTACAGGGGTAAAATATGTTCTGGGATGCCAGTATAGGTCACTGATTTGTGACCTTATTTTCAGTTCAACTAAAATATCTGCATATCTACTGCACAGGACAATTCTGGAGCATAGAGGGAATAAACAAGGCAAGCTGAAGATTAATCTAGACTGCAGTTCTTTTTCCTATGTGTTGAAATGTTATGCACTCAGCTGCATGAGTGTATAAGAAGAAAGATTTTGGAAACATGAGACAGTGTGATGGTTGAGAACAGGTTTGGAATCCCTGCCTGTCACTGGATTGGCTGTTACTAGATGAAGGATTGGATATTGCTAGGTGAAGTGGCCCTCTCTGATGTCACTGGAATGGCTGTTACTAGGTGAAGTGGCCCTCTGTGATGTCACTGGATTGGCTGTTATTAGGTGAAGTGGCCATCTGTGATGTCACTGGATTGACTGTTACTAGGTAAAGGATTTGGATGTTGCTAGTTGAAGTGGCCCTCTGTGATGTCACTGGATTGGCTGTTACTAGGTGAAGTGGCCATCTGTGATGTCACTGCATTGGTGGTTACTAGGTGAAGGATTGGCTGTTGCTTGGTGAAGTAGTCCTCTGTGATGACATTGGGAAAGAAAGGAAGGAAGGAAGGATGGAGGAAGGAAGGAAGGAAACAACTACAAAGATTGCTTGCCCACCATGGAGACATTGTGAGGTGGGCCCTTTCAGAGATAGAGAAGAGAGAAAGTAGGTGGACAGCAGTCCTAGCAACATCTGGGATAAACCAGGTATATATGCTAATCTATTATATAAAGGAGGTCCCGTCATCGAACGACTGACAGAGACAGAGAAACCTTCCAAGGCAGAGACACCAAACTTGCCAACACAAATAGGCCTCAGGCAAGGAAGATGTTTAGCAAAGAAACTTCCCCCCCCAAAACCTAGAAGGCCCCCAAAACAACGATACAAAAACTACCTTTCCCAGCATCCTCTGCGGCAGCCAGCAAACCCCGTGGGCCAACATCGGCCCACACACAATCCAGGGAGGCTGAGTAACCATAGTAACGCTGGGCACAGCCAGCCAAGGCTAGGATAGAATGCTGAGTGATTTGAGTTCAGTCAGTTGGTGTTTGAGGGTTAAACTGACAAAACCAAACTCTATGAGGGAGCAATTCTCCAGCAATTCCTACCCACACAACACAACACTACTTCCTATCACAACCCAACCTTACGGGACCCCGCACACACAACACCTACCACCACCACAAACAAAAACCAACTCCACCTATACTCCAACCACAACACAACACTGCACTGATACTCTACAAACACACACAAACACCCAAAACACCCCACCCACACAAGCATTCCACAACATACTACCACCCACAATTCCACCACACACCCACTAACTCACCAAAAAAGTAATACCTACACACAACACAATACACACATGACACAACCTTACGTCTACTGCTCAACCCATTTGTATGCCATTCCTTCCTTCCACACAGGCAGAAACTGACCCAAAAGTCAAGCCATGCCTTCTAAAAAAGAACAGCATCGGACGACACACTCGCAACGCTACATACATCAAAAGAAAAAAGGGCAGAACAAATGCCAGAACAGAAACACAGTTTCTTTTTTCAAATCCAGAGTTGGGAAACCACAGAACCTCTACATCAGGGCTGTCCAACTGCCGGCCCTGCAGGTGTTTTGGACTTCAACTCCCAGAAATCCTAGCTGGCTAGGATTTCTGGGAGTTGAAGTCCAAAACACCTGCAGGGCCGGCAGTTGGACAGCCCTGCTTCCATCAACACAGCAGACGGAAAGACAAAAAACATTGTATATCCACAAGCTCTGCAGAACGCCAGCAACACCACACACCGACATCCCACCCACCAGAACAACCCACAATAACACAGCCATGACTCCACCAAGACCATAAGTAACATCAATTCCAACCCTTACATACTCAGACTTTCTCGCATCTCCTAAATAGGGAACAGCAACGCGTGCCGGGTACAGCTAGTTGTACTATAAGCCAGACACCACTATCCAAATGACATTGATTTGGAACAGTCTTCACAAATTAATGAGCGGAATTGTTTATCATGAAACAGAGTGATGGCTGCCAATATGGTTTGGATTAATGTGGTACATTCATGGAACATTGGAAAAGCAGCTATTTTTCATGATGGCTCTATATTGCTTCCTGTAGTAGAAGCTGCATGCCTTTTTACATCATCTGCTGAGAGCATAAATGGGAGTATGCTGTTGCCTTGATGTCCTACCTCCCATAGGCATCTGGTTGGCTACTGTGAGAGCAAAACACTGGACAGCTTGATCATTAGTCTAATCTCACGCGGCTCTTTTTATGATCTTGTGGTTTTACTGATTGTAGATAGGTCTTTCTTCTACTGACCCCACAGTGATGTGTCCACATCTTTCAGGTGGCCATGCATCTAATCCTAGATGATGCCTGCTTAGCCATAGTGGGGTTAGTACTCTATGAATCTTCAAACTATGCCACCTTTAAAAATCTTCAGATAACCCAAAAGGTTAGCAATTTGATGTGTTCTCCCCTGCAGCAAACATAATAGCAGAATCACAAGTCAGGAGAGGAGAGCTCATGTTCCATCATTTCCTTTTTTAAAAAGGCATAGTTTTGCTTTAGTTTTATTTTTGGAATCCCTTTCTTGGCTTTCATCTCTGAAAACATCTGATCCTTTCTCCCTTTCCCTCCCTCCCTCACTGTTTGTAAAGAGGATTCCGTTCTCATCCTCCTGCAGTACACATTAAATCAGTGTTTCTCAACCTGGGAGTTGGGACCCCGGGGGGGGGGGGGGTCACGAGCAGGTGTCAGAGAGGTTGCCAAAGACACAGTATTTTGTGTTGGTCATGGGGGTTCTGTGTGGGAAGTTTGGCCCAATTCTCTCATTGGTGGGGTTCAGAATGCTCTTTGATTGTAGGCGAACTATAAATCCCAGCAATCACAACTGCCAAATGTCAATGTCTATTTTCCCCAGACTCCACCAGCGTTTGCATCTGGGCATATTGAATATTTGTGCCAAGTTTGGTCCAGATCCATCATTGTTTGCTTCCACTACAACTCCAAAACTCAAGATCTACGCCCACCAGACCTTTTCAGTATTTTCTGTTGGTCATGGGAGTTCTGTGTGCCAAGTTTGGTTCAATTCCATCGTTGGTGGAGTTCAGAATGCTCTTTGATTGTAGGTGAACTATAAATCCCAGCAACTACAACTCCCAAATGACAAAATCAATCCTCACCCAACCCCACCAGTATTCAAATGTGGGTGTATCAGATATTTGTGCCAAATTTTGTCCAGTGAATATACATCCAGCATATCAAATATTTACATTATGATTCATAACAGTAGCAAAATAACAGTTATGAAGTAGTAACAAAAATAATTTTATGGTTGGGGGTCACCACAACATGAGGAACTGTATGGTTTTGGCATTAGGAAGGCTGAGAACCACTGCATTAAAGTATGCTTTGGAGCTGAATGATGGAGACCAGGAAACTTCAGGGTTTCACTCCAGGATGGGATGGCACATATTCACTCATTTCTATTTATCTGATGTCAAGTTCTGGCTCTTTTACTCTAGGGCAAAGGGTGGGCAATTACCTGCCCTCCAGGTGTTTTGGACTTCAACTCCCAGAAATCCTAACAGCTGGTAAACTGGCTAGGATTTCTGGGAGTTGAAGTCCAAAACACCCGGAGGGCCGGTAATTGCCCACCCCTGCTCTAGGGACATGTGGTTAATATAGGCCAAGGTGGGCAACATTTAAACAAGGAGCCACAAGTAGCCGTCTTATGTGATGTGGTGCCCTTAAAGCCCCCAAATCCTTACCACCATGATTGGTTTACTACAAGTCTCTCTTTTCCTTCAAAACTAATTTCCCCCCAAAATAAATGTTTTCTTAAAACAATGCACATCACACCTTACCTCCCTTTTTTACCACCAAAAGACATGGGAGGGTTGTTATTTTGTTTTTTGTTTGTTTTGGAATCCAGACGCAAATTCTGGCTATATTAGTTGCATTCTGGGGAAAGTATGCTTTGGCGATTATGGAGCTATCAGTCTGTTTCTGGTTTAGATCTGTTCCACACCTCTTAATTCACACAATATTGCTCATAAATGTAACAAACTAAATAATAGTATAGACATATAACACATTTAAAGCATTATAAAGTTTGCTCTTGTTGGTGTGAGCCATAAAACCAATTAAAAAGGTCTTGATTGCACTTTCATAATTAGATTGCAATTAGTCACTTCCAATGGCCTGTTTCCATAGCCACGTTTTAAGTTCCTCTCTAAAGGCCATCAGTGGGGGAGCCAATCTGATCTTTTTAGGGATGGCATTCCAGAGCACGCGTCGGGGTGTGTGTGTGAAAAGGCCTCTCTCAGGGCCCTAACAGGTTCATAGAGGGAGACGCGGTCATGCAAATAGGCTGGGCCTGAACAGTGTAGGGTTTTGTATTTAATTACCTGCACTTTGAATTGGGCCCAGAAACACATAGGCAGCCAGTGTAGTGGGGTGGTATGCTCCTTGTAATTGTAATCCTTTTAGTAGTGGGGTGACATGCTCCTTGTAATTGGCTCCTGTTAAAATCTGGCTGCTGCTCTTTGTACTAGTTTTTGTTTTCAAGACTTCAGATGCAGCCCTACGTAGAGTGCATTGCAGTAGTCCATCTAAGATGTAACCAAGGCGTTTACCACCATGGCCGGATCTACAGCAGGCTTGTCCAACCTACAGTCCGTGGGCTGCATGTGGCCCCGATCAGCTATGAATGCAGCCCAACACAAAATCTTAAATTTTTAAAAAGCATTATGAGATTTTTTTTGTTGATTTCTTTTGGTAACTCCATTTTGTGATTCTCAAGCATGATCAACTGTAGACAACAATGGTATGCAATGGATTAATCAGTTTACATCCACAAATATTGGAGTATTATCTCTAATTCACACAATAATTGCAAACAGTTTGGTCTAAAGACTTTCTCGATGATTTTAAAAGATCCTCTGAATGGGGCGTCACATAACTAGGATAATTATGCAAGTGGTTTTTCTTTCTTTTCTTTTCTTTCTTTTGTTGCTTATCTGTGGTGGAAGATGTCACAAAAATTATGCACAAACCTCTCTCTCATTCTTGTTCATCAGCTATCTTTAGTGTTATGTGTGTTTTATGTGTGGCCCAAGACAATTCTTCTTTTTCCAGGGTGGTCCAGGGAAGCTAAAATGTTGGACACCTCTGATATACAGCAACAATTGGCAACCTGGCCTCCTCCAGATGTTTTTCCCACACATATCCATCTGATTAAGCTATCATGATCAGATGACATTATGAGAGGCTGAAGTTCCAAACATCAGCTGTCTCTACTTACTAGGTCTTTGTTATTCCATTAATTTATTGTAACCTTCCGATGGACATGGAGGGATGCAAAGTCAACTGTAGTGAAAGATGAACATGTCTTACTGTACTCTGGGTATTTGAGATAGAAGAACAAATTGGTACCATTCCAGAAATGAGACCAGGTATTCTCTGGATCATTGGTCAGGTCATATTGGCTGGGACTTGTAGGAAATGAATATGAAAACATTTGGAAGGTATGCAGTTGTCTACAGTTGTCAGGTCAAATAGTTTTCCAGTCCGAACAGGTATTTGGGTATGTTCAGTCTTGATGGGTGGTGTCATTTTGTACCAGTGGTAAATGCCTGTGAAACAACATTATAGAATTCAATTGGGTTGCTGTTGTTGGTGTTACTGCTGGGGTAATACAGAACCCCAAGGTTTTGTCAACTTCCCCATGCGAAATACTTTTGGTGATATAAAAATTATTCCCCAAAAAATGGCAAGGAATTTCAACAAAACGGTATTCAACACTGTAGGGTGTCAACTTCATAGGTGAAAGAATAGTTCAACATTTATATGAGTGAATACATTTTTAGTGCAAAAATGTGACCAAGCTATTATGGCTTTCGATTTCTGAAAAGTAGTTCAATGGTTCAAAGAGCTGGAGCAGTGGTATCTGAGACATATGATTAATTCAATAGACTGGAAAACTTTCATTGCCAGAATCCATCTTTGCATATTTTACTCTTAATTATTCTTGGCAGGTCCAACTTGATCTCCTCCCAACATCTTCCATTCCAATTTATGAATTCCCACATTTGAGTTATTTTCATTGGCCATACTTTCTGTCTTCCCCATCCTGGTATAAAATTGGTGGAGTAGCCAGGAAGCAATAGCATCTTCTCATGATGGATGTTAACCATCAACAGGTAAAAGCGCAAGTCTAATCTCTGTCATAAAACACAAAGGTGTCAACTGATGGAAGCAGCAACAGACGGTCAGCTTGGAATGCATCAAAAGTAGTAATGTTCATATAAACGTTTGGAGAAGCCATTATTTGCTGATGAGGGCGAGAAGATTCAGGTAGTCTGTCATGCAAAGCAATTTAGTATCATATATACCTGCAGGAAAAAGTAGGTTCTTGGGTGACATTTTAGTTAGAGAGAAAAATCTGCACCTCTGCTCACTCTTGCAGCAAGTATGGAAGTTTTTGAAATGAATGTCTCTATTTTGAAATCTCCCACACATATATTCATAGAGAAAAAGGGATGAGAATTGGGGGTGGAGCCAAAGTTTGATATGTTTGATATAGTTCTCAGGAACATGACATTCAAAGCACCCCCGACAGATGGCCATCCAGCCTCTGCTTAAAAGCCTCCGTCACCATACTCCGGGGTAGAGAGTTCCACTGCTGAACAACTCTCCCACTCAGGAAGTTCTTCCTAATGTTCAGGTGAAATCTCCTTTCCTGTAATTGTAGTGGAATGACAATATACAAGGACATGAACCAAAGGGGAGCATGCTTAAGCATTATTCATTGTGTTTGGAGGCCATGGAGACATGCTGCAGCAAAAATGAAATTTGAATGTACTCAGTTTTGGGTTTTGTTTCATACTTTTAGTGATTGTTGTTCCTTGGCATGAATTGGAATCATGGGACAATTTGGGACATTAATTTGGATTTTTGGAAGTTGATTTTGAAACCAGAATCTTCTCCAAAATATTCAATCATATTTGCAAGAGAAAAAAATCAAAACATCATCTGCGTATAATGCAAGTTTGCCCATTAAGATGCAGGCCAGTGATGTTCAGGTTGTTACAAATCAAATTTGCTGAAAGTTCTATCACAAGGGCAAACAACAAAGGCAAAAGTGGACATCTCTGCTTAGTGCGGCACTGGAGCGAACAAGGTGTAGTTGATGCCATTGACATGAATTGTGGCTTCTGACTGGGTATAAATCTGCTGGAGTGCTGTTGAAATTTTGCGTCCAAAGTTTATTTGATGTAAGACCTCAAAGAGTGTGACTCAGACAGTTTGGGAATTTTAAGGGATTGGACAAAGTCATTCATCTTACTGTGAGGTGAAGTCTCAGATAGGTATATGTTGAAGTGAGAATTACAAAACTCGTGGGTGATTTTTAGAGGTGAAATCTCCTTGTGTCCTGTGGAAGCAGTTATTGATACAATGTTTTGCCTGTGTGTTTTGTGTTTGGCCGCTCTGGCAAGGTTGGAGATTTCTAACGTAATAAGTCCAGATGAGTTATTTCTTGGAATAGTAATTGCCTTTTGGTTTCCTGGAGCTTTTTTCATTCCACTCCTTTTGGATAAATACATTTTGGAAGACCAAATTCAAGGTGTCCCAGAGCAGTGCCTACGAGGACTCTAATTTTATTGTTTGTTTTTGCTTTGTGAATTTGTCATCTAAGAAGAGGGCATTGCTGAATCTCCAATTTTTAGTTTTTGGAGTATTTGGCCTGATTTGACAAATGAGGGACTACTACTACTACTACTACTACTACTACTACTACTACTACTAAGTAACCCACTTTTCTTCCAGGAAGAATGAATGGATAGTCAGAAAATATGATTAGGTTAATTGATTATATCTTGTATGTTTTTGAGGAGGGATTTAGAAATGAAGAGGTGATCTATTCTAGAATAGAAATTGTGTGTATTAGAATAATAAGTGTGATCTAGAGAAGGGGTGGCATGTTTGTGAGGGATCTATCAAGTTGTGTTTAGAAATAAATCCTGACAGGAAGGAGGTTTTGTGAGGGTCTTTTGGAAGGTGGGATGGTATGATTTATTTAGATCATGGTTCAGGGCAACATTTGCATCTCCACCAAGAATGATATCTCCAATAGCAGTTTCTTTTTTCAAAAATGCAGGAAAAAGTTCATAAATCTGTGTTGATCAGAGTTTCCCAACCTGTGGTCTGTGGACAACTAGTGGTCTGAAAGAACTAAAATATGGTCAGCGGCCTCACCATTACTACACCACTGCAACGGGAGTGACTGGTCTCATGAAACCCTCTTATAGTGATGAGGCTTATGGTTTTCTGTGGGCAAGCAGATGGTGACTACTGGATAGCATATGTTCTGTATCAGAAACTAGAGCTGATGTGGTCTATCCAATTCGATTTTCTGAATCAGCACCCCAAATAACCAAACCGAATCTAAAGTTGACCAAAAACTGATTTGTAACCCTTTTGGCACTACTTGTTGGAGAGTGGTCCCTGGTCAAGTGGTCCCTGGTTAAATGATCCCTGGTCAGAAAAAGGTTGGAAACCACTGATCGACATGAAGTTGGGGGAGATCATCCAGAGTTTTGGAGTTTGGTGCCATCTGTACACAGATGACGTCCAACTCTATCACTCCTCTCCACCTGCTGCTAAGGAGGCTGTTCTTTTCCTTACCCTGTGCTTGGCAGCTGTGACGATCTGGATGAAGGCAAAGAAATTGAAATGGAATTCAGACAAGACAGAGGTACTCCTGGTCAGTTGAAAGGCCAAACAGGGTATAGGGTTATAGCCTGTGTTGGATGGGGTTACACTTCTTCTGAAGACACAGGTTCACAGTCTGGGAGCTCTCTTGGAGTCATCGCTGAGCCTGGAACCCCAGGTTTTGGTGGCGATTTTGTACAATTAAAACTTGTGCGCCAGCTGCACCCATACCTTGGGAAGTCAGACTTGGCCACGGTGGTCCATGCTCTCATAACATCTCAAATAGATTACTGCAACGTGCTCTACATGGGGTTACCTTTGAAAGATTGCTTAGAAGCTTCAAGTAGTCCAATGGCTGGCAGCCAGATTGCTCACTGGAGCGGCTTACAGGGAGCATACAACCCCCCTCCTACGTTAGCTCCACTGGCTGCCAGTCTGCTACCGAGCAAAATTCAAAGTGCTGGCTTTAGCATGTAAAATCCTAAATGGCTCTAGTCCAGCTTACCTATCCAAACATATCCCTCTTTACAAACCAGTACCAGCATTAAGATCTGCCAGGGGCCTTCTCGATTAAGGGGCCTTCTCAGTGGTGGCCCCTTGGCTGTGGAACTGCCTTCCTAGTGAGATCAGAACTGTGTGTATAATTGAGGCATTGAATGTTTGCCTAGATGTATGATGTATGCTGCCCTGAGTCCCCCGAGGGGTGAGAAGAGCAGGATATAAATGAAGTAAATAAATAAAATAAGTAAATTGGGATGGCAACTCCCCTAGTTGTTTTTTGGGGGGTTTCCTGTCCTGTCCTGAGATCACAGGAATATGGGTTCATGCCTTTTTTGTGTGGTATAGGAATGCTATTTTAGGGTTTTGACTGTTTCAGATATTTGATAATGCCTGCTCACTTAGAGGCTGAACCTAATCCTTTAATGTTTAATGAAGCTATTTAAATTTTATCCAGTGTGTGAGGAATCATATTGTGGGAAAATGAGCATACATACTGAAGTTGAAGTGATCCATGGGGGGTGGGACTTATGGATTTGGGCGGTGCTCTGGTATGTGGAACAGTGGGGGGTAGGAGTGGAGTTAGCAGGGAGAGCATTCATGCCTTTCCATTTGTCAGCCATTGTGAGAGAAGATGAATTCAATGCTTGATACATAGCTTCAGACAATGCAAAAGGCTACATGTCCACAGCTGTAAGATGCACTCTCTAAATCCTATCGGGCATGTGAGCATAAGCTGAGCTGAGGCTTGATTTAAAAAGGCTAGTGTCTCCCTGGCTGGTACTAAAAGCAATGCCAGTTCTTCTCATGACCACTGGACCCTGCTGTTGCACGTCTTAGATTTATGATCTTCAGTCTGCTCACTGACTTCTCTACTTGCAAGTTGTTCTGATTGATGGCGCCTTGACCTCAGACTGTTGATTATTGCAGATTTTGTGCCTCGGGTTCTGAACTCTTGTAAGAGCAGGACAGATTGCTTTCAGTACCAGTCAGGGGGAGACTAGCCTTCTTTCATCTAGCCTCAGCTCAGCCATGCCCATGTACCTGGGAGTATAGGGTGTGCGTCTCACAATGTGGCAGTAGCCTTTCACTGCATCTGAGGGCCCTCATCAAACATGTAATTCATCTTTGCTCAGGAGGACATGGAGGTCTCTTCTCTAGCGACCCTTCTTGTTAATTTATTTACTAGCCATCTCTGCCACACATTGCTGTGGCCCAGTCTGTGTATATGTGTTTTATGTGTGTATATATATTTGTGTATATATGTGTGTTTGTGTGTGTGTGTGTGTGTATACACACACACACACACACACACACACTAGCTGTACCCGGCACGTGTTGCTGTACCCTATTTAGAAGATGCGAGAAAGTCTGAGTATGTAAGGGTTGGAATTGATGTTAGTTATGGTCTTGGTGGGGTCATGGCTGTGTCGTTGTGGGTTGTTCTGGTGGGTGGGATGTTGAAGTCCTGTGGAGTTGTCGGTGTGTGGTGTTGCTGGCGTTCTGCATAGCTTGTGGATATACAATATTTTTTGTCTTTCCGTCTGCTGTGTTGATGTAGAGGTTGATGCTTGTGTGGGTGGGGTACTTTGGAAGTGAGTGGAGGTACTTGAAATCCCATCATCCATGGTGTGCCCTCCTCTAAACTGCAGTTGGATGGAGTGTGGGTCATGGGGGCACTGTGTGCCAAGTTGGGTCTTTATCGGTCTTGGTTCTGGGCCACAGTGGTCTGTGGGGAATGAAGGGTTTGAAAGTACTACAAATCCCATAATCCATGGAGGTACATCAAATCCCATCATCCATGGTCCACCCTCCTCCAAACTGCAGTAGAATGTAGCGTGGGTCATAGGGGCTCTGTGTGCCAAGGTAGGTTACTGTAAATTCAGGCCATACACAATGTCCCATGAGCTGAGGCCTAGTCAGGAAAATCAAGTTAATGAAGCCTTACTGTCGATTCAGGCCATACACAATGTCCCATGAGCTGAGACCTAGTCGGGAAAATCAAGTTAATGAAGCCTTACTGTCAATTCAGAGCTTAAACAGCATCCCATTAAGTGAGGCCTAGTCAGGGAAATCAATTTCATGAAGCCTTACTGTCAATTTTGGGCGTGCTCTGTGATTTGTAGGGGTTTAAATTTTCTGTGGGAAGTGAATTGGGTGTTTGTGTTGGCGACTGCCTCAGGCCTTTGCCTTACCCTCCTCTGCCAGTTTATTATGGGTCAGAATGTTCATGTTGGCTGGCCAATGGAGGCATTATGCAAATACTCCCTCATTGGCAACCAATCATGTTGTCAGAATGTAGGGGCCGGGAGATTCGTTGGCAGCCGCAGAGGATGCTGGGAAATGTAGGTTTTTTTGTATCGTTGTTTTGGGGGCCTTCTAGGTTTTGGGGGGGAATGTTTTTTTGCTAAAAACCTACCTTGCCTGAGGCCTATTTATGTTGCCAAGTTTGGTGTCTCTGCCTTGTAAGGTTTCTCTGCCTAGGACGGTCGTTCCATGACGGGACCTCCTTTATATAATAGATGGTTTTGTCCATGTGCTGTGATGTAATTTTTGTTTGTTGGCTTTTAAGTCTCTTCTGCTGTGTTTTTCAGTGTTTTTATGAGTGACGGTTACTCATTGGCCTGATAGGTGTCTTGAGTCCAAATTCAGCGTCAATTCGTCCAGTGATTTTTGACTTATGGTATTCCCACAAACGAACATTACATTTTTATTTATATAGACTAGCCATCCCCTGCCACACGTTGCTGTGGCCCAGCCTGATGATCTGGAAAATAAAGTAATGAGAATATGTTGGTTTCCAATATATGTAATTTCTTTATGCTTGTGGGTAAACAGTATTTCTTGCTGTTTCTTTGTCAGTGTTGATGTGGAGATTGTCTGGTTTACCTCCTCTGGAACATGCAACATATCATTGTCCTTCTTTAAGGGTCCCTTTCAAATCTATGATACTATATCTCTCTGCATGTGAATCATATATATCTATCATTATCTATGGCTTGATGGCTCTTTGTCAGGAGGGCTTTATTATATTTTCCTGCCCTGGTGAAGGGAGTTGGACTGGATGGCCTTAAGTATTTTCTGTTGGTCATGGGGGTTCTGTGTGGGAAGTTTGCCCCAATTATGTCGTTAGTGGGATTCAGAATGCTCTTTGATTGTAGAAGAACTATAAATCCCAGTAACTACAACTCCCAAATGTCAAGGTCTATTTTCCCCAAACTCCATCTGTTTTCATATTTGGGCATATGGAATATTCGTGCCAAGTTTGGTCCAGATCGATCATTGTTTGAGTCCACAGTGCTCTCTGGATGTAGGAGAACTACAACTCCCAAACTCAAGGTCAGTGCCCACCAAACCCTTCTAGTGTTTTCTGTTGGTCATGGGAGTTCTGTGTACCAAGTTTGGTTCAATTCCATCATTGTGGAGTTCAGAATGCTCTTTCATTGTAGGTGAATTCTAAATCCCAGCAACTACAACTTCCAAATGACAAAATCATTTTTTTTAAAGTGATTGTCACTCCTTGGGTTAGTAGGTGTCTTGTGGCCAAATTTGGCAGCAATTTGTCCAGTGGTTTTTGAGTTATGTCAATGCCACAAACAAGCATTACATTTTTATTTATTTAGATTATTTATTTACCTCATTTATATCTCGTCCTCCTCAACCTGAAGTGGACTCAGGGCGGTCTACAACAAAGGCACAATTCCATGCCTAGAATAAATACAAAAATAAAACAACATATAATTTAAAATCACATAGTTAAAAACTGTTGTTGAACTGGAAGCGGACCTGTCTGTGCATCACAATGAACTGCTGAAGGAAGACTCAGCTTCTCTAAGGCTTCTTCATTTCCCGAACAATTTTTCTTACCGCCTAATTTTGCATTTTAACTGAATTCATTTGATTGGCTTTCTGTGTTCAAGTTGGCCACAACTTTGAAGGTTTGTTGCATTAGATCTCCATTAATTGATATTTCCTCAGCCTAGAGATTTTGCCAATAATGCCAATATTTTTGTAGCTATACAGCCTAGTCTATGTTCCTTTACACTGAAAAAACATAAGATGTGGCTTGTTTTAGTTGGGATTAACAATAGCATTTGAGTCTAAGAATCATGAGCTCTGTGTGGCTTTTTATTGGGGGGTCTGCTTCAGACAGCAAAATATCTTGGACATATATTATTGCTGCCTTGACACTATGTCCCACCCATCTCCTCTCCATTGGCGCCCCCTTGCAGTGGGGGAGAGGCTTGCGTACCCTAGTGAAGTTGTGAGCTATGCTGGCGGTGGCATAATAGCCGGCGGTAGGGCCTCCCATACCAGACAGGTCACAACCGAAGGGTCTGACAAAGAGTGTCAATGGGCAGGATGGGCTCTCTAGCCTTTTGGCAACCATCCTAAGAGAAGGAAAACTCTGATTTCAAACCCGGGCAGATGGTGCTCGTCTAACCCTGTAAGGTCAACCATCTAAGAGAAGGAAACTCGAACCAAACCTACGACCTGAGGACCTCGCTGCCACCGTCCAAGCTTGCTAGGCCCTGGCAGATGAACCTTTGGTTTAAAGGGTGAGGCCAGTTCTGTGCACGCTGCGCTCCACCAGAAAAATCCATTGCACAGACTCGAAGGACACATCCAACTTCCGAAAAAGCCCTGTAGCGATAGGCGAGGGACGAAAGCGGTAGGTGTAAAGATGCACTGGAAGCCGCAGACCCAACCCTGCATGCAGGCGGTTCAGGACTTTGGTCGCTCGAGACTGACCCGGGTGATGACAGTCTTGTTCGGCAGCATCCTGAGCGACCAAGCAGCCTTTTTTTAAGGAGAGCACTGCTTGCTCCGTATGGAGAGGGGCCTAGAAAAAGGTGGCCCTAACGCAGCTCATCCCCGTCTACCTGGTTGGCTAGCCGCGGCCAGCGGGCATCTTCCGATGCGGTCGAACAAAGACAAAGAAACAAAGGCCAACACCTGCCTGCAAAGGTGCAAATAGACTGACACTTGCATGCTGGAACATCAGAACCATGCAAGATTCTGCAGATAGTGGACGTCCTGAGCGTCGTTCTGCTCTAATAGCCCATGAACTATCACGGCTTAACATTGACATCGCTGCTCTTAGTGAAGTTCGTCTCCATGAGGAAGGCAGCCTTAAAGAACACGGTGCCGGCTACACTCTCTACTGGTCTGGCAAACCCAAAACTGAGAAACATCTTTCAGGAGTAGGCTTTATGATTAAAAACTCCATCGCCTCTAAACTCGAGACGTTGCCGACAGGTCACTCTGATCGCATTATCTCCTTACGCCTCCCACATGCTGTTCTCTTCAGTATATATGCCCCAACTATGCAAGCTGACCCTGTGGAGAAAGACAAATTCTACTCAGACCTACGCCACCTCATACAAAAGGTCCCTGCAGAAGATAAAATCATTATCCTTGGTGATTTCAATGCCAGAGTAGGAAAAAACTTTGAAGCCTGGAAAGGTGTATTAGGCAAGCACGGTGTTGGAAACTGTAATGATAATGGGCGCCTTCTGCTAGAGTTTTGTGCAGAACAGCAGCTGACTATTACAAACACCATCTTTCAGCAGAAAGATAGCTTGAAGACCACCTGGATGCATCCCGATCCAAGCAGTGGCACCTCATTGACTATGTTTTAGTGCGCCAGAGAAACATTCGTGATGTCCGTCATACTCGAGTGATGCCCAGTGCAGAATGTCAAACAGACCATCGCCTTGTAAGATGTAAACTAAATCTACACCTTAAGCTCAAACCGAAGAGGGTGGCATCTTAAAGAGGAGACTCCAAGTCAACAGTCTTCAACAGGCTGTTGTGAGAGACAACTTCAGGTAAATCTGCAAGCAAAACTTGAAGTCCACCCTACAGATTCTTCTCCTACAGCGCTTTGGCAACACATCAAAAACAGTATCCTGCAGTCTGCTGGAGAATCCTAGGATTCTCCCTCAAGAAAAACCAAGACTGGTTTGATGAAAACAACCAAGAGATCCAGGAGCTGTTGGCAAAGAAGAAAACCACTCACCAGGCATACCTCGCCCAGCCATCTTGCCATGTAAGAAAAGCAGCCTTTAGTCTCGGATGTAGTAAACTCCAACAAAAACTCAGAGACATCCAGAACAAGTGGTGGATTGATTTATCAGAAAAGACACAACGCTGTGCAGATCTCGGTGATCACAGAGGTTTTTATGAAGCTCTCAAAGCAGTGTTTGGACCTACTTATCAGGTCCAAAGCCCCTTATACAGTACAGATGGTCAAACACTAATTACTGATAAAACCTCCATCCTGAACCGATGGGCTGAACATTTTCAGGGTCTCTTTAATGCCAGCCGAGTAGTCCAAGGTTCAGCTATCCAACACATGATACAACAACCAATGAAAAATGAACTGGACACAGCTCCCACTCTGGAAGAGACCATTGAGGCCATACAGCAGTTGAAAAATGGCAAGGCAGCCGGGATCGATGGAATCCCACCTGAAGCTTGGAAACAGGGAGGTCATGTACTGCATGCTAAATTCCACGAGCTCCTTGTGAGTTGCTGGGAAAAAGGTGAACTGCCATCAGATCTCCGAGATGCAGTTATCATCACCCTGTATAAGAAAAAGGGAACAAAATCCGATTGCTCAAACTATCGAGTTATAACACTGCTCTCCATTGCTGGAAAAATCCTTGCAAGGATACTCCTGAACAGATTAGTTCCGGCTATTGCAGAAGAACTTCTCCCTGAAAGCCAATGCGGCTTCAGAGCAAATAGGAGCACCACAGATATGGTTTTTGCCCTTAGACAACTGCAAGAGAAATGTAGAGAGCAGAACAAAGGACTCTATGTAACATTTGTCGACCTCACCAAAGCCTTCGACACTGTGAGCAGGAAAGGTCTGTGGCAGATCCTGGAACGTCTAGGATGTCCCCCAAGTTCCTCAAAATGATTGTCCTGTTACATGAGGGCCAGCACGGTCAAGTCAGATATGGCGATGCTCTCTCGGAGCCCTTTCTCATAACTAATGGAGTGAAACAAGGTTGTGTTCTTGCACCAACCCTATTTACAATCTTCTTCAGCATGATGCTCCAAAGGGCTATGGCAGACCTACAAGAAGAAGAGACGGCATATATATACGCTATCGTACTGATGGTAGCTTGTTCAACTTAAGCCGTCTGAGGGCTCGCACTAAGACTCTAAACTATCTAGTCCGTGAGCTACTTTTGCTGGCGATGCTGCCCTTTGTCGCCCATTCAGAAGCAGCCCTGCAGCGCCTAACATCCTGCTTTGCAACAGCTGCAGAGCTGTTTGGGCTGGAAGTCAGCATGAAGAAAACGGAAGTTCTCTACCAGCCCGCACCACAGGAAGAACACCACCATCCTCACGTCAGCATAGGCACATCTGTGCTTAAGTCCGTTCAGCAGTTCACCTACCTGGGAAGCATCATCTCTTCAGACGCCAAGATTGACAAAGAGATAGATCACAGATTATCAAAGGCATATAGTGCATTCGGAAGGCTTCACAAAAGAGTCTGGAGCAACAAGCACCTGAGACAAAGCACCAAAATCAGTGTGTACAGAGCTATCATACTGTCCATTCTCCTCTATGGGTCTGAAACATGGGTCACCTATCGCCAACACCTACGACTCCTCGGCGCTTTCATCAGCGCTGTCTTCGCAATCCTAAATATACACTGGACCGACTATGTGACGAATGTTGCTGTCCTTGAGCAAGCAGGGATCACCAGCATTGAGGCCATGCTATTGAGAACACAGCTGCGCTGGGCAGGACACGTCTCTAGGATGGAGGACCACCGCCTCCCAAAGATACTACTCTACGGTGAACTCGCCACGGGTCAGCGCAGAGAGGCGCCCCAAAAGAGATATAAGGACTCCTGAAACAACATCTCAGGCTTGGCCAGATTGATCACCAACAATGGTCCACCCTGGCCTCACATCGGGAGGCATGGAGAAGCACTATCCACAATGCTGCGGCCTCTTTCGAGAAGACACGCCCGAATGGGTCTCGAAGAGAAACGACAACGCAGAAAGAACCGCAACTTGGAAAAACATCACCCAAGGAGACTTTCTGCTGCGCTTTCTGCAACCGAACTTGCCTATCTCAGATTGGCCTTTTTAGTCATCAACGCGCTTGTAAAAAGCGTGGGATGAGTCCTTCCTGAATCTTCGTTCGCGAAGTAATGCCGAGAGATATTATTGCTGCCTTGACACTATGTCCCACCCATCATGACAAGGTAATATAGTGTTTCAAATTAATGAATGATTATGTACCATCAAATGAAAAATACCTTGATGTTCAGACTGGTGTTGTGTCCCCCCCCCCCTCTTTTCCTGACGGTTGCCTCGAAAATTAATCAGGAAAAGATAAAGCTGCAGGCAGAACATCTGTAAAGCAGACAAACAGATGTTGATGATGCTCAGCTCTGCATTTCTCTGACTCAAGACTTCAACGTATACTAATGATCACATCTTGGCTGAATGCATTTGATTTCTCCAAAACCAGATGATTGCTTCTGTCCTTCAAAGGAAGGAAAGAAGCCGCAATGGCAGCATTTGATTCTTTTGGTTTTCGGCAAAGGGATAGGAGAAGCCAAACGCAGAGATTCATTTATTAATTACACATAAATATTTAGCAGATCAACCAACTTTTAAGCAAGAGAGAGGAGGGGGGCATGAAAGTTACCTTCCCCCTCCCTCCTTTAACTGAGTGTATCCTGGAAGGGTTCCAGCTTTCTCTTTAACTTCTTCCCCCCGCATGTGCATCTTAGAAAGTCTAAACAAACATTTTGAACGAATGGCACAAATGGAACAACAACAAAAAAATCCACATACATAATTCAAAAGCAACATTAATAAGATTCAAGAGACTGCGTTCTGATTATCAACATTTGGGGCTATTTCTAATGCTAGCAAGCAGCTGGCGTGCAGCATAATACTAATCAGTTAGTGTCTTTCATTGATAGCTCCCCTTTCTCGAATTCATTTTTTTAAAGAAAAAAAACTACTTGGAAATGCATCCCTATCTAACTACTTTGAAGTTCAATTTTAATTTAGATGCAAACTACCCCAAAAGTACTCATAGTCTCAAAGGCGCCTGCGGCAGTCTATAATTACGGTGCAATGCTGCTGTCGGATTTGATTAGGATGTCATTTTGCTCACTCATCCCTGAGCGCTACAGTTTAGCCTTGCACAACCATTTAAAGAGTCCCTCTTGGCCTCTCGGTCCCTAGGCTTGTTGTTTGGAGAATATAATTTTTTGGGGGTATGTTTATGTTGTGCTTCCCATCAGTCACATAGTCTGGCAGAGATAAAATAGGGCACACCGTTGACTCAGTATCACATATTCTAGATGCAAAATCTTTCTAGGGGAGTCTGATAAGCATAGGGAATGTTCCTCAAGTGATCCTTCTCTTAAGCAACTCCCCAGATTTTGTCATTTCAAATATCATGAAGCTGAGAATGGAGGGACTGAGTAGCAGCAAGTTCCATCTATAAGCTATACCATCATAGATACTCAGGCACAATTAGACCTGCCCTGGAAGTCTTCATGACATAAATAATGCCAACATTCATATTTGGGGCTGAAATTTGGAGGCACATCAATTTGGTCAAGATTGAAGCTTTTCAAGTTAAGCAGCTTTGCACCCTTCTGGGCCTATCCAGAACAACGCTGACGGCGGCACTAAGGGCGGAGCTAGGAATGCCCCCAGTAAAAGCTCAAATCTTAATGAGACAATTCAATTACTGGTCAAAAATAAAGTGGGTGAATCCCAGTAGACTCCCTCGCCTATGTCTAGAGATTCAAGTCCAGCGTGACCAAAAGTCATAATGGATAGTGGCTCTAAATAATGAGTTGGCTAAAATTGACCTGTCTTTACAATTTCGAAACTATCTAGGACCTAGGGCAAAACAAGTGCTCATGCAATGCACTCAAGATATATATTCTCAACTGGACCTAGCAAGCATAGGTAGGTCTTCTGCCACAAGGTTTTTAGCTTCCCACCAAAGGAGTATTCATTTAGAACACTATCTGACTATTCCACTTCTGTTACCCTTAAGAAGAATATATACTAGGGCTAGGATTGAACAACTCGATATCATAATGCAAACCGGGTGCTACTGTAACATCCCAAGAAGTGAGAGATTTTGTGTATGGGGAGAACAAACTGTGGAAGATATTGAACATTTCTTGATTGACTGCCCAGCATATACTGAACTGTGATACAGGTATCCAACTTTAGGTCCCCCAACAGAAATGATCTTCTGACATTCCTCTTGCAAGGACAGGAAAGATCCACCATAATCAGAGTAAGCCTCTTTATTCTGAAAGCTATCAAGAAAATAGCACATTTCCTGAAAGAAGAACCAGGAAAATAAGATTCTGACTGTAAATAGAAGGTCAATTGCTGTCCTCTCTCTTTTGCCTTGTCTTTTACTCGTGTTGTATTTTGAAATGGTCATATGACTGGTCAAATAAATAAATTATTATTATTATGGAGGTACTGAGTGTTTGCTTTAGAGCAGGGGTCCCCAAATGAAGCCCTGCAGGCTGGATGAACCCCTCCAAGGTTATTTATCAAGCATCCAATCTAAACTTTAGACCAGTGGCTCCCAATCTGTGGTCCATGGACCACCAGTGGTCTGCAAGAATGAAAATATGGTTCATGGCCTCACCGTTGCTACACCCTTGCCTCAAAACTACGTAGCAACGAGAGCGACTGGTCTCACAAAATCTCTTTATAGTGCCGAGGCAACAGGGATGTCAGGAGGGGAGAGGCTGACTACCTACAAAAGATTCCACCTGGTCCCTGCTTAAAGTGGTCCCTGGTCAAGTGGTCCCTGGTCAAAAAAAGGTTGGGAACCACTGCTTTAGAATGAGGATTGCCCTAAGTCTGAAGCAACATGAAAGTGCTCAACAACAACAATCCTAATTAACTTGACTATCTCACCAGCCAATAATAATAATAATAATAACAACTTTATTTATACCCCGCCACCATCTCCTCAACGGGGACTCAGGAAGACTTTCATGAGGCCAAGCCCAAACAACGAATTACAATGAAACAAAAATCAAAACATCAACAACAATACAGTAAAATACAAACATATAAATAAGAAAGCAATATACAAATGTAATATCTAAATCACAAACAACGCAGCGGGCCACATGTACAGGATAAAATGTTAAAAACTTAGAATGAGATAACAGGAGTAGACTCTTCGCAAAGGGAAGCTCGTGTAGAGCATGGGTTGTAAGAGGCCTTCATATAAGGGGGGAGTGTACTGCAGAGACACGAGCATTGAGGGAAGCAATGGTATAAGGTTAAGTGGCTACTCTCCAAAGGTGCAATGGAAAAGCCAGGTTTTAAGGTGCTTTTTAAAGGTTTCCAAGGTGGGAACTTTCCTAATCTCTCTGGGCAATGTGTTCCAGGGTCGGGGGGCCACAGAGGAGAAGGCTCACTCCCTTGTGCCCACAAGACGGGCCTGTGAGACTGGCAGTGGCGAAAGGAGGGCCTCCCCTGAAGATCGAAGGGTTTGGGCTGGTTCATGGAGAGAAATACGGTCACGAAGGTAGGCGGGTCCCAAACCGGCTCACACTTCCCATTGAAATACTGGTAAGTTTATGCCGATTAAAATTCTTTTTATATATTGCATTGTTCTTTCATGGTTTTTGCATGACAAATAAGATACGTAAAGTGTGCATAGGAATTTTTTTTCAAATTATAGTCCAGACACTAATAGTCTGAGGTACCATGAACCATTCCTCAGCTGAGTTTGAGGACCCCGCTTTAGAACATGGGTTTCACACACAGAAGGTTCCAGGTTCAATATCCAACACCTCCTCATCTGTGATTTCAAAAAGTCACTTACAGCACCACACAGCCAGTGCAGAAAGCCAATGTTGAGAGTGATAGTTCAGTGGTCTGGATCAGTATAATGCAGTGGTACACAACTTGGACCCTCCCAGAAGCCCTAGCCAGCTTATCCAATAGTCAGGGATTTTTGGAAGGCTACAGGTTACACACCACTTGTACAATGTAAGTGCCATTATTATTATTATTATTATTATTCCTGCTTTTCTCCCATGGGTGGAACTCAAAGCAGTGAACAAATAGTTAAACAGAAATTTCATAATACAAAAACACAACACCCCCCAGCCCAAGCAAATAAACAATAATGCAACACATTGTAACAACACATTACAAAAACCAAATAAAATAAGCATAAATAACAACTATTATCGTTATCATTAAAAATCCCTGGGCCTCAGACCACTGAGGTTATCCTTAAAAGCTTTTACTATTTTTTTCCCTGAAGCTCCAAGGCTATGATCGTGTGAGCCTTGCCAGGCTGAAATAGCCTGTTTGTTAAAGGTTGTTGTCAGGGAAGGTCTGCTTCCAAAGAAAGGTATTAACCTGGGAGCAAAAGGCCAGTAATTAAGAGGCAGATCACAGCTCTTTTTTGGGGGGGGGGAGTTCCAGAGCCACAGGACCACCAGTGAAAAGGCCCTCTCTCTCTCATTCCCACCAGATGTACTTGTGTCAGTGGTGGGACCGAGAGAAGGGCCTCGTCTGATGATCTCCAGGCTCGTGTGGGCTGATAGGAGGAGATGTGGTCCCTGAAGTAAGTTGAGCCTGAACTGTTTGGGACTTTATAGGTTAAATCAGCACCTTGAATTGTGCCTGGAAACTAACTGGAAGCCAGTGTAGCTGCTTCAGGAGCAGGGCAGTTCTTTCCCTATATCCCACTCCTGTAAGTAGTCTAGCTGCTGACCTTTGTACCAATTGAAGTTCTGAATGCTTTTCTGGGGCATCCCCACATTGAGCGTGTTACAGTAGTCTAATCTGGATGTGACGACGGCATGTACTACCATGACCAGATCGGGCTTTTCAAAATATGGGCACAGCTGGCGCACTAGCTTTAACTGTGCAAAGGCCCTCCCAGCCACCGCAGACACCTGGGCAGCCAGAGTTAGCGCTGAATCCAGGAGGAGCCCAGACTGTGAACCTGTGCCTTCAGGGGGAGTGTGACCCCATCCAGTACAAGTTGCAGCCCAATACCCTGATCAGCCCTACAAATGACCAATAGTAGCTCTTCTTGTCTGGATTCAATTTCAATTTGTTCATCCTCATCCAGTCCATCACAGCTGACAGGCACCGGTTCAAGGTCAAGATGACATCCTTGGTACCAGGTGGAAATAAATAACAGAGTTGGGTGTCATCTGCATAGAGCTGACACCAAACTCTAAAACTCTGGATGATCTCTCCCAATGGTTTCATGTAGATGTTAAACAACATGGGAGACAGAATTTAACTCTGCGAGAACCCACAGAACAAACGCCATAGGATTGAGCAGAAGTCCCCCAGCACCACCTTCTGGACCCGACCCTCTAGGAAGGACCAGAACAACCATAACACTGCCTCCAAGTCCCATTCCAACAAGGATATCATGGTTGAGGGTATCGAAAGTCACTGAGAGGTCTAAGAGAGCCAGAAAGGATACACTCCCCCTATCTAGTTCTCTACATAGATCATACACCAAGGCAACCAATGCCGTCTCAGTCCCATAGCCAGGCCTGAAGTCAGACTGGGATGGGTCTAGATAATCCATCTAATCCAGGAACCCCTGGAGTTGCGAGGCCACCATGCTACAGTATTTCACAAAGGCTCCTTTTTGTTTCCTTTTAAATGTCTGAGCAGCCTATCCCTTGAATCACTCTTGGCTTTCTACCCACTCAACTACCCACTCACAGTGATGCAGAGTGAGAAATGCCTTTACCAAGCAATATTAGCCAGTCATATATATTTCTTAATTATTTTTCTGCAATGTTTCACTGGTACATGTGTCCATTGATACATCCCTGAGAAATCAAAGACTGTTATGTCTCCTGAGAAATGCTGTCTTAGCAACAATGAAAAATATAATCCACTTCCTTTGCCGCGGAATGTGAGGCTGAGGTGCATACTGATAAGAGGACTGGACCAAGCCTCCCTTCATAGCATCACTCGAGAAGAAGGACTTCACGAGCCCCTTTGATAACATATTGGCTTTTGATGGTAGTAGGATTGTATACTTAAATTGATGTAGCATAGTCAGGCCGCTACCCCACGACCACTAGTCTGATAGGATATTGGTTGTTACTCAAGAGCCAGATTAGAGTTGGAGAGTTTATATGTGAAGTTTGTTTCCAAAAGGTACCACATCCCAAAAAAATGAAAAATGAGTTATAGGCAGCGGCACATTGTTATCTAGGAGTACAATATTTTGCACAGATCAAAACAATCAAAATGCATCAAATCATTTTGGAAAATGGCACATCCTCAGCACATAGAATCATAGCATCAGAAGAGACCTCATGGGCCATCCAGTCCAACCCCTCTGCCAAGAAGCAGGAAAAATGCATTCAAAGCACCCCCAACAGATGGCCATTCAGCCTCTGTTTAAAATCCTCCAAATAAGGAGCCTCCACCACACTTCGGGGCAGAGAGTTCCACTGCTGAACAGCTGTCACAGTCAGGAAGTTCTTCCTAATATTCAGGTGGAATCTACTTTCCTGTAGTTTGAAGCCATTGCTCCGCATCCTAGTCTCCAGGGCAGCAGAAAACAAGCTTGTTTCCTCTTCCTTATGACTTCCCCTCACATCTTTTATCCATGACCCTCATCATGTCTCTTCTCAGCCTCCTCTTCTGAAGGCTAAACATGCCCAGCTCTTTAAGCCATTCCTCGTAGGGCTTGTTCTCCAGACTCTTGATCATTTTAGTCACCCTCCTCTGGACACATTCCAGCTTGTCAACATCTCACTTCAATTGTGGTGCCCAGAATTGGACGCAGTGTGATTCCAGCTGTGGTTTGACCAAGGCCGAATAGAAGGGTAGCATGACTTCCCTGGATCTAGACACTACTCTCCTATTTATGCAGGCCAAAATCCCGTTGGCTTTTTTTTGGCCACCATTTGACATTGTTGGCTCATGTTTAACTTGTCCACGAGGACTCCAAGATCTTATTCACACGTACTGCTGGGGTTTTTTTTATTCCTGTAAAACTTGCTCAGATGGATTGGATAGCTTCTGGAAACATATGAATGAGCAGAAACCAACTGGCCCACTGTGTCATCTGACTGTTGCTGAGAAGTAAGCTGGAGCACCTCTTTCTGACCTGTTCTGTAATTACCAGTGGGAGTGGCGTCTCCAATGTTAATGCGATTGTGATTCCTTTCTGAGTTTTAGCATTGACTTAAAAGGAGTTATCCTAGGTGCTGAATTCTACATTTTAAAACATAAGCACCTGGTCACCTCCTTGAAAGACTAAACAAAGTACTAGAGTCGATTTATCTTTCTGCTGACATTGGAGCCAACACTGCCACTTGAGATGCTTCAATAGAGCAAACAAGAGGGCAGTGGCTTTTCTTCTGCCTGACAGTATAGAGATGAAAGTAACGGGGTCTGTGTTGTTTTAGGTTTTTCAGGCTATATGGCAATGTTCTAGAAGCAATCTCTCCTGATGTTTCGCCTGCATCTATGGCAGGCATCCTCGGCGGTTATGAGGTCTGTTAGAAACTGGGAAAATTGGATTTATATATATCTGTGGAAAGTCCAGGGATTTTCTATTTAAGTGTTTCTCATTTTGGGTTCCCAGGTATTTAGAGTTCCCAAAATCCATTACCATTAACCATGTTGCTTGGGCAATTTGGGGGAAATGAAGTCCAAAAATATGTGAGGATCCACATTTCAGTACCAGTGCTTCAGTCCAAAACCACCACTGTTCTGCCCTATAAAACCTGGAGGAAGGATATGATTCCTGATATTTATCAATTTGTAACTATAGAAGACAAAATGAATGTACTGTATTGATATCCAGCACACATCCCACCAGGTCAGAGCATGGGGAGTGGAGAGAAAAACGTAACTGAAGGAGAGCAGATGAGAGAGGGGTACTCCATTAAAAGGTAAACAATACATTATCCATTTTCTCATATTCACTCTGTCTAAAGGTAATGTTAATTAAGGAAGTGGTAGGCAAGCAAATGACCTGTCAGTTGCTAGAGTCTCCTAATGAAGAAAGATTTTTAAAAGCAGAGCTTTAAAATTGAGCTTATAAACCATTCTCATGCCTGCACGCTAAATGTAAAATGGATGAGTGTGCCTAGCAGAGGTGTACAGTTGTATCATATTATATATTACTAGCTGTACCCGGCACGCGTTGCTGTGCCCTATTTTGGAGATGCGAGGAAGTCTGAGTATGTAAGGGTTGGAGTTGTTGTTAGTTATGGTGTTGTTGGGGTCATGGCTGTGTTGTTGTGGGTTGTTTTGGTGGGTGGGATTTTGGAGCCCTGTGGAGTTGTTGTGTGGTGTTGCTGGCGTTCTGCATTGCTTGTGGATATACAATGTTTTTTGTCTTTCCGTCTGCTGTGTTGATGTAGAGGTTGATGCGTGTGTGGGTGGGGTACTTTGGAAGTGAGTGGAGGTACTTGAAATCCCATTATCCATGGTGTGTCCTCCTCTAATCTGCAGTCGGATGGAGTGTGGGTCATGGGGGGCATTGTTTGCCAAGTTTGGTCTTTATTGGTCTTGGTTCTGGGACACAGTGGTCTGTGGGGAATTATGGGTTTTGCAGTACTACAAATCCCATTATCCATGGAGGTACTTCAAGTCCCATAATCCATGGTCCACCCTCCTCCAAACTGTAGTAGAATGTAGCGTGGGTCATAGGGGCTCTGTGTGCCAAGGTAGGTTACTGTAAATTCAGCCCATACACAATGTCCCATGAGCTGAGGCCTGGTCAGGAACAGCAAGTTAATGAAGCCTTACTGTCAATTCAGGCCATACACAATGTCCAATGAGCTGAGGGCTAGTCGGGAGAATGAAGTTAATGAAGCCTTACTGTCAATTCAGAGTGTAAACAACATTCCATTAAGTGAGGCCTAGTCAGGGAAATTAAGTTAATGAAGCCTTACTGTCAATTTTGGGTGTGGTCTGTGATTTGTAGGGGTGTAAATTTTCTGTGGGAAGTGAATTGGGTGTTTGTGTTTGTGCCTCAGGCCTTTGCCTTATCCTCCTCTGACAATTTATTATGGGTCGGAATGTTCATGTTGGCTGGCCAGTACAGGAGTTATGCAAATCCGCCCTTATTGGCAGCCAATCATGTTGTCAGAATGTAGAGGCTGGGAGAGTAGTTGGCAGCCCCGGAGGATGCTGGGAAATGTAGTTTTTCACTCGTTGTTTTGAGGGCCTTTTAGGTTTTGGGGGGGGAAGTTTCTTTGCTACAAACGTACCTTGTCTGAGGCCTATTTCTGTTGGCAAGTTTGGTGTCTCTGCGTTGTAAGGTTTCTCTGTTTGGGATGGTCGTTCCATGACGACTCTTCCTTTATATATATAGATATATGTACATATCTGTATAGTAATCACTAGCTTGGGTACCCGGCATTGCCTGGGTTATTTGAAAAAGTCAGTTTAATAATTGTACAAAATGCATATGGTTGTGGGTGGACTACAACTCACATCATACCAGGCTAACCCTGAAAAATGTCATAAGTTTGTTATGTTAGGCAAGTTTGCTCTAGATCAGTGGTTCCCAAACTTTTTGGCCTACCGACCCCTTTCCAGAAAAGAATTTACTCACCGCCCCCCTAGAAATTAATTTAATTTTTTTAAAAAATAGCAATTAAACAGAAAGATATATGTATTAATATTTCTATCTTTTTTGTAAAATATAATAAAGAAAGTTGTAAATTGGAAACATTGAAGTTTGAAATTATGAAATTATATATTGAACTTAGAATGGAAAGGTAATACAAAAAAAGTTAAAACATTCAAAATCATCTTAATGAGAAGGATGAACCTGGTATGCTGCTACCAATCTAGAAATCCTTGGCTCTATTTTCGTCAGCAGTCATCTCAATTCATCGCGATTGACTATTTTGCAATCAGTTTCTTTTTTTGTTAATAAATTGGTTACCTCACTGAATCCATGTTCCACTAAATATGTTGAAGGACATTATTATTATTGTTATAAGGCTCAACCAGTTGGAAGGGAACCCCAAAGGTATTATTATTATCCCTTGCTTGGCGAGAGGAGGAGGAGGGAGCAGGAGGAGGGAAGAAGAGAGAGACACACACAGAGAGATGGATGGTAGCCTGTCACCTGGCTCACATGACCATCCCCACCGCCCCCTTACAGGGGTTCAGTGCCCCCAAATTCTCCTGGGCCTTCTAGCGCCCCCCTCCCTAGATCACCCCACCGCCCACCAGGGGGTGGTACTGCTCACTTTGGGAACTACTGCTCTAGATGCATCATCTGTGGGGTACAGTGTGCTCTCTGGCTGTAGGGTAAACTACAACACCCATTATGGTGAGCCAGTCCCCTCAAACCCCTTCCATAGGTTGTGGGTGAACTACAACTCCCAGAACGGAAGGCCAGTTTTCCCCCCAAACCCCTCCAGTAATCAAATTTCAGCATATCAGATATGTGTGCCAAGTTTGGTCCAGATCCATTGGTGTTTGGGTTTCCCAGTGGTCTCTGGATGTAGGTGAACTACAGCTCCCCCAAATCAAAGTGAGTTTTCCTCATTGTATTTTTTCTTGGTTGTGGGGGTTCTGTTTGCCAAGTTAATCCCAGGCCCATTGTTGATGGAGTTCAGAGTGGAGTTCATATATATATTTACAATATATATATATATATATATATATATATATATACATATATATATATATATAGGGGGGGTATGCATTGTAAATTTTTTTGCTTTCTAAGTCCCTTCTGCTGTGTTTTTCAGTGTTTTTATGAGTGATGGTCACTCATTGGCCTGATATGTGTATTGTGTCCAAATTTCATGTTAATTCGTCTAGTGGTTTTTGAGTTATGTGCATCCCACAAACGAACATATATTTTAGTTTAATGTTTTGCAGCAGAGAGAGAGAGAGATTATTGTGTTTATATGTTTTCATTATTTTATAACTTGATGTTATATTTATTATTGTATGTATAATGTGGCATTGAATTTTTGCCATCATTTGTAATCCACTCTGAGTACCCTTCGGAGTGAGAAGAGCGGGGTATAAATATAGTAAGTAAGGAAGTAAGGAAGAAAGGTGGTTTTACCAGTTCTGAAATATAGCCTATAACACCTGGGATTTAATGTTTTCTGCATATGGGAGTTGCCAAACCTTGTTTTTGGCTGTAGAGGCATGCATACGCTGAAGCTTTTGCAAAACAGACATCTGAAAACTTGCAAACAGTCAGGAGATTTTTTTCAACAAGGAAATCCATCTAAGTGCCAGGAATTAGATGTTAAACTATGCAGTTAGTTGCTTTTTTTAATAAAGGAAATGAATAAGGCAAAAGTGGAAAGATATGCTTTGCATCTGGAGGTCTTCTCTTGGTGGTCACCAAAAGTGGAATGAAGAACAGCTTAGGGTTGGGGAAGTGAAGTAGTGGAAAGTAACACCCACAGCATGCCCACATGAATGTCCCATACTTGCTGCAGCAGTGCTTTTGATTTATCACACCACATCAACACAGCTAGAAAGCACTTTCTGTGTTCTAAAAACTGAGTCCTCCCATTGATTAAAAAGAATAGCCTAATAATCACTCCTCACCAGATTTGAGGTGGGCATGGAATAACATCATGAGATTGGGGGCATTGCCATTTGGTGTTAGGGAGCATCTAATGCGCACTGCATCCCCTATGCCATCATCTTCTGAAACACATACACACTGAGACTTGCACGTCTCACAGAAAAAAAGATGTGTTTCTAGCAGAACATATTAATTGCCCATAGAAATCCATGCAGAACATTGACATTTTCAGGATAAGACAGAAGTAAATACACAAGCCCTATCAAATCTGATAATCCCTCTTCAGAATCCAAGGTCTCATTCAGCAAAGCAGGTAAGAGGTGCCAAGGTCACTATGAAGCGAAGCAGGTTTTGAAATGTGTCACTTGATAATAATACAAATTGTTTTCCATCCCTGCAAAGATATATTATGTGACTCACACAGTGGATAACAACATTAGGGCCATGCCAACGGGTACCAGTTTTGACAAGACTTTGTTTTTTAAAACACTGTTATGATGTTGATACACAAGGAAAAAATAGGAAACATATACTTTTTTTAAAACAAATTTTTATTTTATTTTAACACACACAAAAAAACACCAAACACTCACAGAACATTTACAATTCCCACCACCAACATGAGGATTATTCCCTTTTATATATTCATTTCTTATGGAGACATTTTTTTTTATATCTTTATCTTTATCCCTTTCCATTCTATATACTATATAACATTTGTATCCTATTTCTTATGGCTTGATCTCCAGAATGATTCATAATATGATTCTTTACCCTTGTCCATCTTTCTTCCATTTTTCTCATTCTATTTTCATTAATTTTTGAAGCATTTAATTTCCCATTCATAATTTCAAATTCCATTTGTTCCACCATATAATGATACCATTTGTTTACTGTCCATTTTGATTTATCTTTCCATCCTAATACTATTACTGCTTGTGCACATTCTATTATTGCTTCTTTTATTTCCCTATCATTTTCCATTTTCACCATTTTTCCTATTACCGCAATTTCCTTTGTTATAATCCACTCATTTCCTAGAATTTGTTTTGCCTGATTTTGTATAGTCTGCCAAAAATGTTGTATATATTCACATTTCCACATCATGTGCATAAATCACCCTTTCTGTTGGCATCCGTGCCAGCACTGACTACTCCCCTTTTATAGTAGTATGCTAATTGACAGGGTGTACGATACCATTTATGCAGTATTTTCCTCCTCATTTCTCATACTTTGGTATTCCTTTTCATCCCTATAATCTCTACCACATTTCTCATCTCTTGTTCCATAATTTGTAGCTCCATTTCCCACATACTTTTCAAATCCCGTATTGTACTTCCATCTGCCTCTAATAGCATTGTATATATATTGCTGGCCTGTGCCTTCATTCCTTCCCATTTGTCTCTTATTATCTTTTCAAAGGCGGTATCTTCACTCTTAACCATATTAATATTATCTTTTATATTATCTTAAATATAAAATATTATCTTAAAAGATAAAAAATAAAAGGAAACATATACTTGATATTAGACCGGCGGTGTGCAATTTTGGTGTATCTGAAATACAATATCTGAAGACCCACAGTGGGCCACACCAATCATAAATTTGGAAGAGACCACATAGGCCATCTAGCCCAACCCCCTGCCATGCAGGAAAAGTAAATTCAAAGCATCTCCAACAGATGGCCATAAAATCATAGAATGATAGAGTTGGAAGAGACCTCATGGGCCATTTAGTCCTACCCCCTGCGATGCATGAAACACACAAAGTATCCTTGACAGATGGCCATCCAGTAGCTTCCACCACACTCCGAGGCAGAGAGTTCCACTGTTGAACAGCTCATATGGTCAGGAAGTTCTTCCTAATGTTTAGATGGAATCTCTTTTCCTGTAATTTGGACCCATTGTTCCTATAATCCTAGTTTCAAGGGCAACAGAAAGCAAGCACTCTCCCTTGTCCTTATGACATCCTTTCACATATTTATACATGACTATCATTTCTCCTTTCAACCTTCTCTTCTGCAGGCTAAACAGACCCACTTCTTTAAGACGCTCCTCATATAGCATGATCTCCAGACCTTTGATAATTTAAGGAGCCTTCCTCTGGACACCTTCCAGCTTAGAATCAATATCTCTTTTGAACTGTGATGCCAAGAATTGGACACAGTATTCCAGGTGAGGTCTAACCAAAGCAGAATACAGAGGTACAATGACTTCTCTTGATCTAAACACTATACTCCTTTTGATGCAACTCAAAATCCCATTAGCTTTTTCAACTGCTGCATCACACTGTTGGCTCATGTTCAACTTGTTGTCAACGAAGACTCTAAGATCTTTCTCACATGGACTGTTGTCAAGCCAGGTACCATCCATCATCTTTGCATTTCATTTTTTCTGCCTAAATGTAGTATCTTACATTTGTTCTTGTTGGAATTCATTTTGTTAGTTTTAGCCCAGCTCTCTAATTTCTTAAATTCATTTTGAATTCTGATCCTGTCCTCTGGAGAAATAGCTAATATCCCTTCTAATTTGGTGTCACCTACAAACTTGATAAGTACACCTCTAAACCTTCATCCAAGTCATTAATAAAGATGTTGAACAGAACTGGGCCCAGGACTGAACACTCTTTATGGCACTCCACTAGTCACTTCTTTCCAGGATGAAGAGGAACCATTGGTGAGCACCCTTTGGGTTTAGTCACGTAACCAATTACAGAGCCACCTACTGTAATAGTAGCATTGCCTAGCCTACATTTGACTAGTTTGCTTGCAAGAAGATCATGGGGACCTTGTCAAAGGCCTTACTAAAATCAAGATATACTACATCCATGCATTCCCTGCATCTGCCAAGCTTGTAACTCTATCTAAAAAAGAGATAAGATTAGTCTAGCATGACTTGTTTGGGAGAAATCCATGTTGAGTTTTAGTAATCAGAGCATTCCTTTCTAAGTAATTGCAGACTGCCTCCTTAATGGTCTGCTCCAGAATCTTTTATGGTATTTATATCAAGTTGGCATCACTTCTGATCAGCTTTTCTTATTGTCAGGAAGTTCTCCTTAATGTTCAAATGGAATCTCCTTCTCTATAATTTGAACCCATTGCTCCATTGAGTTCTAGTCTCCAGGGCAACAGAAAGGAAGCCCCCCCTCTCTTCCTTAGGACATCCTTTCACATACATGGCTCTCATGTTTCCTCTCAACCTTCTCTTCTGCAGGCTAAAGAGACCCAGCTCTTTAAGATGCTCCTCAGAGGGGTTCATGAACTCCTTACCTTTGTTTTAGTTGCCCTCCTCTGAAGACCTTCCAGCTTGTCAATATCCCTCTTGAATTGTGCTACCTAGAACTGGATACAGTCTTATTCTAGGTGAGGTCTGACCAAAGCAGAATAAAGTGGGATTAAAATTTCCCACGATATAGACACTATACTGCTATCGGCACCACCTAGAATTGCATTGCTTTTTTTTAGTAACACTATTGACTCATATAAGCTTTTGCTCATACAACATGTACCACAATAAGTGAGCTGAGATCCAGATGGAGGAGTGCAGTGAAAACATCTGCCCAAGAGAATCCTCTAGAGCAGTGGTTCTCAACCTTTCTAATGCCGTGACCCCTAAATAAAGTTCCTCATGTTCTGGTGACCCCCAACCGTATTTTCGGTGCTACTTCATAACAATAATTTTGCTACTCTGATATTCAGGGTGTATTTTCATTGTTACAAATTAACATAATTAAGCATAGTGATTAATCACAAAAACAATATGTTTGGAGAAGTATGGACAATAGATGATGGGATTTGCAGTACCTTCAACAGATGCAGCTCTGACTTCCACAGACCACTGAGACCCCCACGAATTACAGACCTGGACCAAACTTGGCACACAGAACCCCAATGACCAATAGAAAATACTGGAAGGGGTTGGGTCTTGCTGGGATGTTTAGTTCTCCAGCCATCAAAGAGCATTCTGAAACCCAACAATTAAATTGGGCCAAACTTGGCCTGCAGAACTCTCATGACCAACAGAAAAGACTGGAGAGGTTTGGGGAAAATAGATCTTGGCATTTAAGTCTTGCTGGGATGTTTAGTTCTGGTCAATTTCAAGAATAAAAATACAAATTAATACCAATAAAATTACATTAATTGAGGCATTAGGTTAATGTTTTTGAATGTTTACATAAAACTGTAATTTAAGATAAGACTATCCAACTCTGATTAAACCATTATTCTAACCTTCTTCAATGCAAATGTGCTTACATATCCTTCCAATAATAATAAATAGGATAACATAATAAATGTAATAACAATAATGAGAATAAAATAATAAATGTAATAATAATAATTGAGTAAAATAATAAATGTAATAATAATAATTGAGTAAAATAATAAATGTATAAGAAAACCAATAATCAATAATCGCCATAGTTTATTCTAATTACAGTATACATTTTGGGGGCTGGAATGGGAAAGAGGTTGGAACCTAGGAAAGGCTGGGATGGAAAGTGGAGAGAGGGGCTAGGGATGGGAGTAGTAAAGGCTGGGATAGGAAGGGGAAAAACTGGGAAAAGGGAAGACTGGGGTGGGCAAAGGGCTCTGGAAAAGTTGGGGGAAACTAAGGGAAGAAGGGGGAAGGACTGGGAAGGGAAATTGTGGGTGGGGGATTCTTCCTTTGGGTCTTTGGAAGGGGCTGTCTGGGAGAGCTACCTGCTTTTGCAAGAAATTCAAGGAACTCCTGCTGGAGCAGAGGGGCAGCTACCTGCCTGCTCTGCTTCCTCCTCCTCCTCTCCCTTCCGCCCCCAGAAGGGAGACCTGGAAAGCAGGGAGGCGGGAGGGGAATGAAAGCACGGAGGAAGTTGCTTGTTCTCAGGAGGGGTGTCTCCTCCACGCTTCCATTCCCTCCCTGCTTCTGGGGGCGGAAGGGAGAGGAAGAGGCAGCGACCCCAGGCAGCTGTGGATCGCAGGAGGGAAATGAAAGCAGGAGGGAAATGAAAGCCCCCGCCTCCTGCGACCCACCAGCTGCCTCCCTGCCTGCCTCGATGGGTGCTGCTGCCCTTTCCCCTCTTCTTCCTCCTTACTTCTCGATGGCTAACTGGAAGAGGAAGAGGAGAAATAACAGCAGCGCCCCTTCTCCTTTTCTTTCTCCTCTTCCTCCAGCCATCGAGGAGGAAGAGGAAGAGAAGGGACTGGGGTGGGCTGCTGCAGTTTCTCCTCTTCTTCCTTCTCTTCCTCCTCGATGGCCAGCTGGAGAAGGAGGAAGAGGAGAAACAGCGGCAACGGCCCCTGGGCGGCCTCCTTGGTTTCTCCTCTTCTTCCCCCTCTTCTTCCTTCCTTCGTGGCCAGCTGGAGGAGGAGGAGGAGGATGGTCAGGAAGAGCGGCGGCATAGGAACCTCGCCTGGGGTCCCCTGTGTCGCCTTTGCCGCTTGTCCTCCTCCTCCATGGGCAGCCGGCTTTGGACCCGCACCTCCAGGCTCCGCTGCCGGCTTGACCCGAACATAAGCTGGTGCACCTTCTCCGTTGTGTGCCTTTGCCTCTAAGCTCCTTCTCCTAACTCTATCCAGCCCTGTGAGAAGGGGAGGAGGAGGAGGAGCCGACCTGGAGCGCCTGGCTGTTTGGCTGGCACAGGGGCTGGCAGCCATTTTGAAGAGGGGCGGAGCTAACTGAGGTGCCTTCGCGACCCCCGGAAAATGCCCCTGTGACCCCCCTGGGGGTCGCGACCCCCAGGTTGAGAACCACTGCCCTAGAGAAGCATCTAGTGATGTGCCTATACAACAGATCTGGGCCCAGGACCGATAATGCTGTGACTGGTAAAAGCCTATTTGAAGGTCATAGATAGTGTCATTATCCTTATGTGTCCACTCCAGCTATAGTTAGCTGGAAGCCTCCCTTCTGCTGCTCATTCTTCTATGGCCACTAAATGGCATGGAAAAGATAGTTTTTGAGTGGATTGTGGAAAGGAGGGAGCAAATTCCTCAGTGTTCACATTCTTCCACATTGTCTGATTTCACTGGTCAACAAATTTTGGGGAATGTTTTTTTTCCTCCACAATTTTGGGTGAACCAAGTATATTTTAACATTGTGAACACGATTATGTATTTAATATATCTGTATCATGTACAGTTTTCCAGAAAAAGGTGACAGATTCTAAGCATTGCTATATGTCTATAGCAGTATACACTATGACAGTAATGATGTCACCAGGAAACAAAACTAATAATGTTTTTCTGCAGATTTTCATTTGTAATCACTTTCCTACACTTTGTGGATGAGATGCACTCCCTCCAGTTGTTGATCACCCCCTCTTAGAGAAATTCACTTGGCACCATCCCATTTTTCGCCCAGTACCATTCAAAATCCTTTTTATGCTCCCTGGTATTTTATTGCTGCTATTCAGTCTGTGTTCCTGTTGCTCTTTTTATCTGTGTTTTGAACACTTTAATTCTTCCAGATGAAAGACTGAGTATGAATTTTTACAGTGTTGTGCAATCAGTACATGCATATGCATTAGTAATATGTATGTGAGCAAAGGGGATGTAGGGAAGGAATCAAGTAAACAGAAGAGAAGGGAAAGTTATGGCAGACGTTGCGTCTCTTATGCCACCCTGCACAATAAAAGCAAAACAATAGACCAGAATCCTGTTGGGCTTTTAGGCTAGCATAATTTCCCCTATTGACATATTGGGACATTTTTGTCTGGTGCAAATGTCTGAGGTTCAGGGTTGCAAAGGTGGAGGTGTGCATGTGATACCATTGTGCATTGTCCTACATCAATCACATTGGCCAACACACATTTTGGTGACTGTTAGTGACTGGGTATATCTGTCATGAATGACTTTTCAATAACTTTAAAGCATAGGTTCTTTTTATTGCAATTTCCAGTGTGAGAGGTTATATCAGATTACAGAAAAACATTTAAACAAAGAATGTCATTGAACATACAGACATACAGATTCTATGCAACTATATTGGATGTACAACAACTTACAGTTACATTGGACTAATAAACAGACAAAGAGGAATTAGCTTTCACATCACATGTGCACGCATTCATCCTCACACACCCAAATACTATTATATCCTTTTCTCCCTCCTTGGAGAAGCACCTGTTAGGCCAGACACTGCTTTCCCACAGCCTTTCCACCACACGGTTCCACAGCTTCCATAACGCCATAACTCCAAAATGCATCCTTTCCCTAAGCGCAATGCCAAGGACCAGATCTCTGTTTTCCATACAGCACAGCAGAACCCGACTCCCTGCACAAAATCTAAGACTCAAAGGCACACTTCTTCCTCTTCCCTTGAGAACGAAGTCCCAAAGTGACCAGAATCATGCTTTCCCATAGCATATCTGGCACTCTCCGAATACATCATCTCTGTCCTTCCCATGGGAAGAGAGGTGGGTGAACAGTGTCTCTGTCTGTCACACTTGAGACTGAGTCTTTTATAGGAATATTCTGTTGATGTTGTCCCAAAGTTGTAACTGAATGATAGACGTCTTCCATCCTGGTTCCATCTCAGTTTCCTGGCCAGATGTTGACCCTTCTTTATTGGTGTTGACAAACACAAGGCTTGTGTTGACTTCCTTCTTAACATAAGGAATGTTGCAAACATTTCCTTAATTTGAAAGAATCATTGTCACAGTTCTTATCAATTCTCATTAGCAGGTTTTGATCACAGTTCCAGCAAGCAGGTAGTTAGTCATTGCAGGCCTTAACATTGTACTGTCTCCAAAGGTATTAACTCCAGCCACACATCCTTCCATTCATTCCCACACATCATATTAAATTCACATTTGTCAATTCTGCACATTGAATTTCTTATGACACATTCGACCCGCAGATTTTTTAAAAATGGCACCAGTTTTCCTCTATCAGCTATAGCTTTTGAGATATAGAATGTGTGGCACCTATCAGTTGCCATCTGCTCTCCTATAGAAAATCATGATAGCCATTAGACTTGAGCCCGGAACCATAGAAAATCATGATAGCCATTAGACTTGAGCCTGGAACCCTAGAAAATCATGATAGCCATTAGACTTGAGCCCGGAACCATAGAAAATCATGATAGCCATTAGACTTGAGCCCGGAACCAATGAAAATCATGATAGCCATTAGACTTGAGCCCGGAACCATAGAAAATCATGATAGCCATTAGACTTGAGCCCGGAACCAATGAAAATCATGATAGCCATTAGACTTGAGCCGGAACCATAGAAAATCATGATAGCCATTAGACTTGAGCCCGAACCAATGAAAATCATGATAGCCATTAGACTTGAGCCTGGAACCCTAGAAAATCATGATAGCCATTAGACTTGAGGCCGGAACCATAGAAAATCATGATAGCCATTAGACTTGAGCCCGGAACCATAGAAAATCATGATAGCCATTAGACTTGAGCCCGGAACCAATGAAAATCATGATAGCCATTAGACTTGAGCCTGGAACCCTAGAAAATCATGATAGCCATTAGACTTGAGCCCGGAACCAATGAAAATCATGATAGCCATTAGACTTGAGCCTGGAACCCTAGAAAATCCCATTAGACTTGAAACCATGAAAATCATGAGCCATTAGACTTGAGCCCGGAACCATAGAAAATCATGATAGCCATTAGACTTGAGCCCGGAACCAATGAAAATCATGATAGCCATTAGACTTGAGCCTGGAACCCTAGAAAATCATGATAGCCATTAGACTTGAGCCCGGAACCATAGAAAATCATGATAGCCATTAGACTTGAGCCTGGAACCCTAGAAAATCATGATAGCCATTAGACTTGAGCCCGGAACCCTAGAAAATCATGATAAAATCATCATGATAGCCATTAGACTTGAGCCTGGAACCTAGAAAATCATGATAGCCATTAGACTTGAGCCCGGAACCAATGAAAATCATGATAGCCATTAGACTTGAGCCTGGAACCCTAGAAAATCATGATAGCCATTAGACTTGAGCCCGGAACCAATGAAAATCATGATAGCCATTAGACTTGAGCCTGGAACCCTAGAAAATCATGATAGCCATTAGACTTGAGGCCGGAACCATAGAAAATCATGATAGCCATTAGACTTGAGCCCGGATCAATTTTTAGCTGCTCCCTTTGGCCAATCCAGCTTATTTGGTTTTATTCGGTATCCAAAATGGAAAGAACCCAGCTGTCAGGGCTTCCCATCTGAAAAGGGACCATGTGGTAGCTGATCACGGTTCCTCCTCCCCTATTTGGCATCACAGTTGAATCTTTTTTATTTTTCTTTATTTTCCTGATTCTTTTTATTTAGTGGGATTGTCTGGGAGTTGGGGACCTGAGGGATAGTGGGTGGGTTGCGTGTGAGTTTGGGACCTCGGAGAGTCACCTCTTAGTTTCTTTTTCCTTCCGTTCCTCTCCTTCAGAAAATACCCCTAAAAGATAATAATAATAATAACAATAATATAGTAACCCTAGGAAACAAAAAGAGAAGCCTACCTCTCTTCTAAAGTAGAAACAGCTTTAAGAAAGCAAAACCCCAAGCAGAAAGGAGATTGCAGGCAGTAGAGAAAAGAAGGGATTTTAAGGTAGTCTAGGAAGGATAGCTCTACTGAGCTCCAGGTCATCGTTCTTCCTTTCCTCGTCCTCCTTAAAATGCCTTTGAAAGCTGCATGGCATGCTGCTGGTGCTGGGAGAGAAAATGTGCACATCTGCCACTCCTCTAGAGTAGAAATAGCTTTAAGAAGCATTACACCTGGAGAATACAAACAAAAGGGAAAGGATCCAGAAAGAGTGGTATCTTAACTCTGACGCTTTTTAAAATCCAGCTATTAATGAAGGGTATGGAAGGGGAGCCTGTGGGAAGTCCCCCCATAATGGGCTGGATAGGGTGCTTCCTTAACTCCACTGCGGACACCCAGGTTCCCTTGGAGGGAAGAAAGGAAAGGCTCCCAGGAAAGGCTGCCAATGGGGTGGATCTAGATGCAGTTATTGGCTACAGACCAAAAACACCAATTTGGCAGTGCATCCATTTTCAGGAGGTATGTGAAAATGGATATGGGGGGCTTCTGGTATCTGGCAAGCAGAAACTGATAGCGATTCTCCCTAAATGCACAAGCCTAATAGCCATATCTATAAAACGATATCCGTTGCAGCCTATCCAATGCAAGTTTCTGAATCAGTGCCCCAAATCACCCCAGGAACAACCCTTAAAAAAATAAGGCACGAAGAATTGTTTTGTTGGGCTGTTCATGAATGGACATCTTCATTGCATTTGACTGGTCAGAGTTGTGCACTTGGGGAACATTCTGCAATTGCTGTATGCCTCCATGAGCATAAAATGATCCTCCATCAAGGGCACCCACCTTCTATGACAAAAGATCTTGCAAAGTAAGCATAATAGCAGTACAATGTATTAAGAAGAGTCTGGATAGATCAGTTCAAAAATCAATATAAGCAAATATTCTGTTTCAACACTAGTGAACCAGAAGTCATGGACAACACACAAGTAGGATATGATGGAGGTTGTATCCATTCATCACTAGCAGCCACTGATGTCCTTAGTCATCCATGAAATTTTCCACTGTTCTTTTAACATTGTCCAAATTGGCAGCCATTTCTCTATCTTGTGCCACCAAATTCCATAGTTTATCTTTCGTGAAAACATATCTCTTTTTATCTATTCTTTCCCCCCAATAATTTTTATTGAACTATTTTACATATTTATCTAAAAAATAAAGCCATTAATAGGAAAAGTTAGGGTATGTAGGGGGAGGGGAGTAGGAATGAACGAGGAGAAATAGGGAAGGAGGGGGAAGAGTTTGGTGAATTCTGATCTCCTTCATGGTGGTATATTTTCCCTTTTCTGATCTTTCTTCTCTTTACATATTGCTTCTCCTTTTCTTCTGTCCTTTTCAGGATAATCAATTTTCCCTAACGGATTGTCCTAAATTCTTAAAATTTTGTTTTCCTGAGTCATATAATCTTTGAAAGGTTGCCAATCCATAGTTTTACTGTTCATTTTCCCCTCATGTTTCTTTATCAATGGTGTTAATCTATCCATATTCATAATATCTAGAATTTTCATAAGCCATTGGTGGGTTAGAGGTATTTCTTTTTCTCTCCAACTTCTTGCATATACAATTCTTGCAGCAGTTGTCAAACAATTAAAGAGTTTATCCTTGTTTTCTTCCATACTTCTAATATTCCTAGTAAATAATACTCAGGTTTCAATTCCAGTTTCATATTTAAAATCTTTTGGACTACTTCATGAATTCCCTTCGAATACTCTTTTGCTTTACCACATGTCTACTACATATGGTAGAAAGTACCTTCTTAAGTTTCACATTTCCAAAACTAGTTTTGTATCTCTTTGTTAATTTTCCCCAAAATTTGTGGAGCTATGTACAATTGGTATATCATCTTATAGCAATTTTCCCTTAAGTCCCCCTATGAAAGAATTCACTTGGGTAGTGAGCAGTATGGTATTTGTAGATGATATTGGCAGGACCCTTGTACATGTTCACGGTGCTCACTATAACCTGCAATGTCATTGGAAAGAGGGCCATTGGTGTCTCCTGAGTAGTGGGAGCTATAGCTGTTTATGGAGGCAGGAGCTTGTTTGTGTAAGTGGACATCTCAGCCATGCACACATACATATTTTCACATTTATTATGAGTATAGACATCCCATGTCAGGAGAAAAATCAATTAAGTAAGGGCTTGAAGATTTTTCAAAATCACCTGAACCTGTCTACACTCAATGCTTAAAGATCATTTACCATCACACCTTAAAACTTCAGGTCAAAAACAGGTTTTCTGCAACCACAATTTGATCTTCCAGAGTGTTTCTTTGATTTATTATCTCAACATGTTATTAGAGTAATGAATTGTGCACTGGTATATTACAATTTAATGTTGTATACACAGAGGCAAGTTGCATCTGCTAGCTATTAATCAAATACTCGGGAACAAAAGGCTGATTGACACCGGGTTTTGCATATTTACAACAGGGATGAAAAGTGCAATAAAATGTCACAAAAGATATAGGGAAAGAAATTATTGAAATGCATGTATAAACAAGCGCTGATGAGAATGAGGAGTAGTGCAGAGAAAGTGGCGAGGAAAGTTGCCTCATTGAAGCAATATTTGCATATTGATGAAGACAACCCTTTTGTTGCTAGTTCTTGGCAATGAATCTCCCTTTCTTAAAAGGTGTAACCATGTTCTCAACCATAACTAATGTTCAGGCAAAGTGTCTCACATCTTTGCTTGAGTGTCGACTTGGATACTCAAAAGCATATTTCCTTTTCAGGAAGTTGTAGCCACTTTTTATGAAAATGCCCATGCAATATTCACTGAAATGGCCCTCACTTGCCTTTAATTGCTACCAGTGATGTAGCTTGTTTTTTTCCTGGTTGTGCTTAGTTGAAATGGTTTGATTCACTAGCATAATGATATGAGATGAATTATCATGACACCCCGGCAATATAGGAAAACAGAAGTATTTTTAGGCAAACACGTTTAATGCGATGCTTAGACATTAGGGTATGCAAAATACACACAAATGTAAATATATTCTTTAAAAGGAAAACAGTCCCCAGGGTTGCATTTGATTTCGCAGAAATTGAGTGATTTGGGGAGTTGGGTTATTTATATGATTTTTTTATCATCACCAGCTGCTTGAGTTTTTAAACCTAGAGTGTATGATGAGAACTTCCAACTCAAAGACATGTCCACGTGAAATGGACACAATGCCCTCTTTTATTATCGTAGCTGTGCATTAGATAAATGAGGTCCCCGTTATTGGAGACTCAGTGTCCCTTACCTCTCACATTAACATAATAATGATATTGCCATGGATACTATATGCAACCAGCAGATTGATCATCTCATACTGGGCTTCAGAATTGCTTGACTATGTGGAAGACACTGATACCCATTTGCTGCCAAATTTAGAATAATACATAAGATTATATGCCTCATCATATGAGGCAAACTAAGTGTAATAGGAGGCTTTCAGGACACTTCCTTTGCATATTATCATTTGGGTTTAACAATGGACTTTCAGCTACTTGCCCCATCTCAATGGTTTGATGCAATATTGTACTTGTATCCCAGTATTAATGATTACACAGCCACAGTTTTATGCTGTTTAAATTTCTCTAAGGCAGGTATGGGCAAACTTCAGCCCTCCGGGTGTTTTGGACTTCGACTCCCACAATTGGAGGGCCCAAGTTTGCCCATGCCTGCTCTAAGGCAATAAAAGTCTGCAATCCTCTCAAATGGCCCGTGGCCATATGTCTCCTTCTCAGCCTATTCACAGCTTTACATCTGACAGTCTCAGCACCACCCTGATGTGGTTGTTTGTTTCCTGTTAGCCTACAGGTATCATGTCAAGGATGACAGCTGTGCTTGGGTATTCTCACCATCTGGAAGATCAAATAAGCCCTGTCTGAATGATAACCATCTTCTGTAGTTCGGTTTTGCATCCTTCATATGATCAGTGTGGCAGGACTGCAAAATATATAATGACACGTTGAACATTAATTGGCCTTTGGGAGCATAACTAGCCTCCAACTATGGCTTGTGGGTGGGTGATCACCCTCAGGTAC
Source organism: Anolis apletophallus (assembly GCA_030556195.1). Lineage (NCBI taxonomy): Eukaryota > Metazoa > Chordata > Lepidosauria > Squamata > Anolidae > Anolis > Anolis apletophallus. Next base: position 79,128,966 of record JARBWK010000011.1, read on the forward strand.
TAATATTAGATCTGGAAATGCCATTGGCTTTTTGCCTCATGAACTGGACTGCGGAAGTGATCACAGTACAACAGAGAGTCCAAGGGGATGGCAGAGCCCTGTATGCAGAGTTCTTACACTATGCTCATCCATGTAGGACCTTGACCATATGTCCTGTGTTCCAGCCAGCAATTAATCCAGGAACCAGGTGGTTGGAGTATAGAAGCTGTCAAGAACTGCCCTCCAGGGAGAGAGTGCGGGGTATAAATAAAATAAATAATGTTTAATAATAATAATAATAAACTATTTATATTCTGTTTTAGCTCCCAGGTTAAACCCTTGTGCCGGCAGGACTAAAGACCAACAGGTTGGAGGTTCGAATCCAGGGAGAGCTCCTGTGTCAATTTCAGCTGTCCATGCGGGGACATGAGAGAAGCCTCCCACAAGGATAATAAAACATCAAAACATCCAGGTGTCCGCTGGGCAACATCCTTGCAGATGGCCAATTCTCTCACACCAGAAGTGACTTGTGGTTTCTCAAGTCGCTCCTGACCCTTAAAAAAAAAATCTCCCCGGAGGGATTCAGAGTGGATACACAAATAAGGCAAACATTCAATGCCAGTTACACAACAAACAATGACATATTTATGTATGTATTTATTTATTTATTGTATTTCTATGCCACCTTACTCAGCCCAAAGGCAAGTCAAGGTGACTTACAATTTGGCAGCAATTAGATGCCACAATAGTCATAAAACACAATTAAAAACATTTAGTACACATTATAAATTATTTTCATCTCCGTCATCTGTAGGCGATCCTCAACTCCGGCCATAGGGAGGTGCTCTTGTTCCATTTTCCATGCTAAGGATCCTGCTGTCCATAGACATCTCAGATCTTTTTGTCAGCATGTCTGCATGGGGTGCCCTTTTACCTTCCCACCAAGGTTGTACTTATTGATCTATTTGCATTGCATGCTTTCAAACTGCTAGGTTGGCAGAAACTAGGACTGACAGTCGGGAGTTCACCCCAACTTGCGGCTTCAGACTGCTAACCCTCCAGTCAGCAGCTTTTCCTGCAGCTAGAGGTTTAACCGCTGTGCTTCCACAGCCCCATGTATTATTATTATATTAAGGAGTTCATTCAGTCCAGGTCAGACACAGGGTTTCCAGCAGGATAAAGGGACAAGCCATAGAATGGTTGTCAGCCAGTAGTAACCAATCCATGGTCAGGAAAAAATGAACACTGAAAAATACTGCTAGTTACAAAGAAGGAGGGTTGAAAGCAAGAATGGTGACAGGGAGTGGTTGGGAGATTTATAGACAACTATCTGCAGATACTGTCAGAGTTTCCTACTTAATAAGCCACTGGAAACAGCACAATCTGTCCTTAGTCCTTCATTGCTTGATGAACAACGGCAGTCTCTACAGCTGGAAAGAAAGTCTCCCTCTGCTTCAACTTCTGGGTCTTTAGACTCAGAAAGACCACTGTTATCAGAATGTAGTCAAACATTACCCCCCGAATTCATAGTTTTTACATTTAATCAAGATACCCTATATTTCATATATTTATAACAAAAGGTAACTGCTATATTTACTAGAAATCATGTCACAAAAGGCATTTGACCTTTGGCCTACCTAAGCAGACCCATGAGTTAACGACTGTGCTAATTTATTGTATTGTCGAAGGTTTTCATGGCTGGAATCACTGGTTAGTTGTAGGTTTTTCGGGCTATATGGCCATGTTCTAGAAGTATTCTCACCTGACGTTTCGCCTGCACCAAAAAAACTGCTAGGCCATCAAATGCAAATCAAGGTGGCCAATTGAAGCATTCACACCTAGCTCCAACAGACAAGAGTTCTTTCTCCCACCCTGGACATTCCACAGATATATAAGCCCAATTTTCCTAGTTTCCAACGCTTGCATTTTTGATACTGTATTCCATCAATTCATATCCTATCATCAAGGCACTTTTCCATTGTTTTCTCTGCTGCCGCACTTCCTTCCACACCATTGACTGAGTGGCTGAAGTGGATGAGCCCTGTCGGCCCCTGGCCACTCCTCTTGGCTCGCTGATGTCACAGCCAAACACAGCAAAGCTGGTTCAGGGGGTGGGAGTGAGAAATTTAAATAGGGAAAATGTATATATTGCGTAATTCTCTGCTCAGGAGTTATGCCAGCTCCTTTGCAGATTACTGCGGCCATTACCCTTCCCAGCTGGAATAGAAAATAAACTTGGGTGGCCTTGCTTCATCCTGGTGAGATTTATTGGAAATAGGGAAACTTTTATTGGTGTTGATTGTCTTGCCAGGCATATTGAACTCTCCTTTTGGGTCTTGGCTGGCCTCTGCTCAGGCAGGGCCCCCTAAATCCGTGTGCAGCTTCATTAAGATGCAAATTCCTGTCAATCCACTTCTTCCTCTGACTGAATTGTCCAACTCCAGAGGGTGAGTTAATGCACCCTAATCTACACAAACCATTCAGGAGGAAGGTGGGCCAAAGTCAAAATCATAATGGATCAGAACACAGGGGCATCATCTATGATGGACTCTCCTCTATTGGGGGCTTTAAAACAGAGGTTCGATGTCTCTCTTTAATAGATACTACAGTAGTGGATTTCTGCACTGCCACATCATGCAATGAATGTCCTTGTTATACTGATAGATGCATTATGGACATAGGACAGAATTGGCTTAGTTTATATTGAAATAAGAAAGAGAATTCCCAACTTTCCAGGCCCCAATTCACTGGAACATTTGCAGACTCAGAATTTTCCAGCGCCACTGTTTGACAGCATTCACAGACAGTGGGCATTTTTCAAAGATATGAATTGATGGAATACAATATCAAAAATGCAAGCTTTGGAAACAGAGGTGCTTGTTCATACACATACATAATTCAGAAAGCCTTCCACAGACAGGAAGGTTACCAATATGCAAACTGAAGGGAAGAAAGTTTAATAGAGTGAGAAAGCTTCTATCATTACTAGTAGAATAATATAATCGCAAAATTCAAAGAGAACTACAAAGCCATCCAGTTAAAACCCCATCTACCATCCAGGAACACACAATCAAAGCCCTCCTGACAGATGGCCCATCTAGTCTCTGTTTTAAAACTTCCAGAGAAGGAGAGTTAACTGGATTCCAAGGCAGCATATTCTACTGTTGAAGAGGGTTTTTTTCCCTTCAGGAAGTTCTTCTTAATGTTCAAGTGGAATCTTTTTCCCCCCATTCAATTTGAATCTATTGTTCCACAACCTTACCCCCCTCCTCAATGAGACATCCTTTCAAATATTTAAACATGGTTTTCATGTCCCCTCTCAGCCTTCTCTTCTCCAAGCTAAAATATACTCTGCTTTTTTTTTAAATTTTTATTATTTTATGCATATAAAAAAAAATACAAACAGACCAACAAGTAACATCGACATCCCATTCTCCTCCACTCAACATGCATAAGTCTAGAAAGGACATACCTAGAGCTTAAGAGATAGATAGACAATACATCTTGCATCCCACAAAAGTCACCTTCCATACTCCCCCCATTCATTCCTGAAGCTGCTCTTCATAGGGCTTGCCTTGGCTTTCCTCTTGCAAGCTTTAGAGATGATGAAGCTTGTCAATTTGTTGTGTGATTTCAGCTCTGCTAAAATTGAGAGTTCAGGGCTCAGAGTGTCAGGCTTCCCAGAAGGCCAGATGAGACACAGACAGGTTGAAGGCAAAATGAGAGGCTTTATTCTCAATGGTCAAAGAGAATGTCAGTACGGAGAATTTCAGTACTGAGATACCGCAATTGCAAACATACATTTTATTTATAACACTAGCTTGAGTACCCAGGTTACCTCATTGGCCAGGTTATTTGAAAAAGTCATTTTCTTTAAAAGATTTCAAAATGCAATGTGGGTGAACTACAACTCACATCATGCCAGGTTAACCCCCTGAAACTCCATCAGTAGTTAGTTTGTCATGTTGGGTAAGTTAGTTCTAGATGCATCATTGGTGGGGTTAAGTGTGATCTCTAGCTGCAGGATAACCTATAGCTCCTACCATGGTTGGTCAGTCCCCTCAAATCCCTCCAGTAGGTTCAGCTGGTCATAGGGGTTATGTGTGCAAGTTTGATCCAGATCCATCATTGATGGTGGTCATAGTGTCTCTGGCTGTAAGTGAACTACAATTTCCAGAAATGAATGTGAGTTCCACCCAAACCCCTCCAATATTTTCAGTTAGTCATGGTAGTTCTGTGTGCCAAGTTAGATCCAGGGCCATTGTTGATGGGGTCCAGAGTGCTCTTTGATTGTAGGTCTCAGTACCTACAACAGCTATAAATCAAAGGTGAATTTTCCCCAAACCTCTCCAGTATTTTTCTTTGATCATGGGGGTTCTGTGTGTCAAATGTGGTCCAGGTCAATTGTCAGTGGGGGTTACAGTGCTCTGACTTGATGCAAGGTGAACTACAACTTCCATAGTAGTAGTAGTAGTAGTAGTAGTAGTAGTAGTAGTAATGCTTTTTGCATTGTTGTAGGCTTTTTCGGACTATATGTTCTAGAACATGGCCATATAGCCCGAAAAAACCTACAACAATGCAGTGATTCCGGCTATGAAAGCCTTCGATAATACAATAATAATTTTTTATTTATACCTTACCACCATCTCCCCAAAGGGACTCGGGGCAGCTCACAGAAGCACTACATGTGCCAAACATAAAATAAACAACAATACATTAAAACATATAGACTAAAATAGCATAAATGTACAATCACAAACATACATAAAATGACACAGAATCAAATTTTACAAAATTCATAAAATGCAGCAATGCCTGCAGATAAAACTGGCAGTCTTAAAATTAACATAACAAAATCATGTGGAGTCCATCTCCCAAACCCCTCCAGTATGTGTAGTTGCTGATTAGTTCTGCTCTGTTTGTTGTGCAGACAAGAGTTGAAAAGAGTAGGAAAGAGTTAAGGGAGAGGCAGTGGGCAGAGTCATGAAAATTCCACACCAACGGAGAGAGTAAGAAATACTGGCATGCCTGTGGTGGAGGAAACACATAAAATCTAGGATGAAATTTTCCCCGAATGAAAGCATTCCTTGGGTGGTGGGCAGTATGGTGGTTGGGGAGGACATTAGCAGGGGTTGGGCTGCATGTTTATAGCTCTCGCTCTAACCTAAAATATCATTGGAGGGAGGACTTTTGGTGGTTTCTTGGTACTGTGGTTTAAAGCTGTTTGTGGAATTGGGAGCCTCTTACACGCATATTTTCACTTTTATTATTTGTATAGATAGATAGATTTTGACAGCTATTCAAGACTGCCTCACTAGCTCCGAATTGGTCTAGAAAGTATTTGGCTAGGATCCACTCCCTGGTTGATCCAGGACTCCATCCACTGTCATTGCTGGTTCGTCCTCGCTGTGGTGGGAAAGTTTAAGTCTTTTTCCATCTCCAGCAGGCGAGACAGCTAGCACCTTACCTTTCAGAGGAAGCCTTGGCTACAATCATCCATGTGACGGTTACATCTAGACTGGATAATTGTAACACCTTGTATGTTGGCCTTCCCCTGTCAACTACTCGGAGGATCTGCATTATTCAGAATGCAGCTGCCAGGCTACTTGCAAAAACACCTTTGAGATGCCACATAACTCCAACTCTGTTACATTTGCACTGGCTTCCAACAGAATTCCGGCCCCTGTTTAAGTTGTTGGTTCTGACCTTTAAGGCGCTTTATGGTCAGGGCCAGCATATCTCAGAGACCGCCTCTCCCCTCTTTGCCGCCAGTGGTCGCCATGACTCCTCCAACTAAACTTACTGTATGTTCCAGGCCCCAGGGAAGCACATCTCGAGAGCACAAGATGCAGGGCCTTCTCCATCTCTGCCCCTGTCTTGTGGAACTCCTTGCCTCCCCACTTGAGGGCCATGACATGTTGCCCGTTTATACTTGCTGTTATCCGCCCCGAGCCTGCTTGGAGGAGCGGAATACAAAAATGAACAATAAATAAATAAATAAATAAATGCGTGACCTGTGACCCTTTGCTCAGGCACTCAAGACCTGGCTTTTTAGCAGAGCTTTTAATGTCTAATGCAGTCTATTTGGCATTGTGTATTTTTAATGCTATTGTTTTATGTAAATTAAATTGCCTTGAGCATTTTAATGGAGGGCGATTAACAAGTGAGAAACTGATGATGATGACGATGATAAACTGTCATTGGACTATTTTGAAAATTGTGTCTGTTTATTGATCCGCCCCTGAAAGGGAGGAATCAGAAAGGAATGTTAGAAAATTTGCCCCTTTCAGCAAGGTGTTTAAAAAACAAAAGAATACTTAACAGAGTACTTTGTTCATGGAAACAGCAGGAAGCAACAGTGTGTCTGAAAAAAAGGCTTCTAGGCTTCAATATGTGAGGTGCAAAGTTCAGTCTTAAAATGTTTCAAAAGGTTTATTAATACATAAGAACTACATCTCTTCATAGAAAAGATTGGGTCTAGGCTTTCAAGCTAACTTTATTTTCTAGATTCAAACAAAATAAAACCTCTAAAGCTACATTCTCTCACTCACACACATGACTGGAGAGACACAGACTGGCCATGGGGTCTTTCTTCTTGGAAGCTTAAAACAAAGAGGAAGCATGCATCCTAAAGAATTCCATTTTATGTCATCAAAAGAAAAGATGAGGGAAAGGAGAATGAGGGACCATCCAAACAGTGGCTTTATCCCAGGAGCTCCTGGTCCAAAATAGAGGGTGGCCAAATAACATCCCCTGAAAACACAGGAGGAATTGCTACAAAGCCGAAAAACGCGAGATAAAAAAGTGCGGGAATATCACAGTTCTGGCCAGAAGATTCAGATCTTTGAATCTCTGTATGTCCCTGCACTTAGAAAATACGGTATTTTTTAATGTTGGTTTGTTCCTTGGTCATAAATGTCGGTTCCTCATTGCTTGTATTGTAGAAACTTTTGGAAAGTTCATTACATGGCAAAAACTTTGTTGTGGTAAAAGGGATGTCACCATCCACCCATTTATCAAGGGCTGCATGGCCATCTGTCAGGACAGCTTTGGTGGTGTATTTGTGCCTGGAAGAACGAGGTGATGTTTCAGGTTATAACTGTTGGTTCCTCATTGCTTCTATTGTAAAAACATGGTGAAAGCTGATTACATGACAAAAACTTTGTGTGTCACAAACTTTGATAAATGGGGGGATGGCAATGTCCCTCTTGCCACAGCAAAGTTTTTGCCCTGTAATCAACTTTCGCCAGGTTTTAATGATAGAACCAATGAGGAACCGACATTTATAACCTGGGAACAAAACTCATACGAACAATGTAAATATTTGCATCAGTGCATTTAATTTTTTGTTGTTGAAAAGCTGCCAGATTTTCCGGCAGAGATGTCCCAGGACCTGAGTTTTAATGGCCAAGTCTGATGATGATGACATGATAAACTGTCATTGGAAAAAATTGTGTCCCGCCCCTGAGAACAAAAGCAGCAAGTGTTTAAAAACAAAAGAATACAGATACTTTGTTCATGGAAACAGCAGGAAGCAACAGTGTCTGTTCTAGGCTTCAATATGGATGCCTCTTAAAATGTTTCAAAAGGTTTATTAATACATAAGAACTACATCTCTTCATAGAAAAGATTGGGTCAGGTCCTGGATTGTTTTGCCCTTCATAGAGAACCCGCAATTTTGTGCTGTCTGGAAGCGCCCTGAGGAAAAAACAGACACAGCCACAAACATTCAGGATTGAAAGGGGAGGGATCCCCTCAGCCTAACTTCTTTTCTATCTATCTGTTTCTCAATGAGGATTATAGACTTGAGTGGTGTGAGGTTGAACTCCAACAAGGAATGCAGTGAGGCAAGTGAAAATGGATTGGAATAGGTCTTGATATCTGGGCTCCAAACAAACAAAAGCATTAGGATGTTGGCCATTTCAACAGGAGCCCAGGAAGGGGTCTAATTTGGTGACAGAGAAAAGAAAGCACTCCCAGAAAAAAATGAGATTATCAGAGAGAAACAGGAAAAGACCCAGAGGTTCTTGTGCAAACCCATTGTGTGTACCCTGAGCCTTCCCAGAGTATTGCGAGGGGGTTGTGATAATCATGAGACTACATCCTGAGGTTTGAGGCACAGTGGAGGTAATATTTCTGGGAAAATTCATGAAAGGTTATTACAGGACAAATGGAGAAGACAATGTGGGTTCGCTGTATGTCCCAATGGAGCTGCAGGTCATAATTCTTAATTTTGGGGTCTAATTTTTGATAACAATTTTGTTTCTGTGGCTCTTTTAAAAAAAAGATAGAGCAAATGGAATTAGGCGCTTCTATGGGAAAACATACTATGGTGGAAAATAAAATGTGGGACTAAGTTTTGTGGAAGCATTTGTTTCAATAAAGATCAGTTTACCTCCATTCCTGCCCCAATGATCTCAAAGTCTCCAGTAACATCTGTCTTGCACACTTCTGATTTTTGTTCTTATACTTGCTGCATCATGGGTTTTAGAATGTTTAGCATGTGTGCCCAGCTATCCCTACTTATTTATCCAGAACTTTTCCCGAGAACAGAAGTTCAATCACTCAAGTGAGAATCAATCAATTGCTATTGATGATTAAATATTGATAATAAATGTCTATGTTGCAGGACTGAATCCCTTGTGTTCTTTACTGTTTTCTAGGATTACCAATCTGGGATTGAAATATAATCAAATAGTGGCATCATAATAAGGGAATAATGCCAGAATATGGAGTCCTAGTCAACAGTCTCATGGGTAAGAGCAGATCAATCATGTCTTCTTTTACAGTGGGATAAAATTCTAGAATTCGTGAGACATCCATTCAAAATTACACTAGGTTAGAATTTTGTTTAGGATTTGGATTGGAGTTGGGCTTAAGGTGAAATCACACTTCTTTTATTTCCTGACCACAATATGAATTTCAAGCACTGAGGTCAACCTGCTAACAACCATAATGCAAGACATCATCTTTCCTTCATTGCAGTTTGCTGAAATGTGGTATGCTATTATTTTTGTCTCAATATCTTGCATGAACATACTTCAGAACCAAACTTATGTACTTCAATTCTGAAAAGAGATAGCTTTGTTGGGACTCTTTTTGTTGTGGTTTTAAGTGTTTCAGTTCAGAAAAGCAAGTGGTACTGGCTACCCTTTGGCAAAGTTGTTAACATAGCTTTGGGTTATAACATCACAAAATGTCATTACTGGAGGTCTAGTTTGGTGTGGAAAAAAGTAACTCTGGCTGCATATAGCAATCAGACATTGAATGTCCCTTTCAAGACAGGAACTCCAAAATGGACTGCTCATATCATGAACCCCCATTGAAGACTGCGGTTGACACTATCAGCCAAAATATTTAAAAGCAAACAGCCATGTGGATGCTTTCCGACTCATTCATGGACTAAATTGAATGCAATGTATATCAACAAAATACTGTTGTCTAGGGAGTTTTTACACGGACCTCTGTCTTTAGCAGTAATCCCATCTTCCCCAGCTTTCATATTTGTTTCCTTCCCTTCTGTGTTACACTGAAAGCAATGGGCTCTTTAAAATATGTAGCATAATAAAGGTGTTGAAAATTTCTTGGAACCAATTCCAGCAGTTCCTGCCAATAGCCCTTAAAGAAAATAAATTAAGACACTGCACTGAGAATTAACTCAGAGACTCTGCCAAAGGATGGGATGAAAAATGGTAAAGTACGCTCCACGGTTTGGCAGAGTTACCATAACATTCACTTGACCCAAGTTGGACTCCAGAGGGAAACACAACATGGATCATTATGGTGAATTGGCCTTGAGGATATAATCATTTCAGGGCTCTCTGGAGGAACCACAGAGTTGGAGCACAGCACATCCTTTGATTTCAGGCTCAGTTCCCTTTTGCATGGCGGTTTTTCAGGGATTTGATGAGGTAAAGTGAAACATCTCCCCAATTTTTAATTTTTTCCAAGTCTTGCAAAATTTCTTTGGGATTTACCAGATCAATATGAGGTGGAAGAAGACTGTAAGTGGCTTCCTTTCCTGCCTTCCCTTTATTTTTTTTTAAGGTTGTACTACCGCTTCATTAATGAAAACTAGTGGTTCAAGCAGAAGGGGTACCACCTTCCATGAACACATGATGAGCACCTAGTCCCAGAATATGGACTGCCAGTACAATTGCATGTTGATTAAGGCTACTCATAGAATCATAGAATCACAGAGTTGAAAGTGACCACAAGGGTCATCCAGTCCAACATCTTGCCATGTAGTAATACATAATCAAAGTCTTCCTGACAGATAGCCAGCCATCCTCTGCTTGGAAACCTCCAGAGAAGGAGACTCTATCACGTTCTGAAGCAGAAGCATATCTCACTGCCAGACAGCACTTACTGTCAGAAAGTATTTCCTAATATTTAGATGAAATTCTTTGCAATTTGAATCCATAGCTCTGTTGTGTCCTAGGGCACTTCCAGACAGCACTAAATGATGAGTTTTGAACAGGGGCAAAATATCCCAGGACTTCATAAGGGGTCCACATACAGACTTTTTGGTCCTGGGATTTATGCCTCTGTTGTCCAAACTTGATGCTTTGTTGGGAGATTTAGAGACTCCCAAGATGGCCACAGCAGGACTTCTGCCAGAAACTTTGGCAGTTTTTTGTAAAACCTCAAGATGCAGATATACGGATATGTGGATAATCACTGCAGCAAATTACTGTTCTTTGTCCTGGCCAGAGAAACTGTGCCCTCCATACATTTCATAAAGTTTCTGGCACACAAAGAAAGTTTTTGCCTTCTACTTAAGTGTCTCCTTCTTTTTAGGAACTGACGAATCAGGAACAAACATCTAAAATCCGGGAACAAACCCAGATAAAAAATCCAGTGATTTCTGATTGCAGACACATACAGACATGCAAAGATCTGAATATTCATCTCAAAACCGCGATATTCCCGCACCTGGAAATCTTGTGGGTTTTTTTTGCCTTTTGTAGCAATTGCTACAAAACGGCATATGGCCACCCTCCTGTTTGCCACACAAACTCCTGGGATAAAGGTACTGTCTTGACGGGCCCTTAGTCTCTAGCGCAGGGGGGTAATTACCAGCCCTCCAGGTGTTTTGGACTTCAACTCCCAGAAATCCTAACAGCTGGTAAACTGGCTAGGATTTCTGGGAGTTGAAGTCCAAAACACCTGGAGGGCCGGTAATTCCCCACCCCTGCTCTAGAGTACCAGAAAACAAGCTTTCCCCTTCTCTTTTGCAAAGCCACGTTGCTCCCTGAATCATGAAAAATGATGAAACCCAGGGTCAAGCCAGATTAAGTGTTTTACCATAGATTCAATCTCATTAGCCTGTGTGCGTTGTATGGATGCACTGGGCTAATATGATTGCTACACTGCATTATTTGGCAGCGTAGTTGGGCTAGATTTCTGGCTGTTTCTTCTGTCAGACATACTAATCATGTAGAAGTCTAAAAATGTTAGTCAAAAATTGAACCACAAAACCTGTGTCAACTTATCCATGGGTCAATGTAATTACTGTACCTTAACTTTCACCAGATAAGGAACCACCCCCTTCTCTGAGTGGAGTGGCAAAAAACAAGTTCAGTCCATCCTGAAGGAACCCAAAAGAAGCATTGATCCACTACTTTCTCCACTGCAATACCACTTTTTGGTATTGGTGGGGAAATTGTGGAGAGATTAATTTAATTTAATTTATATTTTGGGTGTGAGGGGCATTGGTGTACAGGCAGTCTCCAAGTTCCAAACATCTGACTTACAAACTACTCATACTTAAGAATGGGAATGAGACAACAGAAAGTGAGATAAATCTACCCCTTGGAAGGGGAATTCACTCTTGGAAGAGTCATTATCATGGGAAAAAGGGGTCTCTATTGAAGTTTTGTCACCAATCCCTGTTTGCACAACAAGCCAATTTTTTTCAAAAGCCAATGATCACAGACAGACAGCAAAACAAACACCACATGGGGGTTAACACTTTCTTATGATGTTATCCAAAGGTTGCACACACACATATTTGTCTGGAGGTACACTTAAAAAAATTACCTGTTATGACTTACAAACCAATTCAACTTAAGAACAAACCTACAGAACTTATCTTGTTCACAACTTGGGGACGGTTTGTATATATGCATGCACATGTGTGCCAAACAATGAAAAGGGGCAAGAATAATGTATTGGAGGAGACAGTGGGTGAGATAAACCTTTCGTATAAATAGATGCTGTAATCCTGTGCACAAGGAAAGAGAGCAATCTGAATTGAATACTGTTTTACAGAGAAGGCAAGTGTAGTGGGATATGATGCTCGTTCAATAAGGGTCTTAGAATGGGCCTACAAGGCAGATACATATTTTGGGAAGGATGTCTGCCTTCTGGATGAGCAATCAATGTAATCTGGGGCACATCAGAAGTGAGAATTACTTGTAGCCATTTCTTATGCAGTGGTTGATAGGTATTTTACATTTGCTTCAAAAGAAAAGACTTCCTGACAGCTTTGAATACACTTACCTATTGTTGCTGCACAAAACAGAATAAATGCATATCGAATAAAACTGGCTGAGTTACACAAGACCTTGGCTTTTATTTTTAGCACATGAAACATCAGTTGTTTATTTTCAGCTGTGGGATAATAACCCTTTCACATCCATTCATATCCTTCTATCTGTATCAGGGAAGACCTCTGGACAAAGAGAGACACATGGAAGTCAGTAGACCCAAGTCTACTACCAACGTTCAGTGATACACAAGTACAAGTAGATTGAATGCATGCTATAACAGACTTGGAAGTATCTAGGAACAAATTACTGCTTAAATTACCACAAATGTGGTACCTGGATATATAAAGAGCTGACTATAATGCCATTATACTTTGGAATGTATACTAGCTCAGTCAGCTCTTTGTATATTCGCATAACACATCTGAGGATTAAACCAACTGCACATCAAGCCCTGCCTGCTCTGTGATGGCCTTGCAAAAAGACTGTAGTACAAGCTGTCCTGTGATGTTCCCCTGCTGAAGGTTAAGAAAGGAGGGAGAGCAAAGGAAGAGAGGAAAGGGAAATGAGAAGAAGTCACTTGGAGCAGAACCTCAAGGGACCTATGGTAAGCTAAAGCTTGATGAAGGCCAATGAGCCACCCAGGAATTAGACTTGAGTCCAGATCAGTTTTTGGCCATTGCCTTCAGCCAATCTGGCTCCTTCGGTTTGTTCAGGTGCCCATAATGGCAAGGGGCTGTCACAGATTCCTGACTAAAATGGGACCATGTGACTGCCAACCTTGTCTCCTCCTCCCCTATTCAGCACCACAGTTTTATCTTTTTTATTTTCCTTTATTTTCCTTTATTTTCTTGATTCTTTTTATTTAGTGGGACTGACTGGGAGTTGAGGATGGGTGGGAGGGGTGCGCGCTCACATTCGGGGGCTTGGGAGAGTCACCCTTTTAGCTTTTTCTCTCCTTCCCTTCCTCCACTTCAAATACTTCTAAAAGATAATAATAACAATTAATCTCAGCAAACAAAAAGAAAACCCTTATTCTCTGAAAACTAATACCACCTAGTTACCTCTCCTCTAGTAGAAACAGCTTTAAGGAAGCATTAAACACAGAGATTGAAACATGCCCACTCCAGACAGGGCCTGCAGTAGAGCAAAAAGAGGGTTTTAAAAAAGAAAGTCCAGGGAGATTGTTCCAGGTCGATCACTCTCTCTCTCGGGAAGTGGGAAGCCTCTTTGAATGCCTTGGAAAGCTTGTGCAGGGAAAGAGTGCACGTGCCTTCAGCCTGTCTCCTCTAGAGTAGAAAGAAACAGCAGAAGGGACAGAAGGGAAAGGATCACAGAAAGAGTGCTATCTTAACTCTGATTCTTTTAATCCAGATCTTAATGAAGGATATAAAAGGGGAGCCTGTGGAAAGTCCTGTCCCGCTCGCCCCCCAATGGGCCGGATAGGGTGCTTTCTTAACCCTGTTGCTGACACTCGGGCTCCCTTGAAGGGAAAAAGGAAAAGGTCCCAGGAATGGAAAGGGGAGCTTTGTAAGTTCCCCATTGCTGCTAATGGGCTGGATCTAGCCACATTTTTCAGGTGCAGACCAAAAACGGCTATCTGTCTGCCCACCTGTTTTTGGGAGGCATGCAAAAATGGATACAGGGGTCCTACTGGTATCTGGCCAGCAGAAACTGATCAAGATTTAGCCGAAATGCACAAGCCTATTGGGAATCTCTTTCAGTGGCATCTGACCCACAAGGTGGGTGACCAGATGGTCCTTTTGCCACTGGTGGGGACTTGAGCATCCATGGATGTTGGTATCTGCAGTGGATCTTGGATTCAATTCCCCATGGATGCCGAGTGCCAACTCTGCATCATTTCCTTATGTCTACACTAATACATACAACTACATGATATTGTAATGGGGTGTAATGGCTAGGGAACTGTAATGGCTATGGGACTATGGAAGTTGTCAACAAAAAAAACCCAAAACAACCCCCCAAACTTTTCCAAACATTGCATATATAAAGTGCTGGTTTATATTGTGACCAATGCCTGGGATGACAATGAAGTGAATGGTCAAAGGAAATGTTTGTTTGATCAGTAGTTTATAGCATTCAGATATTTTTTAAGTAACCAAAAATGTCAGTTGAGACAATGGTGTGTAGATGTGTTGCATGAACATAACGAAAAAGCTCTTAGTCTATGTGAAATAAACAATAAATATATATGATGTTTATTTATTATATTCTCTATGTAAGAAGTTGAGCAAACAACAGAATATTGCAGTGCAGATCATATCCCTTGTTAACAATGCCCTTCCTTAAAGTATGACCAGGCAAAAAAAGGCATATTAAACTTCCTGGATAAATATGGCATCCGAAAGCTATTAAATGGATCTTGAATGTCATGAAAAAGCACAGAACATGATGGCAAAGGTGGTGCCCCCTCCCAAGTGAACCCATCTAGAGAGAGAATTCCATAGTGTAGGGGCACCACCGAGAAGGCTTTCTTTCTAATAGGCCTTCACCTCAAGCCAAAACCAAACAAAAACACCAGTTACATAGACAAGACCTTCAGCAGCAGTGAGATCCTCCTCCTCTTCATCTTCAAGAAGCAAATAAATAAATCACAGCCTTGATTCAAGGTAGAAAAATAATGTTTTGGGGAGGAAACTTAAGCTCTAAAAATCCTCCCCTTAAGCCTTTTTAAGCTATGTGGCATATCTCTCATTGATTTCCCCCCACAGATATTCATATTTATTTTTCATTTCATCCTCCCACCAAAGTCCACAAATCCCTTAATTATGCAGCTATTTCCAATTCTCTGTAACAGCTCTTCTCTCAGTTTAATGGATGCTAGTTCCCTGATGGGACCAGATCTGGCAAAATCGTAAGCCATGTTGGACAAGACAATATGCTTTATGAGCAGGGCAGAAAGGTTTTGATTGGACCAAAGGACCACACGCTTGCGGCTAGCCCACACCATTCCCACAAATATGGGATAGTGGCAATTTACTGTCATGATGACAGCCAACTTCTTACATCTGTTGGTGTTGTGCTATTGCAATGCCTTGCCTGTTAGAAGCCACACTTCCAGATGGATGGCATAAGTCTGCCCTCCCGCTGTGCTTCTTACTCCCATTTCTTCTTTTCTTTTTCTTTGTCAAGCACTTCAGTACTGTGACAGTTTGCCACCCCTGTGCAATAAAGTCCATTGTTTGGAAATATAGATATAAGCACACACATTTATATATAACAGTCAAAATGTGTATGTATTTATATGTACGTATGATCTACATACTCATTGTGATTCAACTTAAAATACTGGTGGGTTTGGGCAGGACTGATAAAGGATGATGGGAGTATTTCAATATTTCTCATCTCTGTCAGTGGCCAAGACAGAAACTACTTGTTATGAAGAATCTTCTCAGTCTTTTCAGATGTCAGAAAGTGAAATATCACTTTCACAACTTCCATGATAGATGTGTGTGGGGAGGGCAAGAGTGATTTGTATGAGAAATTTCAGAGTGAAGATGGATCAGAGTTTTTAATCAAAGTAGTTTTGACTATTTTATTCATCTGTACGCAGACGATGTCCAACTCTATAATTTCTTTCTACCTGCTGCTAAGGAGGCTGTTCAGGTCCTGAATGGATGCTTGGCAGCTGTGATAGTTTGGATGAGGGTGAACAAAATAAAATTAAATCCAGACAAGACAGAGACATTCCTGGTTGATCAAAAGGCCGAACAGGGTATAGAGTTACAGCTTGTGCTGGATGGGGTTACACTGTCCCTGATGAGTTCGGAAGTTATGGATTCATTACTGAGCCTGGAACCCCAGGTTTTGGAGATGCCCAGGAGAGACTTTGCGCAATTAAAATTTGTGTGCCAGTTACACGTGTACCTTGGGAAATCAGACTTGGCCATGGTGGTCTACACTCTCCTTATATCTCAAATAGACTACTGCAACACGCTCTATGTGGGGCTGCCTTTGAAGACTGTTCAGAAGCTTTAAATAGTCCAATGGGCAGCAGTCAGGTTGCTCACCAGCACAATGTACAGTGAGCACACAACTTCCCTGTTGCACTAGCTCCACTGGCTGCCCGTCTGCTACTGACCACAATTCAAAGTGGTGGCTTTGGCCTATAAAACCCTAAATGGTTCTGACCCAATTTATCTGTCCAAACGTATCTCTCCCTATGAACCAGTTAGAGCATTAAAGATTGTCTGGGGAGGCCCTGCTCTCAATCCCACCCCCCTTGCAGGCACGATTGGTGGGGAAGAGAAACAGGACCTTCTCAGTGGTGGCCCCTCAACTATGGAACTCTCTCCCCAGCAATGTTAGGCTGACCCCTCCCTCACCACTTTTAGGAAAAAGCTGAAGACCTGGCTGTGGCAGCAGACATTTGGGGAATAGTGCAACATGGAAGGCAGTACTAATGATAATTACAGGTCCAGGCACAATGTTTTTAATCTTTTAATATTTAATTGTATTTATATACTGTACGATGATCTATTTTTACTACTATGTGTGTTTTTGTCATTTATATTGTAACTAGCTTGGGGACCCGGCGGTGTCCGGGTCATTTGAGAAAGGCATTGTGTGTCAAGGTGGGTCCCTATCAGATGTTTGTGGGTCTTGCAGTGGTTTCCGGAAGTTAGTGAAGGTATTGCAAGTCCCATCATCTGTGGTGTACCCTCCTCCAAGCTGCAGTAGGGTGTAGCGTGGGTCACGGGGGCCCTGTGTGCCAAGTTAGGTCTTGATCCATCATGAGCAGGAGTTGCAGTGGTATCATGAAATTAATGAAAGTACTGCAAGTCCCATCATCTGTGGCCCACCCTCTTCCAAACAGCAGCAGGATGTTTAGTGGGTCATGGAGGCTCTGTCTGGCAAGTTTGGCCTTGATCCATTATTATTGGGAGTTGGAGTGGTATCATGAAAGTAATGAAGGTACTGCAAGTCCCATCATCTGTGGCTCGCCCTCTTCCAAACAGCAGCAGGATATAGAGTGGGTCATGGGGGCTCTGTGTGCCAAGTGTGGTCTTGTTCCTTCATTAGAAGGTGTTGGAGTGGTATAATGGAAGTAGTGAAGGCACTGCAAGTCCCATCATCTGTGGTGCAGCCTCCTCCAAAGTGCAGCAGGTCATGGAGGCTCTGGGTTTGCCTTTGGGTCTGTATTATTGGATGAGGGTCACAGTGGTCTTAGGAAGTTAGTGAAGGTACTTCAAGTCCCATCATCCGTGCCCCCCTCAAACTGCACCAAGATGTAGAGTGGGTGTTTGGGGGGGGGGGGGTGCGGCAAGTGTGGTCTTTTTATGTGTTTTAAGGGGCCTAGTCAGGAGAAAGAAGAAAAGTAAGTCTTACTGTGAAAGAAATCAGGCTAAGGCCTAGCCAGGAGAATGAAGTGGAGGAAGTGGTGCTGTGTGTGGAGGGCGAGGCCGAAAGGAAGCCTGTTTGCAAAGTTATGTCTGCGAGAGGTTTGAGAATAGGGAAGGAGGAATGGTGGCCAATCAGAGGCTGTTTAGCAATGAAGCAATGGTGGCCAATCAGAGGGGGTTTAGGAAATTCTGCCTCTGTGGCAACCAATCATGATGTTTGAAAGTAGGGGGTGGGACTTTAGAGGCCGGGAGCCAATCAGAACGCTGGCACATACAAACATACATACATACAAACTTTCAGCTTTATTATATAGAGAGATATACAGAGATAGAGATAGAGATGTGGTATAGAATCTTGCCATACACATAAGCTGCTCTGAGTCCCCTTCAGGGTAAGAAGAGCAGAGTAGAAATATAGAACCTCATTAGAGAATGAATCCACTTTAAATTCAATTGCTGACTCCTGCAGAATTCTGGGGTTTGTAGTTTAGGGAGGAGCCCTTAACAGTCTCACTAAACTCCAAACCCCAGAATTCTGCAGGAGGCAAAAACCAGTTTTAAAGTGAATTCCTTATCTAGTGTAATGAAGCAGATAGTAAATAAATCAAATAAATAAATCTTCACATGGTTATTTAAAACTAACATTTAAGATACTTAGTGAGCTATAGATAATTCGGACCTTCATTAAGGGAAGATCAAGTTCCTCTAGATTGGCTTGAACACCACCTTCTTTCTCAGATAAACCAGTCACTAACAGTGCCTCATTCTTGTTAACTGAGTTTCGGTTTATTGGCCCTAACCAAACCCATGAACATATGCTAGTGTTGATTTAGCACTTCCCCTAGAAGTTGAAGTAGAATTGGGTGTCTTCCACATAGGAGGGCGGGTCAATAAGTCTGTGACTTTTTGAATTTCCCGCCTCTTAATGGAAAGGGCAACACTGCTCCTCTCAAAAGGCATCTGTCAGTTGACTCCTGTCAAAATGTGAACAATCTGCGTCATTTAGTTTGTGTTTGACAGCCATTGATAGCAGACTACCGCGTGATTTGAGGAGAAAATGGAAAAAAGTGAATTTCGCGTGCTCATTAAGCATTATTTTTTGCGGAATAAAACCATCACTCAAGCCAATGCTAAGCTTGATAAATACTATGGGGACTCTGCACCATCAATTTCAATGGTAAAAAAGTGGTTTACTGAATTTCGTTGTGGCCGTACAAGCACGGAAGATGCCAAACATTCTGAATGCCCAGTTGAGGTCTCTGCACCCGAAACAATTGAAAAAATTCATGATATGGCGTTGGCCGATTGGAGATTGAAAGTGCGAGAGATTGTGGAAGCCATAGGCATCTCACATGGCTCAGTGGTTTCCATTTTAAATGATCACTTGGGTATGAGAAAGCTTTCTGCAAGATGGGTGCCGCGTTTGCTCACAATGCAAGGGTGCACACATGTGCAGTTTCCATGGCAAAAATCCATGAATTGGGATACAAATTGCTCCCTCATCTGCCCTATTCTCCAGATTTAGCCCTGAGTGACTATTTCTTGTTTCCAAACCTGAAGAAATGGCTCAGCGGAAAGAGATTTGACTCCAACAATGAAATCATCTCACAAACAAATACCTATTTTGATGACCTCGACAAATGTTATTTTTTGGAAAAGATAAAAAAATTGGAGAAACGTTGGACAAAGTGTATAGAGCTCAAAGGAAACTACGTTGAAAAATAAAATGATTTTTTTATCCGAAAACCTGTGTTTCATTCAAAAAGTCTTATTGATCCGCTCTCGTATTGATGGCAATTCAGACTCTGGGCTGGCTCTTTGGACAACCAGTCCAAAGATTTCACTCAGTCATCCTAGTAGCTTTTGTTAGTAAAAGTCTTTCAGCAGGCTTCAAAACTAAGGAGTTGATGTGCACGCTTTTAAGGTCAATAAGAAAAGCTCTTAATTGCATCAATAATACGTTCATATCAACGAGTGCCTTCGTCTTGCAGCGTAGAGATACAATGACTGTATTTGCATGAAGGCTCAGAATTCAGTATTGATTCACCCTGTGAAGGTCAACTAGCACAACCCAGTGGATTCACTGAGGCACAATAAATGACTTGGATGAAAGGTTTCAGTGAAAACAGTAAATATGCAGATATAGGGAGGAGCAACATAGATCAAGCAATACAAAACTCCAATCCTGTATATGATTTCACCCCTTAAAATCATAGAGTTGGAAGAGACCTTGTGAGCCATCCAGTCCAACCCCATGCCAAGAAGCAGGAAAATCTTTGTTTGATTAAAGGATACGGTGGAAGTTAGAAGCCACACTCCAATCAGAAATATATAACATTTTTGGGACAGGAAAAGATACTTGAGACAAGCACTACTTCTGAATTAATGGGCACTATCCCAGAAAAAAATGATTTGTGAAACCATAATAAGAAATTTCATGTTTATCTTGTCTGTTTAATGACATTTTGTAACAGGCTGAAAAGTAGATGTGTACAGGACAATGAGAGGAGGAAGAGGAAAAGGAGAATGAGGAAACAATTGGAGCTTCAGGGGAAGTGCACAAGGAAAGCCTTTTCTCTGAGTCCTTCAGATATGATAAGAATAATTACAATGATTGCTATGAATAATAATGATGAGCCACACTGTACCAGTTTCTAATATCAGACCTCCATCACCTTACCAGTTATACCACTCATTATGCCCAAGGCTGTGTCAAAATACTCTCTTTTGTTTTAGAGGTTAACCAACTAAAGCCTATGTTGGGAATCAGGAGCTGTTAGGCTCAAAATAACCCTCACTTGGAGGTGATTCCACAAAAATATAGTAGAGTGCCAGAAGCACAATTCATAAGCCAGAAGCTTACATGTAAAGAGCAAGGATTGGTTTTCATTCAGCAGGATGGAATAGGATTGCAGATCCACAACTTCATAGGATCAAAAATAATATGTTTATTAAAGACAAAAGAAATCCATTCTGGATAGGAAAGGTTCTTGGAGCTAACTAGCTTCACTGAGCTATCTTCGAAGGAAAAGAAAAAGGGAAAATAATAAAATATCCATATCTACTACGTACATCTTGCCTGGACAATGGCAAGATGCCTCCTCACTCTAACAGAACAAAGGAAGAAGAGACCCAGAAAATGGAGACAGGCCACATGGCCAGCCCAGGGCAATAAAAATACCTTTAAAGAGAAAGTTATGTTTTCCCTGAAGAGACCACATTGCTAAGTATTCAAAGGGGGAGGAGATAGTGACATGCAGTATGAGTAAGACAACACCCCTTCTAAGCCTCTTCTTGAGACAGACACGCAAAGGGAACTTGGGGAAGGAATCTATCATTCTAATCTATCTACTAGGCTAACTACGCATTGAAGGCTAGAGACTTGTGCAGTCAGGGATGAAACCCAAAAGCCTGCTGCTTCATAATAGTATCCAAAATCTGGAAGGGCTAAGCCCCCCTATCCTTTGCATCATGGAGTTGTGCCAACCCATTCTGGATGGGGTTACACGTCCCCTGAAAGACTTTCACAGTTTGGGACAAGGCTCCTGGATCTGTTTCTCCAAATGTCAGCACTGGTGAATGCAATGGCCAGGAGTGCTTAGTACTATCAGTTTTGGCTGATATGCCAGCTGCGCCCCTTCTGAAATTTGGAGGACCTCAAGATGATAGTGCACACACTAACAACCTCAGAGTTGGACATCTGCAATGTACTTTACGTTGGGTTAACTTTGTACCAAGTTCAGAAACTCCAGGTGGTTCAAAAAAAGGCAGCCAGGTTGGTTACAGGAACATCCAGGAGTGAGCATATTACACAGATACTAAAGTCACTCTTCCAGCTGCTAATTCATTTCTGGGGAAAGCACAAAATGTTGATTCTGACCTTTAAAGCCCTACATGTTTTGGATCCAGGTTACCTACAGGATCACCTTCTCCTGTACAATCCACCCCAAACACAGGTCCTCTGAAGCGGCTACTTCAGCCTGCCAGAACCTGACTGGCAAGCACCACCTAGATGACCTTTTCATCGGCTGCTCCATGATGAATGAAAATAATTATTATTATTATTTAAAAAACAATCTGCATTTAAAGTAAGTTAAAAAAACAAGTTACAACACATTGAAACCTCTTACTTATTAAGAATTAGCATACCCATTGCATGATACCCAACTAGTTGAACAGCTCAAAGCCTGTTTAAGTGAGCCTGCTAGCAAAAACAGAACAGAGAGAGGGCCAGTGGAACATAGTTTCATAGGCTGGAGACAGGAACTAAGGCTGAATTATGTTATCAAAAAATGACTCTACTCTTGATTAAACACAAGCAAACAGAGATGAATTAAATATGATTTTATTTTTCCTTTTCTCCAACTTCGCAATTCCGAAATGCTGCTCCACCTGAACTGCTGAAAAGTCCGGCCAGCTATATTTCCTCCTGTGTATGAAATTTACTTTTATGAAATTGTATAAATCATATGAAATAGAAATCAAACCCTTAAAGTGTAACTTGATTTGCAAATGTATGGATCTGTCTTGCTTAATCCCGTGCCTTGGGTCAGGAAATGGGCTAAAATGGCTAATGTATGCAAGCTTGTAGCCCAAGCCTCATTGATAGGATTTCTGATGTGTTTATGCAAACCATAACTCCCTTCCATTGACAAACCTCTTCTCCATTTGCAGCCAGATCACCCTCACATCCATTCATAAATCTGCTTACTTACACTAGAAAAACTTCCTGGTTTCCGCTGATGGGATCAGAGCAGGCCTGCTGCAGGGGAGACCAGCCCTTGTTTCATCAAGTAATCACAATAGCCCCTTTTGCATTTTTCAGACTATCTCTTAGTGTTTACCTGGACTGGACATTGAATCAATTACGGAACTATTAGCATCTTGCAAGAACACATTCCTGGACTTGCACCCATCACAATGGTGGATCTTTAAACGGACTTGGACTTTGAATCAACCAACCACTCCTGTTTATTTTTTCTGCCATGAGGGAAAGTTCTCCAGCCAGTGATGTCAGCAGTATTCCCCAGACATCAGGACCCTGCAAAACCGGGCAGCTTTTCCACCAATCAGAGGAGGGGGTGGGTATTTTGAATGGCTGTCAAAGTGGATAAAATGCTCTGTACTTCCCTGTAAGCCTTTTGTCAGTTCTTTTCGAGTGCAGACACTGTACTGACATCCTATCTGGCCAGATTGAATAAACCTCTGTTCGTTGGATTCAAACCCAGTTCATGTCTTGAATGTGGTTTTTTGGGAGTAGCAAAGCACACCAGGGTCAAAACTGCTTTTCGCAGTTAGCTGAAATCACTCATCAGACCTACACTGTGTAGACCCATATAATGCAGTTTAACTGCATTGAACTGTATTTTATAAGTCTATGGCTGACTATACACAGCCATGTAATGCAGTTTATATGGCAGTATAGATCCTTGCCCGATGCAGTGGGGGAAGAATGAAAGCTTTTCTCTTAAGATCTTAAAATTCAGGCACGTATAGGGAGATGGTTTTTTAAGCAACTGATTTTAAAGTGTATATAATTTATTTTAATGTTTTTATATATTTATGGTTTTATGTCCTGGCATTGAATGTTTGCCATATATATGTTGTGCTCCACCCTGAGTCCTCTGCATGGTAAGAAGGGCAGAATATAAATGTTTTAAATAAATAAAATAAATAAATATGGTATTTCAGATGACCTGGACCAAAGCCACATAGGGCTTTATATGTCATAACCAGAAATTTGATTTAGGACTGCTTGCCAACGAAGCAGTTTCAATAAGGTATTATATGCTAATTATAACTAGCCCCAGTCAGAATTCTAGCTGCAGTATTTTGGGTATGCTGAAGTTTCCAAACAGTTTCCAAAGGCAGCCCTGTGTAAGATGCATTATGATAATCTAATTGGGATATAATCAAGTCATATGTTGTTATAGCCAGAACTGACATCTCAAGGAACAAGTATAGTTGGTGT
This sequence comes from Anolis apletophallus, assembly GCA_030556195.1. Lineage (NCBI taxonomy): Eukaryota > Metazoa > Chordata > Lepidosauria > Squamata > Anolidae > Anolis > Anolis apletophallus. Next base: position 79,152,770 of record JARBWK010000011.1, read on the forward strand.
AGTAGTTTTAAATGTGCAGACATATTCCTGGTCACCAATGAAACCTAGACTTCCAGACTCAACATTGAGTATACCAACCTGATATTTCATGGGGAATGTAAAACAATGCCTTCAAATCCCATCCAAGAAAGGGTACTTTACTCAAAGGAATGTCCAGCAGAACCAACAGGGGCACATGGTCCAGATGCTGGCAAAGGCTGTCCCCCAAAGATCTGTCTCATACTCCAGATTTCTAACTCCTGGGTCCGTTCTGGTAGATGTCTGCGATTGAACGCCAACAACAGCTATGGATTTTGGTAATGCCAAATGGCTAAGATCCAAAGTCTGAAACCCCATGGCTACTTATAAACAATTGAATATCATGTGAATTGACTTTCAGTATGATAGAGCCAGCATGGTGGTTTGAATGTGAACTATGACTTTGGAAACAAGGACTCAGACATGGAAATCCACTCGGTGAACACGGGGAAGTCATATTCGCCCAGTCTCAGAGAAAGCCAAAGGCAAAATCCCCACTGAACAAACCTTGCCAAGAAAATAGATTTACGTTAAGCTATCCATAAATTGGGAATAACTTGGTGGCATGCAGCAACAGTTCTCTGCTTGACACTGTGGGTTTCTGCTCCATCATAGACATTTCAAAAACAGCAACATGAGCAAACCTTTGCTCCTTCTCCAAAGGGAGAATGCAAATGCTGACATGTGTCCAAAAGACAGCAGCTGGGTCATCATGCAATGGCTTTTAAATCAGAAAAGGTCATAGAACTCAACAGCTGCTGCCTTTTCCCTTTCTTCAGGCATTCATCTACTCTGAATGAAGATTGTTCTAATTATTAATCTGAATGTAGATTAAAAATGATTAGGTTACAATCTTTCTTGCATTGCCAACAAAAGAGCAGTGACAAATTATGATTCACGACGCATAAGGACTTAAGTTTTCTCTGTCTAGGCACACACACGCGCACATACATTTGAATGCCATCTTCATGTCCTTCTGACAATAATTGAAAGCTTGATTTTTCGTTTTATTAAGTTCTCAGCCATCCTATTGCCAATTAGAGAAATGAGAGTGGAGGGTCGGAACTTCAGAATTAATTAACAGCTTTGTTGCCGCCTCACAAACTCCAAGGCATCTTTAATCAGGCTGCCCCAGTGGGCATCCGTTGCAGCAAATCAAATGGCTTTGTTAAAATGTTTTGTGCAGTCGTCAAAAGGCTGCCTGCAACAATTCTGGCAGACCAGAAATAGAGATTTTAGTAGGAAATTATATGTTTCCTGAAAGTATGGCTGAGATGCTTCGGATGTCAATGAGTAGAGAAGAAGTATTGTAGGTGGAAAGCCCATTATAGCAGCCACTACAGAAAAGACCTTGCACTTCATGTCTGGTATATCTTATCAGTGAGCATGTGTACACAATGGAAGCTAATAACGTTAATGTTCTTGGGATAGAGATTCCACTCTGGAATTTAGTCTTTAAAGGCACTGAACCTATTTTGGGGGATAAGAACCAGGAGTCTAGACAATGCCTTTAAAGTTCAGGCTAAAACCCAGAGTGGATTCACAACCCCACTGACAGGGAAGCCACCTACATGAACAAGACCTCTATGACTAACTGCAGGACCCAAGCAGATGTATCTAGTTTCAGGTAGTTCATCAAGTGCTGAAGAGCTAGCAAAATGAATCAGTGGAGCAAAAGTATGTATGTAGGGGAAGAGGGAGGCAGAAAATCTCATGAAATCCTAACCCCAAGCCATTAAATCCAGTTCACGAACCAGCTGTATGAAACTTGTCTCATTACTGGTTTTTTCCACTCCTGGTGACAGGATAATAAATGATCCACCCAAGCCAGTGATTTTTTTTCTGAAAATTGTTTCTAAGATGTGGTCATGGTGGTAGTGAAGATGACAACTAACTCTTTCTGTTAGGAGTACTTAGTGATAGAGCACTCCATTTGTCTACAGAAGGTCTGTCCTGGCTAGCTTTGACAGTGAGGGTGAGGGGTTGTTGGAAGGGCCAGTTGGAGACCAGCAACCCACTCCCACCCCACCAACTTGCAGAAAAGGAGTCTTTGGCAGTAGCTACCACTTCCCAGCAGGAGGAGCAAGCAGAGGCCAGTACATCAGAACAGGCTGATGAAGGGTTAAATGCACCATCCCTTTTAGAATATAGATGAGAATGTGCTGCAACCCACAGGTCTGCCCGATTAACAGCGAAATGGGTTCTTCACAAGCAGCACCTGATAACATAGGTTGAAAAGATTATCAGCTTTGTTGCAGGTGGAACATTTTTGTTTCATGATGTATCTCTGGACTCTTTGGATTATCAATCTTGACTCTGGACTTTGTCTTCAACCTCAGATTGTGCTATATTTAGACTACCATCATTGTTGACCTTGGTTTGGAATTCTTATTGCTGTTTTGCCGAAGACTTTCATGACCGGAATCACTGGGTTGTTGTAGGTTTTTTGGGTTGTATGTCCATGTTCTGTGAGGTCTCACAACCTCTGAGGATGCCTGCCACAGATGCAGGTGAAACGCCAGGAGAGAATGCCTACAAAAACCCATTTCTTGTTGTTTGTTGCTGCATAGACTTTGGAACTCTCTTGGCATGATCATGGTAATTTGGACTCTCAACTTGGATTTTATCTCATTCCCAACAGCTAGTGTGTGCTAAAGCTCTAAGCATACCAGGGCTTTAACTTTGGGCTCTCTATGTTGTGGACTATTCTGCTTCTGAGGAGGATGAAAAACAGGAGGCTGAAGAGGATTTGGGGCCAAATGTTGAGGAAGAAGGAGAAGGCAAGGAAGACATACTACAATTCTCTATATTTCAGAAACAGCAAAGGGCAAAATAAGAAGGTCAGCTAGAATCACAGCAAAAATGCGGAGTAATCAGAACTCACCCTAGGAACATCTGTGCTGGGAGCTCAGGGCTATAAATTAGCAGTGAAGGCAGAAGTCAGCCCTGGCAGCAACCGACAAAGACTTCTTGCTAAGGACTCTTGTTCCTGTATACTGTAAGCCTTTTGCCAAAGACTTTTGTTTCACATCAGCTGTAAGATCTTGCATTGCTTTTGGACTTTACCTTCTGTTTCCTTTACTGCTGTTTGCATTATTATTATTTTGCTGAAGTAAAACTTTTTAGTTACTTCTACTCATGTTGTAAGGCTGTTTCTGGAGCAAAACAGGAGACCTTCAAAACTGCCCTATATACAATTAAAAATTCCTTAGCCAGATGCTCAGCTGTGGAGAGTTTTCCTTTCAATATTGCTTTTCTGTTTCAACAGACTTATTATCCAATTTTCAATAGCAGAGATGCATCATATTCCTCATCTGTGGTTTTACAGTAGACGAGGGAGAGCAATTGGACTCTCTGGCCCCTCAAACCTTTCCTTGTGTTTCATGTTTGCTTTGTCAGAGGAATGATGAGCTCTTCTGCTTTCCCTATCCTTTTCATACAGCTGGTGTTTCCATTATAAAGTAACTAAAACCCATAGGCAGTAAAAAGCACTGGAAGGAGAAATTGCCTACAATCCAGGAGGTTCATTCAGAGAGTCTTGGAAGTTTAAGACAAGATGTCAGCCTTCCAGTGTACTGTAACTAGGCACTGTTTCACACATGGTTCATGACTGAAATAAAATTGGGGGTGGGGGGTGGGGGTGGATCTAGTTGCCACAAATTGAGTGCCATAGAAATCCACTGGATAACTAACCCCATCATGCCATGAAGGAAAACACAATGAAAACACCCCCCACTCAATGGCTATCCAGACTTTGTTTAAAACCCCCAGTATGAGACTTTGAGACAGAATATTCCACTGTTGAACAGCTCTTACAATTGGGAAATTCCTCCTAATATTTAGGTGGGATATTGTTTCCAACAATTTGAATCCATCACTCCCGTTGTGTCTTGGGGCGGTTCTAGACAGACCTTTATCCTAGAACCATCCTCATTTTTTTAAAAAACAGATGTTCCTGGGGGCTTGTCTACACACACTCCAGAAAGTGTGCACTTTCTGAGGTGGGTGTCCAGATGCTCTTACAGGACTGGCCTGCGAGAACTTCTGGACACCCTACCACTCTTACGCACAGCCCCCAAACCCCTTTGAAAAGTAAGGAAAACTTATCTGGTCTCCAGTAGACTGGAGCTGGAGCTCTCCTGGAATGTAGAAATTTGCTAAGTTGTATGAGTGATACCTCATGTTATAATAGAATACAACTATTTTTTGGTTACTACATGTTTTATGCTCCTTGTCTGGAGAAATGTAGAAATGATGCACCAGGAGAGTGGAGGGGGGGAGGGAGTGGTTTTTCCTCTCCTCCTCCCCCCCCCCCCACAGGCCCGCTTTCCTGGAGCATCATTTCTACATGCCGGGAGAGCTCCAGCTATAGTTTACTGGAGGCCAGGTAAGTTTTCCTTTGGGATCTGTGGGGGAAGGGGGTGGGTATTCCCACAGTTTTCCTGACTAATTTAGGGAATGGTGTCTGGAAATAGTGGGTTTATCCCGCAGTTTCCAAGAAGGCGTGGAATAAATTCACTATCTAATTATTTCGCTACAAACCAGGGTTTTTCTGGTTTGTGGTGAATTAATTTGGGATTGTACAGATGATATCCTGGATAAGTTTTCCTTACTTTTCAAAGGGATTTGGGGGCTGTGGGGAAAGGTGGAAGGGTCTCCAGATGTTCTCGTAGAAAGTCAATGAATCTGGACAGCCCCTTCTTTATTGCGGGAGTTACTGCAATAAAGGGGCTGTCTGGATGCGCCCTTGGTCTCTAGAGCAGCCGAAAACAAGCTTGCCGTCTTCCTTAATATGACATAATTTCAACTGTTTAAACATGACTATCATGTTTCCACAGTCTAAATCTCCCTTTCAAAAGCCTGCCAACAAAAACTGTTGCCAGCTTTGCCTTCATTTTTTTTTATGGGGTGAGGGTGTGCAGCAGATAGTCCAGGAAAAGAAAACCGCCCCCAACCAATCTAGATTAATCGCTCATACATGACAGCTAACATCATGTTTTCCCCAGCCTTTCCCACATCCTCATTCCTGTAGTGAGGTTTGTGCACCCCTGCAGGAGAACCTCTTTTGTACTTGCCAATGGTTACAGATGCTAATTTACTGAACGGATTTCCTTTAAAAAAAATCCAACAACCTTGTTTCAAAATACTAGTTATAAAAGCACACAACCAAAATAATTTTGCTCAACCTTATTGCTGCATTTCAAATTTATTCTCCTTTGTTCCTGACTGCTTGAGGTCCTGTCTTCGCAATCTCTGTCTTCAGCCTAGATTCATTGACTTTCAAGTACAAACCTGTTTCAACAACTTTGAAGGGGGCACATTTCTTAAATGGAGGTAGGCAAAGCTGTGATTTTTCTACTTTGTTCTCTGCACACTGTCTTTTGTTTCTTTTTCTTTTTGTTCCTTAGGCTTTTCCTTTTTTATTCCCAAAGTACATTCTATACTGCTGTGAAATAATAAAAAAACGACTCAATCCAGGTCATGCAAAAGCCCGTCTTTCCCTTCAAGACTTGATGCAGGCAGCTGGATGGTGAAATATGGAGGAAAGGAAATTATATCTGAGTCTGACAGGAGGGCAGAATTGCTCCAAAGTAAGTTGGGACAAGTATTCGGTACAGCTGAAAAGTCAGCAGTGAAATGGCTGATCGTCACATGGATCTGGCCCATAAAATTTGGGAGCAAAATGTAATGAGATGGAAGGAGTAATTGAGTAATCAGCAAAAACAGTTCCTGGGCCATCATTTCTTTAACAAAAATGTTGCTACTAGAGTCAGAAAAAAATTAGATAGAATTGGGATAGATTCTTACATCGGAAAAGGTACTTAAACATGTTTCCACCAACTTTGTATTCACAACCAACAATATGGAGATGTGAAATTTTGGGTTGTTGTAGGTTTTTTGGGCTGTATGGCTATGTTCTAGAAGCATTCTCTCCTGACGTTTCGTCTGCATCTATGGCAGGCATCCTACAACAACCCAATGATTCTGGCCATGAAAGCCTTCGACAATACATGTGAAATTTTGTTTATCATGCCAGAAGAGAATTGAGGGTACAGTTATAATGTATTTAGAAACACAGAGTTAAAAACTTGGCATTATGCTAATTTTTTGTTTGTGTCAGGAGCGACTTGAGAAACTGCAAGTCGCTTCTGGTGTGAGAGAATTGGCCGTCTGCAAGGACATTGTCCAGGGGACACCCGGATGTTTTGATGTTTTATCATCCTTGCGGGAGGCTTCTCTCGCATGGAGAGCTGGAGCTGACAGAGGGAGCTCATCCACACTCTCCCTGGATTCAAATCTCTGACCTGTTGATCTTCAGTCCTGTCAGCACAAGAGTTTAATCCATTGCACCATCGGGAGCTCATATTATGCTAAATGTCCTTTGACCAGAAGCTGGCCACTTGGAGTGTCTCTGGTGTCACTGTGAGAAGGTCCTCCATTGTACATGTGGCAGGGATCAGGTTGCATTGTCATAAGTAGTCTGTGGTTTGTTCTACTCCAGACTTGCATGTTGTGGACTGCTGGGGAATCTGAGTTGTTAGGCTCAAAAATAACCCTCAGTTGGGGTGATTCCACCGTAAATATAGCAGAGTACAGAAGCAAACTTCATAACCAGCAGAAACGTACGTGTGGTGAGCTAGGATAAGCTTTCCCTTCATAGGATGGCACAGGATTGCAGAGTCAGAAATTTAGGTTCAAAAGAATTTATTGCAGTAAAAGAAATACATTCTTGATAGAACAGGTCTTGGAACTAGCTAGCTTACTACGTCTCATCTTCTATGAAAGGTAAAAAGGGCAAAAAGTCAAGAAATCCTACAGAGGGGCAAATCCTCAGAGCCGCTCTGAGTCCCCCCTCGGGGGTTGAGAAGAGCAGGGTAAAATGCCGGAAATAAATAAATAAATAAAATGTATCCTTACTAGAAGAAAGAAAAAGGCTGAAGAGAACAATGGTGGTGAAAGGCCACATGACCAGCCCAAGTCAATAAAAAATACCTTTACAAAGGAAGTTCCCTCACAGAGATTCCATTGCTACATCTTCAAAGGGGGAGGAGACAGTGGCTAGCAGGAGGAGAAAGGACAAAGCCCTTTCTGGAGTGTGTGGGGGAAGAATCCCTCAGCCTAATCCTAGCTCTAGTATAGCTACTCATTGAGGACTGGAGACAGTAGTTGAGCAGTTGCAGCAGTTCCTAAATGACACAACCGGACTAGATCCCCTCCAGTCTGGCTTCCATATGGGGCACGGGATGGAGACTGGGCTGGTCTCCATCACAGATCAACTCCGCTGCCAGCATGACCAGGGCGGATCGGCACTGCTCGTGTTATTGGACCTCATGGCAGGATTTGATACAGTCGATTATAATCTTTTGATCCACCGCCTTGCTGTGGCTGGAGTTAGGGGGATAGACCTTAATTGGTTGTCCTCTTTTCTCCACAATTGGGGACAGTGAGCGGAGAGGGGTGGGCTGGTCTCTGAGAGGTTCCCTTTTATATGTGGGGTCCCTCAAGGGACCATCCTTTCCCCTCTGCTATTTAACATCTATATGCAACCACTTGCTCAGCTGGTGTGAAGTTTTGGTCTTGAGTGCTATCAGTATACCGATGACACTCAACTCGTTCTGAGGATGGAAGGCCGATCGGACTCCGTACCCAATAATTTCCATCTGTGCCTTGAGGTCGTTACTGGATGGTTGCGTGCCAGCAGATTGAGGGTGAATCCAGCGAAGACAGAAATCCTATGGCTGGGTCGTCCGGGCAGTGGGGATATCCAGTTGCCTACCCTGGATGGTGAGGCATTATGGCCGTCATCATTGGTAAAGAGCTTGGGAGCAGGCCCGGATGAGCTCCTTTTGGCGCCCGAGGCCAAAAGAAGCACCGCCGCCCCCAGGGGCGGGGAAGCCCTGCCCCCAGGTCGGGGGGGAGCCCCCGCCCCCAGGTCGGGGAAGCCACCGCCCCCAGGTCGGGGAAGCCCCCGCCCCCAGGGCGTGCTGCACATGCGCGGCAGTGGCCCCGAGGGTCCTCCTTCCTTCACTCAGGAAGGCTGTGACGCGGCGCCTCTTTGCGCCGCCTCTCTTGCTCCTTCTCATTCCCCCGCCTCCTTCCTTCACTCAGGAAGAAAGGAGGTGGGGGGAACGAGGCCAGGAGCCAGAAAAGCGGCGCGAAAAAGGCGCATCAGAGGCCTGGCTGTGATGCGGCGCCCCTTCGCTCCGCCTCTTGCTCCAAAATTCGGGGGTCCTAATCTGCCGCCCCCCTATTTGTGCTGCCCGAGGCCATGGCCTCGGGTGGCCTTATGGGTAATCCGGGCCTGCTTGGGAGTCCTCTTAGACCCTCTGCTGACAATGGAGGCGCAGATCTCCGCTGTGAGCAGAACTACATTTTTCCATCTGTATCAGGCTAGACGACTGGCTCCCTGTCTGTCCAAGAGTAATCTGGCTATGGTGGTCCAGGCTACAGTCATCTCAAGACTGGACTACTGTAATGCCTTCTACATTGGCCTACCTTTGTTGGTGATCCGAAAGCTCAAGCTGGTGCAAAATGCTGCGGCTCAACGTCTCGCCGGGGAGCCGACGAGGTGTCATATAACTCCAATCCTGCAGCAGTTGCATTGGCTACCAATTAAGCACCGGATCACCTTCAAAGTGATAGTTCTTACCTTTAAGGCCTTATATGGTCTGGGGCCAGCGTACTTGAGGGACCACCTTACCCCCTACCAACCCCAGAGATCACTTCATTCGGAAGACCAAGATCTGTTGGATATTCCCAGTTTTAAAACCTTCTGTTTGACAGCAACCAGGTGCAGGGCTCCATTACTGCTTTCCCACCACAAAATCTTCCTCCTTTTTCTGTCATGTTTTTAATTCCTTTCCCACCAAAAAGAGGTTGAAAATCTGAAAGCAGAAGGAGAGACAGGGATGGATAATCGGGAACGGAGTTTGAAATTTGGCTTTTGGTTGGGTCAGTGAGAAAGGAAGTGATGGTGGAAAAGGAGTCCATAGCATGCATGTGAAGGGGTGACTTGGGATAGTCATTTTTTGTACTTTTGTGGGCTCCTTGGTTCCTAACTTGGCAGCAAAAGTCCCCAGCAGCGACCAGTAGGAGGGAGGTGAAGAGGGCGAAGGGGTGGCTCTTCCTCCCTCCCTGCCTGCCCTCTTTACCTCCCTCTTCCTCCTCATGGTCGCTGCCGGGGCCTCTTTCTGCTGCTTGGGCCCCACAACACCTCCGCTGCCTCCTCAATCACAGGGCCCAAGCAGCGGCAAGAGGCCCAGGTGGCAATGAGGAGGAGGAAGATGAAGGTAAAGAGGATGAGGAGGGAAGGGGAGAGGCACCCCTATTTTGCGGCTTTTCACTTATTGTGGGTGGTCCTGGAACGTAACCCCCGCAATAAGTGAGGGAACAGTGTATATTGAACCAATTAAAAAAGATTTCATCCATTTCATCACCGGCATGAAGATCAGAAGATGTGAAACCAGACATCATTCAAAGATATTAGAATGGTGTAGAAAACCACATACTGCAAATAGTCATTAAACTCTACCGTGACCAGGATCATGTTGTTGTCTCATGCATGCATAATTTCCCTAAGATTAGCCATTTTTGTCTGGTGTGGAAGGTCTGCCTTCAGTTCAAGGTTGCGGAAGCACAACTGCACATGCAGTGTCAGTGTATGTGCAATCAGCTATGCTTTCATTTGCACATTTGGCTGTGAATTCTGATGTACAGTATCAACCTTCAACACAAGGGTTCCATAGCACAATCAATATGTAACTAAATATCCAGAGAGTTATGGTATGCAATCCCAAAAAGCAAAAATTCCTAGACTTGGTGGATGGCAGGGAATAGGCTGTTTTCTAAGGTTTCTTATTAATTTTTATTATTTTTCCGCATTGGGAGAATTGCTCTATTTGTTGAAGCCAATTTTGAATTGAGTTGTAGGTTGATCCTTCACCTGTGATGAGTTGAGTAATGAAGTGTCGAGAGATCAAGTGATGCATACACATGTTAGAAATATCCTTGTGTTCTTCTGAAGTGAGATTTATTCAACAGTGTCCTTTGCTAGATGACTTTTCTCACTCTGTCCCTTGTCTCTCTTTGCTTGCCCTGAATGTCTGGGATACAGTAGTTTACAATTGCAGATGGATAAATGAGATTTGTACAGGATTTACAGTGGGCAAATTGGCCTGCCAGCCTTTTTCGGAGTTGCCAGCCTTCCTTTGTGCTTATTCTTGGCTGGGTCATTTGATGCCTTTTTCACATCAAGTCCAGATTTTCCCTCTCTCTTTATCTCTGCTTCATTTATTTTGCAGCTGCTAAAATCTCAGACCCAAGCTATTTAGCAATGTATCCATACTAACTTGCTAGACTGATTTATGCCAAATGCCAGGGCAATCTCTGGAAACATTTCCCACCAATCTCTGCCTAACTTGATCTATCCTGACACTTCATCCTGTCCACAACTTCTGAAGAACTCCAACAACAAAGAAACCAAAAGTATTTGTCTTCCACCAGGTTCCAACCAGAATTCAGTCAGAAAACCATTTAAAATCCTAGCTGAATGGGAAGAAGTATCAAATCCCAAACCAATAGGTGAACCACAATGATTTATTTATTTATTTATTTGCTACATTTATATCCTGCCCTTCTCACCCAGAAGGGGACTCAGGGCAACTCACAGCAGAGGCACAATTCGATGCCTTGAATACATATAAAAATAAAACATAAACTTTAAAAATCACACAATTAAAACATATCACATAAAATAATTACTTAGAATCACACAGTCCAAGAGCATGTTCCAGGAGCCATTCCCATTTGTCATTGTTCATTATTACACTGAGAAATCATTGTTGCACTGGGAATCACTGTGCAAACTAGGCCTGTTTGATCAAGGAAAAAAATGGTTCAAAACTCGTTTCGGATTAAGGGGTTGCTGGCGATTCGAATCTAAATTATTTCCGAAATTTTCCGAAATTTTTTTCGGAATTTTCCGAATGTCTTCTGAAATTTTGGAATCGCTTTGTTAATGGCGTCCACGATTGCGCAATGCGTGAATACCTGCAAACGGGACAGCCAAAACTTGGGGGATTCCCTTTCTCACATTTTTAGATAGCTACTGACAAAACTTGACACTGTGGTAGAAAAGGTTCTCTTCTGTCAGCATACTAACTTCCAATGTGTTTAGAAGATTCCTGGGTCCTTGACAATTATTAAAGTAATTTCAGTACTCTAATAAGGAATATTACAAGAAGAAGAAATGTGCTGCTGCCTCCAGGATTCTTTGGGAAAATTTAAATCTATCTCTCTGTTTTGCACCTCTCTGAATATAAGAAAATGGAATTTATCTCATAACATTAAAGTAATTTAATACATTTGCTTATTTCCACCGTTGGCCTGCGTAACACCTCACCGCCCCAACCCTCAAAGACCAGGAGGGAAGATTCGCTTGAGGACTGACTGTTTCCCTGCCCTGTGAAAGGCTGCGGTCCTCCCCGACCACCCCCTCTAACATCAGGAAGACGGACAAATGCCCTCGGGGACTGACCGCTTGCCTGCCCTGTGAATGCCAGCTTGATTCCCAAGAAAAGGATTGGATTAGTTGATTTCTAGTTTCCCAAAATACAACTTGTAACCCCAAGGAGAGGAAAGGGTCCTTCCAAAGCTTTATAGTGTTGATTCCCAAGAAAAGGATTGGATTATTAGATTTCTAGTTTCCCAAAGCACAACTTGTAACCCCAAGGATAGGAAAGGGTCCTTCCAAAGTGTGATTGTGTTGAAAAGGATTGGATTATTTGATTTCTAATTTCCCAAAAGTACCATGTGTAAGCCCAAAGAGAAGGAAGGGGCCTTCCAAAGTGTGATTGTGTTGATTAGATTGGATTATTTGCTTTCTAGTTTCTCAATGCACAACTTGTAACCCTAAGGAGAAGAAAGGGTTCTTCCAAAGTGTGTTTGTGTTGATTAGATTGGATTATTTGATTTCTAGTTTCCCAAAAGTACCACGTATAAGCCAAATGAAAGAGAAGGGGCCTTCCAAAGCATTACTGTGTTGATTAGATTGGATTAGTTGATTTGTAGTTTCCCAAAGTACAACTTGTAACCCCAAGGTGAGGAAAGTGTCCCTCAACAGTTTTGTTGTGTTGATTCCAAAGATTACTAGATTTCTAGTTTCCTAAAGTACAACGTGTAACCACCAGGCAGACAAAGGGGCCTCCAAACTTCTGTGGTTTCCCAAGGAATTTATTATCACAGAAGTCAAACCCCAGGAGAAAATAAACCTTTAAAAGTTGTATTCCCTGCCTCACTACGGGAATTGTTATCAGCAAAGAGGAATTCTGGTCTTCAAACGCACAGAAATCAAACCCCAGGTGAAGATGAACCCTTAAAAGTTGTATTCCATGCTTCAGGAAGGGGGAAACTGTTCCCAAGCCCCAGTCATTCCCCGGCAAAGTGGTGACTGGCTTTGCACCTTGCCCACCCAAGCCCCAGTTCTTTCCTTCCAAAAAACCCCCCTTTTAAGTTGCATTCCATGCTTCAAAAAGGAAATTAACAAAGGAGACATTGTTCCCAACCCACTCCCTTGCACCTTTCCCACCCAAGCAGCTGACCTAGTCCCTAGATCCCTCTTCCTTTGCTTCCCCGGCTCTCAAAGAGCCCACAAGGCACAAGTGGCCCTTTTTAAAGGGCAATGGCTGCCATGCCGAAACCCCGCCCCTCCCAAGTTGGTTTTGCCTCATTGGCTGGAGGCAAGCAGCTCCAGCCAATGAGAGGAAACCACCTCGGGAGGGGCGGGAATCTAAGGTTGATTCCTTTCCGATCCACTTCCTGGATCGGAAAAAAGATGGCAGCGGAGGCTTCGAATTGGCAACTTTACTTCTGGGTTGCTTAAATAGCTTCGATACCGCTCCGGTGAGCGGCCTGGCTGCTGTCTGTTGGAGTACTTGAAGCTTCTGATGAATTTGGATTTCTGCAGATTTATCAGTGAAATTCTTTGATTTGAAAATGTACATAGTAGTTCAAATGTTGGCGGAGCTCTTACCCAAAGAAGAAAGTGTACAACTTTATATTCATGAAGTTATGTGTTGATTGTGCATTAATGAGTTATAGTGTTCTGGAAGAAGCAAAGTCCACCAGCACCAAAATTATGATTCTCTGCCATCAACTTCACTGGACTCATCTAGTTGTCCAAATGCTTGATCATTGTCTCCCAAAGAGGTTACTTTACTCTCAGCTCAAGAATGTAAAACATTGGATAGCAAAAGATATTTAACGATGAGTTTAAAGTAAATATTTAAAAATGTGGACCTGGAAAGCTCTGGCCTTTGAGGGCCTTAACTGGAGGTTAGCAATGACCAACAGTGCTGTGGATTTTGACTAGGCACAAATAGAGGGTAAACGGAAGGAACAGGCCAAGAGGAAGAAGGTGCCTCAAGCACACTCTTGTCATGACTGCTTTCCATCTGGAAATCTTTATTCTTATTGTGGCAGACCATGCAGATCCAGAATAGGTCTCCACAGTCACTTATGGACACACCACCAAGACAATCACACTCGGACATGAGTGACCGCTGATGATGATGATGGGGTATAGTATGAATGAATTATAACATGGTGTAACTGGATGTGTACATGAATATGAAAGTCATCACTGCAATTCCGAATGTATTTCTGTATATGTCATGTATCTGCATTACAAGGCATTGCACTACATGAGCAGTGACACTGCTTGTGCAACTCTGCTCCTCCAACTTTCAACTGAATGTGGATTTCCATATGGGGCACATGTTGGGTATCATCCCTGGACTGCACAAGTATCTTGTGTCATCAGGTTTCCAGACCTCAATGAGTAGCTAGACTAGAGATAAGATAAGGCTGAGGGATTCCCCCCCCCCCCAATTCCCATGCATATTTCCCAAAAGGGCTGTGTCTTTACTCTTCCTCCTTGCCACTGTCCTTTGATGATTATGTGAGAGAACTTCCTTTTTAAAGATATTTTATTGCCCTGGGCTGGCCATGTGGCCATTTGCCATTTTTCCAGTCTCTTCTGCTTTTCTTTCTACCTGTGAGGATGCACATTTTGACACTCTCTAGGCAAAATAGAGCTGCATGGACTTTTTACCCCTTTACCTCTTTAGAAGATGAGATTTACTAAGCTAGTTAGTTAGCTCCAAGACGTTTTCTACCAAGAATGTATTTCTTTTGCTTCAATAAATATGTTTGAACCTAAAGTTCTGACTGCAATCCTGTGCCATCCTGAGGAATAGAAGCTTATCCCAGCTCATTACACGTAAGTTTCTGCTGGTTATGAAATTTACTTCTGGCACTCTGTTATATTTATGATGGAATCCCCCCAACTGAGGGTTATTTTTTATTGTTATTGACAGTTATTTTGAAGCAATGGTCCTCCACCATCAACTCTGCTGGACCAGCCACATTATCCAAGTGCCCGACCACCATCTCCCAAATCAATTGCTCTACTCCAAACTCAAGAACGGAAAACAGAATGTTGGAGGACAGGAAAAGAGATTTAAAGATGGGCTCAAATCTAACCTTAAAAACTGTGGTATAGACACCAAGAACTGGGAAGCCCTGGCCCTTGAGCGCTCTAGCTGGAGGTCAGCTGTGACCAGCAGTGCTTCAGAATTCGAAGAGGCACAAGAGGGTGAAAGAGAGAAACATGCCGAGAAGAAGGCATGTCAAGCCAACCCCGATCGGGACCACCTTTCACCTGGAACCAATGCCCTCACTGCAGGAGAACATACGGGTCAAGAATAGGGCTCCACACACACTTACATACCCACCACCAGGGCACCGCACTTGGAGGACAATCTTACTCAAACAATGAGGGCTTGTCTTGAAAGGGAACCTCGGTCCCACAGAGCAGGCAACAAAATCAACAAGCAATCCGTCTCCTTGAGTGAAGCAAAAAATCTTTTATTTCAGCGTGGCCATGCAGAGACGGAACAGCTGAAGACCAGTTTGTGCTTTCAAAGAAATTGCTGCCCGTCCTGTTACAATCTTTTGGTTATCATTTATACATTCTTTACTAGGCCATGGTTCTATACCCTCTGTCCATGTCCCTTAACCAATCAGGTTCTTCAAAACATGATTTTCTCATTATTTGACCATCTTAGCATTTCTAACTAATAAGTTCTACATATGCAGCACCAGAATTGATAAACATTATATTATTTGTATATAGATAAGCTTTGAATTGTCAGGTCATCTTGTGTGCACTGATATCGGAACATCCGAACATCCTGTGGTTTTGGATCACACAATCTCCCCTTTGGCCTTCGATCTTTCCGTTCCCTTTTGCCAAGAGGGGCACTTCTTATTTTAAGTTATTTCAGCATTTTGCACTATAAAACTCATTAACCCCTTCAGTCTAAGTAAGTAAAGTAAGTATTTTTGAGCCTAACAGTTCAGATTCCCAACAACACACTTTTCCAAACTGCATACAAAAAGCACATATGAAGAGAAATGTTCCTAAAAAATAGTCTTTACTTAGCTTTCTCTTCCGAAGATAGTTGGCACTTCACCAAACTACAAGTTCCAGGATTCCATAGCATAGAGCCATGGCAGTTAAAGTGATGTCAAGCTGCATAAATTCTACAGTGTAGATGCACCGAATGAATACAGCCTTTTGGTCCCATTGGAAGTGTGTGTTTGGTCACCATTTGAAGAAGATCATTAGACTAGATGGGTCTTTGGTCTGAGAGAAAAAGCTTGAAATAGGTATAATGTATATATAGTATACCAATGGACTTAATCTGTTAACTGCTAAAATTGGACCTAAATAAGACAGTTTGAACCACATTGATCTTTATAACAGTTGCTGTAGAACTGCTGAAAGAATCAGACTCCAAGAAGATATAATGTGCTCCTGAGTCTTTGCAATTTAATTTCAATTATATCCAGCGGTGGAACTTTAATCTCTGCCGATAATTTCCCACCCTTATGGGCTTAAATATGAGAGAGGAAGATTACAAAATGTAGATTACAAAATATCCCAGTGCTACTTTGTCGGCATCGCCTTCCTTTGTCTCGCACGGGGACATCTAGAAGCAATTACTAACTCTGGGACAATTATTTAAAATCGACAAAAAATGAGTTTATCTTTTTTGTCTTTTTAAAGTCAAGTGAGAGACAAGAAATCCAATATTTTCCATTTGTAAGAGACAAGGGCCTACAAATGCAAGGGCGGATGACAGCTTTATCTCTTTGCAGTCAAATCCAGTCTTAAGAGATGTCTTGAATCTTGTTATTTTTAACTATAGTTGACTCATTCACAGAATCATAGAGCTGGAAGAGACCATAAGGGCCATCCACTCTAACCCCAATCTGCCATGCAGGAAGATACAATCAAAGCCCAACAGATAGCCACCCAGTCTCTGCTTAAAACCTCAAAGGCAGCAATATACTCCACTGCCAAACTACTCTTACCACCAGGAAGTGCTTCCCAATGTTTGGGTGGAATCTCTTTCCCTGCCATTTGAATCCTTTACTTCAGGACCAGCCTATCTTCGCGATCGCATCTTCCCCTATGAACCAACACGAGCCCTAATATGGCCGAACCAGGAAGCCCCAAATCCAGGAGATCTAACAGCAGAGAGTCCCCAGTATTCCTTTTGGCCCATGGCCTAAGTTGCACCAGTACCAGACCCTTTTTTTCCTTCTGCCCCACTTAGTTCCATAGTTCACGACACCAACTTCGTCCCTCCCAGTACACCCAGCCACCGTTGCTTCCCCTCACCCCATCTGCACAACATTTATACAGCCAAATAGTACATGAAAGACATTTTAGCTAACATCAAACAGCAAAACAATAAAACCAGGACATTTTCCCCAGCACCACCAAAACCCCACACATGGCAACAACACATTGAACCCCATAAACAGACCAGGGTCTGTTTTGCTTCCGAGGGGGGATTGATGCCGTGACGGACGGGATTCAGCTGCAGGGAGTTCCACAGTTCCTTTTTCCTCCATCTTGGGCCGGGTGGCACAAGAACAAAAAGCCCACAAAATGGCCCCTTCTTTCTCTCTCTTGACCTCTGCCTGAGCTCCATTTTCTCCTGACACAATAATAGCCACTGCAGCAACAGTAAGCACCCATTTCCTGTAAGCAACATCAGTTTTCCCCTGAGGGCATCACCTGCCCTCTGCCACATTGTTCAAAACAAAAACTCACACAGCTGCTCCAAAGGTGGGGGGCACGAGTGACCTTTTACCCAGTCACCATGAGGAGGATTTTCCCCACAGTTACCAGTTTGAGAGATCTAGTTTCCCCAAGTACAATGACACCTTTTGCCTTTCTTCATGCTACATTTCCCCGGATTATTCCTGGACTGCTCTCCCCAGCTGATTCCAGCGAGAGCCTTGCTACATCTCATAGATTATGGACCCACAGGGACTCTCTTTCTGGACAAACCGTGTCCGATGCTTTTCCTGAGGGGTTTTGCCCAGATTGCAAGGGGACTGAAAGGGAACCCAGGTCTTTTGGGCTTTGGGAGAAGCAGTTCGCCAAGGACACTTCCCAGTTGAATATTCCCAGCCTTTTCCCCTCTTGCCACATGGACTTTGTGACTCTCTGCCTCGGCAGGTCGCCTCCAGAAGGTCTCTGCGGAGGGACCTGTGCGAGTGGGGAGGCCTCAAACTCATAACCCAGGTCTGTGCCAGCTGGGACCTGAAGTTTGCCCAAGGACACTGGTCATGGACTCTTCTTGCTGCCATTCTCACTGCTTTGAGCTCAGCCCCATACAAGTGGGCACACCTAGGATCTCTACCCTCAGACTCTCTCCCCTGGTCATGGACTTTGTAGTTTCCCCAAGGACGTTTCTTCAGTTGGACATTTCCTGTTCTCTTCCCCTTCACATCATGGACGACCCTCAATGACTTTGCCACTGCTTTGCACCCCAAGCCCCAAAGGCTCTGCAGTTCTCAAGGACAGTGGAGGACTACAACTCCCAGGAGGAAGGCAGCATTGTGTTGCCTGTTTTAAAGATCATATCTCTGGGAGCAAGAACTGTATGGGAATGTACTGGGGATAATTGCTGGGGATCTCTGTATTGTCTTGTCTACATTGTACCCCTGTGTGCCCCCCTTTTGTGTCCCTGTAACACTAAGATAATGCCCTCAAGCAGAGAGTTCCAGAGTTTAACAGAGCACAATAACCCACTTTTCCCATCCATTTTGCCTTGCACAAATAATAACCTTGGGGGAGGGACGTTGGGTTTCTTCGTGGGGTGAGGCCCACACTTATGCCCAAGACTCCTCCACGTATGTCTCTGTCATTTTCAGAGCTTGGCCAATGATAGGGAATATGTACGGTCATGCAATCATAACTCAGAACACGGCTGTTTCATTGTGGAATTCGGAACTCCACAGCCAGCCCAAATAGACATTTTTTGACCATTTTGAACTGAGAAACCATGCTTCCCGCTCAGCCAGTAACTCCCAGACAAAGGGAGTTTCGGCCAGGACAAAAGACTCCCATTAAGGTATTCAAACCAAACAATAGACAGGAAGGCTTGAGCTCCCACATCGGGGGCTCGCCAGCCGCAAGGTATTCAGCCACAGGTTACTTCCTCCTCACCCAGCCGTTTCCCTTTGTGTCCTTTCCTGCCTCATGCAGCCCCAATTTGATTGGCCTATTTTGAATTTAGGTGCAAATTTCTTGTTGGCCGGCTCCTTTGACAAACAACTGTAAGCAAGGTTCTAACCAATGAACTGTAGGCAGGGAGGGCGCTCAATTCAAATGTAAATGAATGGTTTTCTATATATTTGCCTGTATTCCCATTAAAGACTATGTTTTGCCTTTGGAACCTCGGCGTGGCATTGCATCCTATTCAGCTGAATTAGATTCTTCTCTCGGTAGTGGCGTTCTTCCGTCTGGGTGAGCATTGATCTGGGTTACTGTGGGATTTGTAGTTTTGGGAAGATCACCCAGATTTGGGCCTCGATCCTCGCCTTTTAGGGGTGGCCTGGCCCGGTCCCCTTAAGGGAAGGGCCCCTAGTCAGATTTCGGTAGCACTAAGATCATATGGGGAGGCCTTTCGCTTCCACCTCTGTCTCAAGCGTGGTTGGTGGGGACGAGGGAGAGGGCCTTCTTGGTTGTGCCCCCCCCCCCCCGGCTCTGGAACTCTCTTCCTAGGGAGATCAGACTGGCACCTACCCTGTTCACCTTCCGCAAAAACCTAAAAACATGGATGTTTCGCTGTGGCTTTGACCAGGCAGTTCCAAAGAATTGGCCCAATAATATCGAAGTTCCGGCACTTTAGCATGGCCCTCCGCTCTACAATCCTGACATTTTAATGCCCATGAACATTAACCTCCCAGCCCTGCCTTTCTGAATTTTTCACTTTCCCTTAGCTCTAGGAATTTGCACAAACCCAGAGCCCTCTGAAGTCAGCACTTCTATGGTTCTGTATGGTACTGTTTTTATGATATGTTTTATTGTGATATGTTTTTATTTGGTTTTGTTTTGATGCTATCTTATTTTTATTGTGTTATGTTTTAACTTTGTGCTATCGGGGCTTGTTCCTTTGTAAGCCACCCTGAGTCCCTTAGGAGAGATGGAGGCAGGGTATAAAAATAAAGTTGTTGTTGTTGTTCTTTTCAAGCCAGGCGTCACCTGTCTGTACATTTCATTTTTATTGACTACTAGCTTGGGTACCTGGCACTGCCCGAGTTATTATATATATATATATATATATATATATATATATATATATAGAAAATGCATACGGTTGTGGGGGGAACTACAACTCACATCATGCCCTGAAACTCCATCAGTGGTTAAAGTTTGTCATGTTGGGCAAGTTTTCTCTCTAGATGCATTATCGATGCGGTCCATGTGGTCTCTGGCTTCAGGATAAACTATGGCTCCCACCATAGTGGGTCAGCCCCTCAAACCCCTCCAATAGGTATAGTTGGTCATGGGGGTTCTGTGTGCCACGTTTGGTCCAGATCCATCACAGTATCTCTGGATGTAGGTGAAGGACAACTCCTATAAATGAAAGTCAGCACCGTCCCCCAAACTCCACCAGTTGGTCATGTTCAGTTGGTCATGGTGGTTCTGTGTGCCAAGTTTGATCCAGAGCAATCGTGGGTGGGATTCACAGTTTCTCTGGTTGTAAATGAACTACTACTCCCAAAAATCAAGGTCAATCTATCCCAAACCCCTCCAGTATTCATATTTGGACATATTGGGTATGTGTGCCAAGTGTGGTCCTGATCCTTCGTCATTTGGGTTCCCAGAGCTCTTTGTATGTAAGTGAATGACAACTCCCCCAAATCAAGGTGAATTTGGCCCACAGCATTCCAGTATTTTTTGTTAGTCATGAGGGTACTGTGTACCAAATGTGGTCCAGGACCATTGTTGGTGGGAGTCACAGTGTTCTGTCTTGATGCAGGGTGAACTACAACTTCCACCATTGTGAGTCAGTCCCCCAACCCCCTCCAGTATGTTTAGTTGCTGATCAATTCCTTTCTGGGCCCTTCCACACAGCCCTATATCCAAGAATATCAAGCCAGAAAATCCCACAATATCTGCTTTGTACTGGATCATTTGAGTCCACACTCAGATAATGTGGGATTTTCTGCCTTGGAATTATGGGTTATGGAAGGGTCCTCTGTTTGCTGTGCCCCACAGAAAAGAGTAGGAAAGGGTTAAGAGAGATGCAATGGGCAGGATCATGCAAATTCCACACCAGCATAGAGTCAGAAACACTGAGATACTTTGGTGGAGGAAACACAGAAAATCTAGGATGATATTGTCCCCGTATGAAAGCTTCACTTGCGTAGTGGGCAGTATTGTGTTTGTGGAGGACATTGGCAAGGGTTGGCAGTTCTTGTTCATGGCCCTCTCTATAATCTGAAATCAGGTATGTGTGCTAAATTTGATCCATAGAATCATAGAGTTGGAAGAAACCTCATGAGCCATCCAGTCCAATCCCATTCTGCTGAAAATTGCATTCAAAGCACCCCCGACAGATGGCCATACAGCCTCTGTTTAAAAGCCTCTAAAGAAGGAGCCTCCACCATGCTCCGGGGGAAGAGAGTTCCATTGCTGAACAGCTCTCATAGTCAGGAAGTTCTTCCTAATGTTCAGATGGAATCTCCTTTCTACTTTCCTTCTTTTTTTCCCTTTCTTTGTTTGGATTTACAGTGTTCTATGGATGTGGGGGAACTGCAACCCCTATAAATCAAGGTCAATTCTCCCCAAGGACCTCCAGTATTTTTCGTTGATCATGGGGGTTCTGTGTGCTAAATGTGACCCAGGTCCATTGTTGGTGGGGGTCACAGTGCTCTGTCTTGATGCAAGGTGATCCCCAAAACCCTCCAGTATATTCAGTTGCTGATCAATTCTGCTCTGTTTGTTGTGCCCCGCAGAAAAGAGAAGGAAAGGGTTATGGGAGAGGCAGTGGGCAGGATCATGTAAATTCCACACCAATGGAGAGAGTCAGAAACACTGAGCTGTCTGTGGTGGAGGAAACACATAAAATCTAAGATTAAATTGTCCCTGTATGAAAGCCTTCACTTGAGTGGTAGGCAGTATTGTGTTTGTGAAGGACACTGGCAGGGCTCTTGGACATGTTCATGGGGCTCACTATAATCTGCAATTGGAGGGAGGGCCTTTGGTGGCTCCTCATAGGTGGGGGTTATTGCTGTTTGTGGAAGTGGGCACCTATCTGTGAAAGTGGGCACCCCAGCCACACACACATACATATTTTCACTTTTATTATGGACTAGCTGTCCCCTGCAATGCATTGCTGTGGCCCAGTCTGTGTATATGTGTTTTGTGTGAGTATATATGTGTGTATATATATTTGTGTATATGTGTATATATGTGTGTTTGCATATAAATGTGTGGTTTTGCACATGCATTGTAACTTTTTTTGGCTTTTAAAGTCTCTTTTGTTGAGTTTTTCAGTGTTTTTATGAGTGATGGTCACTCATTGGCCTGATAGGTGTATTGTGTCCAAATTTGGTGTCAATTTGCTCAGTGGTTTTTGAGTTATGTTAATCCCACAAACGAACATTAGATTTTTATTTATATAGATAGAAGATATAAATAAGTGTAGTATTTCACATTTCTCCCTGTTAAATTTCATTTTGTTAGTTTTGGTCATTCAGTTCTCCAATATGTTACGGTCTTTTTGGATTCTGATCCTGCCCTCTTGGGTATTAGCTATTCATCCCAATTTGGTATCATCTGCAAATTTGATAAGCAGGCCTTCTAAGGATGTTGTCCATTTCATTTATAAAGATGTTGAATAACAGTGGGCTCAGGACAGAACCCACTGAGTCAGTGGGATTTACCATGCAAAATCTGGAGATATTTGGGGCCCTAAAAGAGGAGGAAATGAAGGAAAACTTCCTTTTCTAGATGTCCTAGTCATCCACAAACCAGACCAACAATTGGGTCACCTACACATACAGATAGATACTAGGCATGGTTTAGAATCCTAAAATGGTGAATCGTAAATCAAATGGGGGGGGGATTTTTTTTGATTAGTATATCAAAGACTTACAAAAAAATTCCCCAAAATTTTGGAAATGTAACTTAATTACTTACGAAATTCATTAGTAGTTCTAAAGTAGGCAAAGCAGGGAAACAGGACTGATACTGTTTTAAACACAGGCAAATCAAGGGGCAACATTTCCCTTGGTTTCCTTGCAGGGAGATATAAAGCATTAATATATTATTATTAATATTATTAAAGGACAGGGTTCCTTTGCAGGAACACATATAATGCATTAATATATTATTATTATTAATATTATTAAAGGACAGGGTTCCTTTGCAGGGACACATATAATGCATTAATATATTATTATTATTAATATTATTAAATAAATGCCTAGGCCTACCTCTGGTGCAGGCCTTGCTAATCTGTAGAGTTCTCCTCGCTCCATCTTTTTTTCCCCATTCAGTTTTACCATAGCAGTCTAGGACCTCCGTTGGAACTCTATGGCTTTTCTTGATTCTGAACTCTTCCTTCTCCTCTCCATGCTCTTTTCACTCCTGCTGCCCTTCTCTCAGCAGTTCTTATGTCCTCATACTCTGTTCTTCTATCTAAACCCCCTTCCTGGGTGTTTAAATCGCTTTTTTCGTCAGTCCTCCAGCCCCTCTAGGAGTCCCGATTTCGGGCTCTCTATGGTTTCCGGCTCCCTTTTCACTTCCTGGAGGAGGCCTTCCACTCTAATTAGGCTTCAAGCATGGAAAGGCCCCGATTTCACTGTGAGTTATGTCTGCAAAACTATTTTGGAGGGGGAAATTTTCCTGTTGGGGGGACATCCGAAATATTTAATAATCTAACGAAATTTTGGGCCCAGGGGGTGCGTAAAAGAAAGTCCACTTCCGGGATTGGCCTTGCGATCCGTATAAACTTGAAAGGCCCATTACATACGAATCACTTACGATTTCTTTTAATTTCCGTTTCATTTTTCTCATGCCTAATAGATACCTATGTAAAAACTCCAAACATCACCCAAGCCAAAAAAAAAGAAGCACAATTAAAGCCCTGTCAGACCACGCAAAAAGAATCTGCGAACCCCACCTCCTCTAAGGTGAAGTGAACCACCTAAACTGGGCTTTACAGGCCAATTGATGTTTCACCTCAGACATCAGAAGAGCTGCAAAACCGAGAACAAGCTACAAGAGTCAAGACAAAGATCCACCCAGAAGAAAAGTGTTCTTGCTATACATCAAGGGAACCACTGACCGCATAGGGAAGCTGATGAGGAAACACAACATACAAATTATCTACAGACCCACTAAGAAAATCCAACAAATGCTACATTCAGCAAAGCACAAGAGGGATCCTCTAACTTCTGCAAGAGTCTACCGTATACCATGTAGCTGTGGACAAGTCTCCATAGGGACCACCAAATGCAGCATTGCCCAAACACGAATCAAGGAACATGAAAGGCACTGCAGGCTAAATCAACCAGAGAAGTCAGCCATAGCAGAGCACCTGATGAACCAACCTGGGCACAGCATATTATTTGAGAACACAGAAATGCTGGACTATTCTAACAACCACCGTATCAGACTACACAGAGAAGCCATTTAAATCCATAAGCATGTGGATAATTTCAACAGGGAGGAAACCATGAAAATGAACAAAATCTAGCTACCGGTATTAAAAAAACCTCTAAAATCATAACAGCAAAACAACACTCTAGTACCGGGAAACTCCAGAGAGGAAACAATCAGGGTCAGCTAATCACCTCTCAACAAAAGATTTCCCCAGGCACTAACAAGCCACACCAAAAAACTGCCAGGCCATCAAATGCTAATCAAGGTTGCCAATTGAAACATTCTGTTGCACCTTAGACCTGAAGGATCCCTCAGTAAACCACTTTAGACCAGCCGTGATTAAATGCTTTATTTAGAATAAGTGAAAAGAAGTAAAGAGATAAAAATATAGTCCTTTGATGCTCTCAGCATCGAGTATTGCAATGCAATAGTCCAAAAAGCAAAAAGGTTCAAAAAGGAAGAAATAGTCCTGACGCCCTAATGGGCTAAATCCTGGATAAGTCTCTGGCAACAAAGGCTTGGCAAATACTTGAGTACGAGGACTTGAAGGCCCACTGGCCCAGGCTGGAACTAGAGTACGTGGAACTTGACAAGGAAAGCTGAATGTTGGCGAGAGATACCGAGAGGTTTTCCTTGGTGTTTCTCTTGAAGACGCACACTGCGTCGGAACTCTTTCCCATGGATAGTCTGCGGGCCTGGCCCTCCCTTGCCCTCCGAGGAGGGAAGGAATGTCTGCTCATTAGTAGCAACACCTGGGAGCACCTGGGAGCTGGGGAGGCAACCAGGCTTTGCCGTACCAGCTCTTCTTATTGGCCTGGGAAGAAGAAAGGCTGTGCTTGCCCTTGACCATTGGTTGACACAGAGGTTCATGCAGAAGTTTGTTCTCAGGCCTAGCTGATGTCCTGGAATTAACATGGCTTTGGTCTGGCTGGACTATGGGACCAGGCTGGGGCCTGACACATTCACACCTAGCTCCAACAGACAAGAGTTCTTTGTCCCACCCTGGACATTCCACAGATATATAAACCCATTTTTCCTAGTTCCAACAGACGTTACCTCTGAGGATGCCTGCCATAGATGCAGGTGAAACGTCAGGAGAGAATACTTCTAGAACATGGCCATATAGCCCAAAAGACCTACACGAACCCAGAGGAGGAAATGCTCTTTTCTCATCTCATGAAAGACAAATAGAAGGTATTGCCTATTATAATCCTTAGTGGGCTGGCCCACCATGAAACAGATTGAGGCAGCAATCTAAGTTGTCAGATCTTGAGGTTAGAGTAGTGGTGAGGTGTTGGACTCTGGACCTTTTGTGCCGTATAGCTCATTTTGAGTCCTCTAAACTACCTTTCTGCCTTCAGTTTTAATGGCGGGCAATGGCTCATTGCCAATGCTGAAGCAAGATGGGGACTCATCCTTTTCTGCTCATGCAGCAAAGGATCATCTTTTTTGCAAATGACTTTTAACTATTTCTGCTTGTGTGCTTCCTATTCTATTGATTTAAAAGAGAAATTGAGCATAAAATAATGAGCGAACCTTTGTTCATTTTCAATCTGTAACCACAGCACTGCCCGGGGGAAGTATTATTTTCTTCCGTATGAATAACAGGTTAAAAAAAAAAGAAGGGGGAGAGAGAGTGAGAAAAAAGAGAGGTTTCAGTTGCATAAGTATATAAACTGTGTATTAATGGAATTCAACAACTGTTCATTTTTTTTTCTTGATCAGTGAACCAAAGCACAAAAATAAAATAAAATAGATAAGAGCATCGGCTCTGGAGAATTCAAACCACCTTTGGGTATTGGCGTGCTCTGTTTTTCTGCTATCATCTCAGGCAGCTGAGCTAATGCAGATGGGAAAACCATCATTTGATTGACTAATACAATAGAATTCCCTTGGCATGAAGAGGACAAAATGGAGACTCATCCATGTT
This sequence comes from Anolis apletophallus, assembly GCA_030556195.1. Taxonomy (NCBI): domain Eukaryota; kingdom Metazoa; phylum Chordata; class Lepidosauria; order Squamata; family Anolidae; genus Anolis; species Anolis apletophallus. Next base: position 79,178,758 of record JARBWK010000011.1, read on the forward strand.
GAAACAATCCATTTTCCGACCAAGTGCTGTCTTAATTCAACATTGTCCAGGCATATTTTATACATATTTCTAAGGGATTTTCTTAAAGGCAGGGGATGTGGGAGGGGCGAAGATGCTGCAGAGGAAACACATCTGTGGTTGGGATTTTTCTTCTCTGGGCCAAAGGTTTGCACAAGAATAGTGTTATACTCTGAACCCACCAAAAACAGCAGCACCATCCTCGCATTCCTGTGTTTTTTCCCCCAGTCGAAGTTGTGCGACAGTTGCATTTACAGATGAGTTAAAATATCTTCATTGCCAATTCTTCATACAATTCAAAGGTAGTAATTTTATAGCGGAGAGGGAATAGAGGGATTTTTAAAAAGAATATAAAAACCCCTGTTTACAGAGTTTAGCCCAGGTATGGGTAAACCCATGCCCAAGGGCTGGATGCAGCCCCTTGGGCTCTTTTCTCAGCCCACCCCCACCCCACACACACACCACCCTGTCCTTCTCTTTTTCTTCCCTCCTTCCTTCCTTCCCTTCCTTCCTTCCCTCCCTCTTACCTTCCCACCCTTTCACCCTTCATCCCTTCCTTCTTTTCACCCTCCTTCCCTTTCTCTCCTCCCTCCCTCCCTCCCTCTCCCTTTCTTACTTCCCCTCTCCCTCCTTCCATTCCCTTCCATCTCCCCTTCCTTCCATCCTTCTCTTCCTCCCTTCCATCCATCCTTCCTTCCTTCCCGCTTCCCTTTTTCCTTCCTTTTTCCTCCTGGGGGGTGTTTAGTTGGGAGAAGAGAAGGGAGAGAAGGAACATGAGAACCATGTTTCAAGAGTTAAAAGGGTGTCTCATTGAAGAAGAAGAAGAAGAAGAAGAGGAGGAGGAGGAGGAGGAGGAGGAGGAGGAAATTTACTTTCTGCTGCTCTAGAGACCAGTGCACAAGAGAGCAATGGTTTCAAATAGCAGGGAAAGAGATTCAACTGAAAAGATTAGAAAGAACTTCCAGAGAGTAAGAGCTGTTGGAGAGTGTCACAGGATGCCTGAGAGTGTGGTGGAGTCTCCTTCTCTGGGGGCTTCTCTTCAGAGGCTATCTATCTGGAGTGCCTTGTTTGTGCCTTCTTGCATGGCTGAGGGTTGGACTAGATGGCCCTTGGGGGTCTTTTCCAGCTCTAGGATTCTAGGATTATATATCAGGAGTGGGCAATATTTGGGGGGGGGGGGTGTCTAATGGATACACTTTTTCTCTCACGCCCATCATCTCATCCTGACCAAGGCTAATGCTTTTGGGATCCAAATGTTTCCCATCACCTCTGAGGATGCTTGTCATAGATGCAGGCGAAACGTCAGGAGAGAATGCCTCTAGAACATGGCCATATAGCCTGAAAAAATCTACAACAACGCAGTTTCCCATCTTTCCTTCACTTTCTACCACTGAAAGAGAAGAGGAAGGGGAGGAAAGGGCAGGGAGGGGACTTTGGGGAGAACCCTCCCTCTCGGCCCACCCACCGCATTCTGGCCCCCAAGTTAGAAAGTTTGCCCATGCCTGGTTTAGCCAGACCTCCGTTAGTGCCTTGTACATGTGCACATTTTCCTATATAACAAGTTGCAGCCTTTTGTACAATGCACAAATATTGTATTCAGATCAAGGTTGCAGAAGAGTCACATGGTTGCTCCTGGAATTAAATGCACATTGTGCATGGTGTGTGCTACTCACCACACAGGCACATGAGCATGTCCATAGAGGTGTATGTTTGTTTTGCAACTGTCATAACTCCTTTAAAGTCATGCCACAAAGATCAATCAAAAGGAAATCAGAGGAAGCAATAAAAGTCTATTTATACTGGGAAATTTAATCTTCCTCAAAGTAGTACAAAGGTTTGTGGGTATGATTTATGAATGCAGGGGCAGCTGGTCTTACACTGCCATCTAACCCTATTGATAGTTTGACACCACTTGAATTGCACTGGCTCAATGTAATGGATGCATAGAAGTTGTAGTTTTACAAAGTCTTTATCCGTCTCTCCCAAAGAATGCTGGTGTATCATTAAACTATAAGTCTCAGGATTCCATAACATTGAGCCACAACAGTGAAAGTGGTGTCCAACTGCATGTAGAGATGCACCTGATGAGTACTAAGTTATATGCTGTCTTCGTGATGTAGATTGCATATGTATGTATGTATGTATGTATGTATTTATTATCCCACTTTTCCCCCAGTTTCAGGAGCCAAAGTAGCTTCAAGCATGAACCACAGCTAAAAACCAAGCATTGGACACCAATCAAAATGTTAATTGTTATCCAATGCTGTGTTTGATTGCATGCTGCAGTGACATCCCTCCACTTTCGTAATTTATAGTGATGCTATGAGACTGTTGGAAATTCACAGCCTCTCACCTTGGCCCTGTTCTGAAATCTGGGGTTTTTATTCAATATCCCACTTTTCCATTATGAATGGAGCTTAACAAAAGTTAAGTAGGGCCCACATACATCTCCCAACCCTTCTTTTTGTTGGCCTCTAACTGTTGACCTGCTGAATATTAGGGACAGGACAAGCAAACATTATGAGTAATTTCCAACTTCAGTAGCAGCAGTGGGATAGATCAGTGAGGAGTGTGCTTGGTCCATCAATGTTTAACATTCACACAAATGTTAAATATTACATTGCCAGAATGGACAGAGAGTTTGTCTATGCTGATGATCATGCCATCACCGCCCAAGCAGGGAGCTTTGAAATGGTTGAAGAGATTCCTAATCCATCTAAAATGCAGATGTGTGCTTTTCATCTGAAGAACAGACAAGCATCTCCAGCTTTGAGGTTTACCTGGGAAGGAACCCCACTAGAGCAGGGGTGCCCACACTTTTTCAGCATGCGAGCTACTTCTAATAAAACCAAGTCTGAAAGATCTACCAGGGTGGAGCAGGCGGAAGGGGGCGGGGCTTCACGTGGCCTGTCTCCACCCCCTCTCCCTCTGGCTTTAGCGTTTCCACAGCTTCTGGAGGCAAGGGGGGGAGGGGAATGCCAAGCCAGTAGTGGCTATCTATGCCACTACTGCCATGGCATTCCCCCCCCCTTCCCTCCAGAAGCTGCAGAAGCGCTAAAGCCGGGGGGAGGGGAGGGGCTTTGTGCGGCCTGGCTCCGCCCCCTCAGAAGTGCCCCATCCAGCTGGGATCGACCTCCTTCGGTCCTGGGATCGATCAGTCGATCACGATCTACCTAATGAGCACCCCTGCACTAGAGCATTGCAGCACACCAAAATACCTAGAAGTTACTCTGGACCATGCTCTGACTTATAAGATGCACTGCTTGAATATCAAGCAAAAAATGGGTGCTAATATCATATGAAAACTGACTGTCACAACCTGGGGATCACAATGAAAGACATCTGCCCTTGTGCTTTGCTACTCTGCAAATACGCATGCCCAGTGTGGAATACTGGTCGATGAGCTTGTTCAGGCCTGGAACACCTCATTAGCGAGAGCTCTCGATGAGATTGCCCCTAGGCGCCCTCTTCGACCCCGCAACTGTCGGTCCCCCTGGTATACAGGGGATCTTAGGGCCATGAAGCGGGAGAGGAGACGGCTAGAGCGCGAGTGGAGGAAACTCCGTGACGGAGCTTCAGTATCAGCTTATAAGCTAATTAAAGAGACTTATGAGCATGCTGTCAAGGCGGCCAAAAATGAATACTTCTCCGCCCTGATAGCGTCTGCTAGCTCACGCCCGGCTCAATTGTTCAAGGTAATTCGGTCTCTGACGACGGTCCCTACCGTCCCAAAAAATAGTGATCAGGCCCTCACAGCCGGTGCTTTTCAGAGCTTTTTTACAGACAAGATACTGAGCCTCCGCCGGGACCTTCCGGCCACAGTTGATACAGTAAGAGAGCTAGAGACTCCGTGGCCCTCCGCCGGGCCCACCCTCGACCGGTTTCGGCCACTGGACACAGATGCTGTTGATAAGATAGTGGCTGCAGCTCGCCCTACCACCTGCTCCCTCGACCCGTGCCCCTCCTGGCTTGTTAGATCTTGCCTGGAGGGGTTACGTGGGCCTCTGTTGAATATCATAAACAGCTTCCTTGAGCAAGGAGTCTTTCCAGAGTGCTTGAAAGAGGCGGTGGTAGCTCCATTACTGAAGAAACCGTCATTGGATCCCGCGGTTCCCTCCAACTACCGCCCAGTGTCGAATCTTTCGTACCTGGGCAAGGTGGTTGAGAGGGCAGTAATGGAGCAGCTGCAGTCCTTCTTAGATGATGCAACATGGCTATTCCCCTTCCAGTCCGGCTTCCATTTGGGGCACGGGACGGAGACGGTCCTGGTCTCCATCACAGACCAACTCCGCTGCCAACTCGACCAAGGGGGGTCTGCGCTGCTCGTGTTATTGGACCTCACGGAAGCGTTTGACAGGGTCGACCACAATCTTTTGATCCACCGCCTGGCCATGGCTGGAGTGAGGGGGACTGCCCTTAAATGGCTGACCTCCTTCCTCTGCCAGCGGTCTCAGCGTGTGAGGAGGGGTGAGGTGGTCTCTGAGGGCTTCCCATTAGTTTGTGGAGTTCCACAGGGGGCCATTCTCTCCCCTCTGTTATTTAACATCTACATGCAGCCGCTTGCACAGCTGGTGCGGAGTTATGGGCTGGTTTGTCACCAGTACGCTGATGACACCCAGCTCATTCTGAGGATGGGGGGCAGGCCGGAGTCCATCCCCGATAATTTCCAGCATTGCCTCGAAGCCGTTACTGGATGGCTGCGAGCCAGTAGGTTGAGGGTGAATCCGGCGAAGACGGAGATCTTGTGGCTGGGTCGCCCGGGTGGGCTGGGTGCCCGGCTTCCGACCCTGGACGGTGCGGCGCTACACCCAGCGCCGTCTGTGAAGAGCCTGGGGGTCCACCTGGACTCCCAGCTGACCATGGAGGCCCAGGTCTCTGCGGTCAGCAAGGCTGCTTTTTTCCACCTCCGCCAGGCAAGGAGGCTGGCCCCCTACCTCTCCCGGAACGACCTGGCCACGGTGATCCAAGCCACGGTCATCTCACGGCTAGACTACTGTAACGCGCTCTACGTTGGCCTTCCTTTGTCGTCGATCCGGAAGCTCAAGCTGGTGCAGAACACTGCCGCCCGGCTCCTGTCCGGCACCCCAGCAGGTTGCCGTATAACACCCGTTTTGCAGGATCTGCACTGGCTACCTATTGAGCACCGGATCGCCTTCAAAGTGCTGGTTCTTACCTTTAAGGCCTTATATGGCCTGGGGCCAGCGTACCTGAGGGACCGCCTCACTCCATATTGCCCTTCGAGATCACTACGGTCTGAGGATGCCAACTTCCTGGAAATACCATCAACGAAGTTGGCACACCTGACATCTACCCGCCGGAGGGCGTTCTCCGTCATAGCCCCCACACTGTGGAACGCCCTCCCGGCCAAAATCAGGGCCCTGAGGGACCTACTCCCGTTCAGACGGGCCTGCAAAACCCATCTGTTTAGGCAGGCCGTCGGAGAGTAGGTCCGCGCGGGTAAGTACCACGCTGCTGCACCTGCTGCTGCTCTGTTGTTTTATTGCTGTTTGCTACTGTTTTAATTGGTTTTATGTTTTTAACTCCTTGTTTATTGTGCCTTGGCTCTTGTGAGCCGCCGCGAGCCCCCGGGAGTCGGCGGCATAGAAGCCTCAATAATAAATAAATAAATAAATAAATAAAAATACATTAAAACAATTTCATCTGAAAAATTAGAGGAAATGTAATTGTCACTCATCTGAGCTATAGACCTTCAATAGAGGGTGGAGTCTCCAATGTCAGTGGTAAAGCGACTATGCTCTTGATTTTAGTCCAAATACTAAAAGAAATCTTCAAGTTTTGAACCCCTCCCATCCCCCAAAAGCCTTGGCATCACAGCTTCTTTGAAGACTAAAATCCAGAATGTATTCACTGCCTCATTCAGAGCCACCAGCCTCTGCTGCTTATTCTATTTTCTAGACTCGGCCTCATCTAAAGCAATTCATTTTGCAATGGCTTCCCACTGTTCAGGGAATGGAAGAAGGCACATCAACAGTTGGCTCATACAACCTCTGCTCTGATACATCCTTGATGGCCAAACCATGAAATTAAATCAAAATAAAAAGAGAAGTATAAAGGGATGTATACTTGAAGGGGGGGGGGTGCATGAGGACATGAATCCTACTAATTAATTTTCATTTCTCTCTACACTGTCTGTTCAGAAGGGGAATGTCATTAAAAAAACAAGTTCAGGCCAAGATTCCTTGAGGAGATAAATTAATCAACCTGATGAGAAACCATAGTAGTTAAATTTTTATTTTAAAATGAACATATAATGGAAATAACTTTGCTACTGAATCAGAAATCTCTCATGGTAGTATGGACTGCTATTATGAATAGCAGAGGGCTAATGCCTTTTATTTTAGGGGGTGTTTTTTAATTGTGCTTTTTCGGCACGGCAGGGGGTTGGACTAGATGGCCCATGTGGTCTCTTCTGAGTCTATGATTCTATAGGTATCTACCACCATAGGAGCCCATCTTGGAATTGTTTATTTGTTTATTATTTATTTATTTACAGCATTTTTATCCCACTCTTTTCAGCCCGAAGATGACACAGGTGGCATACAAATTGGCAACAATTAGATGCCACAACATAAATACATCAGTTAAAAACATTTAAATCACATCATAAAATCCATATAAAAACCATTAAAACTATAATAATGTCTTCTAGTTCAACTCCTTATCCATTTACATCGTTTAAGCTGTTCTGTGTTTATTATTTCATCATACTGTGATACTGTTTTGTTCAAGCAAAACTTGAAGTCCACCCTACAGATTCTTCTCCTACAGCGCTCTGGCAACACATCAAAAACAGTATCCTGCAGTCTGCTGAAGAATCCCTAGGATTCTCCCTTAAGAAAACCAAGACTGGTTTGATGAAAACAACCAAGAGATCCAGGAGCTGTTGGCAAAGAAGAGAACCACTCACCAGGCATTCCTCGCCCAGCCATCTTGCCATGTAAGAAAAGCAGCCTTTCGTCTCGCATGTAGTAAACTCCAACAAAAACTCAGAGACATCCAGAACAAGTGGTGGATTGATTTATCAGAAAAGACACAACGCTGTGCAGATCTCGGTGATCACAGGGGTTTTTATGAAGCTCTCAAAGCAGTGTTTGGACCTACTTATCAGGTCCAAAGCCCCTTATACAGTACAGATGGTCAAACACTAATTACTGATAAAACCTCCATCCTGAACCGATGGGCTGAACATTTTCAGGGTCTCTTTAATGCCAGCCGAGTAGTCCAAGGTTCAGCTATCCAACACATGATACAACAACCAATGAAAAATGAACTGGACACAGCTCCCACTCTGGAAGAGACCATTGAGGCCATACAGCAGTTGAAAAATGGCAAGGCAGCCGGGATCGATGGAATCCCACCTGAAGCTTGGAAACAGGGAGGTCATGTACTGCATGCTAAATTCCACGAGCTCCTTGTGAGTTGCTGGGAAAAAGGTGAACTGCCATCAGATCTCCGAGATGCAGTTATCATCACCCTGTATAAGAAAAAGGGAACAAAATCCGATTGCTCAAACTATCGAGGTATAACACTGCTCTCCATTGCTGGAAAAATCCTTGCAAGGATACTCCTGAACAGATTAGTTCCGGCTATTGCAGAAGAACTTCTCCCTGAAAGCCAATGCGGCTTCAGAGCAAATAGGAGCACCACAGATATGGTTTTTGCCCTTAGACAACTGCAAGAGAAATGTAGAGAGCAGAACAAAGGACTCTATGTAACATTTGTCGACCTCACCAAAGCCTTCGACACTGTGAGCAGGAAAGGTCTGTGGCAGATCCTGGAACGTCTAGGATGTCCCCCAAGTTCCTCAAAATGATTGTCCTGTTACATGAGGGCCAGCACGGTCAAGTCAGATATGGCGATGCTCTCTCGGAGCCCTTTCTCATAACTAATGGAGTGAAACAAGGTTGTGTTCTTGCACCAACCCTATTTACAATCTTCTTCAGCATGATGCTCCAAAGGGCTATGGCAGACCTACAAGAAGAAGACGGCATATATATACGCTATCGTACTGATGGTAGCTTGTTCAACTTAAGCCGTCTGAGGGCTCGCACTAAGACTCTAAACTATCTAGTCCGTGAGCTACTTTTTGCTGACGATGCTGCCCTTGTCGCCCATTCAGAAGCAGCCCTGCAGCGCCTCACATCCTGCTTTGCAACAGCTGCAGAGCTGTTTGGGCTGGAAGTCAGCCTGAAGAAAACAGAAGTCCTCTACCAGCCCGCACCACAGGAAGAACACCACCATCCTCACGTCAGCATAGGCACATCTGTGCTTAAGTCCGTTCAGCAGTTCACCTACCTGGGAAGCATCATCTCTTCAGACGCCAAGATTGACAAAGAGATAGATCACAGATTATCAAAGGCATATAGTGCATTCGGAAGGCTTCACAAAAGAGTCTGGAGCAACAAGCACCTGAGACAAAGCACCAAAATCAGTGTGTACAGAGCTATCATACTGTCCATTCTCCTCTATGGGTCTGAAACATGGGTCACCTATCGCCAACACCTACGACTCCTCGAGCGCTTTCATCAGCGCTGTCTTCGCACAATCCTAAATATACACTGGACCGACTATGTGACGAATGTTGCTGTCCTTGAGCAAGCAGGGATCACCAGCATTGAGGCCATGCTATTGAGAACACAGCTGCGCTGGGCAGGACACGTCTCTAGGATGGAGGACCACCGCCTCCCAAAGATACTACTCTACGGTGAACTCGCCACGGGTCAGCGCAAGAGAGGCGCCCCCCAAAAGAGATATAAGGACTCCCTGAAACAACATCTCAGGCTTGGCCAGATTGATCACCAACAATGGTCCACCCTGGCCTCACATCGGGAGGCATGGAGAAGCACTATCCACAATGCTGCGGCCTCTTTCGAGAAGACACGCCGAATGGGTCTCGAAGAGAAACGACAACGCAGAAAGAACCGCAACTTGGAAAAACATCACCCAAGGAGACTTTCTGCTGCGCTTTCTGCAACCGAACTTGCCTATCTCAGATTGGCCTTTTTAGTCATCAACGCGCTTGTAAAAAGCGTGGGATGAGTCCTTCCTGAATCTTCGTTCGCGAAGTAATGCCGAGAGAGAGAGATACTGTGTTTATCTGATTACGCTGCGGTTCCAAAAGCTTGCTTGAAGAGCCAGGTTTTTACTCTTTTCCAAAAGGTCAGGAGGGAGGGGGCCGATCTAATATCCCTAGGAAGGGGTTCCACAGCAGATGGGCCACCACTGAGTAGGCCCTGTCTCTCTCATTCTCTCCAATTGTGATATTTTCCTAAGGCAAGGGTGATGAATGCAAGGTTCGGGGATCAAATCCAGTTCTCCTAGAGTTTGAATCTGCCTTTTTAGAATCCTTGAACGGGCCAAGCAGGACTCCTTCTTGAAGTCTTTAAAACCGAAGTCAGCTCATTCTAAAATAAAGGTTCCCACCTTTGTTTTAAGCAATGGCATCTTAAAGTCAGCTGGTCCATGAATGTGATCCAGGTCATGGTCTTGAAAATTTTAAGGAGCTATCCAAGGTCTTGAAACTATTGTGGCTATAAAATTCAGCAACTTTGGGAAGTCCTTTCAATGTCATAAACCAGGAAGTGGATTCACCGTTAGACTTGTGTACGGATCCATTTTAGCCATTTTTCTACAGCTTCTTTGGTTTCTCTGGCTGGCCCTAATGGCAAGGGTCCAGCCGCTATGATTTTTGTCCAAAATGGCCCACGTGGCTGCCGGGTGCAGCTTCTTCCTTTCTATTCAGGCGCACATGGTTCATAGAGAGGCTGCTATGTGCTTTGGAAGGGCTTTTAAAGGAAGACACTCTTGGTCACCTTGTATCAATTGTCGGGAGCAAGCGCCTTTGCTATTGGAGGAGAGTCTGTATAGGCACAATCTGCTGAAAGAGCTATCTTTTGTGCCAAGCAGTCCATAAAGTAAAATAAGATTTCTGACCCTAGATGGCAAGGTTAAATGCATTTGGCAAGATAAACAGAAGATGCTGATTTCCTACGTAACCCCTATAGCTGGAGATGTCTATTGTGGTGAATTATTTAAAATAAACACAGAGAGGAAACCCTGAAGCCAACCCAAGGCAAATACTTGAAGTGTGTCTCTCTGTATAAATATAATGTTATATTTTGAATCCTTTATTTCCTTTGTTCTTAGTTGAGAAGTTGCCCAATTTCTTTTGTGAGCTTTATGTGAGATATATTTTATAGCCTCCAGAATTCACTATGTTGCTACATTCCACAGAGTAGATGTAGCACATATATTACAAAGATGAACTTGAGCTGAAAAAGCTGTGTTCAGATCTTAGCATGATGGCAGATTCTTCCTAATGTTTATGTGGAAAAGAGATCCTATTTAAATATAAAAAGAACCTAATGATGGTAAGAACCGTTTGACAGTGGAATCTGATGCTTTGGAGCATGGTGAAGTCTCCCTCTCTGGAGGTTTCTAAACAGGCGCTGGATGGCTTTCTGTCAGAGGTGCTTTGATAATGTGTTTCTTTATGGCAGAAGGGTATTGGATGGGATGACCCTTATGGTCTCTTTCAACTCTATGATTCTATCTTTGCTATCCCCCCTAACAGAATCAAGCACAATGAATTTTATTTCCATCCAGAGTATTATGGCTGAGAAGAGATGGGTCTTTCTAGTTCTAGATCAGTGTTTCTCAACTTGAGGGGGGTGTCATGAGGGGGTGTAAGAGGGGTTGCCAAAAACCATCAGAAAACACAGTATTTTTGTTGGTCATGGGGGTTCTGTGTGGGAAGTTTGGCCCAATTCTATTGCTGGTGGGGTTAAGAATGCTCTTTGATTGTAGATGAACTATAAATCCCAACAACTACAACTCCACATTTGGGCATATTGAATATTTGTGCCAAGTTTGGTCTAGATCCATCATTGTTTGAGTCCACAGTGCTCTCTGGATGTAGGTGAATTACAACTCCAAATCTCAAGGTCAATGCCCACCAAACTCTTCCAGTATTTTCTGTTGGTCATGGGATTTTTGTGTGCCAAGTTTGATTCAATTCCATCATTGGTGAAGTTCAGAATGCTCTTTGATTGTAAGTTAACTATAAGTCGTAGCAACTACAACTCCCAAATGACAAAATCAATACCCCCCCCACCCCACCAGTATTCAAATGTGGGTGCATCAGGTATTTGTGCCAAATTTGGTCCAGTGAATGAAAATACATCCTGCATATCAGATAGTTACATTACGATTCCTAACAGTAGCGAAATTATGAAATAGAAACAAAAATAATTTTATGGTTGGGGGTCACCAAAACATGAGGAACTGTATTAAGGGGTCACGGCATTAGGAAGCTTGAGAACCACTGTCCTAGATGAAGCTTCTAACCACAGTATCATTCTGGCTCTCTCTCCTTTTTTTGGCACCAGTCTGCTGAACTGTCAGTGACAGCCCTGCTACATATTAGGTACCCTTTTATGGGAAGAGTAACTTCCTCTCCAGTCTTGACATATCAAAATCTAATGGCTTGTTGTCAAAAATCTATACTTGTCAACCTCTCCCCGCCATACGTTTTCTCATCCTCTGACTCAGTGGCAGGAAACCTATATCAAGGATAGGCAGTAGATGATATGAACAGGACTGACATACATTTCAGTACCAGAGAATAGGTTATTCTCCTATTACCCAGTGCTGAGATCTACTCTTTACAATATCCCTTCCTCCACCAATCCTACTCTCATTGAGAAAAGGGCTTTTGTTTATGCACAAAATCAACGGTTGTGGAAAGCATTCAAGGTCAGGGCAAAGAAAATAAGAAAAATAGGAAGCCAGAGCAAGTCTGACACCAGCTGATAAGTCGCCTTTTGCATGTGCTGAGGCTCTCATCAATCATGTTTTGAGGTTACGGCATGGAAGATTCATCCCAACTACTGAAATTCATAAATTAGAAGATGCAACAGGAATACAATGAGCTGGATCACTGAAGAATATACTATTCCTTATGACCTGGATTAAAGGCGATGTATGAAAAGAGAGTGAGAGTATTACACAGTGATAGAGAATCTAATTTAAGAAACAGCATTGAGCAATGAGTTCTGATAACGTGAAAGGGCTTCATTCCTTTGCAAAAATTGAAGAGGGTAGGGATTTTTGCACATGCCTGTGTAGTCTGATAACTACAGCATATGGAAACAAAACATTTGTGTGGCTGATAATATCACTCCTGCAGCTGCCAAGATGGATACCAAACATCCCACCGGATGGCACAAGAGAATGCCTTAACCCAGTTCATATAAGGAGCATTGTCTTTACTATCCAGCAGCAGCAAAAAGACTAGTAAGGAAGAAGAAATAAAATTTCAATTGTATGGATACTCAAGGATGATTCCCCTGATATTATTGGATTATAATTATCATCATTGCCAGCATAGCCAATGTTGAGGAAATAAAGCATGCTGTAGTTTCTCTCACACTTAGCCATCCATGACCTATACGGTATACCAGCGAAGAAGCAATCTAGCATCTTCCAGATATTTTGATTTGGACAGCCAGGAAACCTGCTTCATGTAAGAGCAAACATGAGTACAAGCCCGCTGCAAGACCAACAGAAGAAAATCGTGGGCTAGGAAGTGGGGTTGTTGTGAAAGCAAGCAAGTACATTGGTGGTAACATAGGCATACACAGTTCTCTCTCTCTCTCAGTCTTGTGTTAGCCTGCTTTGTTCAGTTAGAGATAAGCATAACAAAAGAAGTTCAACAACAACAACAAAGGAAGCTCAAGCCTGAAGCTATTCAGAATTTCATCAACTCATAGACTTCCCACCATGTAAAACATGTCAACACAACCAAAACATTAACATGCATTGAGGACTGCAGTCCTCTCCGAGGCTTTTTCTGTGTCAAACCCCCTTCTCATCACACCCAGGGGTACACATTGTGCACTGTAGGGAGAATTGTGAAACTAGAGAGCCATAGGGTTCTTGGGAGAAAGAGCTTGAGATAGAAAGAAAACTGATTGAGATATCTTTCTAGAAAAACAATACATCATTGGACATGGTGCATCCTAATCCTGGATGACAATGACTGCTTGAATAGGTAGACAAAGCTCCATCTTGGAAAGACAAACAGAGTAGATTTCACAAGACTAATGAGATGCAAATGCTCAGAAGGAAATAGTGCAAGTCTGGCAACACAGGAGACATAAGTAGCAAATGTTTGGAACAATTAGATACTTGGTATAAACAGTGACTAACTTACTGTTAGGGTTCCCTTCTTATTCTGTCCTCTACCTCATTTCTCACAAGCAAGCAGGCTATTCTTGCTTGAACTCTGTCAAAATTCTCAGCAAAATGCTTATTAATAGCCATCAGGGATGTCTCCTCTTGGCTTCATCACAACTCCTTTGAGCAGCTTTTCCAAGAGACCCGGGATGGCTAATGGGACTAAAAGTGTGCCTCTTGCAAAGGAGAGCACCTTGTGCAACAAGCTTCCTGTGCTTATTCCGATCCCACCAGTAATATGACAAGCATTTGTTGAGTTCATCTTCTGGAACAGAGCTGGGAAACCTGTGGTCCTCCAAATGCTGTTAGACCACACTTCCCACCATCCTTCACCACTGGCCATGATGGCTAGGGTGTGTTGTGGTCCAAACACATTTTCCCATCCCTGTTTTATAGCACTGTGTATAATAAAATAGCTAGAGGCTATTTTAGAGGTGGAGATCATAAATACTGAAGCCAAATTAGTCTTTTTGGTATCTCACATAGACCTTCCAAAGTTCTTTGGCAGGTCATGCTCCTTTTCTCAAGACAGCAACATTTGGTGATTTCATAGCCTTTCTAATGGCTTTCCCTCCAAGCTAAACACTTGGAAGTGGCTCTTTCTTAACCTACTGGTGGTTAATGAGTTTTATGTTAACTATGCTGCAACAATATCCTGTCTTTTAAAATATATTTTTATATTGATTTCTAGTCTGATTTTAAATAACTGTTTACTGGGGAGTTGTCCTTCTCCTCTTAGGGCACTTGTGCCCGCTTTGTGCTGGTCTGTGACCGTAATAAAGTTTTGATTGAACTATGCGGCCATCTACAAATAGGGTTCTCATCACATGTAGAATTTCCCACATTTTTACACACTTTAAAATTGGAGTCCCATGGAGACTTTCACATGACATAAGGGCACTTCTGGTGGGGCTCCAAACCAAAGCTGAGGCTGTGTTTTTCCAAAGTGAAAAAAATGGCAACAAATGGGAAAAGATGGGGATGTGGGGTGGCTGGCCATCCTAGAAATAAGACCCTGGCAGTAGGGGACGAGGTAAGACAGTTCCCTCTGTTTTTCCCTGTCCCCCACTTGTAGGATGAAGTCCTAGAACTAACTCTGAGGGCTTCTGGAAATACATTCCACAGGCTGATGTAGGTTCCCTGAACATGTTCTAATATGGTCCAGCACCCTTATTCCCATGGAGGCCAGGCAAATGCCACAGGTTCCATTGCACTCTCCCATTCCCTGCCAATGTTTGCTTCTAAAGGCAGCACATAACCATCCTATCTGGGTGCCATTGAGATTCTTTGTGACCTGGCTCCACAGACTGAAATCTACAAAAATAGACAACCCAACTCTGTAAGCCACAAATTGCAGGCAGTCTACATAGCATCTTTCTCCCCCACTGCTCTGAGTGTGCACAGAAAGGTCAGGTAGACATCAGCAGCAAAACATTTCAAGATCCATTTGTAGGTAATTGCGATACATTATCATGCGGCAGGAAATTGCTAATGCAGGATATGACAATAGTTCTGGAAATATAAACATAACAATGAAATTGTCAAAACACAGGAACACACTGAAAGGTGGGTGCAGGGAGTGGGGTTCAAAAGGAGATTAGGAATTTAAATTTGCTAGGGATCGTGCTGGAATAAAAACAGGTCAGCAAAGTTCAACAGAGGCGGGATGTCAGTAGACTGCATGAGAAGGAGAGGGAATATCCTTGACCCAGAGGTGAACCGTGAATAAACCTGGGGGTTTAGGCACCCCAATATGAAGAGAAATGTCACCCCTTTTGTGGGTTGGAGATTGGGGGAATGTTTCCAGATTTCTGTGGATCGTTTCAGAAAAGGGGCGGGGGAGAAGGGACTTATTGTGCGATAATGGTTCCCAGGTCAGTGAGTGGTAAACCCCCTCTAGTTTTTCATCTGATTGTTATAGGAACTATTTAGTTTGGAGGATGGGATTCAGCATCCTGAACGTCTCATTTAGGGTTTAGAAAAAAAATCTTCAAATGGGGATGCCATGGGAACTTCCCTATGCCATGGGTGCTACAATAAAATGCCACCTGAGATGCAAGCAACCATTCCCTCTCTCACTCTCCTTTGCCATTAATGATGCACTCCCATACCTGACAAGTCAAGATGTAAATCTTATCAAAGCCATCAGCATTTACTCCCATGTAAATATGTATGGGATTTCAGCCAAAAAGAAATAGAAGTCTCCATAAGTAGAATGCCAGGCATCACCATATTCACTGCAAACTTCTTGCTGAATGTCATGCAAGCACAATTCAAAGGGACTGTGGAGGGAGACCATGTAAAGCAGCTAGTGTTTCCCATGTCAAAGGAGCATGTGGATTGACAAAAGAAATATATTAAAAAGTATTAAAATTTATTTGGCGGGGCAAGAAACTAAGGATAAAATTCAAAGTTCTTCAGGATGACAAAAAAGGTGGGGAGTCCAGCTTGCTCTTCAGTTTGTGGTCAAGAATGATCGATGTTAAAAATAAATGATGGTTGCCTTTGGAAGGACATGACTTGCAGTTCAGATGATTTGCCTATTTATGGTATGATAAGTTGGAAGTAAATGGATTTTAATACTCATTTTGTTGGGCATGACATTTTGAGAATTTGGAATAGATACAAATCTGAGTTATGCCTTAGAATACTTGTCTAGATTGCTATTCAATAAGTCTTTTATAGAGTTGGTCATAAGATAAATGAGAAGGGGTTGACATATAAAAGATTAATTACTTTGTAATGGTGACCAATTTAGGCCTAAATACAATATGAACTATTAATAATAATAATAATAATACTTTAATATTTGTGAGTCGCCCTCCACCAGTGGTGCTCCGGGCGACTTACATCATTTAAAAACCCTAAAACAGCAATATACAACAGTTTAAAACGGATACAAGTCTGAGGAAGGCTCAGACATTCAGAGGTACCGATCAGGCCCCAAACGCTAGGCAGAAGAGCCAGGTCTTTAGGTCTGACCGGAATCTAGTTAGGGTCAGAGTGGCTCTGAGGGCAGGTGGCAATGAGTTCCAGATCCTGGGGGCCGCCACGGAAAAGGCTCTCCGCTGGGTTTCCATCAGCCGAGCCTCTCGCACCCCGGGATGGTCATGCGATCGCCATTTATGGCACGTGCTGGCCTCACGCTGTGTTGGACCGTCAGCCGGTCACTCAAGTATGCTGGCCCAATATTGTGCCGAGCTTTAAAAGTGAGCACCAGAAGTTTGTAGAGCACTCTGAACTCTAAGGGCAGCCAGTGGAGATCTTTTTAAAATAGGAGAAATGTGGTCCTCACTGATGACCCAGAGATGAGTCTGGCCGCTGCGTTGTGGATGAGTTTCAGCCTCTTGGTTGTGGAGAGGGGAGGCCCACATATAGGGCGTTGCAATAATCAAGACGCGAGACAACGGTGGCATGTACCACGGTTCTCAGCGCCTCAGATGGGAGGTAGGGGGCCAGCCGTCGGGCCCTACGGAGATGGAAGAAGGCGCCTTTTGCTGCCGCCTGATCTGGGCCTCCATCGTTAGTTTTTCGTCCAGGATCACTCCCAGGCTTTTCACTGCCGGAGCCGGGGATAAGGGCTCGCCCCAAAGGGTGGCAGTGATGGGTGAGAGGCGGGTCGGCCAGGCCAGAGGATCTCCGTTTTGGCTGGGTTGATTTTGAGTCTATGTGCTCTGAGCCAGCTCGTCACCGCTCTCAATCCTTGGCTGAAACTGTCCGGCACCGACGATGACCCTGGGTCAAGCTTCAGGAGCAGCTGTGTATCGTCCGCATATTGGTAGCAGGAGAACCCATGGCCCCTGGCAATGCTAGCCAGAGGCTGGACGTAGATGTTGAAGAGGGTGGGAGATAGGATGGCACCCTGGGGGACTCCACATTCCAGTTCGCTTTTCCTAGAGACTTGACCCTGCCACTCGACCCGCTGCGAGCGGCCTCGCAGGAACGATTCCAGCCAGGTCAAAGCCTTGTCTCGGATCCCAGAGGCAGCCAGGCGGTCGAGGAGCAAGTCGTGATCAACGGTGTCAAAAGCCGCGGTTAGGTCCAGAAGGACTAGGACTGCCGAGCCTCCCGGTCCAGTTGACGGCGGATGTCGTCAGTGATCGCTACGAGGACGGATTCCACTCCGTGACCTGCGCGGAAACCCGACTGGGACGGGTCTAGGCCCCCGGATTGATCTAGGAAGTCCCGTAATTGGCTTTCTACCGCCGCTCTAAGAGCTTACCCAGAAAGGGTAGGTTGGCAACCGGGCGGTAGCTTGCTGGGTCATCCGGGTCGAGGTTCGTCTTTTTCAAGAGGGGCTGACTCTGGCCTCTTTCAGGAGTTCGAAAGGTGCCTGTCTCTAGGGAGAGATTTACCAAGTCCCTCAGAGCGCCCGACATGATGTCAATATTGGACTTAATTAGGTGTGATGGGCAGGGGTCCGTTGGGCAGGTCGTCGCTCTTGCCCCGGTCACCAGCGTTCTCACCTCCTCCGTTGTTAGTGGGCTGAATTCTGAGAGACGGTGTTCATTTGTCCAGGTGGGGTACCGGGACCTCGTGTCCCCTCCTCGGGAAACAGCGGCAAGTCAAGTCGAAGTGCCGCGATTTTTCCGAGGAAGTACTGCTGGAGGTCTTGTGCAGTTATCGCCTAGTTGTTGGATTCACTCTGTGGGGAAGTGAGGAGACCCGGACTACCTTAAAGATCTGTGCCGTATGGGAGCCCGCGGCTGAGATCTGGGCCGCATTATAGGATCTCTTGGCCTTTTTGATCTCGTGTTCGTATAGCCTATGTTGTTCTCTGTAGGCTGCTCTGGTTTCTTCACTAGGCTTTCGTCGCCAGGTGCTCTCGAGTTGCTTCCTCCGGTGTTTTATCTGCTTTAGGTGCGTTGAACCATGGAGAGCAGGTTTTCCTGGGGCGGAAGAGGCGCCTAGGAGCTATCTGATCAATGGCCCTTGAGAGAACACTATTCCATCTGGCGACTAGATCTGATAGTGATCCTCCGGGGACCTCCAGGGGTTCCAGCGCCGCGGCGAATGCCCTCGGGGTCATCGCGCTCTTTTGGCGGGCTAATACAGACCTTGGCTCTGATCTTACCGTGAGGGGGATGTTGGTGTCTACCCTCACAACCAGGTGGTCCGACCAAGGCACTGCTCTGGAATCGCGATGATTTGTGGCGAGACCCTGGCTGAAAATCAGGTCCAGTGCATGGCCCGCTTGGTGAGTGGGGCCGGTATCTGTCCTGGAGAGGTCGAGGGCGTCCATGTGCATGAGGAATTCTCGTGCATTGGGGGTGGGAGGGATTGTGTCCGGTGGATGTTGAAGTCCCCAGTATGAGGAACCGGGGAACCTCAGGGCCCAGTCCGCAATCAGATCCTGTAAGGCAGATGTGGCCTCTTTATGGGCCCCGGGGGCCCGGTAAACCACCAGGATCCCCGTCTTTCCTTCCTCTCCAAGGGTTGCTCCCAGGCATTCTATGCTGGTCATCTCCGGTGTTTGGAGGACAGAAGTGGCAACAGCGTCCCTTACGACCAGTCCTACTCCCCCACCCCGACCTATAGATCTTGGTCGATGGAAGGCTCGAAAGCCTGGGGGGGGCTATCTCCTGGAGGAGGACGCAGTCACCGTCCTGGGTCCATGTCTCTGTGATGCATATAACATCTGCGTCCTGTTCTGCGATAAAATCTCGCAGGGTGGCCAGCTTATTGCAGATCGACCTCGCATTAAGGAGCAGAAGTGAGGACCAGGGTGTGGCGAGTGTTTGTTGACGGGCGTGGCAGGTGATGGGGCGCAGCCAGGTCGAAGAGGAACTGCGGCTCTGTTTGGTTAAGAGAGGATCACGACCCTCGTTGGTTTCAATATAAGCATCTGTTGGAAAACATCGAGCTAGATAACAACAACAATAACAACAACTTTATTTGTATCCCACCACCATCTCCCAGAAGGACTTGGGATGGCTTATAGAACAGCACATAATAGTGACATAAAACACATAAAATACAAATAAATTACATCAACATTTATAACAATAACAACATCAATTAACATAAAACAACACTTACAAAAGATAAAGAGACCAACTCAATTTAAATAAAATACTCAATAAAACACGGCAACAGCTACTATTAAAATGAGCAACATAATCTCCTTGCTATTTGAACTTCTTGATGAGGGTCATGTGGATCTTCAGGCAGGAATCCTAGATTGTGGTCCGTGAATTGGGCAGAACCACAGGGGACATATAATCCAGATGCTGACCTTTGGGTTTGGTGTAAATGCAGACGAGCTTGAGGTAGTCCCAGATCCTATCGAGGAGGTCTTCGAAGTTCCATAGGTGATGGGCCGAAATGGGGATGCAATGGGGGACATTTAGATGATGTCCAGCACCTTAAATGAGATCTGGTACATCTTGTTCAGCACATACAGGCAAAGCAGGTACACCCACTTGCCCTTGATCATGTTTATTTATTTATTTTATTTTTTATTCGGTCTTATATGCCGCCACATCCCGAGGGCTTGGAGCGGCTCATAAAACACAGTAATATAGACAGCATAACTCCTGAAATAACAATTAAACGATTTTACACAGAGTTTAAAATTCAACATTCAAATAAAGCTGGCAAAGCATTCCATAGTGATGGGGCCACAGCGGAGAAAGCTCTGCGTCTAGTCGATATTAAACAAATGGTTTTGAAACTGGATACTTCCAGTAGGTTTAAGTCTTCTGAACTGAGTGATCTCTGGGACTGGTAGGGGTCATTGGCAGTGAGGTCGCTGCAGAGGGTGATGTCCATGTTATGGATCTTGTACTCAGCCAGGTTGCTCTGCAGTTACATAATGGTGAGGTTGATGCCATCCTTGTCCTTCTTTGTGAAGCTGATTGGGGGAGGGGGGGCTGTTGATGGGATGATGGCGAGGGTGGTGAACTTGTAGACAGCCACCTTGGAATAGACCCTGGCCAGGTTACTCAGCAGGGTGGACTTGACCACCAAAGGGAAGTTCACAAAGCCAACGCGCAGGTCCCCTGTCTTGGCAACATAGAACCCTTCCCCACAGCTGCCACCTCCTCTCCCTTTGGGGCAATGAACTCCTGATGCAGCTTGGCCAGGCCGGCCTTCAAGTGGTGCTCTGTGGCCTTGTTCTTCTGGATATGGGCCATCTTGGCCTTGATCTTGGCAATCTTGGCGACTGTGGCACTCATGGCAGCGACCAGGATGGTCTTCGGCTTTGAAACAGAGGAAATTGAATTTGAGGTTAAACTGTGTATGTATAGATGAAAAACAATTGATTGGCAAAATTAAATGTATTAAATATTGCTTAAAACTGAGCTTGAAAGAAGACTTTTTTTTAAAAAAAGAAGTATGATCAAATGATTAAACAAACAAAAACAGTTGGGCTACAATTTTGCATTAAGGAAATAGAGGGTGACTTTATGCTCATGGAGTTACATGTCAGTTGCACCATAGTGTTTTGTTGGTGAATTATGATCTTGCAAAACCAAATATGCATGCAATCTACTATGTCTGAAGCAATGCGCATCCATGCACAATGTCTATCCATGTGCAGAGGTGCCACATGAGCAACTTTGCTTCTGCAACTTGGACTTGAAATTGACTAACCCTTGTTGAAAATAGACATCAAACAGTTTCTTTGGGGAAAGTAATGTGAAACACCAGCAGGACTTGTATAAACAAGATGTTAACATTTTTTCCCCAGCATGTGTGTAATCTGTTACATGCTCGTGTGCCTCATATAAAATAGTGCTCTGTGTAGATCGGATGTATAGTAGCCAGAGCACTCAATTTTGGTGCAAATCCTGATCTAGCATAAATCCCATCAAATGTCTGTAAGTCAGTGACCATGTCTTGTCTTAACACACTTCACAAGGTTGTTGTGAATGTAAAGGTGAGCCTTCTATAGATCTCTTAATCAATTGGCACATAGGTGGGATCAAGATCAGAAAGGAGAGCTTTCAAAATGGTTCCTTATCCTGCTTTTCCTTCTTGAGTACTGCTACTTTGCTACACTTTCCAGACTCTTTTATCATCATTAACCTTTTGGCGTACAAACCTCATTGATCTTCATTTTGTAATTCACGAACAACTTTGGATAATTTTCCAAACACCTCTTATCTTCATTAGCGGACTCTGTCTAGTCTCCACTAGCTATTTAGAGTTTCTCAGTGGGTTCAAGAAAGCAAATTGTGAATGCATAGCCTCAGGTCTCTTCGTTTTGACTCCAGGTGATGGCACTTACATATGCTACGTATGAATGCTCAATGCCTTTAGGGAGTTCCTGTTGAAAAACAACACAATGGTCTTATGGATCACAGCATTCGTGAGATATTGTCTGCATTGTAATGATCCTGGAATTCAGGGCAGTATGGCAGTTGTCTATCAAAGCTTGTGTGAAGAATTTTCTCCCAGTTAGGACTTTAAAATAAAAAGCTCCAGTCCAGCCAGTTCCCACTAAATCAGTGGTTCCCAACCTGTGGACTGTGGACCACCAGTGGTCCCCAAGAACTAAAATATGGTCAGTGGCCTCACTGTTACCACACTGTTGCAACAAGAGTGACTGGTCTTGCAAAACACACTTTTAGTCCTGAGGCAATGAGGATGTTGGGATGGGAGAGGCTGACTACCCACAAAAGGTACGACAACAAGCCTCCTGACTGCTGCTCCTCCTCCCTCCCCCTGAGCGAAGCCATTCAATGTGGTGCCTGGAAGTAGGGATGCCTTGGTGTCTTCATTTTTAGGCCTGTTCCTGGGATTATTTGGGGTGCTGATTCTGAAAATTGCATTGGATAGACTACATCAGCTCTAGATTATTAAATATGGTTGTCTGTGGGTGAGCAGATGGGGACTACTAGCATATGTTCTGTATCAGAAACTAGAGCTGATGTGGTCTATCCATGGCAGTTTTCTGAATCAGCACCTCAAATAACCAAATCGAATCTAAATTTGACCAAAAACTGATTTCTCTCCCTTTTGCTACTAATGTTGGAGAGTGGTCCGTGGTCAAGTGGTACCTGGTCAAAAAAATGTTGGGAACCACTGCACAAAATTATTTTTGGAACAACCCCTGTCAGACTATTGGTCCTGTGCCTCTGAAGCATTGGTCCTGGAAGTGTTTTGAACTGCAACTCTCAGCCAGCAAAGTCCAGACCATCTGAAGCACCAACAGTTGACAACTACTGACCTAGTCAAACTTAATGAGGGATGGTTCTCCCTCTCATTTGATGTTCCAGGGTGTACTGCTCAGTGAGTAGCATAAGTCAACATACTATTCTGAGGGGATTTGGATTGAGTGAGAGTTTCAGAAAGACTGAGCTAGGGAGATGAAAGAACTTGTATTTTTCAGCTGCTGGACTTAACTTGATGCTGACCCCATTTGAGCTCCTGTTTTACCTGCAGAGTATACCATATTTTACTGCATGAGTTCCAAGTATACTAAGAGCTAGAGATAAGATAAGCAAGAGATAAGAACAAGGACTGGGAATTGCCAGGAGCAACTAGGGAGTGGGGAGCAGACTCAAAACATATGAAAACAACTGAGTAAAATACATGAAAGCTCTTTTTAGTCCATCCAGGTCAGTGGGAGTCAATGACCAGCCTGGGTAGGAGGAATCACCACAATATGAAAATGTATGAATTTCCATGTATACTTTCAGTGAATAACTTAAATATACAATGACTGTTCAGTGTATAGGGGGCATTAGTGGAACTATGGTTGTCTCATCCATTTCCATTGCCCTCAATGACGCCATTGCCCAATCCAAGTGAGCCACTGCCAGGCAGTACAAACCATACTGAGGTAAGTAGACCAATGGTCTGTTTTGCCATTTGGAAATTCCCCATATTTCTGATCACAACTTGTCTCATGTGTCTACACAATCCATAGGGGTTGTTTCTGACCCACAGGCCCCCTTTGCTTTGGAATCACTGTCTATGGGAAAGGTGGAAAATCTTAGGCCTTACAGATTTTTTAGATGTCATTTCTATCATATCTGACCATTGCCTATGCTGGCTAGGGCTTTTAAAAGTTGACATTCAAAGCACCTGGAAGTTGCCAATTCTGGAGAGACAGCAAACTTTTCAATATGGTTCCCTCAGAGAGTGCGTATTAGCCCAGATCACAAACTATGGTCTGGAATGAAGAATGATGTAGGCTTAAATATCTACAAGATGTTAGTTTGAGATAAATTGATCTTGGGGTGGATAAACATTACAGAATTGATTTAGTTTGACAACAGTTGGCTACACAAGTGTCAGTGGATGCATATAGTCTGTAGAATTAATGTAGATTGACACTACATTAACTGCTATGGCTCATGGGTTGTTTAGTTTTACAAGGTCTTTAGCCTTTTCTGCCAAACCCTTTAGCCTTCTCTGCCTCACCAAACTACAACTCCCACAATTTCATAGCATTTGGCCATGGCAGGTAAAGTGTTGTCAAACTGTATTAATTCTACAGTGCAGATGATCTCTGGGAACGGATACATGATAAAGGAGAATCATCCTTGTTTAGCATGCAAGGTGGCTACAGGAGTAACTGAGATAAAATAATACTGAAACCCCTCTCTGGGTTAAAATTCTGCATTAGTATTTTTGAGGCATGCAGGCAGTCTGCCTTAGCATTCATGTGGTGAGAAGCTGGATAAAGCCGCCCGCTTTAGAACATCTTGATACAAAGCAACTTGTAAAGAAAACCACATATGTCCACATCTCCCTCAACCAAGGATTGTCTTTGAACACTACACTTTAAAATCTGTCAAAAAAGCAGACAAGTTTATGTATAATAAATAATGCAAAACCATCTGACTCAAAACTCCTGATGCCATTCCTGCTAGAACATGAATTCCAAATAATAAGGCTCAGGAGATCAGTGAGAAATCAATAAACTCAATCATTGTGGATCTTAATGCTATCAAGAAAGCTGGGATGTCAAAACTGAAGAAGGCTGTAAGGTGAGAAGGTGAAATTAAAAAACAAAGCCAAGAAAATATATCAAGCTCTCCTCTCCTGAGCAAGGAAAGCCTATGGCTGGTTTGGACATTCTACAGAATGTGGTAGTAAATCTCTCTCCCTTATTTTTGTTAAGGACTTCAGCCTTAGCTGTTAACCCCATTTGAAAGAAACCTCCCCAGATACAGATGTGTGTGTGTGTGTGCGCGCGTGCCCGCGCGTGTATATAGAGAGGGGGGAGTTGGAAGACACCTCATGGGCCATCCAGTCCAACCCCCTGCCAAGAGGCAGGAAAGTGCATTCAAAACACCCCCGACAGGTGGCCATCCAGCCTCTGTTTAAAAGTCTCCAAAGAAGGAGCCTCCACCACACTCCAGGGCAGAGAGTTCCACTGCTGAACAGTTCTCACAGTCAGGAAGTTCTTCCTAATGTCCAGATGAAATCTCCTTTCTTGTAGTTTGAAGCCATTTTTCCCGCATCCTAGTTTCCAGGGCAGCAGAAAACAAGCTTGCTCCTTCCTCCCTATGACTTCCTCTCACATATTTATACATGACTATCATGTCTCCTCTCAGCCTTCCCTTTTTCAAGCTAAACATGCCCAGCTCTTTAAGCCACTCCTCATAGGGCTTGTTCTCCAGACCCTTGATCATTTTAGTTGCCCTCCTCTGGACACGTTTTAGCTTGTCAGCTATGCCTAGCCCATGATGTTATTATTTAAAATTGTATGTACTGCCCAATTGGCAATGACCCTGGAACAATTTGTTGTTGTTGATCGTCCTCAAGTTGACTTTGACTAATGGAAACTCTATGAATGAGAGACCTCCAAGCCACCCTACTAGCTGCAACACCACTCAGGTCTTGCAGACCCGGGGCCATTGCTTCGCTGATTGAGTCTATCCATCTCGGATGTGATCTTCTGCTTTTCCTTGCCAATATTCATTGTTTTCTTCCTCTAGGACAGGCATGGGAAAACTTTGGTCCTCTAGATGTTTTGGACTTCAACTCCCAGAAATCCCAGCCAGCTTACCAGGTGTTAGGAATTGGAAAAATTAAAGTCCAAAAACACCTGGAAGCTCTCCTTTAGGGCAGCCCCTTAGCTCCTGACCTCCAACTCCATTGAGATTTTGTAAGTAGAACATAAATACATTGCTATGAAGTCCTGAGGACTTTTTGACACACTCAATCGTGTGTTGTTCCTTCAGGTTTGGAGAAAAGATCAAGGAATGTTGAACCCAAAACAAAAAGTTTAAAGTTATTCCTCTGATCCTGAGCTGTGTCTTAAGAAAAGCAAAAGCGTGTTGGATGAGTTGAGAATTGTGTCTGGTTCACTAGTGAAAGAGGGAGAATCGGAGAGAAGCAAAAATACTCTTTGCCCTCCTTGCTTCAAGGTTATCTAGATGGACTACTGACATCATTAGAGTGGAAACTTGCTTGAAAGTTGCTGCAAGCATGGAGAAAGATAGTGGGAAGAGGCCCAGTGATGCCAAAGTGAGGAAGGAACTGTGGAAAGGATATCACATTGAGGAAGGGGCAAGCTTGTTGACTGCTACTTTAAAGACTAGGACACAGTGGAACAACGGATACAAATTCAGATGTGGATATGAGATGTGTCTCCAGCTTAGTGACACAGCCAAGTAAAAGGGATGATTTCATTTGTTTTGCCTTCTTAAACAAGCAGACCTAATTTACCTGTTATGTATTTGTGGACTAATGTGAGATTCCAAGAATGCTTGTCCTTTGGAATGCACACTTCTCCGAATTTGATAATGTCTAATACTGAAACTAATGAGGAAATTGTGGATAAAGCAGGAACCTACTAGGAACATTGTGTCCAACAATTAGGTAAGTTCTTTATGTTCATACATTTAAAAAAATTGCATACGCATCCACTGAATGGATTTGTGGAGGTGTAATTGGAAAATTGGCATGGCGTGGATTTAGACTGATTTGTCCATTTTTTAAAAGCCTTGTTCTGAAAACAGAAGGTCATTAGTTCAGCACCTGCCCATCCAGTGAAAAGGTTCAGTGACAGGTCAGGAGAAATAACATTGACTAAGAACTCTTGAAGCTCCAGCAAGTTAGAGTAGCAATTAGGCATGTGTATTTTGGCTGAACCTCACTTGATTCGGGGGGCCGAGACTGGTTGGAAGAGGGTCTACCCTAGCAAACCTTTTGTATTGTTATCCCAATAACCCCATTAATGTGGGATATAATGAGCATGGTGATCAGATCATGATATGAATAAACATAACAGTTTAAATAATGTACCAGTAAAGCCTTTTTTATGGACCACCCTGAGAATTTCGGGGGGGCTGAAGCCCCTTACCCCCCTGGCTACATGCCTGGGTAGACCCCATATTCATTTTCGCACCTCTCTCAAAAATGGGTGGTAGCCATAGTCGTTTTTGGTCCATAGCCAATAAATGCGGCTAAATAATAATAATAATAATAATAATAATAATAATTTGATTTATATCCCGCCAGCATCTCCCAAAAGGGACTCAGGGCAGTTTACAAGGCAATCAGGGTGGCTTAAGTTTGAGAATTAGTAGTTCAGATTAAGTAGTAACAGGTGAAATGTATAATGGATATAGAGCAGTGTTTCTCAACTTGGGGGTCGGGATCTCTTGGGGGGGTCACGAGGGGGTGTCAGAGGAGTTGCCAAAGACCATCAGAAAATACAGCATTTTTTTGTTGGTCATGGGGCTTCTGTGTGGGAAGTTTGGCCCAATTCTATTGCTGGTGGGATTCAGAATGCTCTCTGATTGTAGGTGAACTATAAATCTCAACAACCACAATTCTCAAATGTCAAGATCTATTTTCTCCAAACTCCAACAGTGTTCACAATAGGGTATATTGAGTATTCATGCCAACTTTGGTCTAGATCCATCATTGTTTGAGTCCACAGTGCTCTCTGGATGTAGGTGAGCTACAACTCCAAAACTCGAGGTCAATGCCCACCAAACCCTTCCAGTATTTTCTGTTTGTCAGGGAAGTTCTCTGTACCAAGTTTGGTCCAATTCCATCTTTGGCGATGTTCAGAATGCTCTTTGATTGTAGGTGAACTATAAATCCAGCAACTACAACTCCCAAATGACAAAAATCAATACCCACCCCACCCCACAAACTCACCCATATTCAAATTTGGGCTTATTGGATATTTGTACCGAATTTGGTCCAGTTAATGAAAATACATCCTGCATATCAGATACTTACATTACAGTTCATAACAGTACAAAATGACAGTTATGAAGTAGCAATGAAAATAATGTTGTGTTTGGGGTCACCGCAACACGAGGAACTGTATTCAGGGGTTGCGGCAATTGTAAGGTTGAGAAATACTGATATAGAGAGAGCATGATGTACATTATGCCATTGGTAGGAAAGTTTGAAGTTAACTTTTAATCTATTGATTTTTTTCTTTTTCTTTCTTTTAGTGGTAGTCATAATAGTTTTTAGTTTGAATCAGTTAGTTTGTAGGATAGGATAGTGGTGGTTGTAAAGAGGTTTGTGTGTTATATTGTACTGGGTTCTAAAATTATTCTATGTAGATTTTAGATAATAAAATAAATAAATAAGAGTGACCACCCTAGTGACATTGACGGAAAGATAATACTGACTCTTTCATATGGGCCACGTTAACCTCGACATGGAATTCTGAAAGACATTTCACTTCTCAGAAGCCTGTAAAGCATGCCTTTACCCCTTCTTCCTTCTGCTTTCCTAGTATATATGAATATCTTTCTTTGGATATTGCCAAGCTGAGATGAGTTGAGATTTGACAGCTCTGTGATCCCCTATCCTATTTCATGAACAAACAAAAGTGGAAGGAAATCAATATACAAAGTGACAGCTATCTTAGCGAAGCCTGTAATCCATTCATAGTGAGAGAGCAATAAACTAATGTAACTTGTTGACCTTTGGTATGGATGTGGGGTAGGGAGGAGATATGTTTCTTTTCTAGAGATATGAACTAAGCACAGTGTTATTTCAAAAGTGATAAAGATCAGACAGACAGAACACATGCAAGATGAAATCTGACTCCTCGATAGCTGGACTATCTTATCGATCCCCTCTTTTAAAGCAGACAGCTCATCCAAACTGCTTAAAGCCGCCAGGAGAGACGTCCAGATCCTCATCCTTCAGACAGTGTTTCTGACTTGTGTGATTGCCTTATTCTTGAGATCTTGAGATCTACACTTAGATCGGTGTAGAGACAGAACAGGACCTTCGTGGCCAAAGGCCACATGGAGATTATCTAGGAACAAAGTCACCTGAATGCAGCCTTGCCTTGTGTTACCCAACATCAGGAGAAAGTCTGAATTCTGGATTTCCCCCCAGTTTAGGGCCTGTGGGAACAGTTGAGTCGGTTCCAAAATAGAACAGCTGCACCTGTTACCCACTTTATTTATTTATCTTGTCAGGAGTGAACCAAACAGTTGTATTGTATTTTTTAAATAAAAAAAACATACAAAGTTTGCAAACTTGGCATTCTATTAAATGTCCTTTGACCAGTAGCTGGCCACTTGGAGTGCTTCTGGTGTTGCAATAAGAAGGTCCTCCATTGTGCATGTGGCAGGGCTCAGGTTGCATTGTAGTAGGTGGTCTGTGGTTGCATGTCATGGATTCCACTTTATAGCCCCATTTCTTAAGGTTGGCTCTGCATCTCGTGGTGCCAGAGCGCAGTCTGTTCAGCGCCTTCCAAGTCGCCCAGTTTTCTGTGTGCCCAGGAGGGAGTCTCTCATTTGGTATCAGCCATTGATTGAGGTTCTGGGTTTTAGCTTGCCATTTATGGACTCTCGCTTGCTGAGATGTTCCAGCAAGCATCTGAAGATCTTAGGAAACTATTTCTTGATTTAAGTCATTGGCATGCTGGCTGATATCCAAAAAGGGATGGGCTGGTGATGTCACTACTTTGGTCCTTTCGCTATTGACTGCTACTTCCCGGTGGATGTCAGGTGGTGCAATACTGGCTAAACCAGTCATTCCCAAAGTGGGCGCTACTGCCCCCTGGTGGGCGCTACCGGCCCTGGTGGGCACTGGAGCAATCCAGGGGGGCGGTGATGGCCACAGGTATATTTCGGGGGCGATGAATAACTGGCTGAAATCACTGGGTTGCTGTAAGTTTTCCAGGATTGAAGAGAGGAGTTCGCCATTTGGTGAAATTGCCAATTTCAGAGGGGTCGTGGCAGTGCCTCCTTAGGCCCCACCTCCTCTGCCTCACTGGAATGGCTGCCAGGCCCCTTGTGCCATCTGCAGGGTGCCGAAAAGGCCCTGAGAGGCCTAGGAGAAGGTGGGATTGGTGCCCCAGGCTGTCCCTTGAGAGAGTACCTCAGTGCCAGCCCTGACCCCTAGGCATACTCTGTCAAGCGCTGAGGCAGCGGCCCTCTTCCCCTACGAGTTTGCCTGGAGGCACAGGTTTCACAGGGTGTGATAGAGCGGCTCTATCACCCTCTGCCTCCTGTGGGAGCAAGGCCACGGTGCAAGCTGCTGCTGTGTGAGCAGGTTTGGGAGGGACTTCCATCGCCCTCCTGGGGGATGGCCACGTCACGAAGACCTGGGCCTGCTTCCACAGCAGTGTATTTCAGGCTTTCGCACCATGGCCTTGCTCCCGAGGGAGGCAGAGGTGCAAAAAGGCAGTGTGGGGGGAGATGGAAGTGGCAAAGAGACCTTTGCTCGCCCCATGCACGTTGCTATTCGTGCCACTTTGGGAGAGCCACCCCATGTGTTGCTTTACACCACTTTTGGCACTTTGTTGGCTCTGCAGCCTGTGGGGAAGGTGGGGAGGCAGCAGGCCCTTCGTTCCCTCCCCTGCTGCCTTTTTTGCATGACTTTCAGTGCTCCACCAGCCCCACGGCCAGTGGGGAGGGTGGGGGGCAAAGGCTGGCCCTTTGCTTTCTCCCCTGTCTTCCCCACTGGCCATGGGGATGGTCTAGTGCCTAAACTTGCGTTAAAAAGGCAGTAGTAGTTAATTGCTACTAAAAATTTTAAATTAATTTCTATGGAGGTGCTGAGTAATATTTTTTCTGGAAAGGGGGCAGTAGGCCAAATAAGTTTGGGAACCACTGGGCTAAACAGTGGTGTAGGGCACAGACACCCTATGATAATGCGGCATGTCTCATTAAGAGCCACATCCACTGTTTTAGCATGGTGAGATGTGTTCCACACTAGGCATGCATACTCAGCAGCAGAGTAGCAAACCTGTACCCACTGCTATCCCATGTTTCCTGGTCTCAGGTAGCCTGACCAACACTGAATGACAATCCCATTCCTTCCCCTGCTTTCTGTTTCATTGTGGTTTCCAGACTGTTGGAAATACAACATGATTGCAACATGGGCCCTACCATGTTTGTTGTTGCATTCCTTAATATCAGATAGAGTAATGAGGTGTGCTGAGAAGCAGGGGTGGGAGAAGATGAGACAAGGTTCATCCTTTCACCCATCCTTGGTGACCCATTCTGGCTGATGAAAGGGCACAGAATGGTGTACAGTGGACACAACACAGAAAGTGTGGGGTGGGAGGACAATTAGGATGGCCACCCAGTGTTGCAGAGCATGTTGGGTATTATTGGGTAGTAGTGACTCCTTCGTGCCTTAGCAGCCACTGAGGGAGTCCCTGTGGGGTCCATAACTGGGGTTGATCCAGTGTTCAGCATGCTGGATCAACCTGGGATATGGGCCAATGTAGATCTGCTCTTGGACTCAGATCTCCATAGTCTGTTAGTTAACCAAGAAAAGTTGCTATATAACACATGTGTCAAACTCAAGGCCTGCAGACTGAATCCAGGCCGCGATGTCATTTTATATGCCTCCCCCCTGTACTACAACTTTATATTCCTCATCATTAGACATCATACAGATACAGAAACATACAGAAACATCTAGAAGGCTGTGGTTTGCTCTGTTTAGTTAGGAGAGTGGGGTTTTCAGTTTAAACACAAGGCTTGTGTATAGGATGTTTGAGTTTAAAATATCCTTTAATGGTCACAAGGGCTGTTGGTTGCAATTCCTATTAATTGGCTCTCTGTATCCACCGATTCTCATTCCATGGATTCAACGGCCTTTAGAAGGCTACCATAAGGCTGATGTGGCCCTTGAAGAAGATGCGTTTGATAGCCCTGCTAAAGAAATGGCAAATATTTCTATT